>CM074719.1:132693446-133293446 GCA_037306005.1 Rhinophrynus dorsalis
CAATGTGGAGATGAAGGGGCATTGTGGAAGGGGCAATGCTGAGATGAAGGGGGCATTGTGGAAGGTGCAATGTGGAGATGAAGGGAGCATTGTGGAGGTGAATATGTGGGCGGGGGCAGGGGACTGTGGTAAGGTCAGGGGGGGCAGGTGGATTGTGTCGGGGGGGGCATCAAAATGCACCTTCGCCTGTGTATATAAAAATCCTTGCACCGGCCCTGGCCTACATGCACGCTTAAATTCTGTCACTGTATTAACTTCTACCATTTCTGCTGGTAGGCAATTCCACTTATCTACTACCCTCTCAGTGAAGTAAAACTTCCTTACATTACATCTAAACCTGTGACCCTCTAGTTTTAAACTATGAGCTCTTGTGCTAACATTTTTACTTCTTTGAAATGTACTTCTCTCCTGCACTTTGTTAAATCCCTGCATGTATTTGAATGTTTCTATCATATCCCCTTCTCTCTTCTCTCCTCCAAGCAATACATGTTCAGATCCTTTCGTCTATTCTGCTATTTATTTTCCTGTAAAACAGTCACCACTTTAGTAGCCTTTCTCTGAATTTTCTCTACAGTATATATATCCTTCTTGAGATGGTGTCCCCAGAACTGTACACAATATTCTACGTGAGGTCTAACTAGAGATATGTAGAGTGGCATTACCACTTCCCTTTTTCTGCTACTAATGCTCCTAGCTATACAACCCAACACCCTGCTTGCATTCCCCATCTCTTTGTTACACTGACTGCCTGCCTTTAAACCATTAGAAATAATTACTCCCAAATCCCTTTCCTCTGTTATCTCTGACAGCATAGTACCCTTAATAGTATATTTTTCCTTTGGATTTTTACGCCCCAAGTGCATTATTTTAGATTTATCAATATTAAACTGCAGCTGCTACACTCTTCTCCATTCTTCTAATTTACATAACTCTTTTGTCATTTGGCTTATTCCCCCAGGAATTTCTGCCCTGTTGCAGATCTTTGTATCATCTGCAAAAAGACATACCTTACCTTGAAGACCTTTTGCTATATCACTAATAAAAATATTAAAAAGACTAGGCCACAGTACAGATTCCTGAGGTACCCCACTAGTAACACTCGCTTCATCGAAATGTTCTTCACTGACTACCACCCTCTGTCTCCTGTCACTCAGCCATTGCTGTATCCATTTATCTATTTTTACATCCAGGCCCAAACACTGCAATTTGTTAATGAGTCTTCTAAGAGGGACAGTGTCAAATTCTTTACTGATAAGCTATATCTACTGCTCCCCCTTGGTCTATTATTTTAGTTACCCAGTCAAAAAATTCTTTGAGGTTAGTTTGATAAGATCTCCCTGCTGTAAACCCATGCTGTTTGGTATCTTGCAAGCCATTTACATTCAGATATTTAACAATTCTTTCCATTCATTTTCCCACTGCTGATGTAAAACTTACTGGTTTATAGTTAACAGACTCTTCCCTGCTACCTTTTTTGTGTAGCGGTACTATATTTGCTACCTTCCAATCTCCTGGAACTACTCCTGTCGATAGCAACTGATTGAATAAGGTTTTTGCCAGAACACTCTTAAGTTCTTTTGCTGACTTTGGGTGTATCCCATCTGGTCCCATCAATGTATCTGTTTTTAAATAAGAGAGTTGAAGTAGAATGCCTTCTTCTGTAAACATGCATGCTTCCCATGTCTTGCGATTTCTTTTTTCTAACAGAGGTCTCTTCTCTTCATCTTCCTCTGTAAAAACTGAACAGAAATATTCATTGAGACAGTCAGCTATTTATTCTCATTTACATAGTTTCCATTTTTTGTTTTCATTCTAACTATTACTTGTTTCATTTTCCCAATTTCACTTACATATCTAAAAAAATGTTTTATCCCCCTTTTTATTGACTGGGCAATTTGTTTCTCTGTGTGTGCTTTAGCATATCTAATAATGCGTTTGGCCTCCTTCAGCTTAGTCTTGTACTGATACCTATCTTCTTCCTTCTGCATCTGCTTATATTTCCTAAATGCTTCTTTTTTTCTATTTTACTATATTTGCCACTTCTGCAGAATACCACAGTGGTTTTCTTTTACCCTTGCTGACATGTCTAATGCCATGCTCTGTTGTGTCAGGGTTTTTGAATTATAAATGACTAGAGGCCACTAAAGATGACCAAGAACCATTCATAAAATCAATCCCTCCCAAGTAGTTTGTACAAGGCAATAATTTAACATATAATTAAATGATGTAAGTAATAATGCACTTGAATAATAAAATATACAAGTGTATTAACATACATTAATTATAGAAATAACACACTAATTGATACATTGATTGAACTTAAAATACACTAAAATAACAATACCTTTGATCAACAGTAGTTAAATGCAGTTACAGACTTTGTAAGAAATTTTGCAGGGATGACAAAAAGAACAATACTCAGTTTGAGTCAATATACCACAATATAAAGACAATCCAAGAAACATTTACCTAGAGCCATACAGTGACATCAATACCACAATTCAATGAATCAGAGTAACCAACTCTGTTTCAGAATTAGATCTCCACCTTAAAGCCAAATACTTCACCAGAGGTTGTCAATGCACATCTGTCTACAATCCTATACATATAGTCTTATCTTAATTTATCTACTTAACACCTCTGCATAACATGTGAAGGATAATATAAGATTAGATAGACAATATTTACCAGTTTTAGGTAGATCTGAAACTGGTCTTTGAAGTACAGGTGGGGTAGAATCACTCTGCCTTTTCCTCCTTTCTTTCTGGCTTTTGGGATTTAGGATCTAGCCCCTCCTGGGGATCTCTATTTGGCTTTTGGCTCCTCTTTTTATCTATCATTCCCACATGTTGTGACAAATATGTGTCCTGATTTCATTGGTTACCTGACACACCTCCTTAGTTAATATTTAGGATGTGGTTACCTTTGTACACCATACAGTCCTGTAGGTGGCATGCTTAGCCCACAAATTTAACAATGATTTGATTCCAAATATTTTAATCACAAGTGGATAAAAATGTAGTGTATATCTATCTATCTATCTATCTATCTATCTATCTATCTATCTATCTATATCCATATATATATATATATATATATATATATATATATATACATATATATATGTTATGTTCAATTTCCTAAAATAAGAGAAACCTGAATTGGAACATATAAACCAAAAACTTCAAGGATATCCAACATATATCTTAATTTTTGCAGTTGTACACATATATTTCATTTGTGATACTTTTTTTATTTGGAATAAATCTTTTTATAAACACTTCTTGTCTAATCTACTTAAGTATGATTTACTATGATAGAGTAGACTAGACTCTGAACATTGCAATATTGTGAATATAGAGACTACATTTATGTATAATGATTCTAAGATCACCTTCATGTATAATATTAAAAACATAATAGACAGTGATCTATATGAACTAAATGGATATCAGGATAGATGTGTATATCCCCGGTTAAATATGGATAGTATACACATATACATACATGCACCCACATCTATACACATATATTTATACACACACATTTTTATCTGTGTATAAACGTTCAATAAATTTAATCACTTATAAGGTTAAATTGAACTTCTGACCCTGCTAGCTATGTGCTTTTAATGTTTAATTTACACACTTGGACTTTACTTTTCTCAAGTATAGCTTAAACTGTAACTATGAGGATGGTGTTTGCTTTACCATCATAAACGTAATCAGGTTTCATCTATATTGCCACTGGGATCTCCCTATTGTCCTGAGGCTAGCTAAAACTTCTCACATGTTTGTTTTAAGCTAATGGACAACAAACAGAAACCAGACAGGGAGAAAAGATAAAAACAAAAATCTAAAGAGACGTTATATTATATATGTATATGTATAGACTTCTATATCTAAAAAGATAGGTCTAGGTTCTATTCTAAGCTCTTTTTAATTTTGTACATTATGAACGAATCTGACAGTTGCGTTTATAAAAACACATTTCAATAATCCCATTTCTCCTGGACTCCATCTAAAGATCTCCAAGCTGTTAAAGACTGACATAAATATGTTTCCATTTTAGAAAACTCAAAAAGGCAAATGATCCCTCATTTATTGCGAAAAAATGTTTACTTTTCAAATTGGCATACCGTACTTTTTTCTTCATATCTCTAATATTTATGCCCATTTTTGTGCAGAAAATAATATAGGAAAAAGGCATGTGTAGGTTAGTGGTATTATACCAACCCATACATAAGGAGTACCATTTCTCTTAGACTGGTGGCAGGTTTTGAATACAGTGGGAAATTCTATAGTTTTCAAAGATTTTATCACCTTTGAAGAGGTTGTAAGGTAAAAAAATTTAATATCCTATTGAGCCACATTATGGAAATATTTGTGCACATCAGCCAAGGGGTAGAAAGGCAAACAACCCCTCATATCATGTGTAACAGCTATGACCATAATTTTAATTTATATTCAGACAGTTAGTGTTAATTTTAGGGATGGGCGAAACTTTCCACCTCAAAGTGAAATCGGTGAAAAATGGCACTTTCTGCTTGGTGAAAAATTTCCAGCAACAAGTGCCGATTTTCCTCTCTTTTCACCCATTGAAATCAATGGGAACATAGAAGTTACACACAACACAAATAATAATAATGTTTTATTTCCCAAAGGCATTGTATAAAAGGGGCATGAGGGTGCCTGTGTTGGTGGGGTGTGGGGAAAGAATTAGTTGAACAGGAAATGGTTTTTAGGGGTTGTTTACTGGGATTGGGGGACACTTAATAAAAAAGAAATCCTAAATAAAATAAAATAAAATAAAAACCATAAGACATGGTATAAAGGGGTCTGAGGAGGGGGCCTGTGTTGGTGAATGAATGAATCATTTGAACAGGGAATTTGTTTTGGGGGGCTTTCTTGACTGCTATTGGGGGGACAGTTGATAAAAAAATAAAAAGTGACAGAGGCAGGACCCCCTTGACATAAGCTGCAACTGGGGTGGACTGATACTTGACTTGATAGAGTATTTTGTAGAGGATGATTTGTTTGATTTGTTGTTAGAGACCTTTGTAGGACTTAGACTTATTAGAGACCCATGCTCTGAAGGAACATTGATTTGTAGGACTTAAAGGGATAATAATACTTTGTTTTATCTTTATTTTATTTTGTAGCCATTAAAAAACATGAAGATTGATGTAAGTCTTATCTCTCAAACCTTTATGGTTTGAGAGATATTCGCAAGCAAAGTTTCCCCTCCCGCCACTTTTACCTAGTGTAAGCCATCTCTTCTCAGATGTGGAATGCAGTCCATAGACCAGACAGATAACAGCAGGGGACAATCTTCTTACTATGAGAACAATTAAACACCTGCCCCCCTTGACAAGTTTTTCAGGTTTTTCCCTTATCTTAATTGAAGATTGTCCCTCTCTGCAATCTACCTGGGCACCTCCCTTCTGCTCTGGCTGAGCAGTGTTACATCAGTAAAAGGGGCAGGAGGGGAATTACTCTTCAATTACAACTCTGACAGAATTGAAATAACACTCTCCAAAGTCCAAATAATATGATGATTAATTAGAGCTGCTTTTATTATGAAACATTACTATACCTTTAACCTAGTTTGGCACAAGCCCTAAGGAAACATTGATTTGCGGGACTTAGTCTTGTTAGAAACAAACCATCAAAAAATTGTTTATATTTTTGTAGGACTCATTTTTTTTTTTTTTTCAAAACACAAGCCCTGAAAAAAAAAAATGCCCTATTGGCCTAATGCCAGCAGTTCAGGTTGGCCAGTGGCCACTGTCAAATGTCCTCCTGAGTTGCAACTTCTGTTCGTAGTGCCGCTTCTGAGTTGTTTAAGCAGCAGGATGATTAGGCAGCTGAAAGGAATGGGATCAACAATAGCAGTATCATGGAAGATGGATGATGAAGGATCCACTTGCCATGACTGGCTCCAGTGATGAGCCTGAGGCAGTAGCAGAAGAATAAGTAGCCCCCTGTATATGTGGAGAAAAGAACAAGTTAACCATTAAATATTCTCCACCTGCCCCTATTCCAAACTCATCATGGGTACTAATTCTACCCTTTTCTCCCTCCCTTCCCATTCCCTTTTCTCCCTTCCTTCCCATTCCCTTTTCTCCCTCCCTTCCCATTAAATTCCCCAAGATCCCTTGGGGTGATTTAGGGGGACTGGACAGCATTGGTACAGTAGTGGTCTCTTCCTCCTCAGACTCAGTGGACGCATAATGGTCCTTCCAGCTCCTCCATTGATTATTTTTTACCCTTCTCATAGTGATAAGAGTCACTATGAGCCTCTCCTGCCTCAATTTTTGCAAAATATCACAAGAGAAAAGCACAGAACGTCTATCTCGCTCTGCAGCTGCTTCTATTGTGTCTGCATTCAGTGAAAATGTCATGTTTTTAATAGCAGAAGTGAAAAAACAATGTAAATCATTGGGAGGAAACTTTCTAGCCACTGAAAAAATGGCGAAAAATTTTGGCCAATGGGTGAAAAATGCAAAAATTTTAACCGCTAGTTTTAAAGCCAGTTCCTGACTGTGGCTTGTCTGACTTATGCTCCGTGCTACTCTCGCTCCTGTCTGACTACCACTTTCTCCAGGTATAGCTGTAGGCGTGCTCTACCTATCTGGTATAACTAATACCTTGAAGGTAGCATTACTAGTTGCCTCTGCACTGTGCAATCCCATTGCCCCCGGGCTCATAGTGTTACATGTATCGCAATCCCATATCTGGCAGTCTCCTAGTGTACCTCAGTTGTGTGGCCTTCGATCGGTACCTTACTGGTACACTAGCTGTTCAAACTCTTATGACATCCCTCTCAGGAAGTTGTCCGGGTACCCTCCGTTACTTTCCCTGGCGTTCCAGGTCCCTATCTCAGTGAGAGCCAAGTCTGGTTCTGTACCCTTGTTATCTACTGTCCGATTGCAGTTCAGTGTCAGCCTTGGGTAGTGGACTAGACACTGTCCTTACGCCTGTCTCCCCGGGGTTAAAGAAGTGTTCACTCCTATTGTTATTTGTATTATTACTATTACTATTATTATTTTCTTCAATAAACTGGTTAAATTCACTTGTACTGTGTCGTTATTTGCCTGACTTTCCGTGACACCATGGCCCAAATACTATGAAAATTAAATGGAGCTGCTTTTATTTTGAAACATTGACATCCCTTTAAAATGGCAATTTGGTCACATTTGCTGCACATGATTTACTTCAGAATCACTGTAGGGAGGAGATGCACTAAAGGTTGATGCTGTGATGGTATGATCTTGTCAGTGTGTTCAAAACACTTCAACGTTTTGATGTAGACAAACATTGCCATATGCACTAAAATTTACAGATGCAAGGGGAGGGGAGGAGAAGATCCCCATTAGAATATAAGGTTGTCCAACTGCTGTTGATGTGGATGGAATACCCTCCATTGCACATCATCAGCAGTACAACAACCCTGAAGTCTGAGAGCATCATTCTCTCTGCTGCCCCACTTGGTCAGTAGTGGAGAGGGCACTTTCAGCACAATTCCTGTAACCCTTTGAGTGCCATAGGGATGGGCATTGTGCAGCCCTCTGGCACTCAAAATGTTAAAAAAGTACACCAAGCAGTACATAATCATCCCATCAGCTCTGTATCATATTTTATGCATGTTGTGCACTCCCAAGGGAACAAGGCTGGAGGTCAGACAGCATTAATGGGGATTTGTGGCTAGCAGCTGCCCCCAGCCTTGTTCCCTTGCCCACTGATCACCACAGAACCACATGTACACTGCCTGGCCCCCATGCTTGTTCCCTTTTCACTGGTAGCCACAGATCCCTATGTACACTGTCTGAACCCCTTAGCCTTGTTCGTTTGCCTACTGGTAGCCAGAGACCTCCATGGGCACTGCCCACTCAAGGGAATGAGGCTGGGAAGTGTTACACAGTGAATGTGGATTTAACACACAATAGGGATGTTCTCTATGCTGCCCCACAATATACAAATCTGACATTCTACCCCATAATGTAAAAATACAACATGCTGTCGGATTTCTATCTCTCGATCTCAGCTGAAGAGCCTCCTCTGGTCTTGAGACCGGATTCCCTTGCAGTCTGCTAGAGCGCTGACGTCAGGGAAAAGGGAGAGGGGAACTTTAGTGGCTAACATCTCTCAAACCATAATTAGTTTAATTTTTTAATGGCTACAAGATTATTATTTTTTTTCAATTGGACAATACTATCCCTTTAAAAGCCCCTTTAAATTAAATGTAAAAGTAATTTTATTTGTCCCCTGTGGTGCAGTTGGTTTCTCCAGGAACAATCCCCTTCTATTTCATACATATGGCCATCCGTTGCTTCTTTATTTTTTTAGGCATTTTCTTGTCTTATTCTGATAAACTGTTCTGTCTAAAGATCCTTAGTAACAAACTAAAGATGAAAAAGCCTAGCATTTTCTACTTTAAATTCCCCTTGTGTAGACAGGGCTGGTATTATTAATAGATTGCATGTAACGCTGTTGAGTCATTCTCTAGCTATGTAATGCTGAAAATAAACTGAAAGCCAATTATATCTATAATACAACATCTATACACTTTATGCTGTAAAGCCTCCATTGAAATGTTTTATGTGTAGCTGTGTTTCTCTGGGAAAAGATTAGTTGTATGCACATATTTGTATCCTATCAGTGCTGATTAGATTTATATTTATAGAGTTTTTTCCTTTAATCTACATGTGCTTCATCCATCTCAGTACCAGAATATTATCTGATTTGAAACACCTGCTTGCTACTGAAAACACATCTTAAAACTGCAAAATAAATTTCCATTTATGAATAAACTTGAAAACTTGAAGTATTTTTTCTCACTCCGTGAATAGCATTAGAGGATCTATTTATCAGGCAGAAAATGATTAAAGTAGACCTGTTAGCTTAAGTTATGTTTGAATATACATAAAGTTCATTCAAACTGCTAATCATACTTGGGAACTCTCAGGGTTTGACCCTGAGACTCAGGGTTTTGGCCCAAATCTCAGGGTCTCAGGGTGAAGAGCCAAAATCTCAGGGTGAGAGAGTTCAGTGCTACCTCTCATATATTCTGCTCCAGTTTAAATGCTTCTTTAGTCTCTAAACTGGTGCCACTTGTACCAGAAAGGCAGAGGGAGAAGTCCTGCTTGATTTGTGTGTGTTCATGAAGTGATATCTGTAAGTTGTTGTATATTAATGGCTCCGTGAATGCTGATTGGAGCGACTCTCAATTACAGAGATGAGGGATATATCGCAGATAATCTATTTTGTGGGAAATTTAAGAGTTAATATTTACACAATCTCAGGGTCAGCTCATTTTGAAAGTTCCCAGGTATGCTGCTAATGCATCATACCAGCCTTAAGACCAGCAGATGCATAATTTAGGAGATATTGATACTTTTATTTCTGAAAAGTGATCTACTTCAGTGCAGCATGAATGCTAATTAAGCTCTCAATATGTACTGATGTGAACCTTGTAAGGACTGGGGGACTGCTCAATGCATTGTAAAACAATGTGCGCTGCGTACCTCTCTGGCACTGAAAGGGTTAAAGGGTTGAAGGGTGCACTAAGAGGTATCACAATCCAGACAAACTTATTAATATAACCTAATATGTCTAATGTTTAGCTAGTGTGATGAATAGGTGGTTTTGAATAACATTTTTATTTGTGAAAATGGGAGAGTCACATTATTACTTTCACTTTTATACTAAGCTATGTTATCAGGTCCTCTCTCTCTAATTCATAGACCTAGTCCCTGATTGTAAAAGCAGTGATAATGGTACAATGTGCCACTATCCCTACAACTGAAAAGACTAGAGGGAGGGGAGCGTAGGCAGGTGTATTATAACCATGCCTGGGAACTCTCTGGATCTGCCTCTGAGACTACGCCTTTTAGTGTTAATTACTGTGTCTCTGGGGACAAAGGCTGATTCTCCAGTGGTGGCGAGTTTCCCTACAACTCTGTCCACTTCTCCTCCTTCTCAACCTGTTATTCCCACTTCCCGCCCACTTCTCCTCCTTCCTACCTTGTTCTGCCCACTTTCCACCCACTTCATGCTAACTTTATGGCACAAGGGTGATATGCCACACCCACAGATTAAGCCCCACCTCCTTTATGACTCATGTCATTTACATCCCCCTGGTTGCAGGAAATGAGCCCTTTATGGGGGCACAAGAAGATAAAGTTACCAGATGTGATTATAACACCATGCTAAGCTCAGTGCAAGCAGAGCCAAATTTATAAGATACTCATGATTTCTATTACCGGAGTGCCACAGACATCAATAGTGGTGGACCACACTGAGACAATTTAAACAGGATACAGAGCACTGATCTAATAGTCAAGGTACTCCCCACATTTCCTTATATTTTAACTATGCAAATATTTATAACTGACCCTGAGGAAAACTGTACTAGTATATCTATAGATAAATAAAAGATTTAATGTGTATATTTACAGAATCTTTCTTTCAGTTATAACATCAGTTCTAATGAGGTCAATTTTTTGAATCTCACCCTTACGCATAAAGAAGGAAAAATAGTCACAAAAATATATATGTAAAGCCTACAAATACTATTAATTATTACTCTTGTTGCCAATATAAACCATGGAAAAATAATATAACTAAAAGTCAATTGATGAGGATCAAAAGAAAGATATAGAATTTCAACAACAGGCTCAAAATCCTAAAAATAAACACATTAATAGAGAAGATCCAAATAATAGAAAGTGCTTTTCCTTGATTTAGTGGACATGGAAAGACAAGAAATGTTAACCTCTTAAAAATTAGTGGTAGTATTAAAAACAACAATAAAATGTAGAAATGTATTACTAAATACAGTAATTCATCTTTAAAAGAGATTACAAATATTTTAAATACATTGGCCTATTTTAGAAGATCTACTTCTAAGAAATAATATTTAATCAAAACCTGAGATTATGTATAAGAAAAATAAAAATTAAAAAAATTATTTTCTAAAAATAAAATACTTCTAAAAACAAAAGTAGATTTTAATGATTTTTTGGATACTAATTGTATATTTCGGTGTGGTAACCATAGATGTATAACCTGCAAATATATAGCACACAAAACTAAGGAACTTGGAGATGGTAAAGGCAATATACGTACTATTGAACAACATTGATTGTAATAGTGCTTATGTTGTTTATAGTATAATTTGAAAATGTAATACAAAATTTATAGTGCACACAAAGAAACGTTTAAAGGAGTGCTTTTTACAGCGCACGAGAATAATATTTACAGGGGATACCAAATATCTGTTAGCTGAACATTTTGCAGAAAAACATGAAAAATATTTGGAAGACCTTAAATTGTTACGGTTAGAACAAATATACAAAAAGTTAAAAAGAGGGGAAAGATTTATAAAATTAAGTAAAAGAGAGTCTTTTTTGGACTAGATTTAAGAATATTTAACTATTTTATTTTTCATTTATTATTTATTTTTATATTTGTTTTGGTTTATTTATTTTTTCTCCCACTCTTTCTTTTTCTTGTTTTTTGAATTTTGAGACTGTACTTTTTGTATATATTGGGCATTTTTTCACATTTCTTTAAGCATTTGGGATCATATATGTTTGTTCTTTTTGGTGATCTTCAAGGACTGATAATGTTTGGTCGGTCCAGGTACCCACATTGCACATAAATGTATTGTCCTAATACTCATTCCTTTAAAATATTTAATAAGTGACATGTGTATTATATTTTGGTCACATTGAATAGTTGTGTATTATTTATGTACATATTATAAGTAAGGGCTATCTTGAAGGTTTAATGTGATACATTTTACATTATAATAAATTATTGGAGATTTAGCAATTCCATATCCCTTTAACCTTTTGAAGTATCCCTTTAAGAATATATATCCAATTAATTATTTTTGATCTTATTGGTCAAAGGAAAAATAGTGGTAAATTTAAATGAACACCAACTTATTAGTATCTATAATCCCTGAGGATGTAATCAGTTGATATGAAATGCGCAGTTTAGTTTATTTATTTTTGATTAGTGTTCAAATTGTGCTATATTACTGCTCCCTAATATATGCTGAGACAGGAGGAAGAATACAGCTTTTTACTTGACCTATATCGGTACTGATACATCTCTGCCTACAAAGACTGATACAGGAGACACGTGTGAAATCTGATAAAGACGGGTAGAATATCTACATCTATACATCTCTGCCTGCTGCCCGCTATCTGGTCTTCTTATTGTAAGTCAGCAATTTAAAGGGATAGTAATGTTTCATAATAAAAGAAGCTCTAATTAATCAACATAGTATTTGGACTTTGGAGAGTGTTATTTCAATTCTGTCAGAGTTGTAGTTCAAGAGTAATTCATTGACAAAGTATCCCCCTCCCGCCCCTTTTACTGATGTAACACTGTTCAGCCAGATCAGAAGGGAGGTGCCCAGGTAGACTGCAGAGAGTGACAATCTTCAGTTAAAATAAGAGAAAAACCTGAAAAACTTGTCAAGGGGGGCAGGGCTTTCATTGTTCTCACATGAAGAAGATTGTCCCCTTCTGTTATCCATCTGGTCTATGTACTGCATTCCACATCTGAGAAGAGATGGCTTACACTAGGTAAAAGGGGTGGGAGGGGAAACTTTGCTTGTGAATATCTCTCAAACCATAAAGGTTTGAGAGATAAGACTTATATCGTCCTTCATGTTCTACAAAATAAAATAAAGATAAAATGAATTACTATCCCTTTAAAGACAGGAAAGACTTTTTATTGTCAGAGTTAAGATACCGGTTGAAGGTTTACATTGAAAGACACTTATTTTTATATTTACAACAGCACAATGTTGGACTCTTTTTTGGTGCCTTTCTTTAAATTTTTATAAAGGATCCTATATTTAGCCTTTTCGCATATTAGTATTGCCATTATAGTGATTATGATCATCTGTATATAGCTTTTTTATTTATCATTAAAGTTTTATTGAAAAATTGAGTGCGCTCTTTTTTTTAGGGTCTTTTACTATTGAACCCTAGGGATTGTTGTTGCTATATTTTCTCAATATTATATATATATATATATATATACATAATTATAGAGATACAGAATTTCCATATACCAAAGTTTTGGTTTAGTTATCCTCTATTAATCGCTGGGAAGTATACATGCATAAACCTATGCTGCAAATGTAAAGTGGGATTTTCTGCAAGATACGTCCTACTCCTGATATTTCGTAGTGTATTTCCCTGTATAATATAAACAAGTGCAGGCAAAGTAGTGAAATTTGCTTGGCCAGTCATATAGTCTTGAGGAGTATTTACTAATGATCATACTCAACAGTATAAATGGGATTCACATGGTTTGGTACAGTGATTCTCAGGTCTTTAGGATTTCCCTGCTTGTGAATTCAGAGTTAAATAAAATTACTGAGCTTCTGATTAAATCATATGTGCTCAGCTCAAGCAGGGACATCTCCAAATCGTAACGTGTTTTTTTGAGGATCAGTTTAATAGTATGTTACTATAAGGCTGGGGTCACACGGTAGTCAGAAGTCCTGCTGTGATGCTATGTTTACTTGGTAGTAGTAGTCCTACTCACTGTTTACGTTTATGATTTATTTTTTGCTGGTTTATTGCAGAGCACATCACTCTAGCACTGAAAGTGCTGTTCTTGCTCTGTCTATACAGGAGCATGGGACTTGGAAAATTCACTGGAGCATAAAGGAATATCAGGGGTATATTTATTGTGATAAGAAAACTGATGTAATAAGAAAACTGGAGTAATTTTTTGGAAGTTAACTGAAATATTGAGGACAACAACCTACTGAAATTCACTTAGAGTGTCTTGGTATTGTGATGTGAGTATCAAACTGCCAATATGCCAAAACTGATCCATCCTAAGTTAAACTTCTCATGTGAGTTCTTGGGTGAGTTTTCTGACGCTTTGCCTGCAATAGAATTAGGGGGAAGGGAAAAATATAGCGGGATGTTGACAAATTCCATTTTTCTACCATGGAATTGAACTCATAAGAAGAAAAGCCAAGAATTACCAAAATAGGAAATTATTTTTAATCCAAATGAACAAGAGGTTTTTTTCTTTAAAAAAAAATGTGTTGTGTACCCCTCTGGCACTCAAAAAGTTAGCACCTTGTTGACCAAAGAGGTATACAGTGCCCTATGAAACAATGTGCTGCACACCCCTCTGGTCATAAAGAGTTGAATTCCACCTCTTTTACAATATATTTACCAATAGGATTTCACTTGTAGTCAAGACAGGATTTGAAAATTGTTTATGTAACATGCCTAGATATATGAGGATGGTTGCATTTCCTCCTCTTGATAATTTCAGTGGAAAGTAAGCAAAATTTTAAGTGGAGAGGAAATGCAGATGAAATGTACCTTTGGAAGATGTGAAACCTTATGGTGATGTGTTCCCATGCCGTGTTCCCCGTAAGCATGTCCCAGTTCCGATGTTCCCACTCTGAGTTTCCAATATTCCCACAATTATGTCATAATGTACACATGCATACAACACCTATCACTCCTACATCATCACTCATGTTTACATGCACATGCTCACATATACACTCAATCCTTTCCACCAAGTAGAATTTGTTGGTGGAAAGTGGCCTTTCAGCAGTAATTCCTGTGGAGGAGGGGGGGCAGAAGGCTTTGCTTTCTTCCAAATATCTTCCTGTGTCGGAAAGTTCCTCACCCCTCTTATTCTTACCCTGTAGTTATGTAAGAAGTCATTTTTTGAAACTCATTCTGGGCAATATGTACAGAGTGAAGCACCACAATTTCAGGGAAAACCAAAGGTGCCTTAGAGCAATGTTTCTCATCCTGTATCCTGGAGGACTCGGGATACAGTGGGTACTCCACAAAGTGTTGATTACCTAGTCCCAGTATCGAAGCAAGCTGCAACAGTAGCTGTACTTGCACAATATGGGATAGGAGCAGTCTGGAATGTCTGCATTGTGGTTATATTCACTGGATTAGTAAACCTATAGTAACTACTCAGAGTTGAATCTGAGTATGACCAAGAGTCTATGTGAAAGAGAAACAAACTTATTCATCATGAAATTGAAGCTAGCTGCCCTCTTTCTTATCTATTCCCTTCCCATATTCTTGATTTAAATGAATGAAAAGATAATAACGCCATAAAAATGACTGTTTTAAATTTGTGAAAATAAAAAGGAAAAAATAAAGAGGTCTTTAACCAACAGACAAATAAATAAAGCTAAATATCTTATAAACTATTATTTTAAATAAAAATACTTAACATAAATATAGTTTCTTATTGAAAGCTCTTTCAAAACCACCTTTCATGAGAGAAGATGTAGGAGTGCTAGGTGATGTATGCATGTGTACATGTGTTACAAAGTGACAGATCCAATTTACATGTCTTTATGAGAAAGGTACCTGTAGACGTCTTTACAGTTGCTATTAAACGACGCTTTCCTCCAATACTTTGTGAACCTATTGTGACATTGATACATATGCCCCAGTGTGTCTATTCAAAGCAAAACTTCCATTAATTTTCTTTATCATTAAGATGGAACATTTTCTTAGTCTGATTTATGTGAATAAGATAATTTTGCCCTGCAGAATCTTAGTATTAAGAGATGACGTGAGCCTGGAAGGACAGCCTTTGATTAGAAGAGGGGTTGTGCAAATCATTGGCACTCAAAGGATTCAGTATGGACTACAGAAGCCTCATCTCTAGAATACTAAGCCTTTTAGGTTCAAGTGGAATTTACACCTCCTCAAATTAACAACTTGCCATGCTAACCTTTGAATTTTTTTCCTTCCTCTTCTATTAAAGAGATAACATTGTCAATCAGTCTTGAATGTAGTGGCTACAGAGGCAGATCAGACAGTTGCTGGCAGTTTTTTCAAAAAGGATGCAGACAGAGTCCCTTTAAGAACTAGAGGGGTGCACAACGCATTGTGAATCAATGCTTTGTGCACACCTCTGGTCCTTACAGTGTTAAAAGCATGTGGAGTGGATGGAATTTGTGTCATGTGGTCCTGCTAGCAACTATCATGTCTGCCTGCATGGAAGTGATGTCCACAACTGACTGACAATGTTATCTCTCGAACAAGGAGCAATGAAAAAAATCACGTGGGCCATTAGGATATTGGCCATAGTCAGGTAAGTAGGAGATGGAGTTATTATTATGAGGTGTTTCTTGCCCTTTATAGGTTTGTATTAGCAGAAACCAGAACATATGGGAGCTATATCAGTAAACAGCAAAAGAAAAAAGAAGGGACCTGTATTTCATATAGAAATGGCTTTAAAGATACAATGCAAAGTAGTTCTAAAATGCAAAATAGGTTAAACATTCTACAGATCCATCACCCTTTGCCAGCTTGTGCTCCTCGCTGTAATCATGTAGTTATATTTAGATTCCCTGTGTTCTGCTTATAATCATCTGTGTGCAAATGGGTCATCTCAGGCACCAAGGGATAAAGTGATTTGCTTAGGATCACAATATCTGAACTAAGGCTTTTAGTAAAATAAACAAAAGACCAAAATATAGATTTTGGATACTTTTGTAACCCTTTCATTGCCCTGCAAATTCCTCTTGCAGTCAATGTACTGCAATAAGACTATTACTACAAAAGACCTACTATAATGGTACTATACATGCCAGCTGCTTTATAGTATGTTAGGCTACTACACTCGCCATAAATCTATTTTCGGCCTTTGCCAGAGATGCACCACTCAGGCTTAGTGTCAATATGTGTGTGTGGTTCTATTGCTAATATGCAGACGGAGAAGGTTGGGACTCAGAGAGAGATTCTATGGCTACCGTGGGTCAAAGCTGTGACTCAGATGTCTGTATGTGTGGTTTTATGGCGACCGTGGATCAAAGCTGTGACTCAGAGGTCAGTATGTGGCTCTGTGGCTACAATGGAACGAATGTGTGACTCAAAAGTCATTATGTGTGGCTCTGTAGCTACAGTGGGACAAAGCTGTGACTAAGAGGTCAGTCTATGTGGTTCTATTGCTAACATGCAATGGGAGAAGTTTGGAACTCAGAGACAGAGACTCTGTGGCCACAGTCAGATAAGGCTGAGGGCCAGTATGTGTGGTTCTATGGCTACCATGCAGTGAGAAAAGGCTGATGGGGTCAGAATGTGTGCAATGGTAAAAGTGGGAAATGAGAAAAATGTGAATAGTTGCACTTTTGCCTTCCATGGGAATTCCAGTTAAAAGTAAACTTTTTTCACTTTTCTCTTTTTTAGGTGAACACATTTGTCCATTCCAAGTGATATTATTACAAAAAACTATCAAAATGCACATGTTTGATACTATTGTGTTTTATTAGGCCTATTGAAGTGCGGGCGACAGCTGATGCAGATTACTGGAAATGTCCTCCAACAGCATGTTAATGTATCTTCATATTTATACTGTGGGTCTCATTAGATCTGTTAATAAATTTCAACGGAATTGCACAAATATCACAGGTAGTTGTGTTTTTCATGCAATTTTGCCAATGCTGTTTATACTGTGAAGAAGGGATGATGGCAGAAAGAAAAAAGACAAAAACACAAAAACTGTGCTATATTATCACTTGTAAAACAGATTAAAATGACATCTCCTTTTTCATACAATTCCATTGCATCTCAAATACTGCTACAGAAAAAGAGCTGTGAAAGAGAACATATAAGAATTTAAAGCAATAAACTAAATGTTGCTTTACACACTCACACAAACACAGTCACCATCAAGGTTGCACAGATCATAAGGAAGGCTGCAGGAATGTACAGGGTTACATTACATTAAGCAGGTGACTGGGCCATTCTTAGAAGCTGTGGAGAAGCTTGCTGCTTGTTAACATTTCTGGATGGGGCTGAATGTGCAGTGACTCTACAGTAAATAAGCTATGGCGGACATTACTGTTGCTGGCTCTGAATTAACTAGCGATAGGTGTGTTCTGTCCAGCAGCCATAGACCAGCAACACCTACAGCATCAAAGGAAGAAGCAGGCGGTTAGAAGACTGTTTAGTCACTTGAAGACTTGACAGGATGAGCCCCATCTACTCCATGTCATGTGTTGACCATACCTGCTCAGCCTGCATCAGGTGCTTCTCCTAACTTTGACTCTCATCATGGAAGCTCCTAAACGCTTCTTCTTAAAGAGTATATAATACTACATGTATTTAAATATATTTTCTCTTTGCACTTCTTCCATATTTCCTTTTTGTCCCCCTCAGTACAGTTATTCTGTTTCTCTTGTTTCCTCCCCATGCCCATTCAGCACCATTACCCCCGCCACAAACATACACACACACACACACACACACACACACACACACACACACACACACACACACCATTTGCCTCTCTGATGTGTCTCCATATACCCCTAGGCCTTCCTTGTGTTCTTGTGCCCACCTATACTCAATGAAGATTGTCCCTCACTGGGCTCCATTCAGACTGGCTTGGTGAGAGTGTTAAAGTGGATCTCTCACCTCTTTATAAGTTATTCTCATTAGTTACCACATTTCGCAAATTATGTAAAAATGTGATTTTTAAAAAACAAAAAACGCTATTTTTGCCAAATTTAAGGTTTAAAGGGTGACCTGCACCCTACTTCCGGGCAGACTGCTCTTGCCACAGTTTGCCGCACTGCCTCTGCTCTCCTCCCTCCTCCAATGATGATGGAGGCTTTCTCTCTCTAAGATAGAGCGGTCTCATTGGGTAGATATTGATCTCTGCCAATAAGATCACTCCAGCTTAGAGAGAGAAAGCCTCCATCATTGGAGGATGCTGGGTAGAGGGAGGGGAGCGGAGACAGAGTGTCAGGCTGCGGCAAGAGCAGTCTGTCTGGAAGTAGGGTGCAGGTCACCCTTTAAACCTTAAATTTGGCAAAAATAGCATTTTTTAAAATAATAACATCCTATATAATAATTCGCTAGAATTTTGTCAAAAGCCGTCATGCTCAGTAGAGACTGCCCGAATGCATGGAATGATGGGAGCACAGAAAGCTGGGAGCACAGAATGCTGGTAGCACGAAATGCTGGGAGTTCTGTGCTTTCGCGCAGTCTCTACAGTGCATGAATGCATCGTCGGCAGGACGCAGAGCAGGGCCGTCCTCTTAACCCTTTGAGTGCCAGAGAGGTATGCAATGCATTGCAAAGCAATGTGTTGCGGACCCCTCTGGCACTCAAAGGGTTAACATCACCCGGACCTTGGCCCATGTACACGGGCTTTTACACTAGTTTTATACATATTTTTCTAAATGCTGTAACTAATGAGAATAACTTACGAAGAGGTGAGAGATCCCCTTTAAAGTGATAGTAATGATTCATAATAAAAGCAGCTCCAATTAATCATCCTAGTATTTGGACCTTGGAGAGCATTATTTCAATTCTGTCAGAGTTGT
Source organism: Rhinophrynus dorsalis (assembly GCA_037306005.1). Classification (NCBI taxonomy): domain Eukaryota; kingdom Metazoa; phylum Chordata; class Amphibia; order Anura; family Rhinophrynidae; genus Rhinophrynus; species Rhinophrynus dorsalis. The sequence goes on from CM074719.1 coordinate 132,712,818, forward strand.
AGTTCAAGAGTAATTCAATGACAAAGAATCCCCTTCCCACCTCTTTTACTTATGTAACACTGCTCAGCCAGAGCAGAAGGGAGGTGCCCAGGTAGATTGCAGGGAGGGACAATCTTCAATTAAGATAAGGGAAAAAACTGAAAAACCTGTCAAGGGGGGCAGGGCTTTCATTATTCTCATAGGAAGAAGATTGTCCCCTGCTGTTATCTGTATGGTCTATGGACTGCATTCCACATCTGAGAAGAGATGGCTTACACTAGGTAAAAGTGGCGGGAGGGGAAACTTTGCTTGTGAATATCTCTCAAACCATAAAGGTTTGAGAGATATGACTTATATCGTTCTTCATGTTTTTTTAATGCCTACAAAATAAAATAAAGATAAAATTAAGTATTACTATCCCTTTAAGTAGGTAATAGGGGCAGGAGGGGGAGACTTTATAACTGAATTACTGTTGAACTGCAAATCATACAATATTGAAATACAGCACTTCATGAACCATTATATATGAGGATTAATTGGAGCTGCATTAGTTTCCCTTTAAGGATTTGACAGATAATATATTCAGGGCAGCAATTAATATTGGTTGAACTGATAAAATGTTTTACACTTACTCTATACACTTACATTTCTCCAACTTGAGAGATTTTGGTGTGTAGTTGAGATAGAAAACCAGAATTCTGAGAGTAACCTCACCGGAGAATGTATTTCACCTTTTTCTAATCTTAGCACATCTCCCCTCAGGACTGTCTTGTACTGACCCAGAGCTGACAACGTAACTATAAGTGCAAAGGAGTCTGCAGGAACAACATTTCAGTTTTATTGGCAATCAGTGGACTGTATTTTCAAAGGGATAACGACAAAAAAATGTTGTATGAAAGACAAAAATACGTCGTATGTATGAGCGACATATTTTCTATAGAGTATATGACAAAAAACTAGTAATGTCCGCAGTCTACGACACAACTCCAGAACTGACAGGCAAAGGGGCGTGGCAAGGGCGTGGCTAAACTATTCTCCAGTGTCGTATAGAGGAAAAGAAAATTTGTTGTAACTAACGACAAAAAAATACCTTGCAAAAGACAACATTTGTACTTTAAGAAAGAAGTGGAGGGAGTGAAAATTTTTGTCTTTAGTTAAGACATTTTTGGCGTTAATAAAGACATTTTTAAAGACAATTTTTGTCTTTAGTTAAGATATTTTTTAAGAATTTTTGTTGTTAGTTAAGACTTTTTTGTTGTTACATACGACAATTTCAGTCAGGACAAACGACATATTTCTGATCACAACCGACACTCTCTGAAAATGTTAATGATCCCAAATACACTGTACTTTGAAAAGTTATTACAAATGACAAAAGCTATTTCGCTAATTCTTTGAACATATGGCCCAGTGACTAATGAAAGTGTTTTATCCTCTGAATAAGGAAACAGATGAGATAACAACACTAAGATGAGATAACAATTAGATAAATTATTCAGAGGAGCCTCATTTTCAAGTTTGTGAGATATTAGGGCATAGACTCCATGGCCTAACATAGAAATTCGAGAGTTTATCACATTGTAGAGTTTATCTAATCTGTAAACCGATATGTAATAGAAGGCAGCACAGGAACTTTATCTAAGTGTAGCTGTATTATATCTTGATTTACCTTAACCAATCATCCAAATACTCTAGAATGCTAGTCACTTTCTAGTGGATTTTTCTGCCTTTAGGTAATATACACAGGTGCTGGCTCGCACACTCACCTGGTGGCATTTTTTTCTTGTATTAGCTTCTCCTCAGCTTCAAATCATTCTGTTTCTCTTGACTCTTGAACTAGTGTTCATGTCCACAACTACTACTGGCATGACATTCATTTATAATGGTATAGTAGAGCTCTGTTAAGCACTGTAATATCAGCTTGTAACCATTTTACTGGGGAAAGCAATAGAGGGACTTAATATCTATCTCTTTTCTTTATATGTGGCTTGGTTAGCAACGGGCTTGTTAGTGGCTTTGAAAAAGTGGCTGTGTAGCTGCGAAATGCGTTAGCCTTTGAAGCCTTCATTGTTTTATCATATATGTTTGAATTTTACAGTGAATAAATTTTATATGATATGAAGTTTTGTTCCGCCAGACATTTTTGATTCAAAGGATCGACAGCACATGCGAGTCCCGAACGGAGATGGGTTAATTTTTCCGATAGCCCGATTGTCAGTGGACTCTGGTATCGGAGCTCTGACAATACCTGAATGTGAGTATAATTGGAGAATTATCTCAGTGTTATCACCTCTTTATCACACTTTAGTTCATAATCCCCCAAGAATTTTTAGGTCTTTTCCTTTCCATACAGGCCCTGAAGATTTCCTCTCCAGGCAATTCCAGACAAAGAGAATCACAATTCCCACCCTTACTCTCCTAAACACATCTGCACTCCCCATTTCTCTTAGTTATCCCTGGTATGGCATCACTGCTTGTACTTTGGAATTCCAAGCTTTCCAAGAAAGGGGTTGGCCAAAGTGATAAACAAATGTTTCTGACCGGAAGAGAAACCATTACAGGGAAAAATATCTGCACATTTCTACCCTACAAATTAAAAGTTCAGCCCCCCTTATCCATTTCCTACCTGGCCTTTCGCCACAGAGACCTCTGCAGCATTCAGTGGTTTAAAAGCCTCATTTAAATAATATATAATTTGCATGTCTCCTCTATGGTGTCGATGGTTTATTCCAGAGTTTCTCTTTTTTCTTTTTGTGCATAAAGGCTTGCCATCCTTATTCATAACAAAAAGAGGTGCAACTCTGAGGCAATCTAACTGAGGTATGGGGGGGCAAACTGACATTGATTTAAATAGGGGTTTAAATTTCTTGAATGCTAGAGGGGGTCTCTAATGCATTGGGCATTTGCTGAATTTTTATTTCCATCCCTGCAGTGCAGTTAGTTTACTTCAGAAGTGCACCTCTTTAAAGGGTTAGTAATGTCATGTATTAATAAAAAGTAATATTGTAGATATTCAAATAATAATCAATTGATGCCAACCTGATCTCTCATATCTTTATAGTTTGAGAGCTATATGGTGATAAAGTTCTCCCCTCCCTCCCATTTCGCATACGCCAGTTGTAAAGCTGACAGAAGGAGATTCAAGTCGTGAGACTCGAGGCGGCTCTTCAGCAGAGACATGAAATACAGCAATCTAAAAATAAATACTTAATTGGAATGGTCTACAAAGTGTTCCTGGTTTGCAAGCACACTTTGTAGACCTTTCCAATTAAGTATTTCTTTTCAGATAGCGCTATTTCAGCTCTACTGAAGAGCCGCCGTCAGGTAGCACGACCCGAATCTCATTCTGTCAGCTAGAGGCTGATGTCTATGAAAGGGGAAGGAGGGGAGAACTCTATCACAGTATATCTCTCAAACTATAAAGATTTGAGAGATCGGACTGGCATCAATTGATTTATTTTTTGAACATCTACCAATTACTTTTTATTAATGCATTACTAACCCTTTAAATCGATGAATAAGGCACACTGGGGGAGATTTATAAAAAGTGTTCTTGTTTGTTTTTTGAACGGATCCTTAACCATTTGAGTGCCAGAGGAGTACGCAGAACATTGCACTGGCACTCAAAGGGTTAAAATGTCCTTATTCCCAATTATGAGTGTTAGTATTCATAAAGTATTCTAGTTACATTTCTAAGTGTGGCGACAGTAAAGAATAAGAACAAAAATTTGACATAAATTCCGTCCCTAAATTGTCGTAAATATTGACATTCTTTATAAATACACTCAGCCACTTTTTACACACTTCCTTACTCCATTTAAAAAAAAAAAAACAACACACATTACACAACGTTATGTCCTCCTAAACTGTCGTTAATTTTAACCCCTTAAGGACTGGCGGTCATGGGACATTTCCGTCCCATAATGACAGCATAGGGGCACATGGACGCGCCGGTACACGTGACCTGTCACGTGTATCGGCGCGTCATTATGGGGCCTGAAAGAGATCGCTCCGATCTTGGAGTGGTCAATTTCAGGCCCTATTTTTACTTACAGCGCTCCCGGTAGAGCGCTGTAAGTAAAAAGTACGTGACGTACCATGACCGTCATCGGTCCTTGAGTATTTCAAGGACCGTGACGGTCCTGGTACGTCAAGGGTCCTTAAGGGGTTAAAGCTTCTTTTCAATTAACGCCACCTTTATAAATCTCCCCCATTGGCCCATATGTATAAACACAAACTGGAGTTGTTCTGAAGTAAACCAACTGCACCATACAGGACAAAGAAAAATTACTGTTAACCCTTTGATTGCCAGAGGGGTAAGGAACGCACGTGTTCTGTACCCCTCTGGCACTCGAAGGGTTAAATCAAATTGAGCTTTTAACCACTTGAATGCTAAAGAGGTCTGTAATGCATTAGAGACCTTTCTAGCATTCCAGGGGTTAAATAGCTCTGTTCAAATGCATGGGAGTTTGCATTTGTCCCCTATGGTGCATATGGGCATTATAAACACAAAGTGGAGCAATTCTGGGGCAAACCAACTGCATCATAAGGGAGAATCAAACGCTCTCAAATTTCCAACTGACCTAAATGGGCCTTTTAACCCAGGCATCCAAGGGGTGAAAGCCTGTTTAGCTCAGTGGGAAGTTTCCTTTGACCCGTATGGTGCAAATAGTTTTCCCTAGAATTGCTCCAGTTTGCTATTGTACATACACCCCTATATGCCATGGTGAGGTAAGAGTTTGAAATGGATGCTGTAGAACAGTAACTTCAAGCTGCATTCCTCAGAGGTCATTAACTATATCAAATCTCTGCTTGCGCACAGATGTCTTAATCCTCTCTGCTCCTATGCTTTGTTTATTCCGCCTACACAAAATCAAGGTTATCTTATTAAAAACAAAGTTACAGAAGTAAAAAAATAACTTTTCTCTGTGTGCCCATTGTATGTATATAAATAGTAATATGTCGCCCCCTTCAGGCTTAAAGATAATTTAATATTAATGTTTATTTGCGACTACTCAGTACAGGAAGTGTACAAAAAGTGAACATGTCAATGTGTGGGCATGCTAAGTCAGCTCTAAATCCAAGCCTATTATAAAATGACAGTTGTAAGCTCATTGGTAAGTCATAATTATGACCCCCATATTCAGCTGTTTTAACCCTTTGTTTATTAGATATATCTCCCATGTGTTACTTCATGGATTCAATGTACTGGAGACATCTCTGGCATTCAGAAAGTGAATGGTTCAATAAAACCTGATAATTGGATACATGAAGGCTGATGCACTAACTGGAGAAATTCTGGGGAAAATCAACTGCATCATTGAATGCAAGAGAGATCCTTAACACATTGTGGACAAACTGTATTGTATGATGCAGTTGGGTTACCCCATAATTGATCCAATTTTTCTGATAATTAAATTAACTTAAAGAAGTGGGGAATACCATAGCGAGGTTGACAGGGGAGAGCCACTGCGAAATGACAAAGAGGTGATGAAGAGGAGATCATTTCTCTAGTAGGATAAACTCTCTAAATTCCTATGTTACATACCTCCCAAGTGTCCCTCTTTAGGAAGGACAGTCCATCTTTGAGACCCAAATCCCTCTGTCTCTCTTTGTTACCCTGGCGTCCCTCTTTTTAGGAGATCAGACTGTATGGTGTGTATATAATTGTGTTGTATTGCTCCAGAGCAATAAAACTCACCTAAATGTTTAGTTGATCTTCAGTATACTGTATGTGTTTGTAAATGAATCTGAGTAAGTAAAATAATTTGATCTTGCTGTAAATCATTTATTCAGTTTCTCGAAGAGGTGTCAATAGGTCACAAAGTAACTTAAACATTTTCAGTAATGCCCTGCCCAGCAGCCACAACCCCAGAAAACCCCCTAAAACACAAGTGCCAATCTTTGTCCATTTGAAATGTCGGGAGGTATGATGTTATACTACAGAGTTGATGCCCTAAGAGCACTCAAGTTGGAAGGATGTTAATGATTGAACAGAATCACATAGGGATTGAAGAGTTTGTCACAATGGTGAAGTTACCACTTTATTACATCTTACTGGAATAATTCTGGAGCAAACTAACTGCACCACAGGATACAAATGGTGTGTGTGTATATATACTGTATTATAATGTAAAAGCCCGTGTACACTGGCCAAGGTCAGGGTGATGTTAACCCATTGAGTGCCGGAGGGGTATGCAAGGCATTGCTTGCAAAGCAATGTGTTACGTACCCCTCTGGCACTCAAAGGGTTAAGAGGCCGGTCCTGCTCTGCGCCCTGTCGCCGATGCAGTCATGAGCTGTAGAGACTGCCCGAAAGCACAGAATGCTCCCAACACAGAATGCTCCCAGCATTCTGTGTGTTCGGGCAGTCTCTAATGAACATGACGGTTTCTGACAAACATCCAAGCTAATTATTATATAGGATTGTGTGCCAGAGGGGTACGCAAAGCATTGCTTTGCATACCCCTCTGACACTCAAAGGGATATATATTTGAAATGGAGCATTGACATTACACTGTGTGCACCCTGTGCATGCCCAAACACCCAAATACACAAATAAACAGCATCAAATTATATAGAGTCTAATAAATAATAAAATATTGACATCCAATATGTTATAAGCTGCAGGTGTTGCAATGAATCCAGAAGAATCTGAATAACAGAAACAATAAGATCTGTGCTACATATAAATGGCAGTCACTCCAAAAATAGAAAATGTATAAATATGTAATATAAATATGCAATATCTCCTTCCAAAGACTTCTGGAAACATACATGCTCAAGCTACTGAACCGACTAATGGTCCTGGTATTATTCTGAAACAAATAATTGTTAATTCTACTACAAGTGCAGCTTTGAGTGCTCATACCCTTATTAACACAAGAAGTTGCCTGTGTATTTGTGGTCCTTCAGCAAAGTGGATAGTTCCGTAAAATCTGAATCCATCTTTGCCTTTTTTGTCCATTCACCTGCATCATCCAGTGGTACATCTATTCACAGCAGGTTGAAGGTGTCATAACAGAAAGAGATAAAGGTATAAAGATATCTGAAACATATGTAGAAACAAAGAGAGAAGTATGGGAGGAAGACGTGTGCACTGGAAAATACACCAGAATATGGTACAATAGTAATTATTCTCATGTAATAGCCCTGTTAGCAACAAAGACTGCACTGACTAAATTTAAAGTATCCATTGATGAGAATAAATAATTAAGTAACACTCAAGCAAGATTTCCTATTGAAGGTCAGTACCACTTTGGAGCCACCACTCACTAAAAATAATATGGTGTGCAAGATGAAGGTTATCATGATGGACCCAGATGAGCCTCTTATGAGCCTACGTTTGTATGAAAACTTCAAATTGATTCTAGTTATACATTATCAATAAGAAACTTACTTCCGCTTTCATCAAAGATCTGGATGAAATGTTTGCATGTGGGATTAAATATAAGAATAACTTGTCTGCTGGGGAGAAGAAAACAGTAAGGAATCTAATGGAAGAAGAGAATATAATAATTAAAGCCATAGACAAAAGGGGAAAGTGTTGTCCTCCAGAAGGATATGTTAAGGAGGCCTTACAACTATTGGAGGACACGTACACTACACTTATCGGAAGCTGAGATTGGAACTGACAACATGGTTGGTGAGCAATTGAAAAACCCTTCTGGTGCAGTTAAAAATTTGGGATCACGAATGGTAATTAATATTTAATATTTAAGCCTGATGTTCAAGAACCCAAAAAGTGTCAGCATTTTACCATCCTCCAAAGGTCCACAAGGAGCTCATAAATCTACCAGAATCTCCCAAAATCTACTGGATTCATTACAATCTTTCATCATATGTGGACAATTTCTACAAACTCTGTAGGGGATTTTAAGATCTTACTTGATAGAGATGGCTAACCTTTTAAATATGTTAGAAGGCATCAAAAGGGGTGACAACTTCATTTGGTTAAGTTATAATGTGTCCTCACATCTGTCCTCACATCTGTATCTATCACAGTGCCTGTGATCTTTCTGTTACTCTCATCTGTGGCAGACTGTGATTTGCTCGGTTGGTTTGGCCCGCCCCTTGGTGACCTTTTTATACCTGACGCTTACATCTGTCAGATGCCCTTTCGTGGTGTTTCTGAGCCAGACTTACTGTTGCTGTGTTCCTGAATCCGGATTCCTGTGTACCGACCTTGGCCTGTTCTGACTACTCTCCTGTGTTCCTGATCGTGTATGACCCGGCTTGTCTGAGAATCCTCTACTTGCTACGACCCGGCCTGTCTGAGAATCTTCTACGTGCTATGACCCGGCTTGTCTGAGAATCCTCTACGTGCTCCGACCCGGCTTGTTTGAGAACCCTCTACGTGCTACGACCCGGCTGGCTGACTTCCTGCTTCAAGATCTTCGCGGCTGCCTGGCTTGTTGTCGCCGCCGCGACATTCTGAATCCTGCATTGCTGTGCCAAGCTAGTGTGACCATTACCCTCCTGGGTAACCCATCCATCTGTGCAGAGTTCCTTGCCGACTTGCATAAGCTGTGCCTCTTGTACCGAGCCTTTACACGTTGCAGAGCTAAGCTACCATACCGAGCCTGGGAGATTCAAACGTACCTATTAACCCTTGCACTGCCGCTTCTCTCTGACCGGACCTCCTTTATAAATATAGAACCGTTACTTTGTAAGTCTACTGCTGCTGAGTTGGCCGCTACTTGGACGGCGACTCCCGGTTACGTTTGCAGAGTAGTCAATCCTGTTAGGCCGGTTGGGCGTTCTTGGTTCTTGGTCTCACGGTTAACAACGGAGGTGTCCGGTGTGGCTATTGGTGGCAAGGTTAGGCTCCAAGCTCTTGCTCAATCCGTAGGTAAACGCCCGTGGGGGCTCTTGGCTCGTGTTGTGCTTACAGTGGTCTCCAGTTATACGCCCGTGGGGGCTAAAACGCCAGCTTCGCATCTCGGGCTAGTCTCGATCACGCCCGTGGGGGCTACATACTCTTGCACTTGCAGGCTCACTGGTCTATTGACGAAGGCCCATGGGGGCTATCTTGGGTTACTGTGCTGCTATAGCTTACATTGGTCACTGAACATCTACTACTCATCTTCATATGAACTCTGTGCTGTGCACATTTGCTCAGTTTATCTCTACACCACACGGGCATGCCAAACCCCACAGCTGAGACTGACAAAGTGTTCTCATACATCCTTTAGGGTCCTGTTCCCTATTCTCTGTTCCTATGTTGGGTGCCTTCTGTATATTATATTAAAGCTATGTGTACTGTGTAATAGCTTGCAATTGTTGCTATCAACAGTAGAGGGCGGTCCTTTGTATTTTATTTCTTTCAATAAAAGATTGTTTTATTTTACCTACTGGTCTGAGTGTCAAAACAAACCGTTACAGTACGAAAGGGCCATGACCTCAGACAGTAAGGGTGAAAGTAACGCACAAAACATCCACTGGAGAATGGATGTCCATGAGCAGCGCCTAGATCAATTGGCACTGGCTCTACAAACCCTACTTGAGCGTACGGTACACTTAGACAAGCCTAATCCGAATCCGGTGGTCCCCCCAGTCTTGACATCGGACAATCCGCCTCTAGCTCCTCCTACTTGTGTCAGAGGCTTAACGGCTGCGGCGCCGTTACCATTGAGATATGATGGCGAGCCTTCTCTTTGCAGGGGTTTTATTAACCAGCTAGAGATCTATTTGGAATTAACGCCCCAGGCTTTTCCTAACGAACGAAGCAAGGTCGGATTCATGATATCGCTACTAACAGGCAAAGCTCTGGCCTGGGCAAACCCCTTGTGGGGTTTGTGGGAGAGTGCCAAACCCTGCACGCTGAACTTTAATGAGTTCGCAAAGAAGTTCCGCCGTATGTTTGAGGTTCCTGGCAGACTGGCCTCCGCTGCCAAAAGGCTAATGGAGATACAGCAGGGCGAATGTACATTGGGCAATTACGCAATAGAATTCCGGACCCTGGCAGCGGAGGTGGGCTGGAACGATGAGGCATTACTGGCAGCTTTCACTAAGGGTCTCTCTGAACCAATTAAAGATGAAATAGCTGCCCGAGATGTACCTAGTGACTTGGACGAATTCATTGATTATGTAATGCTCATTGACTCTCGTATCCGGGAAAGACGGTTGGCACGAAGGGCAACCTCCAGAAAACATGGGCAGGACAGCTCCTTTGACCCACCCTCTCCACCCTTTCCTACTGTGCGTCCAGGAGAGGCAGCAGAGTCTATGCAGCTGGGTTTCACTAGACTCTCCAAAGAAGAAAGGTCTTTTCGTAAAAGGCAAGGCCTATGTTTATATTGTGGCAAACAGGGGCACCTTTTGCGCAATTGTCCGGTGAGGCCTGGAAACGCACGCACCTAGGGTACCTTGGGGGGCAGGCCCTAGGTGGTGTACAACAGTCCCTAGATTCTAACATTGCTAAACCCACCATCCAGGTGACGTTCTTTTGGGCCGACAAGGGCGCAGAAACCTTGGCACTGGTGGACTCTGGAGCAGCTGGATACTTTATGGACCAATCTTTTGAAGCTTCACACAATATTCCCCTATGCAAAAAAGAATCTCCATTGGCAGTAGAGGCCATTGATGGCAGACCATTGGAACCTGCCTTTATTACAATGGAGACCATCCCTATTTCTATGTCAATTGGGCACTCCACAAGGAGGAGGTTCAGTCTCAAATTATTCGTTCACCTCACCATGCAGTCATTTTGGGGTTTCCATGGTTGCTTCGGCATAATCCTCAATTTGATTGGCAAAAATGTGAGGTTAGTTCCTGGTCCGATTACTGTAAAGAAAACTGTCTATCGCTTCCTGTCAAAATTATGTGTACCTCTCCTGCTGTGCCAGTTGAATATGGGGAATTCAGTGATGTACTCAGCAAGGGGGAGGCTAGCGCATTGCCCGAGCATAGACCCTATGATTGCGCTATTGATTTGCCTCCAGGTGTGATCCCCCCGAGGGGACGAACCTACCCACTGTCATGCGAAGAGAACAGGGCAATGGAGGAGTACATTGAGGACGCCCTTAGCAGGGGAATTATTCGCAAGTCTACTTCTCCGGCTGGTGCCGGATTCTTCTTTGTAAAGAAGAAAAATGGCGAACTTAGGCCATGTATTGACTACCGGGGGCTTAATAAGCTGATGCCCAAGAACGCATACCCTATTCCACTCATCACCAAGTTATTTGACAGATTGAAGGGCTCTTCTGTCTTCACCAAACTTGATTTGCGGGCCGCCTACAATCTGATTAGAATCAGAGAAGGTGATGAGTGGAAAACGGCATTTAATACCAGAACTGGGCACTACGAATATCTGGTAATGCCGTTTGGCTTATGTAATGCACCTGCGGTATTCCAGGGGCTGATTAATGATATCTTGCATGACATGCTTCAGTCCTGCGTGGTGGTATATCTGGATGATATATTGATTAATTCCGCCACCCTTTCCCAACACATTAAAGATGTCACGCAAGTTCTGTTGCGACTCCGGGAGCATAAGCTGTTTTGTAAATTTGAAAAATGCGAATTCCATGTCTTACAAGTACCATTCTTGGGGTTCGTAATCTCCAAAGATGGAATCGCTATGGACCAGGACAAGTTGGCAGCTGTATTACAATGGCCTCGCCCTAAAGGGTTAAAGGCAATTCAGCGCTTTTTAGGGTTTGCCAACTATTACAGAAAATTCATACGTAACTTTTCTACTATTGTGAAACCTTTGTCGGATTTGACTCATAAGGGCGCTACTCCCTCTCAGTGGTCCGAGGCCGCTGAAAATGCGTTTGAGACCTTAAAATCTGCCTTTACGTCTGCCCCAGTACTGTCCCATCCCAATCCCTCCCTGCCTTTTACCTTGGAGGTTGACGCTTCTGAGGTTGGGGTTGGGGCAGTGCTCTCCCAGCGTCCTGTGGGAGGTGGTACCCTGAAACCTTGTGGGTTTTTTTCTAAGAAATTGTCCAGCACACAGAGCCACTATGAGATTGGCGACAGGGAGTTATTGGCTATTATTCTGGCACTGAAGGAGTGGCGTCACCTGTTGGAGGGTACCAAGAACCCAGTACTGATCCTGACCGATCACAAAAACCTGACATATCTCTCTGAGACCAAGAGGTTGTCTTCTCGACAGGCCAGGTGGGCACTCTTTTTGTCCCGGTTTAACTTTGTAGTATCGTACCTCCCGGGATCTAAGAACGTGAGGGCAGACGCATTATCTCGTCAGTTCGTCTCGGACACTGACAGGGAGGAAGCACCGGTACCCATTATCCAGCCCAACCGTATATTGGCTACTATTCGCACTAGTATAACTTCGCCTCTGGGGGAGGAGATTTTGGGGTCTCAAGCTAGGGCCCCACCTGAGACTCCAGTTGGCAAATGTTTTGTAGATGAGCCTTTTCACACTCATCTTTTGGAGACCTATCATTCTTCTAGGGCAGCCGGGCACATCGGCAGGGATCAGCTGGTTTGGTCTGTTTCACAATTATTCTGGTGGCCTACGCTCAGAGCCGATTGTTCCGCTTTTACTGTCGCTGGTGCCACATGTGCCCGTGCTAAGACCCCCAGGCATCTCCCAGTGGGCTTGCTTCAACCTGTGCCTAATGGAGACCGGCCCTGGTCTCATATATCTATCAATTTTCTGGGAGAATTGCCTATCTCGAGGGGGTATACATTTATCCTTATGGTGGTTGATAGGTTCTCTAAAATGGCTCATTTTGTGCCACTCAGGGGTCTTCCATCGGCTCAGGAATTGGCTAAGGTCTTTGCTAGAGAAGTGTTTCGTTTGCACGGGGTACCTAGCGTGGTGGTCTCCGACCGTGGGAGTCAATTCGTATCTAGGTTTTGGAGGGCATTCTGTGGCATGATGGGCATTCAATTGTCCTTTTCCTCCGCCTACCATCCCCAGACCAACGGAGCCGCTGAGCGTGCCAACCAGGGACTGGAACAGTTCCTGTGCTGTTTTATTACTGATCATCATGACAATTGGGCTGACCTGTTGCCATGGGCGGAGTTTGCCAGGAATTGTGCAGTTAACTCATCGTCCGGGAGCTCCCCGTTCTTAATCAACTATGGGTTCCAGCCAGGTTTGCTCCCGGACTCGTTCCAGTCTCAGCAGATTCCGGCTCTGGATGAGCATATGGAGCAGCTCCGTTCCACCTGGACACAGGTACAAAGGACCCTCAGTCAGTCTTTCCAGCGGCAGCAGCGATATGCCAATCGTAGATGGCTGCCAGCGGTCTCCTTCCAGGTTGGGGATAGGGTATGGCTCTCCTCCAGAAACCTCAACCTGCAGGTTCCCTCGAATAAGCTGGCTCCCCGGTTTATTGGTCCATTTAAAATTATTCGCAAAATTAATCCTGTCTCCTATGCATTGGAACTTCCACCGTCTATGCACATTCACAATGTGTTCCATGTGTCACTGTTAAAACCCCTGGTTTGCAATCGTTACACGACCACTCCGGTAGTTCCTGGGCCGGTGGACGTCCAGGGGCAAGAGGAATATGAGGTTCAGAGCATTATTGATTCTAGGCGATTTAGAGGGAAGTTGCAATATTTGGTCCACTGGAAGGGCTATGGCCTGGAGGAGCGCTCTTGGGTTGACCAGAAGGACCTCCATGCACCCAGACTTGTGCGCAGCTTCCACTCTAAATATCCTCAGAAACCTAAGCCTCCAGCTGGGAGAGGGGGTCTTTGAGAGGGGGGTACTATCACAGTGCCTGTGATCTTTCTGTCACTCTCATCTGTGGCAGACTGTGATTTGCTCGGTTGGTTTGGCCCGCCCCTTGGTGACCTTTTTATACCTGACGCTTACATCTGTCAGATGCCCTTTCGTGGTGTTTCTGAGCCAGACTTACTGTTGCGGTGTTCCTGAATCCGGATTCCTGTGTACCGACCTTGGCCTGTTCTGACTACTCTCCTGTGTTCCTGATCGTGTATGACCCGGCTTGTCTGAGAATCCTCTACGTGCTACGACCCGGCCTGTCTGAGAATCTTCTACGTGCTATGACCCGGCTTGTCTGAGAATCCTCTACGTGCTCCGACCCGGCTTGTTTGAGAACCCTCTACGTGCTACGACCCGGCTGGCTGACTTCCTGCTTCAAGATCTTCGCGGCTGCCTGGCTTGTTGTCGCCGCCGCAACATTCTGAATCCTGCATTGCTGTGCCAAGCTAGTGTGACCATTACCCTCCTGGGTAACCCATCCATCTGTGCAGAGTTCCTTGCCGACTTGCATAAGCTGTGCCTCTTGTACCGAGCCTTTACACGTTGCAGAGCTAAGCTACCATACCGAGCCTGGGAGATTCAAACGTACCTATTAACCCTTGCACTGCCGCTTCTCTCTGACCGGACCTCCTTTATAAATATAGAACCGTTACCTTGTAAGTCTACTGCTGCTGAGTTGGCCGCTACTTGGACGGCGACTCCCGGTTACGTTTGCAGAGTAGTCAATCCTGTTAGGCAGGTTGGGCGTTCTTGGTTCTTGGTCTCACGGTTAACGACGGAGGTGTCCGGTGTGGCTATTGGTGGCAAGGTTAGGCTCCAAGCTCTTGCTCAATCCGTAGGTAAACGCCCGCGGGGGCTCTTGGCTCGTGTTGTGCTTACAGTGGTCTCCAGTTATACGCCCGTGGGGGCTAAAATGCCAGCTTCGCATCTCAGGCTAGTCTTGATCACGCCCGTGGGGGCTACATACTCTTGCACTTGCAGGCTCACTGGTCTATTGACGAACGCCCATGGGGGCTATCTTGGGTTACTGTGCTGCTATAGCTTACATTGGTCACTGAACATCTACTACTCATCTTCATATGAACTCTGTGCTGTGCACATTTGCTCAGTTTATCTCTACACCACACAGGCGTGCCAAACCCCACAGCTGAGACTGACAAAGTGTTCTCATACACCCTTTAGGGTCCTGTTCCCTATTCTCTGTTCCTATGTTGGGTGCCTTCTGTATATTATATTAAAGCTATGTGTACTGTGTAATAGCTTGCAATTGTTGCTATCAACAGTAGAGGGTGGTCCTTTGTATTTTATTTCTTTCAATAAAAGATTGTTTTATTTTACCTACTGGTCTGAGTGTCAAAACAAACCGTTACAGTATCCCATATGGACAAGAGACACAGGCAGTCTGTCACTTTCTGGGCAAAAATGCTTCACTTCATATTGAAGGAACTTCATTGTCCAATCCATTTACTTCATCCTAGAGTACAAATTCCTGAATCAAGAGTTCTACAGGTAGGTCAATGGAACATCAGTGGGGACATGTTTCACCCCCTCATTTGCTAACCTTTACATGGCCAAATGGGAAGGTGAAACATTTGGAATAAGAATCCCTTTATTAAGAACATTGTGCTGTACTAAAGGAATATCAATGACCTGCTGTTCACTTGGAGTGGAAGTAAGATCGATGAAGGAGTTCATCATGTATAGAAATGACAGATATGGACTCTCATTCATTTACAATTGAAGCAGTAATTCCTTGTACTTCCAAGATGCCAGTCTGCTCTTGGACACAGATCATGATGCCTCTAGAAGAACTATAGAAAGAAGATAGGAAAAAATGGATTTATGGAAGCTACTGGCAGGTCTCAAAAGATGGACTGATAATGTCTACAAGGAACAACTTTGGAGGATAAGCAGCAACTGCATTTTAGACTCTGATTATGATAAACTGGGTGTATTTTGTAGAATGATTCAAGGAAACGGTATACGGAGAATATACCCCTTTACACCAGAGATTAATGTAGAAAGTTAGAATGAGACGCTGTACCCCAAAGAGAAAAGAAAGCCAAGATTGGATTTTATAATGCCTTATTAATTCTGAAGTACACAGAAGGACCATAAAATCTTTGATAATCATTGTAAGGTTTTGAGAGTGATACAATTCTAGGTCCTGAACTAGGTAAACACCTAGACTTACTATTCAGAGTGGAAAAGAACATTGAGAACTTCATTGCATCACCAAACTAAAAACTGATAGATGAAAGAAGAATCGCATAATTTAATCATGAAGACATTGGGCTCCATATACTTGCCCCTAAAGGGCATGTATGAATGTCATTATAGGGTATGCTTAAAGGGATAGTAATACTTCGTTTTAACTTTATTTTATTTTGTAGGCATTAAAAAAACATGAAGAAGGATATAAGTCTTATCTCTCAAACCTTTATGGTTTAAGAGATATTCACAAACAAAATATTCCCCCCCTGTTCAACTAGATAAGAAGGGAGGTGCCCAGGTAGACTGCAGAGAGGGACAATCTTCAATTAAGATAAGGGAAAAAGCTGAAAAACTTGTCAAGGGGGAAGGACTTTCATTGTTTTCATACAAAGAAAATTGTCCCCTTCTGTTATCTGTCTGGTCATACAACCAGATTCACATCTGAGAAGAGATGGCTTACACTAGGTAAAAGGGGCGGGAGGGGAAACTTTGCTTGTGAATATCTCATAAACCATAAAGGTTTGAGAGATAAGACTTATATCATTCTTCATGTTTTTTTAATGCCTACAAAATAAAATAAAGTTAAAACGAAGTGTTACTATCCCTTTAATGTGATTTTGAGGAGAATAAAAAGAGTTTGTCATTTACATCACATAACAATAGAGAAAAATTTGTCATTATCCAGTTCTTCAATTGCAGATACAAATACGTAGCTTATATACAGAACAAAGAGAAAAATAAATAAAATAATTTTTGAACACATTCCATACAGCAAATACAAAATAAAGAAGCACAGTGTATAAGGTCATTTTAATTAGGTTCAAAGTGGTAACCTAATAAGTCAAAAGCATTAAGATATATGTGTGACAAGATGGGGGTGATAGGGGCAGTGCAGGGACTTACAACCATAAGTAACTTTCTTTGGTCATAGATTTTGAAGGGAAAAAATATATATGGGGCCTTATGCATAAAAGCAAATTAAAGCAATTCTGGAGAAAGCCAACTCCACCACAGAGGACAAGTAATGCTAGGGGTTCGGTTGCCTAGCCAGTTCGCTGCCAGTACTGCTATACCACCTAACGTACTAGGGGTTCGGTTGCACTGCCTCACTACCATCAATACTGCTATACCACCTAGCGTACTAGATGTTTGGTTGCCTTGCCTTACTACTGTCGGTACTGCTATACCACCTAGTGTACTAGGGGTTCAGTTGCCTTACCATTACTGTCAGTATCACTCCACACCTAGCTTTCTAAGTGACCTGTTGCATTTGTTCCAGTCAGTCTTGCTGACTTCCCTAGTGCGCTTGGTATTCTTCTACTGTTCTTACGGTGCCTCCTCCTGTCATTCCTACCACCCGGTGGGATCCTCTGTTTCAGAACCAGATTTTCCCTGCTGCTGCACTATTCCAGATCCTGGGTCTACAGGAGTACCTGACTGCCTACACTGTGTTCTTGTATCTGTGTCCTGTATTGCCGCTACACACACATACACACACATGGGATGGGACAGAGAGAGTTCCTAATCAAAAAGGTTTTAGTATCACTATTAATAGTTTTTGATCTACCAAGAAGAAGTCCTGTGAGTGCTGATTTGGGAAGCCTCTCTGGAATTTGTTCTGGCACCCAGGCCCTTTCATCCAGTTACATCCTTCGTTTTCTCTCTCTATCGCTATCTCAAGAGGTTAAAATACCTATACCATCTATATCTAACCTTTAACCTCATGATTGGAAGAGATGTAACAAAATGCACTGGAGATGTTGTAGAACCAAGCAGTTAAAATAAGTATCATGCTCGGTAAAATACCGGCATATGCATAATTCAGGAGATGTTCATACTTTTATTTCTGCATGGTGAGTTCTCTGAGTGTAGCACATATGCTAATTTTTCCTAATGAGTTTTCAGTGCAGCACAAAGCTTTATTAACGTATGATCCCAGACAGTGATATGCTTTCATTTTCCCTTTTTCAGCACCAGAGGGATGTCCAATGTATTTCAAAACACTTAAAGGGCTAATGTATCAATATATACTAAATAATGCATCTGCTTTTTGTGACTAACAAAACACAGGCAGGTATGAATTCAAATCCTGTTCCTCATCTGGGCACTAACTTGGCAAGCCAAAATTACATCTCAATTTTGAGGTAAACTAGCGGCACCATAAGGCACAAGTGAATATTCCCCAAATGTTGTTTGATTTAAATGAAAATTGTAATGTGTTGAATGCTAGAGATGTCTTCACAATGCTTTGGTGTGTTTTCTAACATTTTATTAAGAAAATGCTTTACCAGGAAGAATACATTGAGATTTCTCCCGTTTTTAAGTATGTTCTGGATAGTTTTCAGTAAAGGGTTACATATTTACACAAACTGAGAAACATTTTATATACATACACTTATAAATATACATATTAACAATTCTATACAGTTACATACTGTTTTTAGATATAAAGAAGCTTTTACTTTTAAGGAATTTAGACTAGGAGCAGATCTGATTATTACGGGTAGATTGTTCCAGGCTTTCAGAGCTATGAAGGAGAAGGCAGATCATCCTGCTTCTTTCTTGTATTGTGGTATACGCAGTGTATTGTTAGCAGTGGAGTGGAGGTTATAGTTAGTATGGAGAGCAGAAGTGATCATACTGATCAGGTAGTCTGGTAGTTTTAATGATAAATGGTTGTGTACTAAGAAAGAAAGTTGAAGGGCACATCTAGATTCAAGTGTTAACCAATTTACTTCTTTAAGCATATCACAGTGATGGGTAGCATAATTACGCTGAAGGATAAAGAAGCATAATGAATTACACATAATGAATTAAAATTAAAGAGGTTAAAAGTTCCCTTTGCATCAATGGGAAATTATCCCCAAGGTGCAGTTGATTTACTTTAGAACTGCACCACTTCCTCTCTCTCTTCCCCTCCTGCTAGTACTATATATTTTTATGTGAGAAAAATTATACCAGCATCTAATTACAGATGTATTTTTCTAAATACTTTCCCATTTGATAAGTGACTGGGACATTGTGCCATTATTTTTAAGCAAAAGCAGGAATGAAAAACAGTTTTGCAAATCACTGAAATTCAAGTAGAACAATTATCTAAGCACTGCTCTAAACTGTTACTCATATGGCCTTCAACTCTTTGACATCCAACAATGAATTAAGCTTGCAATGTGATGTTCACAAGGACACAGAGTTCTTCTCAGCAGAGTAGAAATATTACTGGTGACGTTGCAGTCAAGTTGTTACAAAATAGAGTTTACTAAGGAAATAAAAAGTGAGCCTGGAGCACAGACTATACCTGATAAATGACAAGCAGAAGGTCAACTGAAGTTAAGGCCATGACCTTGATATTTATGAGTCTATGAGAATGCCATTTAGGATGAAAAAATTAATTCTGAATATTTTCTTTTTAACTCTCCACATTCTCAGGATAAGCAACTTCTTACAGCAGTGATTTAATGTAAGGATTATTTGCCATCCACTTTCACTGGTTTACCAGGAAATCTCAAGCAATTCTGGGGCAACCCATATGTATCATAGGGGAGGACTAAAATTCCCATTCATTGAAATTGAACTCTTAACCCCTTTAATTCTAGAGAAGCTTCCAGTGCATTGCTTTGCAATACGATGGAGACTCTGTAAGATCCAGGGGTTTAACGTTCCATTTAAATTAATGTGAATTTGGTTTAATTTTTATTTGTCCTCTATGGTGCAGTTTGCTTGCTGCAGTACTTCTTAGCACATAGGCCTCACTGTGAGGTGTATTTACTAAGATAAAGTGGGGGCAATTTTTTGGCAATTCAAGAGCACCATAGGGAGCAAATAAAACATCCTTTTTAATTTAATCGGCGCTTTTAACCCCAAAATTAGGTAACTACAACCTCAGATAAACAACAGCACATGATATATTACACCGTGTCATAATTTGTTTAACAAAAATAAAGCTAAAATGGAGAAGCCATGTGTGAAAAACTAAGTACACCCTTACTGATTCCATTGGAATTAAGATGCTAAGTAGCAGACAGATGCTGCTAATCAAATGCCCTTGATTAACTGATCATCAGCAAGTGTGTCCAAGTCTATAAAGGCAGAGGTTTTAGCAGTTTTCTGGTCTGGAGCATTCAGGCGTGTGTTAACACAATGCTGACATCTGCAATGATCTTAGAGAAGTGATTGCTACTGCCCATCAATCAGGGAAGGGTTATAAGGCCATTTCCAAACAATTTAAAGTCCATTATTATACAGTGAGAAAGATTATTCAAAAGTGGAAAACATTCAAGACAGTTGCCAATCTTCCCAGGAGTGGATGTCACAGCAAATTCACCCCAAGGTCACAGCGTTCAATGCTCAGAGAAATTGCAAAAAAACCAAAAGTTACATCTCAGACTCTACAGGCCTCAGTTAGCATGTTAAATGTTAAAGTTCATGTCAGTACAGTTAGAAAAAGACTGAGTATGGTTTGTTTAGAAATGTTGCAAGGAAAAAGCCTATTCTCTCTAAAAAGAACATGGCAGCTCTGCTTAGGTTTGCAGAGTTGCATCTGAACAAACCACAAGACTTCTGGAACAATGTCCTTTGGACAGACTAGACCAAAGTGGAGATGTTTGGCTATAATGCACAGCACCACATTTGGAGAAAACCAAACACAGCATATCAGCACAAACACCTCATACAAACTGTCAAGCACTGTGGTGGAGGGATGATGATTTGAGTTTGTTTTGCAGCCACAGGACCTAGGAACCTTGCAGTCATTGAGTCGACCAGGAACTGCTCTGTATACCAAAGTTTTCTAGAGCCAAATGTGAGCCATCTGTCCGATAGTTAAAGTTTGGCCAAAAATTGGGTCATGCAACAGGACAACGATCCCAAGCACACCAGCAAATCTACAACAGAATGGCTGAAAAAGAAAACCATCAAATTATTGCAATGGCCCAGTCAAAGTCCATACCTCAACCCGATTGAAATGCTGTGGCAGGACCTTAAGAGTGCTGTGCATCAACAAATGCCCGCAAACATCAATGAACTGAAGCAACTTTGTAAACAAGAATGGGCCAAAATTCCTCCACAACGATGTGAGAGACTGATAAAGTCATGCAGAAAATGATTACTTCAAGTTATTGTTGTTAAAGGTGGTTCTACAAGCTATTGAATCATAAGGTATACTTATAGATTTTCACATATGTCTCCTCCATTTTGGCTTTATTTTTGTTAAATAAATCATGACACTGTGTAATATGTCATGTGTTGTTGTTCATCTGAGGTTGTATTTATCTAATATTTAGAGCTGCTAAGGAACAGATGATTATTATGTCCTGATATGTAAAACCATAGAGTTCAATGAGGGTGTACTTTCTTTTTCACACTACTGTATTGGAGGCTTCAACAATATTCAACAGGTAAAATGCTCAGTTTAACCCAATTTTATTTATTCCTAATTCCTGTTTTTTTTTTTTTCCGATTTTATATATATGGCCCAAGGTCCATGTTTTCTTTTTGGTGTTTCTATGTACATCATAGCTGGATTAAGACTCTATTAGCCCTAGGCAGGATTCCACATTGCTTCCCTCAATCCCTTTGTTGTTGTGCATTAGGCACCTCCCTGACATACATGAGGTTGAATATATTAAAAATGTACTATAGAGCTTAGAACTGAAATGGTGCTACACAAGTGATTCCATAGAGCTTACAACTGAAATGGGGCTATATAATTCTACCACATCCCTGGTCAAACAGGATTCAGAGTTTTGCAGTTGTACAGCATCTCCAAAGAGAAAGAAAAGCACACTGTGTGTGTATACAACTTTTGTATACAAACATACATGCATATTCTCATATACTCTCTCAATCTTGCACCCATATTCACACACTCATATACTAACTCTTTTACACATGTATACTCATTTGTACACACACTCTTCCCCAGTACAAAAGGAAAAATGGATAGAAAAAGATAGGAGAGACCCTTTACTTCCTACAATAGAGACCTGTGGCATTCCAGCTCCTATCATCCAAGCCACCAACTTAGCATCAGATAGACTTGGGGACTCCCCCAAGCATACACCAGAGATAAAATAGGCATTTTTGTTCTGGTTGGGGTGTAGAAAGACAAAGGCTGCTAGGCAGAGCAATAATACAGGGGAGAGGACAGAGGGAAGTACATTAAAAGTAGTACTGCAGTAATCATAGACAGAAAAAAACACAATGATTTATTACAATGAGAATACCTAAACAGTGGAGTACGGAATATGAAATATTGAGTAAATGCAATCAGTTATATGTGGAATCAATGTAAACTTGTTCATCAGAGTCCAATATAGTCCCACAGCTAGATGATCACATGAAAGTCATAAGAAAGTCTGGTATGAGTATACCCTTACTTTCAATATGCCAGATGTAACAGATATGGTACCCAGAAAGCTATGTAGTCTGAAACAGCCCATGTGAGACTGCATGGCTTTCTGGGTACCAATATATGCCTACATTTGGCATATTGAAAGTAAGGCCGCATCTGAGTAGCTACAGGACTATACTGGACTCTAATGTACATGCAATTGATACATTAAAACTTTAGCAGTTTAGAGCTATTCAATATATATATATATATATATATATATATATATATATATATATATGATAGCATTGCCTCACATTAACCTTTTGAGTGGCAGAGGGGTAACAATGCATTGCATACCCTTCTACCGCTCAAAGGCTTAAGAATTGATTAAAAAATAAACAAACAGGTGGCCAATGTGTCCCACACTGCTAGTATCTCCTAAAGAGGGACACTTGAGAAGTACAGACCCCTAATATTTCCTAATGAGGGACACTTGGTAGGTATAGACCCCTAATATCTCCTAAAGAGGGACACTTGGTAGGTACAGACCCCTAATATCTCCTAAAGAAGGACAATTGGGAACAGACCCCTAATATCTCCTAAAGAGGAAGACACCGGGGAGATACAGAGTCCTATTATCTCCTAAAGAGTGACACTTGGGAGGTATAGCCCCTAAATGTCTCCTAAAGATGGACACTTGGGAGATATGGACCCCTAATATTGCCTAAGGAGGGATATTTGGGAGGTATATACCCCTAATATCTCCTAAAAAGGGACAGTAGGGGGTATGGTACATATAGTCCCTGAAAGAAGCTCTGTATCAGCTGAAATTTTACACCAAAAAATGACCTTTCCTTGTGGACATATGTGATTTTGTAGATCTGCATACACATTAAAAGTACAGGATCGTACTGAGCAGTTCTTATATGTGAATAAGAACTGGTCATTTGTCCAAAAGCTGACATTATACCCCTGAGAGATGACAGGAGATGGAAGTTTGTTTTACAGATAATTAAGGAACTTTCTAAGAAAGCATTCTCTACATCTTTCATCTAGGGAGAAAAAGGGAAGAGAGAAACAGATTCATTATAACATTTTGAGTGCCAGTGGGATTGTGGCAGAGACCACTGCCACCCAGATGTTGCTGTAGAAGATGGAATATATATGTATATAATATATATAAGATGCACAACAAACACAATTTAAACAAAAAACAAAACAAATGCAATACACAAACACCACACACATGCAATACACAAACACCTGCACAACACATTCACACACTCACATGTACAACACATGCACAAAACACACTATGAAAAACCATAAGCGGGTGGGCAGCAAGTCTTCTAGGATATCACACATAGTCCACAGTTATTAAAAAGATTTGCAGGTTTATTTTGACATTGTATCAAACACAATCAGCAGGCAGTGTTTTACAAAACAAAATGAAAACACACTACAATTTAAAACCTAGCTGAATCTGATTCCCCTTCTACTTCAGTTTTCTAAAGTAACAAAAATAGCACATTTTTAACCTACCTTTTCAAGTTCCTGCTTTGTTGCTCTACTCTGCACTTCTTACTCACAGCAAATCAAACACCATTTTCTTTTTACAAATTTTGCAGTCTGGTATTGCTAAACCTGGTAATCGGGACAGGTGGAGGCATAGAGGCTATGTAGGATTCTGGGTCTTAAATACCTTCCCTCTACAATCCTTCCATACACTTTGTCACAACACACACACATACACACACACACACACACACACACAGAACAGACAATATTGATAGAGACACAATATATATACAGAGACAGTACAGCAAAAATACTGTATGCATGATACAATCCAGACAACGTTATACACACAGAGCTATAGGACAGGCAGGTGAGGAAAGGGTAAACATGCTGAAATGTGATAGTTTAATATCACTACAACTCCCATAATCCTTACCCATGTTCAGTGTTTGTGATGAAAAGGGTGATTTTAGCAGACTTAATTGGCTTTATGTTATTGTTGCGGCGGCTGCCCGAGCCGTCTGAGACTTCCCCTGGCGGCTCCAGCCGCAATATGTTCAGCAGTTCCAGCCGTCGGCTGGAGGGCATCCAGTTGCGTGCAGATACAGGCACGCACTCTCCTGGTAGGGCCTCTGGGCGGGTCTATACCTTGGTGCACATCCATAGGCAGTACATGCGCTCTATTTAAAGTTACAGTGCACCATTTGGGTCTCCTCCTCTTCCTGGAGCCCAAAGTATATATATACATATATACTGCCTGGACACCATTCACTGTTGCCCTTTTGTTGTGTCCAGTGCAGTTGTGTTAAGTTGTGTCCCTTGGTTCGTCTGACTACCCGTTCTGGTGCCAAACTAGGATTGTCTGACTACCCGCTTTGTGCATGACCCTGGCTTGTCTGACAATTCCCTCCGGTGTGGACCTGCGGCTCTGGTAGACTACCTTCTCCGTGCATGACCCTTGACCTGGCTGATTATCCGTTCTGGTGCTGACCTCTGGCTCTGTCTGACTGCCCACTCCGTGTTTGACCCTGGCTAGTCTGATAACCATTCTGGTTTTGACCTACGGCTCTGGTTGCTATTCGCTCCGTTCTGCTCGTGTGTATCTGACTATCCACCATGGTATTCCCGGTGACTACTCACTGCGCATCCAGCATTCCATGTTCCAGTGATAGTCTAGGGTTCTCCCCTGTGGCTCTAGCAGATCTCTGCTGCGTCCTTTTGTACCTGTAGGATTCAGGTGCGGACCTGTACCCTGCCTTGCTCTTACAGGCACGGCCTGTGTTGTTCTCAGGTGCGTACTTGAGGTTTTCCGTAATCTCTGTGCTCCATCCTTTTCTGTGGTGGTTCAGGTGCGGACCTCTAACCCAGTCCTTGCTCGTGGTCAGTATCTGTACAGGTGCGTACCTGTTGTGTCCCCTCAGGTGCGGACCTGAATAGGCTATTCCCTGCAGCCTTTTGGGATTTGGTTAGACACAACTCAGCTGCTTATCCTGTCTACTTGCCTATTGTATTGCTCACTTATTATTGCCCCATCTTCTGTACGTTGTATTCTTAAGAAAGATTGAGTTACCTACAGTACTGGTCCTGATCTCGTTATTGAGTCCGTGACACTTTATTAGTGAGTGGATGTGAGGTCATCTGTGGGATGATGACTGATAGGTGAAGGCACAATGCTCAAAAGTGTAACCCTTTGAATGGCAGAGAGGGTCGCAATGCATTGCTCTGCAGTGTGCTGCATATCCTCTCTGGCACTCATACAGTTAACAACATAGTTTAAGTGCAAGTACGAAAACCACACCCCTGTGTATGTTGGGGAGTGGCAGTAGGAAGGAGGCATGAATATCTCCTTCTTACTGCTGCCCCGGGTGTGTGTGGCTGGAGACGCAGGTTTTCTGTTTTATATATATCAATTCCACATATAACTGTGATTGCATTTACTCAGTATGACATTCTAGGTGTTCTACGCTTTATGCATTCTCATTCTTTACACTTTATTACATTAATAACTCATTCGGACTCACCAAGAGTGCTCCTGTTCCCACTGCTCCTGCTCCTTACCGGTCCAGCAGCACCAATGGGATGGAGCACATTTTTTGGGTGATGTATGCACGCTTCCTGTGACAGCATGCCAGGACTCACCAAGTGTGCTCATGCTCCTGCTGCTCCCGCTCCTCACTGGCCCAGTAGCGCCAGTGGGATGGACAGATTTGTGTGCTTCCTGTGACAGCGTGCCAGGACTGTGGACATGCAGGTAGGGAAGTAGTAGCACAACTATTGGCTGGACTGGTGCCCCCTCAAAGACAAAGGGCAGTAGGCAGGTGTCTAGGTCGCCTTGCCCATGATCCGGCTCTGATTAAGCGTCCATCTTGGAGGAGAGTTCTCCACATACCTGGGAACTCCCTGGATCTAACAGACTTCGGTTTTTACACTTAATCTCCAGATTTCTAGGGATAGAGGCTGAGTCTCAGGGCTCAGTGTGTTCCTTTGTAACTCCGTCCACTTCACTGCTAGTTACATCACTCTCCTCCTTGTTATTCACACTCTCTGCCCGTTATAAGGGCAAAACTTGCCTCCCCACCTCCCAATCCCACCTATCCCAGTCAAGACCTACCCATGATATGATGAGAATCTCATCACTCCAATCCCAGACCTTAGAGGAGGCTTGGGACTAGAAGGTTCCAAGGTATTGTCTTCTCATCGGTGCTATGGTCCTTTTTCTCAGTGCAAGTGGAGGGGCCGGACAATGATTCACTTATATATTCAGAACTGAGGGTGCGATCAGGGCTTTTTTAACCCTTTGAGTGCCAGGGGAAAGTAAAGGTTTAATCAATTGCTTGGTGTGTAAAGCTTCACTTTGTAGGCCAGTTTATCCCCTTGAATGCTTTCAAATTTATTAAACCATTTTAACACTGAATGTAGGTCTCCGGGGACAGAGGGTGATTCGCCGGTAGAAATAAGTTTTCTATGAAACTCTGTCCATTTCTTTTCCATTCCAACCTGTTTCACCCACCTCCGTCCACTTCACAGCACAATGCTGGTATGCCCTGCTCACCTGTTTAATCCCCTCCCCCCTTTATGATGCAAATCGCATCATTTGAATCTGCCTGGTCGCAGCATATGAACCCTCTCTGGAGGATCAAGAGGATGACGTTCCCAGGTATGAAAGGTGTCCTCAATCTTATCTGCTGTAAACAACATAATGTGCAGGGAAATTAACATAAAGTGCAACACCTTGCCATCAAAATAATTTGTAAAGCATTTATTTTATAAAAAATGCTTAGTTCAACATAGGTGCAGATCTTAATTCTCTGTAAAACAAACATGTGTCTTAAGTTACTATAGGAATATTGTTATTCTCTGTTGGAAATAATGTTTTCATCACACAAGATGCAGGTGCCTGGCTTGTCCGACTACCCGCTCTGTTTTGACCTTGGCTGTGGCTGACTACCCAATTTGGCTCTCGACTGTGGCTTGTCTGTGCTGCCCTTCGCTCCAGTCTGACTACCACCTGTCTGGGATAGTTGTGGGCGCGCTCCATCGGTGAAGTGCAACTGCTACCTCCTTGGTAGAGTTGCTGGTTGCCTCTCGTGCCGTTGCTTCCTGGACCTGTTGCGTAACCCTCTGCTCTGTAGCCTACGTACAGTATTGTCTTCACATACTTACCGGTGTTGCGGCTGGGTACGTTCCACTCTCTTTCCTCCGCCCTTTGCCTACCTAGTAGACCGGTTCTGTGACTCTTTCAGAGTACTAGTTACTCTCTGTCTGGCTCCTCCTACCACTCCGTGGTAGAGTCACTACTTCGAGACATCTGTCTGCCTGTCTTGTGTCTGGGCGTTTAGCTGTTGCTCCAGTGATCAGGTTTCCTGGCGTTCCAGGTTTCCATTTGCTAGATATAGAACCAAGCCTGGTTCTGCTCCTATCTATCTATCTATCTATCTATCTATCTATCTATCTATCTATCTATCTATCTCTATAGGATACTGAGAACCGGTTACAGTTCAGTGTCAGTCCTTGGGTAGTGGACTCAGCACTGTCCTCCCGCCTGTTCCTACTAAGGTTGGGGAAGTGTTTACTCTTGCTTATCTTAATAAACTGGTTAAACTTCACTGTACCTGTCTCGTGTCACATATGCACACAGTAAGAAACATCCATGCATGCACATACATAATCACATTTAAACATACTTGCACTTACACACTGCAAGAAACATACAGACATGCAACTATATACACATGCACATACACAAACAAACCCACATGCACACACTTGCAAAAACATCCATATACATCTCCTCCTTCACCATCCACTAAAACCCCCATTACACACATAACCTTCACTCTCTAGACATCTCTGCCATATGTTCTGCAGTGCACTTCAGCCTCTCTGCCTTCAACAGTCTTACTGAACTAGACAGCCTCATTGAATCTTACAACCACCTCCTCTCCTCATCACTTAATATCTATGGCTCCCTTCGGGCCTGTCACAAATGACTCTCCAATCCACACCCTTGGCTTAACTCTCAGACATGGTTTTTATGCTCCTTCGTGCACTACATATTTCCTCCTGTCCTGCTTGAATACTTCCCTGTCCTCTGCCAAACAACACTATTCCTCCTGACTCATTAATACAACTGTAACCCATGCCACCTACTCTTCACCTTCGAATTTCTCCTCTGACCCTCCCCTCCATCTTTCTACCTCCTCTCTCTCACCCCTCTAGCCTTTGAAGAAGATGGAGAAGATTGATGCAATACATAAAATAATCCCACCCTTTCAATCTCCAGAGTTGCATCTTCCTAATCCTCCATCCCACTCATTTAATTATCTTGCTTTGGTCACAGAAGCAGAGGTCTCCCTTTTGCTCTCTACCTCACCACTCACTACCTGCTCCCTTGATCCTCTACCATCCCACCTCCTCAATTCGTTGTCATCCATCTTAGATCCCATGCTAACTCATGTCTTCAACTCCTTCCTAAACTAATGCATTTTCCCCTCTTACTTCAAACATTCAGTATCTCCAGTCCTCAAGAAAAGCTCATTAGACCCCCACCTCCCCATCCAATTATTGCCCCGAATCACTCTTTTCCTTTGCCTCAAAACTTCTTGAATGCCTTGTCTACTCTCGTCTACTTAATTTTATTAACTCCCATAACACTCTGGAACTACTGCAGTCTGG
The DNA here is from genome assembly GCA_037306005.1 of Rhinophrynus dorsalis. NCBI lineage: Eukaryota > Metazoa > Chordata > Amphibia > Anura > Rhinophrynidae > Rhinophrynus > Rhinophrynus dorsalis. Next base: position 132,741,749 of record CM074719.1, read on the forward strand.
TTTTGGCCCATTTTTCTCTAAGGAGACTGCCCTTATGAAAGTAAAAAAGATCTTCATATTGCAAAAACAATGGTCATATCTTTCTTCTTAACCTTCTTGATCTATCAGCCGCATTTGACACAGTGAACCATACCCTGCTCTCACAGGTTTTCCTGTCTCTTGGCATCTGTGGCCTGGCACCTGGTGCCTATCCTATCTCTCTTAACAATCTTTCTCTGTGTCTGTAATGGTTTTATGTACACTCGGAGATGGAAGGTTTTAGTAAAACACAGTTTTATTAAATCACACAGAATAATAGTAACCCTCGCGGGTCCAGCATATTAATTCACTATAACACTGACACAGGACAGGTTACAGTAAAGTAAATAACCCACACAGGTCCAGTATATGTTAAACAATATAAAATACTGACACAGGTCAGGTAAAGTTCGTATGATTCAGTGAGACAATGGCTGATTGGTACTATTAGGCCAGGAACAGCGGATAGGCCCTAATAGTGGAAGGCCCACAGTACACTCTCTATGCAGAGAGTGACACAATAGCGACTGTAGCCACAAGGAGCAAGTGGAGCCCAGGATGTGTGACTGGCTACTGGAGCACCAGAGATAGGCTGCAATTGGAAGTGCAGTGTAACGCCAAACCGGGACTGCAATAGACTGTAACCCAAATGCACAGCACCGGGAGGTGCAGAGTAGTGCAAAACCGAGACTGCAATAGATTCTGACCCAAGTGCACAGCACCGGGAGGTGCAGTGTAAAGCCAAACCGACACTGCAATAAACTGTGACCCAAGTGCACAGCACCGCCCCGCAAGGGGTTAACGAACGCTCCGTTCTGAGATAACTGCTAGATGGAATAGACAGACTGAGGCACCCAAAAGTAACCCAACCTCAGGTACAGCAGTAAACAGGCCAAGCGAACCATGGTGCAACCGAGATCTCCACACCGGAGAGATAGAGGACTAGGCACAGGAGTGATCGGGTCACAGTATAGAACTGCCACAGCAGTAACCGAGGCAACCGGAGGTCTTGTAAAACAGAGAGAGCGAGCACCGGCTATAGCTCCCAAACCGGATTCCCGGAATGAGTGCGAACTGGGCAGTATCACAGAGCAGGAACGTAGCCAATCCGGGTTGGTACACAGAGTAGGAACGTCAGCCAAGCCGGTTCGGTACACAGAGCAGGAAAGTCAGCCAATCCAGGTTGGTACACAGAGCAGGAACGTCAGCCAATCCGGGTCGGTACACAGAGCAGGAACGTAAACAGGCAGAGTAGTCAGACGGTTCAAGTCATACACAGGAATCATACGAATATAACCGAACAATCGCTAGCAATGGGAAGACCACGAAAGGGCACTGCAGAAGTGACAGGACTGAGTATTTAAGGGCTGTTACTGGGAGGAGCAACATCACGTTAGCCAATAAAAAGGTATTAGGAAGTAGCAATGTGTCAAAATGTCGCCAGCATAGCATGGGCACCGTGATAGTGTCCTACAGCAACACTTCCTATCCCCCTCTCAGTAGGATTATCCCAAGGCTCTGTTCCTGGTCCTCTTCTCTTCTCTCTGTATGCCCTTTCTCTGAGGCAACTAATAAAGTAATTTGGCTTTAACTATCATCTTTATGTAGACGACACACAAATCTATCTCTCCATGCCCTCAATATCACCTGAAATACAGCAGCGGGTCTCAGTATACCTTACTGGTAAGCTCTGCCTGGATGGCTCATCACCGCTTAAGACTTAATATGTCCAAGACTGAGCTACTTATCTTTCCAACTAAATCCTGTACAATACCTCAGTTTTCTATATTTGTTGAGGTCTCCACAACTTATCCTCTGGATAAGGCACTCTGCCTTGGGGTAACTTTGGACTCTTCTCTTTCCACCCATATTAATGAAGCAACAAACACCCGTTGCATCATTATTTGAAATAAAGCAAAAATCCACCCACAACAGAAACTCCCATGCACTCTCTTATTCTTTCGCACATTGACTACTGCAATGCTTTACTTATTGGTCTGCCCATACCCATATCTGTCCTCTTCAATCGATTCTTAACTCATCCACCAGAATACTCTTCCTGCCTTCCAGAACACTACTTACCCCTACACTACTAAAATTGTTGTTATGACTTCCCATAAAGCTATGTATAAAATTAAAAATCGTCCTCATTACTTTCAAGGCTCTCCAACATTCTTTCCCATCCTATATTTCATTGTTGATATCCCACCATATACCTGCACACCTTCTAAACACCACACATGGTGGATGGCTCTCTGCTCCTTTAACCTCTATCACTGTATCATTACTGAAGACTTTTCCCCCTGCTACTCCCTACCTCTGGAACTCCCTACCACCCAACATTCACCAAGCCTCAATCCTCAACAATTAAAAATCCAAGCTAAAACAGCACCTTTTAAATATAGCACTATCGTAATATGTGAATCATACGTCATAAATTGCACTTCCTGCTCTCCCTGATTGTATCTCTATATCACCCATCCTATACTTGTATTGTAAGCTCTATGTGGCAGGGACCTCCTATCATAAAGTGTGATCACCTAGTGTTCTCCTTGTGATAATCATCTATATAACAACATAACCACTGCACGTATTGTATCCCATCTATACTAAATTTAACCTGTAAAGTGCTCATTTTTGATGGACAACAAAATGGATTGTCTTCCCGGTTATATTCATATAAACCTTTAAGAATCATAGGTGTGCAGCACATTCCTTAGAAATGAGTTGCACACCCTTCTGATCCCTACATAGTTCATAGCGATTCGTCAGTTTATTCAGTGCCTTAGTGAATACATTTATACATTGCCTCATTGCCTTGCCACTCTTTAGACATTTTGGAGTATTGTGCTATTATTTTTCCTTTCAGTTCCTATGGCACTAGCAGCTTTATCTGTTCAATTACATTTCTCTTTGTGGATTTAAATATACCCCAGGTCTGAAGTGACATTTTGTGTGTATTGATTATTTTCTCCTCAGAACTGATTCAACCTATTAAAACTTGGAAGGGTTTCAAGAGCCTGAGCCAGCACTAGCAGTGCTGGACCCATTTAGCTGTGACAGCATCCATATAAGAACCATGACTTCTCTCTTTAGAGCTCAGGGACAAGCTGTAAAAGCATTCTTATTCATTGTGATGCATTTTTATATGCAAATGTCTATCCAGCTGTCTGTAATTTGTTTATTGTATTATAATATAATACAGATGTGTGGAGCAACCCTTGTACTAAGCTTTGCCTGAGGTGACACAAGCAGCGTGGATAACTTTTACTCTTGTTTTCCCAGAGGAGTGTTTTTGAAAAGCCTGTTGTTTGTAAAAGACAATTTATAAAAGCTGGAGTTTTTCTGGAGTAAACCAACTGCCCCATAGGGGACAAATAAAAATTCCCCAATTCCCATGCACTTGAATAGAGCTTTTTAAAGGGATAGTAATACTGAAAATGTAAAAAAAAATGTTGTAGGGTTTATCCCCTGAGTAAAACAAGGGTACTCCCACTGCTGAAAGGTGTTTTATTTAAAAGTTATTACAGCTCAAAGTTGAATTATTTAGGTGCAGTATCACAGTAGCCTGAAATTGTACAGTGGTGCTGTTGCTACACCATCCTATGGATAGCTGTGGTCCCATCACCATAAATCTCCATAGGATGGTGTATCAACTGTACCACTGTACAATTTCAGGCCACTGTGATATTGCACCTAAAAAAATTCAACTTTGAGCTGTAATAACTTTTAAATAAAACACCTTTCAGCAGTGGGAGTACCCTTCTTTTACTCAGGGGGATAAACCCTACAACATACTTTTTTTACTTTTTAAGTATTATTATTCCTTTAACCAATTGAGCGCAATGCTATGGATACCTCTGTAGCATTCAAGGGGTTAAAAACTCAATTTAATTTAACAGGAATTTTTTGTCCCCTATGGTGCAGCTGGTTTACTACTGAACAACCCCAGTTTGCTTTTATAAATATGTAAACAAAGTCAAAAGCGGTGCAACTCTGAGGAAAAACAACTACAATACAGGGATATCTAAAATTTTTCAATTGATTAAATTGGAGCTTTTAAACCCTTGAATGCTGCTGAGGTCTCCAACTCATTGGGATGCAATTCACTGGAGACCTCTTTAGCTTTCAAGGTAGGCTGACCAGACCTTTAACCGGGGACGCATAGGAAAAATACATACTGCAGGACTGCTGTGATTTCAGTGAAGCACTGAAAAATGGCTATTTTATATGTGTCCCCAGTTAAAGGTGAGATCTGATTAGCCTATTTCAAGGGGTTAAAAGCCCTATTTAAGTGAATGGAATTTGGGAAATTTAAAATGTGTACTGAAGTGCAGTTGCTTTGCCTCAAAATTGCTCTGCTTTTGACTTTCTCCATGTGACCTAAAACATAATCTGTCTGCCATTTTAGATGAGCTCACTTGTTTTTGATGATCATATTCTTGATTCAGTGATAATGGGTGGTGGTGGTGGTGGTGGGGGATGTATGAATACAATTCAGAACTCAAACAGGAGCTGGTACAGTTTAGTAGCTTTAAATGCATACTTTTCCAAGTGTCTCTCTTTGAGACCAAAATACCTCTGTCCCTCTTTCCCACACAGGTGTTCCTCTTTTTAGATCAGACTGTGTGGTGTGTATATAAGTGTATCACATTGATACACCAGTAATAAAACACATTAATGTTTGTGTAAACTTCAGTATATGTGTTTATAAGTTACTCTGTGTAAATAAAATACTTTGTTCTTACTCTATATCCTTTATTCAGTTACACAAAAGAGGTGTCAATAGGTCATGAAATAAACTAATAATTCTCAGTAATGACCACCCACCAGCCCCACTTCCACCTAAAACATGTTTCCCAAATTGGCCATTTGGAATGTTAAGAGGTATGCAAATGCTTCCCTTAATGCTGTATGCTCCAAGTGGAAGGTAGTGTGGGACTGTACAGGTGTTTTGGGGTTTTCTATTCCTGTGTGTCTTGTTAAAGGGATAGTAATGTTTCATAATAAAAGCAGCTCTAATTAATTATCATAGTATTTGGGTCTTGGAGAGTGTCATTTCAATTTTGTCAGAGTTGTAGTTCAAGAGCAATTGAATGATAAAGTATCCCCCTCCCACCCCTTTTAATGATGTAACACTGCTCACCTCGAGCAGCAGAGTGTGTCCAGGTGGATTCCAGAGAGGGACAATCTTCAATTAAGATAAGGGAAAAAGCTGAAAAACCTTTCAAGGGGGTCAGGGTTTTCATTGTTCTCAAAGTAAGAAGATTTACCCTTGATGTGAACTGTCTGGTCTATGGACTGGATTCCACATCAGAGGAGTGGGGGCTTACACTAGGTAAAAGGGGCGGGAGGGGGAAACTTTATCATTCAATTACTCTTGAACTACAGCTCTCATAGTACTGAAATAACAGTCTATGACTCAAATACCATTAATTGGAGCTGCTGTTTTTGTGAAACATTACTATCACTTTAAGCATGCTGTACAGAGAAGTTACAGAATAAATTGGTGTAGCATTACTCTGTTTTCCTGTACATGCTATGGGGCAGGCAGAAGGGGCTTGCTTTCATTACAGCTGTTATGTGTGTCTGCTGGTATGCACTAAAGCACTCATAGGCCCTAGAAATACCCTAAGCTGCAGTCGCTGGTATCGGAGACTTACACCTGTGGAGCTGCACTGGGAGATTCATACATCCAGCCCATGCAAAAGGCAGTATATTTTTACATTTTGCACTAGTAAATGCTTATGGGTGTTCGTTTAGTATTACTCAACTTTCTAAAACACCAACGTTTTTGTTTATATGTTTTGATCGTCACAATTCTGCATTTCATGCACACAATAATGAGAAATAAACCACGTAAATGTAGAGGCTATGTACTTTTTGTTAGGTACACAAAATTCCAATTTCAGGAATTAGTTTACAATGAAATTGCAAAAAGGTAGTGCTATAGCCCAAAGAAGCGTTTTTAACACATTTACACTCTTTCAACAATTTTGAAATTGTTGCAACAATGGAATAACATATCAGGTTAGATAGATAATGGCCTTTTCAATAAAATAGTACTCCATCGGTATGGGTTGACATACCGCAGTGGGAGACAGGACCGCAAAACTGCATTGACCACTATCTGTCCATTTCCTTTTTTTATTAAATGATGCACATAATGTTTGTAACATATACAGATGAAAAGAAAAGGTAGACAAAGCTTACCAACTGAAAGATGACGCACTGCATCACATAAGAGGTCAGTTGTCTTTCAACCCAAGCCCATTGTGCACAAATGCTTACAAATTTCCTCTAAAGGAAACAAATATACATTTGTTTACAATTCTTCTCTTGCAAAGTTGCAGGAATCTTTGAAGGACACAAATGCTTCAGACTTGAGAAAGGGAGTTTATCCCGAAAGCTTGTCAATCCAAAATTCTGTTAGTCCAATAAAAAAGGTATTACAAGATATTCATTTTGTTTGTTATTTTACATCTACATCACTGGACTAATACGACTACAACCTTAACTCTCTCTCTATATATATATATATATATATAGTTAGTAGTCCAAAGAACCACACTAACAGGGCTTCTTGAAGGTGAAAAAGATGCAATTTATTGTGTCATCAACATTTTGGCCCCACTTTGGGCCTTTGTCCAGATGGGTGGCACCCAGGCCTTTATTTGTTTATATAAGGAGAGTGCACAAACTATTGTCAATCCACTAAAGGATGAAGGCCTCCTCAGCAAGCCTCCAACAACTTCTGTCCTGTGTGCCAACAAATTTGGTAATTTTATCTTCCCATCTTGTCTTTGGTCTTCTTCTTTAGCATGTAGTATCGAGTGGAATCTGTTCCAAAATTCTTTTGGTCCATCTTCCATCAGGTCTTCTTGCTATGTGGCCTGCCCATTTACATTTCAGGTACTTTACTCTTTCAATGATTTCACAGACCTTTGTTTGCTGACAAATCCATGCATACTAGTGATGATCGAGCACCCCGATGCTCGGGTGTTCGGGTGCTCTGGCCGAGCGCCCCCGAAGGCTCGAGTGCTCGGCCGAGCACCCGATCCCCATTGAAGTCAATGGGAGGACTCGAGCATTACACCAGGCACCCCCTGCTCTGATGAGGGGAGGGTGCCTGGTTCATAGGAAAAGGTCAGAAAATTATGGAAACACCACAGAAATGGTTCAGGGACAGCATAGGGAGGATGTCTGGATGCATCTTGGACTCCAACGTCGCTGCTGGGAACGATGTTTCGCCCGTAGTACGCCATTTTTACAGACTGACCGTAAAACACACAAAAAGGAAGATAAAAACTAATCTGCGGCTAGGCACACTAAACAATATGTGACGCTAATCTGCGGCTAGGCACACTAAACAATATGTGACGTTAATCTGCGGCTAGGCACACTAAACAATATGTGACGCTAATCTGCGGCTAGGCACACTAAACAATATGTGACGCTAATCTGCGGCTAGGCACACTAAACAATATGTGACGTTAATCTGCGGCTAGGCACACTAAACAATATGTGACGCTAATCTGCGGCTAGGCACACGAAACAGAATGTGACGCTAATCTGCGGCTAGGCACACGAAACAGAATGTGACGCTAATCTGCGGCTAGGCACAGTGAACGGAATATGTGACGTTAATTTGTGAATTTGCACACTAAACAGAATGTGACAATAATCTATGGCTAGGCACACGTTTAAAATGGCCCTTTTTGTCGATGCGTTGTAAAATCATTGGCCCTGTGCACCTAACAGAATATGTCAGCTTGTCACTGCACTGTGAAATATTTGTCCCTGTGCACCTAGTACAATGTCACCTTAGAACATGTCCCCCCCCACAAAAAAATGAAATTCTGCCACCCCCAAAAAAAATTAAATGCTGCCCCCACACACAACAGTCCTAAAAAGGACTTTTGGGTCTTGAAAGAGTTTCAACAATTTTATTCTCCCTACACTGACTTCCTGTGCATCTAGTATTATATGTCACCTTTCAAATATCCCCCCCACAAAAAAAAGGAAATTGTGCCCCCCCAAACAAAATATAAATGCTGCCCCCACACACAACAGTCCTAAAAAGGACTTTTGGGTCTTGAAAGAGTTTCAACAATTTTATTCTCCCTACACTGACTTTCCCTGCCTAAGCGCATCTCTCCCTGGCTAAGAATGAGCCGAACTCGCGCGTCGGGTGCTATACAGCACCCGATCACGGGTTCTGGCCAGCCAATCAGTGTAATGCCAGCAGCCAACATGGCTGCTGGCATTACACTGATGTCAGAGCCTCCCCGCACGTTTATTGGCTGCGCAGCAGCCGCGAAACGTGCGGGGAGGAGACCCGAACATGGCGGGCGAGCACATGCGGTACTCGTACGAGTACCGCCATGTGCCGAGCAGAGCGATGCTCGAGCCGAACCGAGCTTCGGCCGAGCATGCTCGCTCATCACTAATGCATACCTTTTTCAGTCTCTTTTTGTTTAGTTTAGAATTTGCAGCTCCGTACTTCTCTGTGCACCTTTACTTCTCTGTATTTTTTATGGCATTGGCAGGCACTGCCCATGTTTCACAGCCATATGTAAGGACTGGGAGGACAGATGGGTCAAAACCTTTTAAACAAGGCAGAGTGGTAAATTTGTCTTAAAGACGGTACTACTAAGTTTTCCAAATGCTTGCCATGACAATTTTATTTGCCGTTCAAAATCCATCATGTTGTGTCCATCTGTTGACATTTTCTGTCCAAGATAAACATACTTGTCAACTTCTTTAAGTTCTTGTCCATCTACTGTGATTTTTCCTTGTTATTGTAAATTTGTTAAACATGACTTGTGTTTTTTTGATATTCATGTTCAGACCAAAATTTTTGATTTCCTGTTGTAGCTCTTCAAAATGCTCTTGCAGTTCTTCAGGACTAAAGGAAAAAGAATATGATATTGTCTGCAAAGTGATGTATATAGTCTCAATGGATCTTAAATTCTTTTGGTCCCAATTTAGCTTACAGAAAATTTCTTCTAAACAAGCAGAAAATAGTTTTGGGGAGATTGAGTCTCCTTATCGGACACCTTTTTCTAGGTTGATCTGGAGTTTATCATCACTGTTCTACATTTTCAACACACTCATGGATTTACATGTAAATCTTCCTAAACAAACTTAAGAATTGAAAAGTAGAAGGCACATTTTAGGTTTTTCATTTTTACATTTTGGAACATTCTGAAATTTGGGCAAGAAATATGTGGAAAACTAACAAGGAACCCTGTAATGCTATATTATTTTTAAATGTTCACTAAATTACAGTTTCAGAGAGGGTTGTGTTTCTGTCTCAGTGGTCGACTCCAATGAAATCTCCAGAAGATGGCACTAAAGCAAAAAAAAAAAAAAAAAAAAAAAAAAGCATTTTAATATTTTCACTAACAAATATACCAAACATGGAAGTTAATATCAGAATAAGCATCCTGAGGAAAATTATACCCCATTAGAGGTTGTCTGAAACATACCTACTGCACCTACAACAATATGTTTCCTGAAATTATTTGAAATAGGAAAGACCTACACTAAAATTATTGCAAAAACTACAAACATATAAAAAAAGGGATGAGTCATATTATTTTGGAAAGAATACATTCCCCTCACTTCAAAGATACCAAGGAATTTCCTACTGTATTTAGTAGCTACTGTCTTTCCCAGCACAATGGTACCCCACTGAAATTTGTTGACAAACGGCACCTACCACAACCTTTCTGTTTCCATGCATAAGAGACATGCCTACATAATACTGTTTATAACCACAGAAAACTTGAAGAAAAGATTGATAAGGCATGTCATTTTGAATAGTAGATAAACAGCCACATCAAATGAAGAACCACTTGCATTTTTACTCCTAGAATACTGTGCATAAATGTTTCCGGAAATGATGCTATATACAAATATATAATTTTACATTTCAACAACTTCAAAGATACTAAAATCCTTGAAGATCATTGAATTTCCTACTGTATTCAACAGGAATTACTCTTATGTGAAAAACTGTATTTCACTGTTATGGGATGACTTATCTTAGGGTGTTCCAAAAGCACCAAAATGCAGCTACTACAGCCTATTAGTTTTCTCTTTTATGAAATTACCTTCTTGATGTAAAATGGGAATTATTACAGGTACAAATAAAAGTTCATAATTACAGTTATTAAGGAGAGGTAGACAAGTCACCCCATTTTAGAAATTGCACAGTCAGTTAATTCAAATGAGAGATCCCTTGTGTTTTTACCCCTAGGCTAATGTGTAAAATGGTTTCCAGAAGTTCGCTCTATATAAGGCATATAAATACTGCCGTGAAGAAAAAAAAAATAAGAAAATATTCCCAGTGCTATATGAGTAGCATAGTTTATATTCCTAGCACCTCCTATGGTATGCCTGGATATACCAATGGGAGTACTGATTTTCAAGGAAGGCAGTAGCTTCTCCTGAAAACACTAGGAAATTCTATGGTTTTCAGATATTTAATTATGTTTCAAATGGTTGAAGTGTAAAAATATATACAGTACTGTGCAAAGGTTTTAGGCAAGTGTGAAAAAATGCTGTAAAGTAAGAATGCTTTCAAAAATGGACATGCTAATAGTTTATTTTTATCAATTAACAAAATGCAAAGTCAGAGAAAAGAAGAAAAATCTAAATCAAATCAATATATTGTATGACCACCCTTTGCCTTCAAAACAGTACAAATTCTTCTAGGTACACTTGCATACAGTTTAAGGAACTCAGCAGGTAGGTTGTTCCAAACATCTCAGAGAACTAACCGCAGTTCTTCTGTGGATTTAGGCAGCCTCAGTTGTTTTTGTCTCTTCATGTTATCCCAGACAGACTCAATGATGTTGAGATCATGGCTCTGTGGGGGCCATACCATCACTTCCAGGACTCCTTGTTCTTGTTTATACGGAAGATAGTTCTTAATGACTTTGGCTGTATGTTTGGGGTCATTGGCCCCAAAAGTATTCTGCAGCATGACAGTCTGATGCCTCCCTGATGGTATTGCATGATGGATAAGTATCTGCCTGTATATCTCAGCATTAAGCAGACCATTAATTGTGACCAAATCCCCAACTCCATTTCAGAAATAGAGCCCCAAACTTGCAAGGAACCTCCACCATGCTTCACTTTTGCCTGCAGACACTGATTCTTGTACTGCTGTCCAGCCATTCAGAGAAACAAACTGCCTTCTGCTACAGCCAAATATTTAAAATTTTGACTCATCAGTACAGAGCATGCTGCCATTTTCCTGCACCCCTGTTCCTGTGTTTTCACGCATAGTTGAGTCACTTGACCTTGTTTCTATGTCGGAGGTATGGCTTTTTGGCTGCAAGTCTTCAATGAAGTCAACTTATGACCAGACTTCTCAGGACAGTAGATGGATATACAAGGGTCCCACTGTTTTCTGCCAATTCTGAGCTGATGACACTGTTTGACATCTTCCTATTGCAAAGGGAGGCATGATGGGTCTTTCATCTGCTGCACTAAGTTTCTTTGACCGACCATTGCGTCTACGGTCCTCAGAGTTGCCCGTTACTTTCTTCTTCTTTAAAAGAGCATTTGACAGAAAATCTAGAAACCTCTATCTGCCTTGAAATTTCTGCCTGGGTGAGACCTTGCTGTATAACTACCTTGTGTCTTGTTGCTGTGCTCAGTCTTGCTTACCATGGTGTATGATTTTTGACATTAAAGTGTCTTCAGCAACCTCACATTGTTAGCTGAGTTTTACTGTTCCTCACCCAGTTTTATTCCTCCTTCACAGCTGTTTCTGTTTCGGTTAATGATTGTGTTTCAACCTACATATTAAATTGATGACCATTAGCACCTGTTTGGTATAATTATTTATTCAAACACCTGACTATGAACTCGATACAAATGTTGGAGATGGGTGTTTTTTCTGCCGACAGCATTTTTTTAAGAACAGTAAGCTATGCAAATGTCTGCGGTGTGAAAAAATACCGGCACTACAGATGATGGCACTACAGGAATTTTTTTTTAACATTTCTACCACTTCAAAGATGCAAAAATCTTTCAAAATGTCCTAGTTCAGTAAGTAACTACTTCCAGCCCAAGAAAAAATGTACATTAGTATGGTTAGACATGCAATAGGATGTGCTAGGAACACTAAACTACATCTAAAATTTTTATTTTCAAAGATTACCTGCCTGCACTAGAATTGTCATAATTACGGGGTTAATAAGCCATGGAAGGGTTAACAGCAAAACTTGTGGTTTTCTAGACGCAAAAAACTTTCCATGCAAAACTGCTGACTAACCCAGACTTGCCAACAAGTCACGAAGTCCCATCTTTACTCTTCTGATAGATAAGGACAATGAAGCACTTTAAGAGAGAGATGCCTCTCTGTAGGTTTTAGATAATATGATAGAAGTGTCTTGGAGTTCCCCCCTCCTTGGTTTAAATATTTTTACAAAATGGTGGCGCTATATGGAGAAAAGCACAAGTTTACACAACAGTGGATTGCTGCCTGGAAAAGGGACCTCTACTGCAAAATGTTATTCCTGGTGCTTCTGTTATGCGTCCATGACTAAAGGGTCCTCAGTATATAAAGGATAAAATTCTTATAACAATTTAAAATCAAATAAAATAAAATACAAGTTATGGGTAATAGTAAAGCAAATGTATCTATTCCAAAATCATCATCTGGTGATACAAATGTATATCCAATTTATAATTTGAATGGATACACATTCATCTACAGCACATTGCTGTGTAATATAGGTATTCAAACATACACCTTTAAATGATACCATTAACCCTTTCAATACTTTCTAGATCCTAAAGAGAAAGAAAGATCATGCTCACCAATACAGTGATAAGCTGCACTCCTTCCAGAAATTGCTAAACTATAAAAAAGAATATAAAAATCACTCAACAATTTCATAGCAAAATTGTACCTTTAAATTACCCACGTATATAGTTATAATCGTAGTGTCCAAAAAATATGCAAAAAAAAGATTGTTCGAAAAAAAATATAAAAAAATTGCAAATATTTCTTTTTTTTTACAGTATCATCCACATTTATGTATAATCCTTTTTTTTTTAATATCAAGCTGGGATCAAATGCACCCCAAGCCGACAAATGTTAACGTTTTCTGGTACTTATTTTGATGTGTGTTTTAAATACACTTACATTTTTTTATCATAATAAACATTAGAGAAGCTATGTTTGCTGAATTTGTTTTGGATATTATATACATGTTCTCTGATCCTCTCATTTAATTTTCTCTTAGTTCTTCCTATGTATTGCTTACATTGGACCAGATACACAATTCCTTTAGTGTTACAGGTGATTAACTGTTTAATTAAATGTTTTTTTACTGTACACCCTATGCATTCATTACATTTGTAAAAACCTTTGTTTATCTGTAACCAATTTTGTTCTTTATTTTTTATATTTTTTATGCTATGGGCATATTTTGTTAATAAATTTTGGGCTTTGCAAAAAATTATGTTAGGTTTATTTGGAAAAATATTGGTTAGGGTTTTTTCCCTATCAGTATGTCACACTTTTTAGCAATTATTCTTATGAATTTTTTGTATCCTGTATTAAATGGTATTATGATAGGAATCTTATCTTCTTGTTCTCTATGTTTTTTCTTTTTCTTTTAATAATTATTGTCTCTGCATAGTACTGACCAAATTTATATCTTTATTTAAGTTTCTTCTGTAGAACCTTTCTCGTCAAATCTTTGCTTTAAAATTAAAACTTGAAATACTAAATCATCAGAGCAATTAGGTTTGACTCTCATAAATTCACCTTTTGGAATATTATATAGTCAGGGTGAAAAATGACAGCTATTTAATACAATGTAGCTGTTACAGTCCACTAATTTAAAACATTTTGTAGTTTTAATTTCATATAAATGGTAAGATCTAAAAAGTCTACTTTTTGTGAATTACATTCAGTAGTGAATTTAAAATTATGTGAGTATTAATATAAGTGAGAAACTCTAACAATGTGTCAAAAGACTTTTTTCATCTTTTTTTCTATGGCAGGACAAAGGACATTTTGCTAATATGTAAAAGCAGAATGACCAATTGCAATGCTTTATCTAGCAGGAGTGGAATAGGAATGGTAAGAAACGCTAAACCCCCCCACAACCCCCCCCCCCCACCACCTTTTTCCAACCATTTTGCAGGCCGAATTGTGATGTGGCTTGAATGAAATCCAGTATAAATCTAAAAATACACTCTAACTCCTTGAGAACAAGAGATGTCTGCTAACCATTGTGAAGCAATGTATTGCACAATTATCTGGTCCTCAAGGAGTTAAATAATTGGGAGAAACTGATACAGAACTATGTTGAAGGGGTGAAACGTCTCAATGGGATATGTCATGTTCCTCTAGCTTTTCCTGCTCAACATCTGACAATATAAGGGCCTTGGGGTTCTTTCTGCTTTGAGACCTGTCTCAGATCCAAGGAGTTAAATGTAGGAATTTGAACTCTTTATATGATCCAGAACATCACATAAGGTCAAGAAAAGGTTTCAAGAAGAGCTGCGTGTTCTTGGATAAAATGAGACAGTCCTATTTGCATGTGTTTAAAGGATAATTATGTCCAGGTGCAGCAATATCAGAATATTATAGCCAAACAGCAGAGATGGCTGTTGAACATAGTTAAAAGGACAGTTGCACCTTATTTTGACTTACATATTTTTTTAAGTGAAGAATACTTTTTTGCCACCTTCACCTATTTTATTGTACCATTATGTCACTGAAAATAAGCCCCTGAATGTCGGTATCCGGAGACCTGGGGCTCGACACTATTACCCTGCCAAAACCGACATTACATTAAAAACAGGCAACGTGTATTTTGGAAAAATGTGTTTTACTGGTATTCTACTGTAGAACCATGGTAAAACAAAACCGGTGTAGACAGCACATTTCAATGTATTAACAAAAATGGCGCTGTCTGCTTCTATTCAACTACCGCCTAAAAAAACAAGCTAAATGTCAAAGTCCAAGGAAATAGGTGTACGTTTGACAACAGAAAGATCAAGTTTACCGTTAGATGTGTTCCCCACATTATCGAAATTCGACATAGTGCCGCCCTTCGAGATATTAACTCCCCTCTTTGAAAATTGACATATAGTGCTCCCATTACCTTCTTTCTCCATTTTAATTTGACAAATATTGCCCCCCTTCGACATATTAAACCCCCCTTTGAAATTCGACTTATAGTGCTCCCATGACCTTCTTTCTCCATTTTAATTTGACAAATATTGCTCCCATTCGGCATTGTTTATTCTCAACTTTAATTTGACATGCCCTTGTTGTATATGTATTGCATAATTAACCCTATGAGTACCAGAGAGGTAGCAATACATTGCAATGTAGTCAGAGGGTTAATAGTCAAGGTATGCAGCATGACTTGCCTGTATGTGTATAGTTTTATGTTTGGTTACTTTGTATTAAAAGAAATATAATTCAGACCTCAAGGGGGGCATCAGGGCCCCTCCTGACACCACCCTAGCATTGATCATTCAAAAAATACTGGGTGATTGATTAATTCATGAAAGTGCAGCAAAGTGCTTCTCATGAATGAATCTGGTGTCAGGGTTCACTAGAACCACTTCTACTGGAGCCGGCTTATACAGCTGCTCCAGTAGTAAGAAAGGAAGGCAACAAATGCTTTCCCTGTCACCCCATGGATCATTTATCCTTCTGGATAGGTGATCCATGCTAGGGGGGATATCAGAAGGGTTCCTGATGCCCCCCTCGAGGTCTAAAAGCAATGTATATTACAAGAAAGAGCATATAACCTATGTTAAACATAGGTTATTTGCACTTTATTAAAAAAGCCGTCAACTGTCGCCCCATGGATAACCTTTCTTACTGGATAGGTGATCTATGCTACGGGGGGTGTCAGGAGGGTTCCTGATGCCCCTCTTGAGGTCTGAATTATATTTCTTTTAATACAGTGTGACCAAACATAAAACTATACACATACAGGCATGGTATGCAGCCGGATAACTTGCGTATTAAACCTTTGAGTGCCAGAGGGGTAGCAAACACATTGCAATGCGTTGCTTCCTCTATGGTACTTATAGGGTTAATTATGTAATACATATACAACGAAGGCATTTTGAATTAAAGTTGAGAATAAACAATTTCTAATGGGAGCAATATTTGTCCAATTAAAATGGAGAAAGAATGTCATGGGAGAACTATAAGTCAAATTTCAAAGGGGGGGTGATATGTCAAAGGGGGCAATATTTATTGAATTAAAATGGATAAAGAAGGTCATGGGAGCACTATATGTTAATTTTCAAAGGGGGGGTTTGTATGTCGAAGTGGGGCAATCTATGTTGGATTTCTATGATGTATACTATTTTCTGCACTGCTCTTGTTTGAACAGTGATGGTTTTGAAATCGTTGTTGTGGTTTCTACACCTCAACTCTGAGAAGCAGGATTACTCACGGAAAATGTAACTTGTGGTAATACTGACCATAGGTAATAGAATGCTACTTGTGTGTTGTTTTTAATTGTTTCTTATGGGCTTTTTAATATAATTACCATTGATTTTGTTTTCACAGCTCGAGTAATAGGATACTAAAACCTGACAAAAAAAAACACCTGCATTTTTTAGGGGTGGTAATAGTATCAAGGCCCTTTATGCATTGTTGTTATAACTGTTATCACTGATTTTATCTTTCAGATTCCTACTGAAGGCTATGGACAAATCTGTATCTAAATCAGTGCTAAAGGTATCAATGACAATGGAATCCAGTTCTAATTTAGCCTTTATGGGTTGTACAAAGAAAGCACAATGTATTGAAACCTCTCTGGGATTCAAAGGGATAAAAAATACCATTTACTCAATGAGAATATTTATGTCCCCTTTTACTGCATGATACATTCAACAAACAGCCCTGTCATGGTGGATGTCTCCTCTGAGACCTTCCAGTCACTGCTAGACTATTATTCCCATCATTCCCTACCAGATGACAGCTGGCGGGGGATGATGGGAGCTGTAATCTGGCAGCACATGGAGGGTCTCACGTTATCCATCCCTAATCCATTGGAAATATGGTGGAGTGTGGTCTTAACCTTTATCTAGGCCCTCCGCAGACATGTCCAAGGGAAGCAGGGAACCCATCAGGCACGGATATGCCTACTTGGAAATGCAGAATCCTCCCTGGGCCAAGGGATTGTTCATCCTTGGGGGTGCTGAATGGAGTGTAACTGTCTAGATCAGTGGTTCTCAGCCCGTGCCCTCAGTGGCCACTAACAGGCCAGGATTTGAGTATTCCCTTGTTAGAGCACAGGTGAGTTAATCAATATGAATGAGCCTCTGATCTACCCAGTTGTGTTCTAGCAGGGAAATTCCTAAGTCCTGGCCTGTTAGTGGCCACTGAGGGCAGGGGTTGAGACTTCTGGTCTAGTGGAGTTAGGGACAAACGGGGCCCAATTCACCAGAATTCAGTCTTTCACTTTAATAAGCCTAGTGCAAGTGTGGCCTCTGCAGTGTGTAAGTAAATACTGTCCACACACAAACACACACAAAGCTTACTCCCCCACACACAAACATTTGGTTTGCTTTAGAATTGTTCTATTTTTTGAGGGGGGTACTGAATGCAGGTAATTGATTATTTGCTGTTTAAATAAAGAATATACCATATTAGAGTCCATCTCTCTTTGTATGTGAAGAATTATTAGGGTTGAGGACAGGTTTACATCTCAGGCACCCCTAGGAATGGGGCCCTGGGATCTCTATCGTCAATGGCCACAACCATATTCTCCATATGACCATTGCTGCTTGGATCAGAAAATGCACTTCTTCAATTACCAACTTTAATGGCCTTGATTAGGGTGGTAAGTGAAGATTACAGAATACTCCATGTGCCATATCATTAAGCTGCTATTAAAATATGATTCTCTCAGTATTCTTTTGAATCATTCATTTGGGAGTCTGATGTTTGTTCAAAAATGTTTGTGGCCTTGTTTTAGTGTGGCTATGGAGAGGTGTCATAGACACGAACACTCCCTGTATAGTCTTTCAAAATAATATGAGTTTGAGCAGTAATAACGTCACTAAAGCAACTCCAGGAAGTCAGACTCAGCAGGAAAATCCCTGCAATGGGCCGTGTGCACAAAGGAGAACTTCTGGGGCAAGCTATCTGCACCATAGAATAGAATAAACTTCCATTTGATTTAAAATGGGGCATTTAACCTCATGAATGCTAGAGCGGTTACAATCGCATTGTGAAGCAACATGTGAAGATTTCGCTACCACCATTTAAAAGGGAACTGTAACCTAAAAAATAAGGCGCTCTTAATTTATTTACCAGAAGGACTTTTCTAGGAGGATGTCTTTGAATCTAATTTAGTTGTTTTTAACCTTTCGTTTGTAATATATTTCTGACTTTTTTTGTTTATAATCTGATAACAACTTGTGTCCTTTATGAACCCTTCAGGTCTGTTGAAGGCTATTGTTTATATTAGGGTGTGATTTAGAAGCAGACTTCAATACAAATCATTGTATACAGAGGATCTAGTTATGCAAAAAAATAAATAGATATATGCCTGACTGCTGTATGAAGGACACCTATCTATGTAAATAAATCTGTTAAATTATGAACCAATTATTCCTCCAGTTCCCCTTTAAATCAATGGGAGTTTTTATGAATTTGGAATTCACTCCTATATTGCAGTTGCTGTGTCCCATACTTAATTAAATGTATTTTGTACATAAAGTCCAATATATGTAGTTTCTTCTTCAAAAGGATTTACTGCACCTTTAAAAATTAAAGGATTCACACTATTATTAGATCAAATATAGGATAAATGCAAATGCATCTGCTGGAACAAAAAGAAAGAAAATGATTAAATGACATTTTTCAGTACATTTCTCCATCAAATAGCAAAATAGAAATGATTAATGATTCATCTGCTGAGAAAACTGAATCCTATTATAACAGACTGCTTCACTAACTCTAAGCCAAGAATTTCAGAAAGCAATTCCCTGTTCCCCTGCTGTTGTACAAATGTATTTAGTTTACTGAATATCAGAATCTATGGAGCAGCTGGTGCATTTAGATCATGATCTGGCCAGTAAATTAAGGAATCAGTGCTTAAGATCCAAAGTGTAGTGGTCATGGTCTGAGAAATCACAATTCCTCTAGCACAAACAGCACCCCCCCCAAGACTGTGTTGAAATTGCATTGCAGTCTGGAAAACTCACACACAGCTACAACACTCACCTTTTTTTTCTATACATATGATTCAGATAAAATCAGAATCACACAAACATGAGAGGCATCTAAATTTCTGTATTTTTCATTATCTATTTACAGCTGAAGACTGGTACATGTTCCCATAGAATGCTAATGAGGTTAGTTGCCTTTAAGGACCAGTGGAGTGTACCGTGCTTTACTTCCCAAAGCGCTGCATACTCTTATGGTCCTTAAAGGGTTAATAGTTAATTTCAATATGGAAGATTTTTTTTTTAAAGTAGACTTGTTGCCCTTAGATAAGTTTAATATCTTTTACTGACAGTTATAATCTCTATATAAGTAATTACTTTGGAAAATACTTTGAGAAAATAACTTAGCATTTTGATGCTACAGTGTGGCAATTTATGCTAATTATCTACATAATATGCTAATTAGTTAGGTTCCAGGCTAAAAGTGTCGCTGGCTGTGCTATAAGAAATGCCCTCAACATGTGGGCTCTGTCTAGATTAATCCATAGCACAGTGCAGTGTTCTCCCCAAGGTGAGCAAATTTGGGCAACCAAGCACTGGAAGAGTTAACCCTTTAAGTGCCAGAGAGGTAGCCAAAGAATTGTAATGCAACTTATTGGATACATCTCTGGCACTCAAACAGTTTAAAAAGTAATTCAAGTGTGGGATGGTGTATCTGCTATTCCAATGCAACCCTCCATATACAGTCCTACTGAAATCTTTTAGTGTTGATTTGCGCAAATGTACTCACCTTAGGAGGAATACTATAGGGGAGATTCACTAAGCGGTGCTAAAGAGATGATAAAGAGGTGATAAATTGGAGAGGACTTCTCCAGTTTATCATTTCTCCAATTCCTATATTATTCTATGGAGCCTATGCACTAAGATTTCTTCAACTTTGGAGATCTTAGTGAATAGGCTGCATAGAATAATATAGGAATTGGAGAAGTGTTAAACTGGAGAAGTCATCTCCACTTTATCACCTCTTAATCACCGCTTAGTGAATCTCCCCCCAGGAGTTCGTGCAAATATTGGCCTGGCACAGAAACTAATTAGCATGAAATGCTGCACAAAAATGATTTAAATCACAAATGGCTAGAAAACACGTAGGCAATGTTTAATTATTTTTAAAATTAACTAAATAGATCTATGAGTGGACCTATGTCATCCTAAGACAAATTTATTTTGTTTTATAGTGAATTTGCCTATATGATGTACTAACCATTTTTCTGTATAAAAAAAAGTGTTTGAGAACTTAACTTATGCCCTAATTCTGATTAGTTTTATTCAAAATCCAAGCTATCACCTGTGCTAATCCTCATTAAAATTAACTAAACATGTTAAGGTGACAGGTCCACTTTAAACTGTGAAACCAGCAAAATGGTTGGTTTTACTTCACTACATACCCAGCATGTTATTCTGCTCTTCACATATATCAGCATGGATAAATATATTTGGAGACTTGTATGCACTGGAAGTGGTTTCATCAACTGTAACACTCAGTAAGAGACAATGTTCCCTCTAATTCGGGGGGAGGGGGGCTACCATCAGTCTCCGGCTGTTATTGGACTACAATTCCAACCTGGTCAGGAAGATGATGATGGTGGATATTGTAGTCCAACAATAGCTGTAGTCCTGCATATTGTCCAGGCAAGTTGCTGTATGATTATTCATTATATAATTATTTTGCATTCTTTATGTGTTATGACAAGACTGCATTCAAGAGACACGAACTACTTTATAAATTCAAAATAAGAAATTAGTGCTAAAATCAGGAGGCAGCTTAATCATTCACGGAAGATACTCCCCCCACATGCACACACTGAAATGTGATGAAGCTGAAGTAGTAAGTACTCAAATAATTTGAGGGCAACCCAACTACACAGGAGAAAAATAAAAATCCCCCAACGTCCTATTGACTGCTAATCTATATCATCCTACTTCCAATGCTAAGCACATTTTACACTTGTGCTGCAGTTTAGTCAAATGACAATTTTAGATGTTTTTCTGTGAACAATCCATGTGGTATACAATTTTTTTCAGCATACCCTGCACTTTCAGAATCTCTAAGACAGTTTTAATGATATTCCATTAAATTGCATGACAAACAAGTATCTGGGAGTATATTTTTATTATGCTCCTCTAACAAATGCTTTTGGTTCAAAGTTCTGCATTCTAGAACACCCAAATTTGTTCTAATGCTTATCAATTTTTTATTTTTTGTACCATTCTGCATCAAACACAAAACAAGAAGTAAACCATGTGTCACGCACACGGCGGGTAGGAAACCATGTCGTGCTGGCTCTGGTAAGGTGCTAGCGTGCAAGGCTGGAGTGCGGAGCTCGTGAGCGCTGACGGTGTGCCAGGTACTCCCTTGCTGCAGCCGAAGCTGGTTAAAGGTGCTGGTCGCGAAACCAGATTGTTCCACCCCGGGTGAGCCGGGGTGCAACCAGGATAGGAGTACCTAGGAACTGTTGGAAAACCAAGCCAGCTGGACAGGTAGGAAACCAGGCAGAGATAGAGAGAATGGTCATAGGAAAGGTCTAGAGAAACAAGGTTCAAGCCAGAAGCGGAGATCAGGCATGTTCAGGAGCGGAGCCGAAGGTCAAACCAGGAGTGGAGATCGAGCGTGGTCAGGAGCGGAGCTAAAGGTCAAACCAGGAGTGGAGATCGAGCGTGGTCAGGAGCGGAGCCAAAGGTCAAACCAGGAGTGGAGATCAAGCGTGGTCAGGAGTGGAGCCAAAGGTCAAACCAGGAGTGGAGATCAAGTTTGGTCAGGAGCGGAGCCGGGAGAGGAGATTTGAGCGTGGTCAGGTACGGAGCCAAAGGTCAAGCCAGGAATACTACTTCAAAGAGACCAGACAAGAAGGTTCAGAGCCCAGAACCAAACCAGGAACTAGCTTGTGGTACGGGTGCCCTAAGCCTGGGGGAGCCCATTTAAATAATAGGACCACCCAATGAGAGAGCTGAGAGAGAGGTGCTCGACTGGGAGCCGATCATGAGAGGAGGAGAACTAATGACTAGAGTGCTGGCCAAGCTGAAGGCAGACAAAGACTGAGCATGCGTGATCCGATTGCGCCGAGACCCAGAAGAAGGAGCCGTTGCAAGGAAAGAGAGAGGCGGCCGGGGAGAACAACCGGAGCGGTGACACCATGTAAACTTACATTCTATACATTTTTTTAAATTACCCAGACATAGAGTTTCAGATACTGTTTTTTTTTTTTTTTGCATATTTATACGCTTTCATATATATACGGAAACCAATGAATGCCATATTTGGTTAGAAAGCTGGAGGCCACTTAAGTAAAATGGTATCCCAATGGTATGAGTTGACATACCATAGTGTGTACCAGAACCACAAAACTACACTGACCATAATCTGTGGGGAGATGAAGGTTTGTTGCAATGGTGAAGTGTGTCTAGTGATGTGTCTCAATTTTCAGTTTTGTCATGGATACTATGACAAACTAAGTATTAAGAATCTAAGAGAGGGGGAGAGACTTTGATCACTAGAATATGATATTGCAGAAAAGGCACCAATGTTTTGTGAAGACAAGAGAAAACAGAGAGGATACACTCTTCCTCAGACTTCAGCACTAAGAAGAACAGCTCTCCCTTAATCATTTGAGTGCCAGATGGGTGAGCTACATATTGCACACCCCTTGGGCAAACAAATGATTAATGGAAAAGGATTTCATGATCCAAAGCTTGAAGTGGCATCCACGGATGCTAAAGAACAAAGACATGTGCCTAGCTTGCAGCTGCTACAGATCAAATAAGTTGATAACCAATGTAAACAATATAGAGCAGACAATCAGCAGATTGATATAAACAATGCAGCACTATGACTGCATTTGAGAGTGCTAAACAACTTACAGTGCTATTGTCTAGTTGTGTAATGTAAGGAAAGTTCATTTGATTGAAGCCCTGAGATGCTGGCATAGGTCTGCACTGTTTGCATCAATTAGCCGATTCTCTGTATTGTTTACGTTGCTCAGCTGATTAATGACTTTAGCAAGATCTACAATTCACCAACATGTGAGAAACAAAATTATTTATGTGAGCTCCAACAGCATCACTAGATCGCAAGAAAATGGCTCATTACAGGGGAATTACCACTCTGCAAAAACTTAATCTTATTTAAGTCTTCCGGCCGGCTCCAAAAGGGACTGACAGTGCAGGCGCACGGACGTCACTATGGCAAGATGTCCGTGCTTCCTGCTACTGTCCGCCTCAGAGTAAGTAGAAAATCTTTTAAACCGGGTAATATTTCTGGCGACTAGCTCTACTAAGCAGCTAGTCACCAGGTGAAGACTTAAATAAGATGACGTTTTTGCGGGGTGGTAGTTCCCCTTTAAGTCAAATGTCAATATGCAAATGAGCCACTGGCAAAGGAGACACTGCAACATCATAAGTCTGATGAAGGCATATCTGAGGAGAAATTACAGGGATAAGATGATGAAGAAATATTAGTACATGCCAATGAAAAGGATTTGGGTCCGGTTCACCATATTGCCAGTGCCACACTGGAGCCTTGTCAAAAGTTGAATGCATCTCACTTTTGCACTTAAAGAAGACAGCCAACTGCATCAAACTGGGGTCATTTGTCTTTCTACCCTTTACCAGGGGTATAGAAATGTTTCCAGACGGTGGAGCTAAAGAGGAAAAAATAATTTCTACCCATTCAAAGTCATTGAAACCTTTGAAAACAAGGTCATTTCACAATGTATTCATTAGTAGTTCCTCTCCCTAGAAAAATGACACCCCATTGAGTGTCAGATGCCAGAAGCACAAAACTACCCTTACGGAAATCTGTTTTAAATACATTCTTCAAATGTTACCTGCCTGTACTAAAATGTCTGAAAAAACTACAAATAATCAGAAAAATGAAACCCATTTGTAACGGAAGGGGGTGCCTGGATCACAAAATTACTCAGTGCTTACATTTTTGGACAGAAGTTCTTATTTTAGTTTTTCAAATTTACCTTGCAGTCATGATAAGCTGAGATAGGTATAAATGCCCATGTTTGAAAGGAATTTTGGTGGGGGAATTAAAGTTTTCTTGCACCTGGGCCCTTCACTTGGCACTAAAGATAAGGATGTGCACTAAAGATAAGGATGTGCACTAAAGATAAGGATGTGGGGTTCTCTATCAACTTCTATTCACAGGAAATGTGCTATTTTACTTTAGCAAGGAGGATGCATAAGTCCTCCTTGCTGGCACCCGCTCTCAAACACAAAGCTGCGAAAGCAGTATGTGTGGTTCTGTAATTACCAGTGTGCTGTGGAGTAAGGCTCTGGAAGCAGTGTATGGGGTTCTGTGATTAGCAGTGGACAATGGATGAAGGCTTGGTAAGCTGTGTGCGGTTCTTTGATTACTAATGGCCAGTTACTCAAGTTTAGGAAAATTTTATGTAGTTCTTTGACTACCAGTAGGCTATGGTTGCATTGTTTGTGGTTCTGTAATTAGAAGTTGACAGTGTATCAAGGCTGGGGAAGCAGTATATGTGATTCTGTGATCACCAAAGGACAAAGGCTGAGAAAACAATATTTATAAAACTCCATGTGATCAGAATATTACTTAGCATTAAACCCTTCATCGATGCCATTGTTAGAAAGGGGAACTATAGCCTTTCTATCAAGGGTACCTTTGTGTCTGTATGAGTATTGAGATATTAAGAGCTCATCCTGTCTCCTCTCACTTACCTGGTTGTTCCATGATGGCCCAATTGACTTACAGGTCTCTTCTGGACATCTTCTACGCATGTGCTGATTTCAGTATGTCCCAACAGATCCTCCAATGGAGCTGTAAATACCTCATTTGAAGATAAGTAGTTGTAAGTGCCCCAGATGTGTCTACTTAGTATACTGCAGTTTTGGAGAGTTTGCTTCGGACACCGCCCATAACCTCCTTTGCAGGCAATTGTTTAATGTGGGCCATTCACCTTAGACAAATAACTAAGATCTAGAAAATAAAAAGAGAATAACTAACACACACAGAGACCGAACAAAATTAAGTGTTTTGATCTAAGGCATGGCAGCCTTTCAGGTAATGGTCAAGGTGTATTTTGTTCCCATGTACCACTGCAGGGATACAATTCCATATCAGACTGGTCCCACCCTCAGACAGTCTGGCTCTGAAATGTCTGGCAAATCTTCTCTGCATGAGAGAAACAGTACAAGCCTAGATTTACATTTGAACTATGTGGGTCTCATCAGAGGGGTACAGCTGATTTGCTCTAAGCCACCATGCCTTAGAACATAATACTTTATGTTATTCATTCTGGGTGGGTGCTCATCACAATTTGTTTTCAAAGAATTGAAATCTCCCTATGTTGTTCAAGTCATTTTTAAAATAAATTGTTTCAGAGAAGTTAGCCTTCATATTAACATAGATGATGAGCCAAAAAAAAAAAAAAACATGCATCCATCAAATTCAGGCCATACCATATCATCCCTATTGATCCAGAGGAAAAAAACACAAAAAACACTGAAGCTACTTCCAATTAAGCCCCTTTCCAAATGGCAGTCGGATATTTCCCTGAATCAACATCCTGTCTGCTTTTAAGCCAGCTGTTGTAATTCTCAGTAATGTAATGAGATAGACAGGTATCCATTACTTTTAAAAAAAACCAAACAACTACAGTGTTTGTAAGCACAGCCTCCCGAGTTAAATAATTCCACAACTTTTCCGCCATAGCTTAAAAAAATTGTACATATTAAAAAATAAATGAAATGATGTAAGTCCCGTTGCTGTTTTAGAGCAATATGCTTCTAAAGTTCCCCCTCCTGCCCCTTTTACCCACGTCAGCGCTCTAGCTTACAGACTTAGATCCTGTTCTAGGACCGGACGGCTGGTCTGCAGAGCCAAAATAGCATTGTATACAAATTAATTCTTCATGAGAACAGTCTACAAAATGTGCTTGGTTTGAGGCAGGGTGTAGTTCATATAATTCCTCACTCATCAAGGAGTAACCCCTCTGAGGTTCTAGGACTGACTGGGAAAGCAGCATCACCTGATGCACTACATTGGCCAGACCTGTGACTCTGTGGTGTGTTTCAGTTGTTCTGCCATTGCTTTGCAATACACTGAACACCTCACTAACATTCAAGGGGTTAAAAGCCCAATTCAATTTAATATGTATATATATTTGTCCCCTATGGTGCAGTTGGTTTACTCCTGATTAACCCCAGTTTGCTTTTATAAATATGGGCCATTGGGCTGTGCACAGAAAGCTTCAGCCTTTCGCAGGTAAGCCAATACACTGTAAGTGACAATAATTTGCTGTTCAAATAAAGCTTTTAACCCTTTGAATAAGTAGACTCTCTGATCACTTAGATAAAGATCTCTCTAGCATTAAAAGGCCACTGAAATTGTGTGTCTTCTACTGTACAATTGGGTTGTTCCACAATAGCTCCTTTTTAGTCTTTGGCTCATGTCCTGTTTTCATCAGAACTGGTAGGTAGCACTATTTCAACTTTCAATCTGCTGCTGATTAAGTGCTACCATAAAACAAACTACATTTAGCCCTGGTTTCATACCTCAGGTGTCCCTGTGCAAGGCACCAGAAGTGCACGTTTTGTTGGTAACATCGTCAATCAATCCTGGATGTCACGTTCATGGGGAGGATATGACAGCAGGAGACAAACTCTATCCACTGCACATGGAAATCTTAAACCATTAATGACCAGTGGGGCATGCAACACATTGTTTCTCAATGTGTTGCACATGCCTCTGGTCCTTAACTTCTTAAATGCCAGATAGATCTGTAACACATTGCAAAGCAATGCTTTGTAGAACTCTGTTGCATTCAAGGGGTTAAAATGTTAAGTAGGCTCATACACTCTGCCTCATCACTTGAAACAACTGCCGGCAGTCATGTCTGCCTCCATGGACCTGACATCCCGGACTGAAGATGTCATTTCCTGAACAAAGGCAAAAAGGCAAAATGCATAGCGGCCAGTAGTGGGGGAAGGGTTATTAAGAAGTGGTGTTTCCCCTTTAAATACCATGCACTCCAGTTTAGTGTCTGTAAAAAATTTATCATGAAAAGCTCAATTTTTCCACTTTTTTGCCTAGCTCATCCATTGAAATGCATGGAAACATTGAATTTACACACAACACAAAGCAAATGTTATTTTATTTCCCAAAGGTATAGTATAAAAGGGGCACAAGGGTGCCTATGTTTGTTGAGTGTGAGGAAAGAATCAATTGAATAGGTAATGTTTTTTGTGGGGTTTGTCAGAGACATTGCCATGATGGGGAGGAAATGGTTAATTTTTCTTTTAAACCAAATTCTCTGAAATTCTGTTTTAAGATTTGTGTAAATGATCTCATGTTAAAACAATGGCCCTTTGATTCAAGGCAGGGGGTGAAAATAACTGAATGTCAGTTATGGAGATATACTATTAGGTGCTAGACACCAAGTCTAGAAGAAGATGTACTCCTATGGGAAAGTCTAGTAAGGGGACATATTTATGTGTGTAGGGTCAAGGTTCAAATTCCCAATTTGTGATAAAATCCAGACAGGTATCATTTTAGAGGTGAATTTTTATGTAATGGCTCCATCTATAGACGACATGGTGTTATTACTAATGCTTTGGAATGTTCATATGGAAATTAAGGATTAGAAGCAACCAATCAGGTAATACTGGTGATATTACTGTATAATGAAATGGATCTCTGTCCAATCAGAGGGTCGGGGCGGAGAGTGCTGATAAGAGTGATTTTACCATATAAAATACTATGATAGAAGGTAAAAGGCTCTTGGCTTCCTGGTTCAATTCTTGCTATGATTTCCTGAAGTATTTTGGACTAGCTGCCATAGAAATCCTAAGAAATTCACACTTATTGGACTGGTAACTATATCTTTCCTTATTTAAATTCTGCAAAATTCAGAATCAAATATATATTTCTTCTATATTTGAAGAAACATAATGTTTCTTATAATTTGTCTTAATTGGACTGACCAACCATTTGGGGTTAATTATATTAAGCTATGTTAGCTATAGAAATTCTGGAATGCAGAATGTATTTATTTATTGGTTACCAAGCACACGTAGAAGACCATTTTAGTGAAGGATCTTTTCTTCTGTAAAGAGATCTGGCTGTGCTGAAGAGCCTCTGCTTGACTCAAAGAAGGGATTTCCCTTCTGCAGCAAAAACGCTGACGTCAGCAGAGAGGCGGGGGGAGCAAAGTTTAAAAGCGGCTATCTCCCAAACCATAAAGGTTTGAGAGATGCCGCTGGTGGCATTTTATTCTGTTTTACAAGGGCTTCAATATAAGGGATAGTAATTTTGAAGTATTACTATCCCTTTAAATAGCTTGGTTGATATATTAGTTAATATAATTCTGTTATTTCTAGAATATTATGTTTCTGGAAAAGTTATAATAGCTAATATTGATCTGGGGAATTCTTTGAATTCAATTATTACCCCTTTAACCGCTATTTGTCTATTTAGTTGTGGTGTTTCTTTGGATTACTTTGCGTGTGTACTAGGCCAAACTTTTGTAAAGTGAAGGTGTCTTTTAAAAGTTCACTAGACAAAAGAAGTTGCCATCGTGGTTGTGGCACCCTATGTTAATGAGTGGATTAACCCATGAAGTACTCTATAGGTTTTTCATAATATTGCTATAGTCATATGTGTGATATATGTTGCACAAAGTTTAATATACTGAATTGATTCTAAGTATTTTCTGGTATACTCTGTTATTGACTATATTAATTGCAATTTATAATTAAATTATAGTGATCTATATCTGGGATTTTATTCCAGTTAGTTTCTCTAAAATTTGATTATTATATATGGTACAAGGAAAATTGTCAGAGGATCTGGCTTCATATTAAAGTTGACTCACCTGACAATATACCTTAAATCTCGATTAGCATAGTTTATACAGTTTCTGGGGCAGAGGTATTCATATACTCTGCTGCCA
Organism: Rhinophrynus dorsalis; assembly: GCA_037306005.1. Classification (NCBI taxonomy): domain Eukaryota; kingdom Metazoa; phylum Chordata; class Amphibia; order Anura; family Rhinophrynidae; genus Rhinophrynus; species Rhinophrynus dorsalis. Next base: position 132,770,929 of record CM074719.1, read on the forward strand.
ACTGTATTTTAATTGTAAGGATCAATTATCCTTTTCTATGCTGCTGAGTGCAATTATTGTTATCTAATACCTCCGAATATACTTATGTGTGGTTAACCCTTTAATTGCTGGTAATCCTCATGGTGATAGCTGTAGTTTGAGTTACTATATATCTATTGTAATTGCTGATCACCCCTTTATATCATTGTTGTTTACACTTTATATATAGTATATTTCACTTAAATAAATTATATATATTTTTGCAAAAATATGCGGGATTGATTATTTTAATCAATTCTTTACTGAGGCTTAGTGTGTCAATACCTAATATAGTGTATAGTTCTCAAAATTTTTTAATATTGTCTTTTATCTATTTATGTGAAGATATCCAACCTGATTGGTTCTCTTGTTTTAACCCCCTGGATACCTTCAACATAACTGGTTCAACAGGTTTGTTTACTGGGATTGGGGGGCAGTTAATAAAAAAAAAAATACTAAATACAATTAAAAATACCCCATAAGATATGGTATAAAAGGGGTCTGAGGAGGATACCTGTGTTGGTAGGTAGAGTCTGGAGAAAGATCAATTGAACAGGGAATTTGTTTATGGGGGGTTTCATGACTGGTATTGGGGGGACAGTTAATAAAAAAAATAAAGTAAAATAGGAAATTTGTGTGTAATGTGATAGAGACAAAGACTCCCCTGATGTAAGCTGCCACTGGAGTAGACTGATACCTAGCATGACAGGGTATTTTGTAGAGGATGATTTGTAAGATTTGTTGTCAGAGGCCCAAACATTAATTTGTAGGACTTAGACTTGTTTGGCACAAGCCCTAAGGAAACATTGATTTTTAGGACAAACAAGCAGCCCAAAATGTTTTATTTTTTTTGAAGGCCTGTTTTTTTTTTGTTTTTTTTTTTGTTAAAGCACAGGCCCTGAGAAAAAAAAATGGCCTAGTGCCAACAGATCATGTCGTGTTGGCCAGTGGCCACTATCAAATGTCCTGATGTAGATGGGGGATTTGTAACAGCTGTTCTTGCTGCTGCTACTGATGAGTTGTTTAAGCAGCAGGATGATTAGGCAGCTCAAAGCGAATGGGATCAACAACAGCAGTAACATGGGTGATGGATGATGGAGGTTCTATTTGCCACTCCTAGCTCCAGTGATGCACCTGAGGCAGTAGCAGCACTATAACTAGCCCCAACCACTTCAGGTGTATGTGGAGAAAAGAAGTTGTCCAATAAACCTGTCCCTCCTCCAAAATCATGGGTGTGTTGTAACTAGAATAGAATTTTTTCTCTTGAGAACAGAAACTGTGCCTCTCATCAGCAACTGCAATGTGCACAGTGTGTGTGGTAAATAACACCTGGCACAACTCTATCCAAACACCATGACACCAGAAACCAAGTACTGCTGTTGTCAGTATGCCCCTTGCCCACACCCCACTAAGGACACATGACAACTTGCTGACAGTTTAATAGTAAAGATGAATCCTCCCTGCCACCATCTTAGCATAGTCTGTGGTATGGAATCTCTTCAGATGCCTCTTGATGCCCCGCTTGTGATTCTCCTCCACCACACAGCCATGTGTGGTCAGTGTACCACACAGTGTGCAATGGGTGGACATGAATTACCACATCCTAACATCTACAGAGTGGCTATCATTTGACCAGGGAGGTAAAGATGAACGAGTTGGATTGGCAGAAGATGTAGTTATCCTAGAGGAAGAAGGTGATGGCGAGTTAGTTGTTTTGCTCGTCATTGATCTTCCAGCCTCTGCCTGGGTTTCTCTATTCTTGCTCATCTTTGATCTCTGCCTACCTCTTGATGCCTTTCTGGAAAGTCAGGGGGTACGGCAACAGCGGTGCTCGATTTCTGTGGTGGGTGTTTGGTTTTAACATGTTTGACATAAATATCATGGTGCCTGTGTTTCATGTGTGTTATCAGGGCACGTTCCCTCTTTTCCCCTCCTCACTGACTTGTCACAAATTGTGTACAGTGCTGTTGTTGATAACTGCACTGTTCCTGCCCCAAGCGAAAAATAGTCCCACATCCATACCTTCAGAGGGTGGGAAAAGGTGGAGAAGAATTGCCTCTTTCTTCTTCTCCTCCACATTCACCTTCACTGACTGGGGCAGAGGATGATGCTGCTGCTACTGCCTCAGAATCAGCACTGCAACTAGGACCAGGAGTATTGCTGCTGCTGGCAATTGGAACTTGTCCTAGTCCCACATAAATTGCTGACCCCATTCCCACTGTGTTCACGGTGGTCTGTGGCACACTAGCCTGCTTCTCAGCATTCTGCTGCCCTTGCAACTCAGCAGCAACAGGAATTAGAGCAGTTGCAAATTTCAAAAGCTCACTGCTGGTGGTGGTGTGGTGGTGGTGATTCTCATCCTCATACCTGTCTCCCATTCCTTCTCAGTTTGGGCTAAAAAGACCATCAATTTCTCTTCCATCCTAGCTTCTCCACCATCATTACCACCACCAGTCCCTCTGTGCTGCTGCTGCTCTATTACAGACGTCTCAATGATGGTTGGAGGAGGTGACAAGAAATGTGACAGAGGCTCCCCTATTGTCTCACTTTCCTTTTCTTGGTGACCTGAAGAAGGCAGACTGGCATCATGTTCCACCTGGAAAATGCTGTGGGGGGAAGGGGACTCCCAGGGTCAGGGGAAAGGTGTGGGCTCCCTTGTATGCTAGTCTGGACGCTCTCATTTGCTTTCCCTACCACTCTCCTAACACTAGTCCCTCTTCACCATCACTGTTACTAGTACTACCACTAACACCAACCACATCAATCTCAACCCCCGAATCTTCCTCCTCACAGTCACTAGTAATATGATAATTACCCCCTCTTTCACTCCTAATGCTAACAAGCTGCTGGACCTTCTTAGTGGTAGTGCTAGCACTGGCGGGACTGCTTGGGGATGGCAAGTGTGACTTAGGTCTCCTACTGTCACACTTGGCATCATCTTCTCCTTCCCCACTCCTGAGTATTACACAACACACTGGCAGCAGGTTCAGCACTGGTGGAAACAGGTTCAGCACTGGCAGCAGACACAGTACTGATGGCAGGAGGAGCAGCATGTCTGACAGCAGGCACAGTACTTGTGGCAGCAGGTTCAGCACTGGTGGTAGGCACAGCACTGATGGTAGTAGGGGCAGCACATTTGACAGCAGGCACAGTACTGGTGGCAGCAAGGGCAGCACGTCTGACAGCAGGCATAGCAATGGGGGCAGCAAGTCTGGCAGCAGGTACAGGCAGCTGATCTGTCCTGCTCTCACTATTACCCTCTTCTTCCTACTTTGACATTAATTTCCCCAAGATCCCTAGGGGTGATTTAGAGGGACTGGCCAGCATTGTTTCTTTAGTGCTCACTACCTCCTCCTCCTGAGACTCAGTGGACACATAAGGATCCTTCCAATTCCTCCTTTTACTATTTTTAAACTTTCGCATAGTGATAGCAGTCACTATGAGCCTCTCTTGCCTCAGTTTTCCAAAAAGATTAGCAGAACAGCACAGCACGTCTATGTCACTCTGTTGCTACTTCTATTGTGTTTCACTTCCTCAAATACGCCATGTTTTTATAGAGAAAAAGCGAAAAACACGTAAATCAATGGGGGAAACTTTCTAGACATTGAAAAAAAAAATGAGAAGATTTTAATCAATGTATTTAAAGAGGATTTTCCCGCATAAAAGAGGACAACAATGGTTTTCCCTGATTTTTTATGGGAACAAGACGGGACCATTTACCCTGCCCATATCCCATATAATATTGTAAATTCTTCCAGTTTTCCATAACCTACATGCATGTAGTTTATCCCTCCTGGAGAGTCATCCCTGTTGAAGATTTTCATGGCATCTGCAAGAATACCACCTCATCTTGAACACCATCAGTAATATCACTAATAAAGATATTGAAGAGGACAAGTCCTAGCACTGACCCATGTGATACTCCAGTAGTAACTCATCCTTCCTCTGAATAAATACCACTGATTATGGCATGTGGTTTCCTTCCTTTCAGACATTTATTTACCCAGTTAACTACATTTTGAATAATTTAAATGCTTTCTGAATAGAAGATCAATGAATACTAATCTCAACAAAAGAAATGAATAAGTTCTTTTTTCCTGGAAAAAAAATAGCCAAATGGTGTATGCACATATCTGGGAATTCTCATGGTTTGACACTGAGATTCAGGGTTTTAACGCAAAGTCTCATGATGAAGGGCAAAATTCTTAAGGTGAGCAAGAGAGGGCTGGCCTGGGGGTAGGGGGGAAATTGTCCCCTAAGTCTGTCATATGTCTGGACATTTGGGCCACTGCCTCACTAAGTCTCCCATTTGCTGCTGTAAACAGAATTACAATAGTTACATAGTAATTTTTTGCATAGTTACATAGTGAATTAGGAAGAAAAAAGTCCATCAAGATCAACCGTTGTCTCATAACCCATTGAAATACAAATTACATGAGCTTTCCTGCTGCCAAATAAACTAGTCTTCATCTGATACCACAGAGGTTACAACTGAAATGGAGCTACACATATGATACCACAGAGGTACAATTCAAGTGAAGCTACACTAGCAGCATCACCTATAGTACGTGTATAGCGTCATACATCATCAAGCCACATCTCCCAGCTTGCAGCATTCTCAATACGGTACTCAATCCTTTAGGATTAGACTCATCCCAGTTCTCAGGCCATTTTTTCCGCATCAGTGCAGCCACAGCAGCATCCAAGAATAAAGTTCCTCCAAACATATTTCCAAAGTAGGGGAGATGGTGCTTTGAATGTTTCTCAAGATATTTCAACTATCCTGAGCAAGAGATGAGACTAGCTCTCAGCTCTCTTACTCAATGATTCACTCAAGTACTAAAGTCATTTTTGACTCTATTTGCAAGTCTAATTTTTGGCCTCTAACCAGGCTGACCTCATTGAGTCTCTCCCAGAAGGTCCGAGGCCCAAATGGGGCGCCAAACATACCTAATCACATCGACAGTTCCCGGAAGCCATGAGCACAAATCTAAATTGTAGCATATGAAAGGCTACTTGAGTACTGATTGGATCACATATGGGCTAGAGCAAGCAGGGACCTAGAAAATACTTAGAGCTTAAAGGTTAATATTTCAAAGCTCTTAGGGGCAGCTCATTTTTAAAGTTCCCATGTATGTGTATGTGAATGTTTATGCAGGTATTGTAAAAGCAAGTATAGAATTAGATCAGGGCTGTCCAAAATCAAGTCCTCAATGGCCACCAACGGGTCAGGATGTAAGGATTTCCCTGATAAAGCACAGATGAGTTAATCAGTGGCTCATTCATTTTGTCTAACTCACCTATGCTTAATCACTGAAATCCTTGAATCCTGGCCTGTTGGTGGCCATTGAGGATTGAACTTGGACAGCCTTGGATTAGATTATAGGCATGTAACATGAAATAAAGTAACCTTATAGATGCTGGCTTGGAGTTTTAATTAACAAATGTATATAACCCATTTTTCTCTGTATGTGTTAGTGCTCCTTTATGTAACCCCCTTGTGATCAAGCAGAGAAATCCTAAAGACATGGGGCATTATTCAGCAAAATAAAGCAAATCAGCTGCTCCTTGGGGGACAAATTAGATGCTTTGGAGACCTTCTATTCTTCAGGGGGTTAAAAGGTCCATTTCAACCAAAAAAGATTTTAAATTCCCCCCATGGGGAAGTTCGTTTGCTTCATAATTATAATCATATATAAACTGGCAGATAAAGCACTCAACATAAACCAGGAGGAATGCATATCTGGTGCAGGACCTAGGGTACTGTGTTGGTGGGCATACCTGGGAACCTTCAAGCTCAAGCTCCCCCTTGCAAGCACACACAGAAGACCATTTCACTGAAGGAGGATTTCTTCTTCCATAACTTGATCACGGATCAGCTGAAGAGCTTCCGTCGGTCCTGGGACCGGATTCCCCTGCTGTCAGCTAGAACGCTGATGTCAGGGGAGAGGGAACTTTGAAAGCGGATATCTCTCAAACCATAAAGGTTTGAGAGATACCGCTGGGCTTGTTTAATTCCATTTTTTAAGGGCTACAAGATGGGGGATAGTAAAATTTAAGTATCCCTTTAAAAAATAATTACTTTATTGGAAAAGTCTACAAAGCATGCCTGGTTTGCAAGCACACTCTATACACTGTTCCAATGAAGAAGTTCTTTTCAAATAATGTGATTTCAGCTCTGCTGAAGAGCCTCCTCGAGTCAGCCGACTCAGATTTCCTGCTGTCAGCTTTACAGCTAACATCAGCAGAAGGGGAGGGGGAACTTTAAGTGTGAATATCTCTCAAACCATAGCAGTTTTGAGAGATAGGATTTGTTGCATATAGTTTATTTTTTTAACCTCTACAAAATTAGATTTTTTTTATGTTTCATAAGCAACAAATTGGATCTCTTTTGTTAGAACCCAATTAATTGTCTGGCATTAATCCTGCTCTCTGTCATCACCAGATAAGTTGAAATAAGAAAAGATTGGTCATTTTCTGCAATCTGCAGCCAGCAGGCCCCACTAAGCCATAGTGTACAGAGAAAATTTACTTCCTGTGTCTCCCCCTTAGCAGTCTTGCCTTTTGTATATGCTTTGACATTTACACACTGTGGCTCATTAAACACTATTTAATTCCAATCCCTGGTTGTCATCGTGGTAAAGGCCTGTTTAGGGAATTTGACTGCACGCCTTCAGTTCAAAGGATGAGCATTTGTTGGTGTCTGTAGGCAGAGTGTACGCTGTCAGCTGCTCTCATCTATAACTTGTGTATGAAGTCATCCTTTGCTTCTGGGAATTGCTCATGCAGAATAAAACATATTAGCTTTGCTGTGTGGGCCATGAATTTTTGCAAATCAGCACTTAGTCACCTCAATAAATATTTGATCAGTGAATAGGATGGAAGTTGAACGTTTTCAATTACATGCTGGATATACTAAAAATAAATAGCTGGCAGCAGACGTTCCAGATAAGGATACATTAGGCTAAAACAATTAGTAAACATAGAATTCACTAATATATTTTGTAGATCCATAATTTTAAACTTTGGCTGCTAGAGAGGTCTCATAATGTGTTTGAGACCTATCTAGCATCCAAGGGGTATTTAAAAATTATATATATATATATATATATATATATATATATATATATATATATAACATTTTTAACTGTTTCTGGTTAGCTGTCTTTCCCTCCTTGGGGTGACAGGGTGGCAGAGATCAGGAGAAGGCAGTGAATCAGAGGAAGTTATTTTCATAGGAGTGGGCAGGGGTGAATGCCCCCCTGCCCACTCCCCCACTCCTGTGAAAATTGCTGTAGCAAGAGTCTCTGATGAAGTGGTCCAATGGGTCTCTGAAAGTGCACGGCGCACCCATTCATACGGGCAATGCCGTACCCCATTCTCTAGTATCTATATATATAAATATCTAAGTGGTTTCTGGTTCGCTGTCCACCCAACCCCGCCTCAGGGGGGCAGTGGGGTGCAGATTGGCCACATGCAGCGGGAGGCGTCAATTTTCACAGGATTGGGTGGGAGCAAAGCCCACACCTACTCATGTGATAACCTCTGCATTGAGACTCACCTCTGCAATGCCGAGCACTATTCTACAGTATAATATAAACACAAAAATATATTATTCAGCTGGCACAAATCACTGGAAATAAATAGACCAATGATTCTAGGCTCCAGAACTTGGGATACACCAACCGGTCCAATTTATATAACAAGAAACGGAGCAATGTCCATGTTGGAAAAAAAGCACTCACAGGTCTTGCTTGCAGAGTTGCGTTTATTGTCAACATTTCAACCCCCTAGAGGGCCTTCCTCAAGACAACCAGAACATACTCCCAAGTGCCCTTATATACAATGTAAAACACCCGGCAAACTGCATAGCAGTAGGGCTCCATGACATCACCACGTGTAACAGTAACAGTAACAGTAAGTCAGCTGAGAATGTCGTGAAATGTATCCCGCATTCAAGAAAATCACTGAACCACATCCTGTCTTATGAAAGGCAGTGTGGAGACATATTATGGGCCTTACCTGTCCAGTCCATGTGTGTGAAGCTCCGGCCAGAGCTGGTTTGTAGTACAATATTCCTCAAGAGTCATAACGTCATCTCCTGGCTCTTACATGTATTATAATTGTGCATATTCTACGGAGATCTATGAAGGGAATTTCTTTGCATTAATCAGTTGATGCCAACTGTATCCATCCCTCCCCTGATGGGGTTTGCAATGATCATGTAACAAATTAGTGTAATCCAAGGTTACTTACAGTTTGAATCTGTCGCCCAACCAAGTGGTATATATAAATATATTAGTCCAATAGTCTGTAGAGAAGCATAGTCCCCTGGTTCTACGAGTGCTGAGTAGAAGAGACCCAGCGGAGTCCTATAATGGGTTACTTATGCTATTTGTAATCCACTAGTGAGATTGCCATATTAATCCATCCAAGTGTTATGTGATTACTGGATTCAAACCAGACGGTACATTGTAGAATCCACCTCCCGGTGGGGTTGGAGATATATTAGCATCCAACTCCAAAAAATGCTGAAACAGTAAAGTCCCCTGGCTCTACACGTGCTGGATAAACCAGACGCCGTGGAGACCTATGAAATAGGGTTTACTGATGTAAAGAATCGACACTAATGAAATGAAGCAACATAAGTTATACAGTAGATCTTACAATTTAAATTGAGCTACACAAGTGAAACCGCAGAGCTTACAGTTGAAATTGAGCTACACTGGAATTCTAGCTCCAATTCAATTGTAAGCTCTGTGGTATCAGCTGTTAGCTTTGTGGTATCACCTGCTTTACTTCACAACTTTAATACCAAGCATAAAATTAGCAAAAGAGGGTAGGCAGGGTTGGTGAGCTGGAGAGCTAATTACGGGGCAGGACATAAATATAGGTGGAGCATAACTGGAGCAGGGTAAAGGGGCCGATGACCTCCATTTCCCTTGGGGCCCTGAGTACTGTCAGTCCTGAAACAATGCACTTGAATCAGTGGGAACTGTATCGGACCCTTATGGTGCCGCTAATTTGTTCTAAAATAAACCCCACTTTGCCTTTATACAAAAGGCCCATTATTCTGTTTAATTTTATGAAGTTTGAAATGGCATCATGTTGCAAAGAGGATGTAGTTTTCTGACTAATTACTTCAGTAGATGTTTAATATTTAATAAAGGTTATGCAGATGTTGTAATGCAATTTCCTGTTGACTTCAATTATTTGACCATCATGAAGACTTAAAATAAAATGATCACAGTATAGTAATCAATACTAGTCACAGGAAACAGGAGACGGATTTTCTTCCATACTTTGTTGCAGACAGATGGGAGCTAGGATTGACTACACATATATAATTATGTCTTGTATACGCCAGTCCTAATGTTTTTTCTCTCAGTCTGAAAAATTATTAGGGATGGGTGAAAAATGTTGCCTAAAAAGTGGGAAAACATCACTTTTCATTCTCAGTGGCATTTCTCATAGATAGTGCAGTTTTCTGAATTTTTCCACTGTGACCCCCAGTCTTTTTCTACTGCATTGGTAGCCATAGAACCACATATACTGAACCCCCAGCTCTCTCCCACAGTAGCCAAAGAAATGCACATACTGACCATCCAGCCTTGTCCCTCTATCTGATAGGTGGGATGGGCAACATGAGGCCCTTCAGCTGCTGCCAGAGTACAAATCCCATTGTTCTCCACCAGCCAACAACTGTTAGGGCTAGATGGTAAAACCACTGTTTTACCTACTCCTAGCCTTGTTCCACGTTAGCCATAAAACTGATTTCTAGCATTCAGTGGGTTAAAAGCCCCATTTAAATAAATGAGAATTTATATTTGTCCTGATGGAGCCATCTTCTTCATATAGTGCGGAAGACTAAGTGAGGAGATGGCCCATTAATTTTGTCCCTGACTGCAAGGGTCACGGGAAATCTGGCCCTAGTGATCATGAATGGGACAGTCTCAGAGGCCGGATAGTGGTTGCTGGTGGCCTACTGAGATTTAGGTCTGCCCACTAAATACTTGGAGCTTCAGTCACCTTAAACCCCCCAGTGATGCCCCTGTTATCTGGTTCTTACTCATTGATGAATTGTGCTCTTGGCTCTCACACTGTATGTCTTCTCTTGCTGCCTACTCTGCTCTGTGACCATGCATAACAGAGCAACACCACCATCATATGAACTTTACAGCCAATGAGAGAGGAGCATCCTGGCAAAACACTCCTCTTTCATTGGCTGCAGTGCCATTGCAATTTGTTGGGAAGGTGCAGGACGGCACGGCACATACTTGGTAATGCTGTCCATACCTTGCGTCTTATTTTTTTTTAATTTTGTTTATGTAGCGGCCGAGGGGAGGGATAAGGAAGAGTGACCTCAACATTTGGGCTGCCCACAGCTACACTTGTTGCCAAAACATTCAGGGCTGTCCACAGCTACACTCAGGGCTTCAGCCCCCTTAGCGACACCCCTGCATAAGACCACCATACTTTTACTCTTGAACTGTAAATACTGAATTATTATGGAAGAAGCTTTTTGAATTGAGCATTATTGCATAAACTAATCAATGTATACATAAATAAATAGTATAAATAAGCATAAATACAAGCAATCAACTCTAATTAAAATGGGATACAGTGATGGTGCTACAATATAAGCAGATTAAGTCAACACTTGATCAGAGAACTCCGCTGAGCTTACGCTGTATGCTGCCCAGGGCTGCCATCAACATGACTGGGAACTGGAAATGAGCTGAGCCTGAGAACTGCAAATATTAACCCTTAACCTTACCAGGGGTGTAAATTATAGATATTATGTCCCTATGTGGTCTAACCCAGAGGTTCTCCTACCAGTCCTCAAGGAACCATTTACAGGCTATAACTTGTTGATATTATTGCTGGACCCCACAGAAGACAAGCAGGACATCTGCCTTCGCTTTTCTGATACAAATAGAACAAATTTAGAGACCAAAGAATTGGTTGAGATTGTGTACTAGATAACACTGGACTACACTGAATTGGTTGAGATTGTGTACTAGATAACACTGGACTCTATCACCCTGAGAATCTGGCTTTTCATCCTTAGACCCTGAAATTTGGGTCAAAACCCTGAGTCTCAGGGTCAAACACTGGGAGTTACCAGGTATGACCATCAAGTGAAGACAGGGGGGTGGTATTAGTGTTTCCATCTGCCTGGGTTTGACCCTGACAATCTGGTTTTCCAGATCACAGTGGATGACTTCTGGGGAAGCCACCTGCATCATACTGAGCATCCACTAATTCAAATGGAACTACTCTATAGTACTTAATAGGTTAAAATCCTCATTAAATCATTAGGAGGTTTTATTTTTTCCTGCAGTACAGCTGGATGGTTCTAGAATTACTCAACATTTGCCTTTACATATATGGTCCATGTAATACATAAATAAATATTGTTTCTTAAACTTATTATATACATTAATTTGTACTTGTATTATCATAATTTATTAGTGTGTGATCTTTATATGTCTAAACCTATATTTATATGAAAAAGGATGAGGACACACTCACAGTCTCTTAGTAATTTCCTTGGAGCCCTGGGGGAAACAACACTCATGGGGTTCTACAACTCTTTGAGTAATAGAAAGGTGTGGTGTATGAAGAGTCCAATACCTCCCAACATTTCAAATGGCCAAAAAGGGACACCTGTGCTTTAGATGGTGTTGCTGGGGTTGTGGCTGGTGGGTGGAGTCTTATCAAGAACTTTTAGGTTATTTCATGAACTCCTGACACCTATTTGTTTAAATGAATAAATGATTTAGAGCAAAACCAAAGTATTTTATTTACAGGGACTAAATTACAAACACATATATTGAAGTTTATACAAACATTAATGTGAGTTTTATTGCTGTGGAGCAATGTAATACACATATGTACACACACCACACAGTCTGATCTCCTAAAAGGAAGTACACCAGGGTGGGAAAGAGGACAGAGGGATTTGGGTCTCTCAAAGAGGGACTGTCCCTCCTAAAGAGGGATGTTTGGGAGGTGTGGAGTCCCATGTGTGAAAAACATATCATTTTTTTAGAGGGGGCAGAGTTGACAAATAAATTAATCAACATATTTTATAAACTAAATAACTATATGTGATTTAAAAATTTGCCCGTTATTGTAAAAAGGTTAGTTCTCCTTTAAATATACATATCCCTGTGACTTATTGCATCTCATTAGAACATGTTTCAGATGTGCTATTTGACTGAATGACCTAGTACAGGGCTGTCCAAGTTCATTCCTCAAGGGCCGCCAACAGGTGTGGATTCAAGGATTTCCCTGATTAAGTACAGGTGAGTTAATCAGTGGCTCATTCATTTTAATTAACTCACCAATGCTTAATTGGGAAAATCCGTAAATCCTGGCCTGTTGGTGGTTCTTGAGGACTGAACTTGGACAGCCCTGAGCTAGAAGAAGCCGCTGTCCAGGTCTGTCCATTAGACTATGCAGAATGCTTCAATACATATTTATATTTAAATCTCTGCATAGTGTAATTATAGGGAAGTTTATAATCACTGGCTCTAAATTCCTTATAAAAAAGCCAACTTTTGTATTGCTGTCATAGCTCAGGCTTATCAAATAGACCTCCAAATTTTAATTTGTTTCAAAGATAATTAAAAACTGTATTTTGTGTTGTTTGTAGCATAAATATTTTTGAGAAATTAAACTTTATTTGCTGGTGAAAATGTTTGCCACTTCATGCTAATTAGTTTCAGTCCTAGTCACTATTACTACACATGTTAATACACGAATCTCTCTAGTAAGCTTTTCATTCTAAGGCCTGCTCAAATAACTAGGGGGCATTCCTTGTCATTAGAGGAAAGGAGCTTCAACTTCAGCAGATTTTTTTTTTTTTACAATAAGGTCTCTTAAATTGTGGAATTCCTTGCCCAAGCATGTGGTAATGGCAGACACAATGGATACACTTAAAAAATATTGGATGTATTTATAGCAGAATGGAGCACACAGGGTTATATTGGGTATTAGTAGGTAAAACATAAATTTCTGATAAACAGAGTAATACCCATTTAGCAGTTGGGAAGGCTTTTTCTTGCTTATACTGTAGCAAAGATCGACCTTGATGGACTTGTGTGTTTTTTCAACCTAATTTACTATGTAACTATGCATGGAGATGTATAAAAAGCCTTCTTAGTGTACATTTAAAGGCATAGTAATGGATCATCAGTTTAATATTGTACATAGTAAAAAAATAAAGGAATTGAGGCCACTCCTTTATGGTTTGAGAGATATACGATTACAAAGTTCTCACTTCCCTCCCCTTTCCCTGAAGTCAGGCTCTAGCTGAGAGAAGCATATTCTGGTCCCGGGACCGTCCTGCGGCTCTTCAGCAGAGCTGAAATAGCACAATACAGAAATAAACACTTCATTGGAATGGTCTACAAAAGTGCCTGGTTTGCAAGCATGATCCATTACTATCCCATTAAGAACTGCTACTAAATTTTATAAAGTTCGGTCATATTTATTAAGAAGTAAAGTCAAGTTTATAAATATGTCTTATCTGAGAATTTCTGAGAAGATGCTCAGAAAATTGATACATGTGAATATGTTTTTGCATACACAACTGTCACTATATACTTCAATTAAGAACAGGTTATACCTGGCGTTAAGATTTAATCACTACAAATCCCTTTATTTTTGGTGCAATTAGTGAGTTCCTTTATGAATACATTCCACCACAATCCTTATTTGGACAAGACCATTTCTACTTCACTTTTCAAAAAAAGTTAATTGAGTGGAATTAGCACTTAGAAGCAATGTAAATATGCTTATGTCACTTTGAGACAATTTTAAAAACAGTTACTTATTACTCCACTTTTAAAAATCTCCCCCAATGTAACCATGTAATACAGTGAGATATGAAAGAAACTAGACAGAGCCCACACAATGGAGGCATGTCTAATAGCACAGCAAGCAGTATTTGTCTTCTGTAGTATAGTTAGGTTGTCTTAGATTTGCTCTACTTTTCCATTTTGAACTTTGTTCCACTATTCTTTAGGCTTATCGTAGATGTAGAATGTTTAAAGTCATTTATGTCTAAACTGTTTCATCTATTATTATATGTGGTATTTAAAAAACATAAGGCTTAGTTAGTTCCCTCTTAAGTTTAGTGACAAAATATATTTAAACCATAGCCAGTTGTCCCTTTAGTGATGTGTCTGATTATATGATAATCTGCACAATTTATAATATAATCAATGGCAGAAAACTTGTTAAAGCCACAGTAATGTTTTCACGTAAAAGCACAAAATACAAGTTACATTCTTCCAGCTTAGTTCCACTTCCCAATGTTCTTTGTTAATGACATCAGATGTGACATCACAAATGACATTATCAATCACATACTAATGACATCACATGATATCATAAATTATGTTACTGAAAACCAGAGTGACTGACTGTAGCAATCCAGCTATACTTTCAACAGTGGCATTGCACTGAAACCAATTAACACTACGCCAAAATACACTTAAACAGATTCTGCAACAATACACCTCTTTACCCAGCACCAAAACAGTGGCTCTATAAACATTAAAGTAATGCTAAACTAGTACCGAAATTTTTAAAAATGGGGTTGAATTTTCCCTTTTAAAGGGGATCTATCACCCCTATACATGTTGGTCTAAAAAATTAGTTTATATACCAACTAGATGGAATACTGTTTACATTAAAAAAAATTATTTTTATTATTTTTGCAGAAATTATTATTATGTTTTATTTGATATTAGAACATACATTGATAACAGTTACAAAGCATACAAACCAGATAAACTTACAATCTTACATACTATGAAAACAATTAAAAACATATAAATATTCATACAGACATAAGATAGAAACTTGCTAGGGGTTTGAACAACATGATTATACCGTTTGTGCTTCCTTAATTACAAATTGCCAAACTCCACTAGTAAATTATAGGGGTATCTACTCTATTGATATGTTCTTAATAAACAAAGTTAATTCCCCCTACTCAGAGTCTGAATACACCCTCCAGGGTTCACTCTGACAAACCTCAACCAAGGATCCCAGATATCACAAAACTCATGTATTTGTTCTCTCCTTTTATAATAACCTTCTTCCATTCTAACATACATAGTAACATAGTAGATAAGGCTGAAAAAAGACACGCGTCCATCAAGTCCAGCCCATGCCAATAACACCCCTGTTGATCCAGAGGAAGGCAACAAAAAAGCCCTCTGGAGCAATTTCCAATGTAGGGGTGTGTGTGTGTGTGTGTGTGTGTGTGTGTGTGTGTCAAATAGTTCCCCAGATCAATATCCTATTTGCTTTGAAGCCATCTGTCATAATTGTCAATATTGTTCTGTGCTAGATAGGCATCCATTGCTTTTTTGAATGCACTACATTATGTGTAAGCACAACATCCCGAGGCAAAGAATTCCATAGCCTTACCGCCCTTACTGTAAAGAATCCCTGCCTGTGTTTTAGTCAAAAGCGCCTTTCCTCAAGTCTTAATGGATGACCTCTTGTTCTTAGCTCAGCTCTTTGCATAAATAATTCATTGGATAGTTCTTTGTATTGACCTTGAATGTATTTGTAAATGGTAATCATATCACCACTTAGACGTCTCTTTTCTAATGTAAACAAACCCAGTTTGGCTAGTCTCTCTTTGTAACTCAGATCCTCCAATCCCTTTATCAGTTTTGTTGCACGTCTCTGCACCTTTTCCAGTTCAGTAATGTCTGTTTTAGAACAGGCGCCCAAAATTGTACTCCATATTCTAGATGAGACCTAACCAAGGATTTATACAGAGGTAGGATAATATTAGCATCCCTTGCTTCTACACTTCTTTTTATGCAGGCTAGTACTCTATTTGCTCTTGCAGCAGCTGAGTGACTCTGCACACTGCTGTGAAGTCTATTCTACAAATGAATTGAGTTTGTAAGAAGATCTCAATCCACTTTATAGCTCCAAATACCTTCCAGGTATTTAATTGGAGTAGTATACCAACAGAAGTGGTAGAGGTTAATACAGTGAGGGAATTTATTCATGCATGTGATATGTATATAGCTATCCTGAACATAAGAAAACACCAATGACAAAAGAAAGATTGAGGTTTTTACTGTAGGAAAAATGGATAAACTAGATGTGCCAAATGCTTTTTATCTACCATCAAAGTGTATGTTTCTATGTTTTTATGTTCATAAAAAGAATCTTGATTTGTTTGACATTATATCAGTCAGTGGTAATAACTGCATTATGTTGAATATGGTAGTGCACACAAAAATAGCAAAATATTAAAAGAACGGAATATCTGTGAAATTGGGCAACAAAATGAATTCTAATCATAACAACTTATTTTGAATGTCAAGGTAAACTAGCAATGTTTCATACATATCACTTATACTTCCATTATTGTATATGTCGGTAGTGAAAGATGTTACCTGGGGTTTATCAATGTCATAAGCAATTTCAAACCATTTGTGCCAATGACGTTTGCAACACATGATCACAAAAGACGTGGTTGCACAGGGGAAAGGAAATTCACAGGTCATCATGACTAATCATGTACAGACTGTGAGTGCTTAATGCTGCAGCAGAGATGCATTACTCACCGCTTCCTGTAGGAAGAGATAAGAGATGTGAAGTGCTTCACGCTGTACTTTGCTGATCAGAGCTTAGATGCTAAGCTACTAATGACAGACATCAACTAAACAATCATTTCTCAATAACAACCAATTCAGTGCACATGTGATCTACTCAGTATTCAAATTAACTAATAAATAATTATTTCGGGCTATATGCTTAACCTTCGCAGAGCTCTGCAATACGTCTCCTACCAATCAGGCACATGAAGGGTTAAAGAAAGAGGTATAAATGAGGAGCAAACCAACCAACTGTACCATAAGAGGGCTTGTTTGCACTATGTTGGATACCTCCCTGGCACTCAAAGGGTTAAGTGTGGCTTTCAACCCCTCTTAGCATTTAGGGAGTTTAGGGAGTTAAAAAGGTAAAATTTAGGGAACAACTAAGTGCACCTTAGGAGAGAAATTAAAATTCTCATTGATATAAATTGCTCTTTTAACCCCTTGGTTGCTAGATATTCAGAGGGTTATAATACATATTTAAATTAACAAGAAATTGGAAATGTTATATTTGTCTCCTATGATGCAGTTGGTTTGCTCTAGAATTGATAATTGAATTGTACCTTTTGAACTAAAAGTTGATGGAGGAAGATTAGTCCATTTTGTCAGTGTAGTTAATACTAGAGACAAGTAAAGAAGTCTGTCATTGTACTACCTATTCCAGTGAGAAAAGCTTTCTCAGAAATAGAGAGAAGTTTTATCCAATCACTGACTGAAATGCTCTTAGCCTGTGATTAGTTGGGATGATATGTGCCTAAACAGATTCAGAATTTACTCAGTTTTTGGCTTTAGGTTCCTAGGCACCCCCTCCCTTGGGCAATGTTATATTTTATGGGGTCAATGCAAAGTGACCTGATTTTCTGAGATCCAATGCAGGACACAATTTAATGAAATGCAAATGTGTTCAGTGCAAAGCATACAACTGTATTACCACAGTTTGTACTGTTCAGAGGTGTGAAGACATTGAAGCTGTCCACTGGTAGCCATAAAACCACACACACAATGTCTGCTTCCTCAGCCTTGTTTCAGTGACCACTGGCAGCCACACATGGACTGTCTGACAACCCAGCTTTGTTCTAATGAGTCACACAGCCACAAATACACTATCTGACACTCAGCCTTGTTTCATTGTCCACTTGTAGTCATAAAACCCCATATAAACTATCCACTAGTAGCCTTAGAACAACACATACCTTGCTCCCCTGGTAGCTATAGAATCACACCTAGTCATTCTGACACCCCAGCCTTGTTCCCGTGGTAGCTATAGAATCACACCTAGTCATTCTGACACCCCAGCCTTGTTCCACTGTCAACTGATAGTCATAGAATCACACATACAGTGTCTAACACCCCAGCCTTGTTTCACTGGTAGCAACAGAACCATACAAACACTGTATGACACCCTATCCTCATTTCAGTGTTCACTGGTAGCAACTGAACAATACACACAAAGTCTGACACCCTAGCCTTGTTGCACTCTCCTATTGATAATCACAGAATGATTTATACACTGTCTCTTCAGCCTTGTCCCATGTCTACTGGTAGCCAAAAAACACATATACATGGTCTGTTTCCAGAGCCTTGTTTCTCAGTCCTGTGGTAGCCATAGAAACACACATATCCTGTCAAATACCCCAGCCTTATTCCACGGTCCTACTGATAGTCAAATAATGACACACACACTGTCTGCTTCTCCAGCCTTGTCTCTGTACACTGTTAGCCATCAAACCACACATACAGTCTGCTTCATCCACCTTGTTTCACTGTCCCACTGGTAACAACACAACCACACATATACTGTCTGCATCCCCAGCCTTGTTCCACTGTCTGTTTGGTATCCACAGAACTTCAATACACTGCCTACTTCTCTAGCTTAGTTCCACTACCCACTGGTAGCCACAGAACTGCACATACACTTTGTTTCCTCAGTCATTACCTCCTCTATCTGTTTGGCATTTCACTGAGGTAACCTCAGTGCAACCCTGAAGTACAGGCTAGTTAGTAAGTGTGGAGTGGCAGATGACCTGTATGTAATACGTAGGTCCAGACAGTATGGAGCACAGGCAAACCATTGTGGGATCAAATCCAGTACGTGGAATGATGTGGTACAGTATATTATATAATGCAGAATGGTACCACACAATCTGGTCACTTTAGTTTTATGGAGTCTGTTAAATCAATGCTTTTAATGTAATCCTCCTCATCCTATGGAACAGATGATCAGGCATTCATATTTGTTTCAGTAACATAGGAAAGGTGCCCATACATTGCCCCATTGTGTTAATCTATATTAATGGAGAATTTCCAGTATAATTACCTTAGTAAACTGGCATAAGTTCCTTAGTAAACTGGTATTAGGCTGTCATAAGCCATACCTGGGAAGACTGCAGATTTGTCCCAGTGACTCTGCTTTTTTATAGTAAATAACAAGGTCTCCAGACAGAGAGAGAGAGAGAGGTTGATTCTCCAGTGGTGTAGAGTTTCATATGCTCCTTCCCACCCTACTCCTCCCACTTGACAACGACTTTTTCTTCCCCACCCTGTTCTGTCCACTACCCGACCACTTCTTCCCTACTCTATTCTGCCCACCCCATCCATTTTATTGCACAGCGCATTAAGCCCCTCCCTACTACCAATTAAGCTCCACCCCTTCATGACACAAATCCTGTAATTTATACCCTGTCACCAGCACCACATAAGTCCCCTCAGGAGACTCTAGGAGATAAAGTTCCCAGGTACGGACAAAGCACTATAAAATTGATTGTAGCTCCTTTTTTGTGAGGAACCATATTTTTATGTTTCCCCCCTCCCCTCCCCATTGTTATGGAGAAGTAGAAATGAAACTTGCAAATCTTTTAGCAGCTACTTAGTATGGAGGCCTTGTGTGATACCGTAGATCAAAGTTGAATTCAAGGCTGGATTTCCCAAAAGGCAGAGTCGGCAACTGTGTGAGCTTCCAATTTTGAAGGATGCCTCAGCTGTGCTGATCGCACACAAATTCTGAACTGTGGGTGCGACCAGAGTAATGTCAATATCGTTGCACCAGTTTAATACCCCTTGAATGCTATTATTTAAGTCCTTGGATGCATGCGTTAAAGATCTCTATAGCAACCAAAGGTGTTAAAGCTTTTTTTTTGTTCTTGCTCTTTACAGTCCGAGGGTATTTTCTGTGTCAGGGTAGTGGATGGGACATGGGGGGTGGGGTCATGTGAGGAGTGGGGATGTGGCCATGGACAGAGCTAAAGTTGCCTAGAGTATCTTACCTAGGGTGCCCGGAGTAAATCCAGCCCTGATTGCATTAGTAAGGCATACTTTAAGCACTTAATATTTATTGATTCTCTTTCATCAATCATAGTGCCTTGTGACTGGAGGAAAGCTGATAGTAGTTCCATTGTTTAAAAAGGGAGCAAGATCTAAACCAGGAAATTATAGACCTGTGAGACAAACAATATTATTAGTAAGAATCAGCATGGTTTCATGAAGAATAGATCATGCCAGACTAATTTACATTTTATGAAAGAGTAAGTAGTAATTTGGACAGGGTGTTTGCCGTTGATGTAGTATACTTGGGTTTTGCAAAAGACTTTGATACAGTGCCTCACAACAGGTTATTGCATAAATTAAAAGGCTTTGGTTTGGGCTGCGTTATCTGTACATGGAACTGGTTAAATGATAGATGGCAGAGAGTTGTTGTAAATGGAACCTTTTCAAACTGGTCTAAAGTGGGGTGCCACAGGGTTCAGTCCTGGGCCCAATGATTTTTAATTTGTTTATTAATGATCTAGAATTTGGAATGGAAAGTAGCATCTCAATCTTTGCTGATGACACTAAGCCATGTAAGGATATACATACAGAGCAGGATGTTTTTTCTCTGCAGAAGGATTTAGATAAACTGAGTGAATGGGCAGAAAAGTGGCAGATGACATTTAATGTAGATAAATGTAAGGTTATGCATTTGGGCTGTAGAAACAAACTTGCTACATATACTCTAAATGGCAACAACTTGGGGAATCTTCATTAGAGAAAGATTTAGGAGTACTGATAGATGATAAACTTCCCAGCAGTGTGAAGAGTAACTCAGTTGCTGCAAGTGCAAATAGGGTACTAGCCTGCATAAAAAAGAGGTGTAGATGCAAGGTATGCTAATGCTATCCTACTTCTGTATAAATCCTTGGTCAGGCTTCATCTAGAATATGGAGTACAATTTTGGCCACCAGTTCTTAAAAAAGGCATTGTTGAACTGGTAAAGGTGCAGAGGCATGCAACAAAACTGACAAAGGGATTGAAGTATCTGAGTTATAAATAGAGACTAGCCAAACTGGGTTTGTTTACATTAGAGAAGAGACATCTAAGGGGTGATATGATTACCATTTACAAATACATTCAAGGTCAATACAAAGAACTAGCCAATTAATTATTCACGCAAAGAGCTGAACTAAGAACAAGAGGTCATCCATTAAGACTAGAGGAAAGGCGCTTTCGACTAAATCAAAGGCAGGGATTCTTTACAGTAAGGGAGGTAAAGCTATGGAATTCTTTGCCTTGGCATGTTTTACTTTCAGATAATGCAACTGCTTTCAAAAAAGCAATGGATGCCTATCTAGCACAGAACAATATTGAAAATTATGACAGATGGCTAGATAGTATGTTGATCCAGGGTAATATCTGACTGCCATTTAGAGTCAGGAAGGAATTTTTTTACCCACTTGGGGCTAAATTAGAATTTGCTCCAGAGGGCTTTTTTTTTTTTCTTCTGGATCAACAGGGGTGTTTTTGGCATGGGCTGGACTTGATGGACACATGTCTTTTTCAGCCTCAACAACTATGTTACTATGTTACACAGCACAGATGTTTTTCACTTTGTTCTATGTCTGTGTTTGGAATATGCAATTTACCATTTTTATGAACTTTGACAAGTAACGTAGAATGTTAGATTATGCTTTTTCTCATTCAACGTTCACTTTGCTCTTTTGTCCTTTTTATCTATTTCTCTGTACTTTCAGCATTATTTTGTGATTTCTGTAAGTATATCTCCTGCTTTTCTTTAGTCATTATTTTGAACAATATTTTATTGCTATAGTACATACAGTATCTGTAGCTCCCTGCTTTATATTTGTTCGCTGTTTACTTGTTAACTTTTCTTTATTCTCTCGTCTGGCTGCAAATTCTCGGCAGCTTGAAGGATAGAACTTCAGTGATATTACTGAGCACTTTAAGCCTTTGAGTGCCAGAGAGGTACACAATGCATTGCTCTGCAATGAGTTGCATACCTCTCTGGTGCTCAAAGGCTTAAGCCTTTGGAGACCAGCGGGTGATGCAATGTATTGCAAAAGCAATATTCTGATCACCCCCTCTGGTCCTGCAATTGTTGAGGCTGCCTAAGAGCCCCTATATATTTTTACCCTTGTGCCCCTTGGCACTCAAAGTGTTAATAAGCCCTGGATGTCATATCAGTATAGGTTGACATGACAGATGCAGGATCTTTTTTCAAACTGAAGCCGGCAGTGTAAATGAGCCTGCTTAACCCATTTAAAGCTAGAGGTGCATTGCATACATCTGGTCCTTAACTCTTTGAGTGCTAGAGAGGTATTCAACGCATTGCAGCATAATGTGATGGATACCTCTCTGGCACTCAAAGGGTTAAAGGGTTAAGACAACCATGTCCAGTGGGAGGAGTTTGTATCCTGCTAACACGTGTGATGTCTGCCTCCGGCACATGACATTGAAGACTGATTGAATCAAGGAGCAAGTAAACCCTTCAGAGGGGCCATCAGGATTTTTTTTGTCCTAGTAAAATCAGTGATGAAAAGAAAATACAAACAGACAAACAGGCAGATCTATTGTTTACTGTGAGAAAAGAAAGCATATTTGTATATAGTAGTGCATGGACATACAGTGTTTGGTGACTACAACTCCCAACTAGTATTTGGTTGGTTGGAGATGATGAGGCTTGTAGTGCCCAACAGGTGTAGGTCCACAGGATGACTACCCCCACAGCCAGTTTTATATCCCACATGCTCCTAAGCAAGGCACTCTAAGTGCCCTTAGCTCCACCCATGGCCACAACCCAACTCCTCACATGGCTTCACCCCCAGTCCCATCTGCTAATTCCTGGCATAGAAAATACCCTTGGCCTATAACAACTAAAAACAAATGAAGAAAAAAGCTTTAACCAATTGGTTGCTAGAAAGCTCTCCAAAGCATTGCTCCTCAATGAGTATCAATCTCTATAGCATCCAGGGCATTAAATAATAGCCTGTATAGGGGTATACAACTTGCGAATTGACATTGACATTGCTCTGGCCACACCAACAATTCAGAATGAGAGTGTGGTCAGTAGAGTTGGGGCATCCCTCAAAATGTGGAACTCTAGGAAGTTGTCTACTTTGCCTATTGGAAAATATGCCCCTGACTACCCCCGCAGCTACCACAACAACATGAATGCTCATGACAAGGGCATCGTCAAGTCATCCACTCTTTAACCCCACCATACCTTGACACACAAGCTCCCATCATACCTGGGAACTTTTTCTTCTAAAATCCCCAGAGGGGGCTCATTTGGTACCAGTGGGAGGATAAAAAGTATGGAATTTGTGTCCCAAAAGGCAGGGCTTAATCGCTGGTGGGTGGAGCTTATCAAGCTGTATAATAAAGTGAGCGGCAATTGGATGGGAAGTGGGCAGAACAGGGTGGGGAAGGAGTAGAAGTGGGAGGAATGACTGGGAAGGAGTAGAAGTGGGTGGGAGGAAAAGACTGGGAAGGAGTAGAAGTGGGTGGGAAGTGGGAGGAAAAGACTGCGAAAGAGTAGAAGTGGGCAGAGTTTCATAAGAAATTCCCCGCCACTGGAGAATCAGCCTCTGTCCCCAGAGAGAGGTAATTCCTTGCAAAAAAACTCCGCGCAAATCCGGAGAGTTCCCAGGTATGCCCCCAATATATAATTCACTGATACCTTGGTGGGTTGAAAAAGCCACATTTTAGTACACACATAAAAACTATTTATGAAAATGTTAAATACATACAAGGGACACTAATGTCCCACAAAAAAATCTTCTACTTTTATAAAGCTTAAAGGGATAGTAATGTTTCATAATAAAAGCAGCTCTAATTAATCATCATAGTATTTGGACTTTGGAGTGTGTTATTTCAATTCTGTCAGAGTTGTAGTTCAAGAGTAATTCAATGACAAAGTGTCCCCCTCCCACCCCTTTTACTGATGTCACACTGTTCAGCCAGATCAGAAGGGAGGTGCCCAGGTAGGCTGCAGAGAGGGACAATCTTCAGTTAAGATAAGGGAAAAACCTGAAAAATTTGTCAAGGGGGACAGGGCTTTCATTGATCTCATAGGAAAAAGATTATCCCCTTCTGTTATCTGTCTGGTCTATGGAGTGGATTCCACATCCGAGAAGAGATGGCTTACACTAGGTGGGAGGGGAAACTTTGCTTGTGAATATCTCTCAAACCATAAAGGTTTGAGAGATAAGACTTACATTGTTCTTCATGTTTTTTTAATGCCTACAAAATAAAATAAAGATAAAACGAAGTATTACTATCCCTTTAAGGTCTTGAAAGCTTGCATTCTAAATCTGCTTAGTGAGCCAATAAAGGTATCAACAACTATATTTGCCTCATGTATTTCCACGGCTAACACAGTGCCAGTTCTCATCTGTTTTGTACTCTCTGGCACTCAAAGGGTTAAAATCCCCATTTAAATCAATAGGAATTAATATTTATTTGCCATGGTGCTGTTGATTTGACCCATATTACTACAGTACAAGCTATTTGTTTATATGACAAATAGTTTTTGAGAAATTAACATTTATTTGTTGGTGGTACAGTGTGGCACTTAATGCTAATTAGCCTACACAGGAGCTCTCTGGGTCTCCTCTGGATACTTCGATTTTCAGACTAAATTACTGGGTCTCCAGGGACAGCAACTGATTTTCCGTCAGCAATGAGTTTCTTCTGAATCTCTACCCACTTCTGCTCCTTCCCACCAAGTTCTGCCCACTTCCCGCCCACAATACAAGGACTGTAAGCACCACCCCTAATTAAGTTACAACCCATTCATGATGCAAATCGCTTCATTTACATCCCCCTGGTCGGCAGCACATGAACCCTGATTAGTTTCTGTGCTAGGCCGCCTGGAACAGTTCTGGGGAAAATCAACTGTATGAGACCAATCAACATTCAAAAAATTCCTATTGATTACATGTGGCTTTTTAAACCCATTACTATCAATGCTTTGCAATACAGTATATCTTTGCAATACAGTATATATGCAATATCAGTATATACAAGGGAGCAAGGAATGGTAGAAGAGCCTCTGCAAGTAACAAATAAAACAATACAATTAATAGATATTGGGTTAACTCAAGGAGATGTCATGGGAAGACTGAACAAAATTAAGACCGACAAAGCACCGGGTCCTGATGGTATACATCCAAGGGTTCTTCAGGAACTCAGTGCAGTGTTAGCAAAACCCCTATATTTACTCTTTAAAGATTCTATTACCACAGGCTCAGTGCCACAGGATTGGCGAAGAGCTAACATAGTGCCTCTATTTAAGAAGGGAACTAAAACAGAACCTGGGAATTATAGACCAGTGAGTTTGACCTCTGTAGTGGGAAAACTATTAGAAGGGATAATAAGGGACTATATTCAGGATTACAACACAAAAAATAAGATCATTAGCACGAATCAACATGGTTTTATGAAGAATAGATCATGCCAAACTAATCTTTTCAGCTTCTATGAGAAGGTAAGCAGCAACCTTGACAATGGCAAGGCAGTAGATGTAGTATATCTAGACTTTGCAAAGGCATTTGATACAGTACCACACAGAAGGCTGGTGTATAAAATAAGGAAACTGGGGCTAGGAGATAACCTTTGCAATTGGATACAAAACTGGCTGAAGGATAGGGAACAGTGTGTGGTTGTAAATGGAAAATTCTCCAGTACAGTTAAAGTGGAGAGTGGAGTACCTCAGGGTTCAGTATTGGGTCCGCTGCTTTTTAACATGTTTATAAATGACCTGGAAATAGATATAGAAAGCAAAATATCAATATTTGCAGATGATACTAAATTATGCAAAGTCATTAATTCAGAACAGGATATTTTCTCTCTATAGAGGGACTTACATATAATGTCAGATTGGGCAAACATGTGGAATATGAAGTTTAATGTGGGGAAGTGTAAAGTCATGCATTTGAGAGGAAACAATCCCAAGGCTACTTATAAACTTAATGGAATAATTTTAGGTGACTCGTTGCTAGAAAAAGACCTGGGTATCCTTGTCAACTACAAACTTGGAAACAGTGACCAGTGTCAGACAGCAGTAGCAAAGGCAAACAAAGTCCTGTCTTGCATAAAAAGAGGTATTGAAGCAAGAGTGGATAACATTATTTTGCCATTATACAAATCATTGGTAAGACCTCACCTTGAGTATGCAGTGCAATTTTGGGCACCGGTTCTGAAAAAGGATATACTAGAACTAGAGAGGGTACAGCGGAGAGCAACAAAATTAATTAAGGGAATGGAGGACTTGACATATGAGGAACGACTAAACAAACTTGGTTTATTTACTGTAGAGAAAAGACGACTAAGGGGAGACCTTATCACATTGTACAAGTATATGAGAGGTCAATACAAGGATCTCTGCGGTGAGCTATTTATTCCAAGGCCTGATCAGGTGACCAGGGGATACCCCTTGAGATTAGAGGAAAGGAGGTTTAAACTTCAGCAGAGGAAGGGTTTTTTTACGGTAAGGTCTGTCAAATTCTGGAATTCATTGCCCAGGGAGGTAGTTATGGCAGATACAATGGATACATTTAAGAGAAGATTAGATACATTTCTTTCAAAAGGGAACATACAGAGTTATACTGTTTATCAGTAGGCTGATCAGGAAGGTCTGATAAAGACTAATTTAATTGGTAACAGGAAAGCTATAAAATTCTCAGTTACTGAGGTATGAGGCGAAGGTTGAACTTGATGGACTTGTGTCTTTTTTCAACCTAATTTACTATGTTACTATGTTACACTGGATACCTCTGTTACATTCAAGGGTTATAAAGGTTAATTTATTGGAAAAAGGCTAGTGTAACATTCAGGCAGATTTTAACTTTCTATAAAACAACTTATATTTGTCTTAGGGTAACAGACCCATTTTAATGCCTTCTTCAGTTTTACATACATTGCAGTACATCTTTAAATAAATGTGATATTGATCCACATTAATAAATTGGTGGGGACCTCTGATGTAAAAAAATATTTTTCTTTGGCACTTTACTCATAATAGGAAATAATGTACAACTAGACTTTAAAATGCACAGAACATTCTGTGATTAAACATTTCTGGGTTTCAATAATAAAGTGGAGTACTTTAAAAATTAAGAGCAAAATTCATTTATCATTTCCTGGAAGTGACAATTCAGTTAAAATGGTAAAATGAATCTTCTTGGACAATGGTCATACCTGGGAACTTTTAATTGATGTCTACTCAGAGGGGAGTCCTCTGGTGCAGTAGGGGTGTGTGAAAAATTATGTGAATTGTGTCAAAAAGGGGCGGGATTGGCATGAGTTGGGGGTCAGGGCTTAAAAGTGTGACACAAACCTTAAAAGAAGGCTGGGGGGAGGGAGGAACACAGGGGGAAAGAGCAGAAGTGGGCAGCGTTTCAATACAAACTCCCCTCATACGGAGGAATCAGCCTCTGGTCCGGAGACCCGGTAAAGCAGTGCTAAAACCGGAGTCTCTGGGGCAATACCAGAGAGTTCCCAGGTATGACAATAGTTATGAAAATACAAACATTGCAAATACGTATGGGCTAGGGCAAGTACACAGGAAAACAGCAGAATGGTCCCTTTATCATCAAACTGTTTGAATTGGGCTTTTCCACCAGGGTCTTTTTTAATAATAGGGCACAGAGCTCTCCAAGGTCCATTGGTGGAAGGGGCCCCCAGAGTTAAAAATAAACTGTCTGTCATACAGTACAGAATGAAACACTCTGGAGCTCCCTATTTCATTATCTTATACATTCAATGGAGACTGATCAATGTGTGAAGCCATGTATGAAAATTCAGTATTGTGTGAAGATGGGTGTGAAAACTCACTTTTTCTTAAGCTCTTCATATTACATGAGCCAAGGCTTGAGTTAAGAGGAACACTTGGGAACTAAGATGATCAATAGAGAGATCTCCAACTCACGTCATTGCATTCAAGGGGTCAGAAAGCCTCTTTGAAATCAGAGGCAATTTGTGGGATATTGATTTGCCCTGATGGTGCAGTTTGTTTGTTACAATTCTTACTGTACTAGAAGTGATGAATGAAAGAGGAGATTTAAACAATTATGGATGAACTAGTGTAAAAGCCCGTGTACACGGGCCAAGGTCCGAGAAATGTTAACACTTTGAGTGCCAGAGGGGTACGCAATGCATTGGTTTGTAATGCGTTGCATACCCCTCTGGAACTCAAAGAAGTCGCTACCTCACTGCTCCATGCAATGCAGTCTTGCGTCGCGTCACTCACGTGATGCAATCATGTGCAGCAGAGACTGCCCGAACGTGCGCAGTCTCTACTGCGCATGACTGCATTGTGACAAACATCCTAGCGAATTATTATATAGGATGCATTTTTTTCTAAAGGTTTAATTTAATACAAATATAATTTCATTACTAGTTAAATTATATTATGACACAAAAGTCAAAATCTCTAAGTAATTAGGGCCTAGAGTACTTTGCAGCAGTTACGCGTTCACTCAGTTGTTATGAAATGTAACAGATTCCCATTGAAGTGTCTGGAGAACTTTGCAGACAAACCCCTTGATATTGTTATCAAATGCAGTGTAATCTAGACCTACGCACGAGACTACATAATATGGTCTATAACACGAGATGTATTAACCCGTTGTGTGCCAGAACAGTTGGGCTCTCCTCTGGCACTCAAATGATTAATATGACTATTCTAAAACAGACAATATAATTGGTACCTGACACCTACTTACTAAACTTTTTACTCAGAAAATTATCCCAGCAACACTGCTTGTTCCAAGAGGAATACAACGTGGTAGCCTATGGTCCTTATGTATCAAAGTGAAGCATTTCTGGAGCAAACCAAATGCACAATAAGGGACAAACAAAATGTTTAAAACTTTCTCTTGACTTAAATGGAGCATTTAACAACTTAAATGACACTGAAGTCTCCATTGCATTGTTTTGAAATGTGTTGGAGACCTATCTAGCTTTCAAGGGATCAAACAACCCATTTAAATCATTGGGGTGTCCCCTATGGTCATTTGGGTTCATCCAGAATAGCTCTACCTTATTTTGATACATAAGGCTCTATGGGTGTTTCGGTGTGTTTCTCTGTCCTACACCTTGTTTCCCTCCATTTACTAAATAATGCACATAGAAATAGGTGTCACTTTATTTCATTTCTCTGCTCATGCTACAGGGGACACTGGCTGGTTTTGAAAAAAAAACCCAGCTCCAATTAATCTTCATAGTATTTGGGCCATGGAGAGTGTTATTTCAGTACTTACAGAGTTGTAGTACAAGAGTAATTAAATGATAAAGTATCCCCCTCCCACTCCATTTACCTAGTGTAAGCCACCTCCCCTCATATGTAGAATCTGGTCTCTTGAACAGACAGGTTGCAGCAAGGGATAATCTTCTTACTGTGAGCATAAGGAAAACCCTGCCCCCATTGACAGGTTTTCCTTACTCTCACTGAAGGTTGCCCCTCACTGCGATACATTCATACAGTCTTGCTGTTCTGAGGTGAGCAGTGTTACATAAGTAAAGGGGTGGGAGGGGAATAATTTATAATTCAATTACTCTTGAACTACAACTCTGACAGTACTGAAATAACACTCTTCATAGCCCAAATACTTTGACGATTAATTGGAGCTGTTTTTATTGTGAAACATTACTATCCCTTTTAACTGTGTGTGTGTGCTTCAGTATCCACTACAACGATCATAAACTCCAGTGAATAGTGCAGTACTAGGTAACATCTAGTGTAGAAAGCTGGCATATTCATACATACTATTCAATATTTCAAAAGACAGTGCTCCATATCCCACACACAAACAGATTACATATTTGCATTTGTTTGGTTAAAAAACCTCTGAGTGCCAGAGGGGTAACCAAAAGGGTTAAAGAGATGTCTCTGGACATGTACCACAAGCCTAATCCTAAACCCTTTGAGTGCCAAAAAGGTATCCAAGGCATTTGCGCTGCAATGCATTGGATAACTTTCTGGCACACGAAGAGTTAATAAACACTGATTAGAAATAATACATATATTTGTTTAACCCCTTGGGCACTATACATGTCTTCAATGCATTCAAAGCAATGCATTAGATATATCTCTAGAACCCAAAGAGTTAAGGTACAAATATCTGCTTTTTTTATGTTAAAAAATAGTTGTGACTCATTGTTTTTATTTTAACATCCCTATGCTGTAATTTATCTTGCAATGACAAAAATAGATATATGTATAACAGAAACAATGTTTAGTTATGAAATATGCCTTAGACATTTGTTGTTTTTCATTTATTTAACAGAACGGCTTACGTAGGAAGGTATCCATCAAACAGCAATCATTTCTAGCTATATCTTTTTTTATTTGTATTTGCTCTCTATTTTAGTCTACTTCTAGTTGTTTCAGTTTATGATCTTATAATAACTACTGACCCTTATGAGCCATTCAGGCCTGTTGAGGCCTATTGTTTGTTGTAAGGAGGTGTGACCTCAGTAGTGATCACTAGATACTGAAAACTGCAAATATAATGCAATATTATATAAATGGATATAACTGGCTGCTATATGAAAAAATACTTACCTACCTAGGTAAATCAAACTATTAAATAAAGTGAGAACAACTTATACTTAAGGTATCTTTCTCCTTTAGATTTACACACACTCTGTTTCTGAAAATTACATAAATATGTCAACTTATAGAATCTGACTGAAACGCGCTTAGAAAATGCTGATTAACCCTTCGAGTGCCAGAGTGGTGCACTATGCCTTGTTTTTCAGTTTGTTGTGTACCCCTCTTCCACTCGCAGGGTAAATATGAACCTTTTACCTACACAGCTTTAAGACTCATTAAATGTATCTATTTAAATATCTTATATCTTGTTATTTTTGTGATCCAAGCAGGTTAATAGTTTTTGATATCATTTGTTTAGTAGTTACATAACATAGTAACATATTGGCGTGATGCAAGAAACGTTCGCATCAGATAAAGGCATTTTTGTATGGAGATAGATTTTGCGCATATTCTAATCCAGGAAGCTAAATACCGAACAATTCTTGAACATCACATGAAAAATTCCATTTTACGGCAACAGTACACAGACGTATAAATTCATTCGGAACAGCAGTTCTTGCATTAGGCGCATTCGCTATTCCACTCACACAGATTCGTTAATCTTAGCCACGCCCACAAAAAAATATATGCAGCCGTTCGCTAATCTTGAATTTTCATGCGCAATTCAACAAAATCATGCGCACATTTCCTGCATTGCATCAAAAGTAACATAGTAGATGAGGCTGAAAAAAGACTTGCGTCCATCAAGTCCAGCCCATGCCAAAAACACCCCTTTGATCCAGAGGAAGCCAAAAAAGCCCTCTGGAGCAATTTCCAATCTAGCCCCAAGTGGGAAGGGGGGAAACAAAAAAACTATTCCTTCCTGACTTCTTGTTCTTAGCTCAGCTCTTTGTGTAACTAATTCATTGGATAGTTCTTTGTATTGACCTTGAATGTATTTGTAAATAGTAATAATATCACCCCTTAGACGTCTCTCTTCTCTAATGTAAACAAACCCAGTTTGGCTAGTCTCTATTTATAACTCAGATCCTCCAATCCCTTTACCAGTTTTGTTGCACGTCTCTGCACCTTTTCAAGTTCAGTAATGTCTTTTTTAAGAACTGGCGCCCAAAATTGTACTCCATATTCTAATCTCAGTAAAGCTTTGTTCTCTGACTTGGTCAGTTTACTGACAGGGTTTTTTTTTTTCCATTATAGCGAATTACTTCCTGGACTTATCAGGTAAGTCATCTGTCACTAAGGGGTTAAGCTCCATAAATAATTACTCATACATCCAGAAGATTAACTCCCTCCATTTATTAGGTTGTTAAAATCAGTTTTCTTCAGTGCTTTGGAGACCTCTCTCTCATTTAAGGGGTTAAAAACCCTCATTTAAATTTTGAGTGCCAGAGGGGTACGCAACTCATTGCTTTGCAATCCGTTGCATACCCACCTGCCACTCAAAAGGTTAAATAAATGTGACTTTGTGTTTGTCCCTTAAGCTGCTGTTGGTGTGGTCCAGAAGTACTCCACTTCTTAATATATCAGCCTTGCTGAACTTCCAACACGTGGAAAGAAATACAAAAGTGATAATGGTTAATGAGAAATGAAGGAAACCTATTTGTGTAATTGCAAAGATAACAGAAAGGAACACAACTGAAAATACAATTGAATATAACAAAGTTAACATCTATATACAAAGTAAAATGTATTAACAAATAAACTAATGTGACAAGTCTGACAGAACTAATACTGATGATGAAGTGAAGTAATTTTTATTTTAAATTAATCTGCTGTCATTAATGGCAGGGGGAGTAGTTAGGTTAGTAAAAGACCTTGGGCTCTGGGACACCTAGAACTTTATTAGGATCCTGTGCAGCTCAATTGCACAAGTACTAGTAGGGAAAGTAGCAACATTACCTGCCCCAAGCTGACAACAAGACCCAGGGCATTAAACTTTTTTGGCTCCTTAACACAAATATAGTCCCCAAGAACCTAGTGGACCTTTGGGCAGATGGGCCTCCTTTGGATTCTAGGCCCTGTCACAACTGCACCCTCTGTAAGTTTTATTTATACGCAGTTAGTTATATCTATTTACTATTTTTTGCATGGGCATAATTATTAACCAGATAATATATACAAGGCCGAAAAAAAGACAAAAAGTGACAGAGCAAAAAAGTCCTCTAAGTGTTATCCGGTATAAGACACCATACACCCAAAACTTGTATTGCCTTCCCACGCCCTCCAAGCTGGGTACTCACAGGACAAGGAGGCTCCCACCGCCTCTAGGAGTGATCACTTTGACTGGATCTGACCTCCAGTCACGGTCTCCGGCTCTCCCCTGATGAAGCGACATATTAATCGCAATACGCTTTGGGTTGCTATATGTGCAAACTAATGATTACTTTTTATGTGGTCCATGTTGCTATTTTAATATTATTTTATTGAATACATTATTCATCTTTCATAAGCATTTGGAATTCCCCTAGAACTTATTGCTATTATCATCAGAGATCCCGATCGCATATTGTAGTCCCTTGTATCTTTGGATACTTAGAATGGGAAACAAATCTCTACTTTGATCGGGCGAGGAGAAGATAAAACGAGAGGTGGAGCCAACGCGGACGTGGAGAGCCGGAGACCGTGACTGGAGGTCAGATCCAGTCAAAGTGATCACTCCTAGAGGTGTTGGGAGCCTCCTTGTCCTGTGAGTACCCAGCTTGGAGGGTGTGGGAAGGCAATACAAGTTTTGGATGTATGGTGTCTTATACTGGATAACACTTAGAGGACTTTTTTGCGCTGTCCCTTTTTGTCTTTTTTTCTATTTTGTATATATACGGAGGGCAGATCCGACGGCCCATAGGGAAGAGCGGCAGGTCTGGACTAGAAGTGTAAGAAGATATAAAGACAGCATATATCTTTGGATGAATGTTTGGGACATTCCTTAAAGGTTTTGCTATACACTGTCTATTATGGTTTCAATTGGTGGAAGATTGTAATAGCACCTTATTTAACCTAACTGGTCAGGAATAAGATACTATTTGTCTTATGCATTATAGATATATGCACAAAAGTATATATATATATATATATATATATATATATATATAGGTGCTATTAGTAATATTGTGGTAATTCTCTAGTGGATGAACTACAGGAGAACCTGAATAGCGCTGGGAGTATAAATTGTGAATATATACAAGGCCCCTTAGAATGGGGGGGTGCCTATAGCCACACAGAGAGAGTCTAGACCTTTAAACTCATGGGTCAGGTTGGCTAACCACATATAGGTAGCTCAGCCCTTTAGACCCATGGGTTGGCTCACTAAAGCCATGAAGAGAGAGTGCATCCCTTTAGATTCATTGGCAAGGCTGACTAGAAGAATGCATGCAGCAAATCAGGGAAAGTGATTTTCACAGGAGTAGACAGGGGCAAAGCCCCTCGCCCACTGATATGAAATTCTCTGCAGCAGGACTTTCCGGTGCAGCAGTTTACCAGGTTCCTGAATTGCACTGTGTGTCCAATCACATGGGCCATGCACTATTCACTAGCATGAAATATGATTTTTAGATTATATCAGCTGTATAACACTTTCCTTTGTTCATAAGCGTGTTCACATATCACTTAAATTAGGTAACTGTATAATCCTTTTTATTAATGCATGCTTTGTTAACAAAGTGAGCCTGTACAAATAAATCATAATAAGGTGACGTTGCTCTGCTTCCATCAAGATCCCCCGCCAGTTAATGGAATATTGCTCACTGGCATTAAATGCACAATCTCAGCAATTCAATTCCAAACTATGCTCTTGCTGTAGTGAGAGCTCTGTGGTTTTATTATTATTATTGAAATGATAATCATTATGTGAAATACAAAGCAGCATGAAGAACTTTGCGGTGGATCAGTCATTATTGTATGTATGCATAACTCAGTCTATATGGTGCCACAGGATATAAGCAGTGCCTTACAAAAGGAGTACAGTAAATAAAACAGATGTTGCAATAAATGCAATAATTGGTGTTACTAATTACAGTTATAGAAACAATAGGAGAGAGGTTCCTGCCACAAAAGAACTTATAGTCTAACTGGATATTAGGAAATGAACAACAAGGTATGACAGATGTCAATAGTCTGAGTATGATACTAGTACTCCAAACCAATATTACTACTAGAGAGTAGTTTTCAAGCAATAATAATGTTCAAATTAAATACCAGTTGATTTTATTTGAAAAATAATGTTGTAACAGATTTGTATGAAAACGTTTGTAGGCCTGGTTAGAATTTAAATTGCAGTATTTTATGTAATTTTTTTCTGCAGGTTGAGGAATAAAGTTTTCCATGGATTCCTCACTTCCTGTATTAGATACAGGAGTGTAGTTTACTAAACAGGAAGTGGGAAATATAAGCAAGTTACCTGCTACCAACATGCTAAAAAGCCAAAAAATTCCATATTATATATCTGGTCCTAAAAACTAGGTGCAGATGACAGTTTAAAAGATCAGTAAAATGTTCTTATGAAAAAAAAATGCTGTATGGTTTTCTTGCTGAGTACAAAAAGGACATTCTCACACTGCTGGCACTATTCAAAAGTTATTAAAGGTTAAATTGTTATAAAGTAATGGAACGTTTACAATCACATCTATTGGAGAACTGCATCCAGTGGCTCAGAACGGCACCCATGGCTTACCTCCACAACCAATGGCTCACCTCTACAGCCAGTGATCATCTCGGCAGCCACTGGCTCACCACTGCAGCCCATGGCTCACCTCTGCAGCCAATGGCTCAACACTGCAGCCCATGGCTCACCTCTACAGTCCATGACTCACCTCTGCAGCCCATGGCTCAACTCTGAAGCCAATGGCTCAACTCCCCAGTGGGAAAATCTCTCTAGTTACTCTGTTATTCTATGGCACTCACAATGTATAGGCCCCAACAAATAAACAGGATTTGGAGTTATTATTAAACTGGAGATATTATATTTTCTTTATCACACCATAGTGCATCCCCCCAGGTGGAATGTCTGGACACATGGAGGGAGATGCACTAAAGTGTAATTAAGAAGAGATAAACTCTCCTCTGTGATAAACAACAGGAGAAATTGCTACAGCGACACATAAGTGAAAAGCAGCCCATTTCACTTCCCACAGGAATTCCCATGGAAAGGCTGTTTTTACTGACATCTTCCCATGGTGATGTCCTGTGCATGTATATATGGTGTGTATGCTGACAAAATTTCTAGAATTCAAAGGGTTAAAGACTCCTGTTAATCAACAGGAATGTTTATTTGTTCCCTATGGTGGAGCAATTACATAGCTACATTGCTTTAAGTTGTTCTTCTGAACATGGCCTTTTCCTCTCAGAAACTTTGGGCCTTATGTATAAAGACCAAGTGCACTAGTTCTGGAGAAAACCATCTGCACCATAGGACACAAATAAAAATTCAAAAAATACCTATTGACTTAAATGGGAGTTTTGAGCTCATAGATGCTTGATAGGTCTCCAAAGCATTGGAAAGTAATACATTAGAGAGTTCGCTAACATTTACAGGGTTAAGCATTTTTTTTTTTTAAATTTAACAGGAATGTTTGTCCCCAGTAGTGCAGTTGATTTGCCCAGGAATTGTGAACTTTGCATTTACACATAAGACCCTTTGAGTTAACAACAAATTTCCTAAAGTCAAAAACACATGCAAAGCAAACAGGATGGAATCCCTAAAAGGCCAGAATGTTCCCATTGCTTGGAGCCTTTAGACCTCTGCTGCTAGCTCTGGCAGAAAAGTTACATTTGCACACACTAGAGAAACAGTGTCTTAGAGGGGATATGATAACAATATATAAATTTGTTCAGGGCTCTCCAAAGACCTGTTCATTAACAGAATGGTACACAGAACAAGGGATCACATGCTAAGACTTGAGAAAAGGAGATTTTGTCTACAACAGCGGAAGGGATTCTTTAACGTAAGGACAAAAAAGGTATGGAATTCACTGCCTGAAGAGGCGGTGCTATTGAATACATTAGATTCTTTTAAAAAATGCCTGGATACTTTTTTAAAAGAGCATAACATAGAGGGCTATGTATGTTAGTCCTGGGATTGATATTTTTTAAGTGCTTGTTGATCCAAGGCGAAATCTGAGCCATGAGGAGTCAAGAAGGTATTTTTCCCCCATTCAATACAGAATTTGAAATTGCTGAAATAAGGGTTTTTTTGCCTTCTTTTGGATCAACAGAGGTAAACAAGAAAAAGAAAAGGGTTGAACTTTATGGACACAAGTCTTTTTCTAACCTAAACTACTATGTAAGGTTACTGTGGGGCAATAACTCTCCAAAGCCCCAGGTCTGAGCCTAAAGTCACTGAAGCACCCACTTGTACACTTTACAATAATAACCTTTCCATTTCCAGATTGTCCAGCAGTGTGTTACAATCAAACTGGCATAAGGAGCAATTCAGTTTCATAAACTATCTCCCTGTACCCTCACTATACCAACTTCACCTTTGATTAACCCCTTATGTTGCCAGATTGGCTAGTATTAGCTCTACTGGCAATAGAGGGATTAAACTCTTAAACATTATTTTATTTTACCCTTTAAAAACCAGAGGTATTTTCTAAATTCATGATCAAGGAAATTTACATGAGGTGTCCATGTTCTGTTTGATATTTAGACTGGCGTTTTTGGTGCAATGCATATTGGGGAGCTTGTCAGCCAAAGCAAAGTTAAGCTGCAAAGTGTTTTACAGGAACAGGTCATTCTGGGCTTTAACCGATTTAGGTTCTGGTTCCAGAAGTCCAAAACTTACATTCTTGGTCAGGGGGAGTTTAGGTGACTTTGTTTGCAAAACCAGGTCTTTTTACCCTTCAATTTACTAAGGGATTTTCTCAGGATGAGGTCCTCCTTGGGGGGGCCTTCTTCTTATTCACCTTTCTTGGGGTCCCCTCTAGCCAGTTTTCAGTTTGTCTAGATCTTAACCCTTAATGGCCAAAGAAGTATCAGGAATGTCACATATTTTGGTCCTGGCACGCCATGAGTTAAATGATCTGAGAGTGACTCAGCGTGTGCTGTGATCATGCCTTGAAGGCTGAAACTGACTGCTCCTTGGTGAGCCGATAAATGTGATTGCTACTACAATGATCACGTGTCCCAGCTGAGCTAATACAAAAGCAAATTATTATATACATAGCCTTTGTCACTGTTCTCTGCCTCTCACTTCCTCATTGTGACAGTGAGGAAAAGAGAAGCAGAGAAAGGAGCTGAAAATAGTGTCAAAAGAGGGGGTCAGTGTAATTTAAACTGGTGATGCTGAAGACAGGAGTAGGGATAGGTCACTTAATGACCTATTGGAAACCCTTTTTTGTAACTAAATACATTATTTAGAGCAAGACCAAAGCATTTTATCTACACAGACAATTTATAAACACATATATTTAATTTGAATTAAACATTCATGTGAGTTTTATTACTGTGGAGCAAAGTAATACACTTATATACACATCATGTAGTCCAAAAACTGGGTCAACAAGGATGGAAGAGGGACATGGGGATTTTCGCCTCACAGGTACAGTACCCCATAAAACTGGACATCTACAAAATATAAACGACCATTCATACCATTTATCCAGTCCCTATTAAAAGTTAACCAATTGAGCACAAACTATCACAAGACAAGCTATAATTTTTTTTAAATCTTTTTATTATTAACAAAGTAAATGGTGGGTTATACATATAAATGTGGTACCAAAAGAAATCCCTACTTGTGCTTAAAAATGGTGCATAAATGTATAATTTGTGTGGGTATACTAAATGAATTAGCGGTACAATATGGTTGGACAAAGGCATACTAAAAAGAACAAAATTGTTCAGCTCCTCTACTGTAAAAAAAAACAACACACTGGTCCTTAAGGGGTTAAAGAATTGTTTGTTTACTTTGGAACTGATTTTTGACTATTTTGGGGGTCACTCTTTCTGGGTTGGTGTGGCTACTGAGGCAGCTAGCCAGGCTTGCCCTGCATGAAGAAGTGGTTTATAGGGTTGAGAAATGGGAATGTTAGGCCTGATATTATTGTACTAGTTGAAGAGCCTGTGACACGGGCCACAGTGCCACTGCCAGCCGGTCGCGGGGCAGTCATGCGCAGTAGAGACTGCCCGCTCTGTATCAGCCGTGGCGCGGGCAGTCTCTACTGCGCATGACTGCAGCACGCGCAGCAGTCTCTACTGCGCAGGACTGTGTTGTTACACATGGTTTAGCAAATTATTATATAGGTTAGGGTGTTTCTGTCCCCCCATTTTCTAATGTTTTCATTTTGTTGTTCTTGCATGCTCTACATGGACTTCTAGGTCTTGCATCAGTCCACGTTTTGATACCAATTAACCCTCTGAGTGCCAGAGGGATACGGAATGCATTGCAAAGCACAAATCAATGGCACTCAGAGGGTTAATTCCTTTATTTGCTGGGCCTGGAAGCATGCAGTGGTGTATAAGAATGCTCTTCAGCTGTTCTTTGATAGCAGTCAGGTCCATGTTTCCCTATTTGTGCTCTTTATTATTTAGGAAACTAAGCCTCTTAGAAGTATGCACTATGGATAGCTGGGGATGATGGGAGTTGTAGTCCCCAAAACCTGGAAAGCCAAACATTGCCTACTCTTAGGGTATGTTAACCCTTTGAGTGCCAGAGTGGTATGGAACGCATTGCAAAGCGATGCGTTCCGTACCACTCTGGCGCTCAAAAGGTTAAAAGAGTAGGACTCTAGTTCACCATAGCCATTTGGGAAGGAGAAAATTATTTCCACAGAGCTACACTCTATGTTGTTAAAATTGGTCTATCTATTATCTACCACTGTATAATAGAATGAATTACTAGGTCACTTCTTGTAATACGTCAGTTAATAGAATGATGTTCTGTTAAACAGAGAAAAGAAAGTTATTGCAACCTTGCTGTCATTTGAGCAAAATATCCTGTTACAACAGACAAATCTAATGATTAATATATCAAGGAGACTGCTGATCCTGTCGACTGCTGGTAGGGTATCCTCAAGCAGTGAACAGATGAGTATGACAGATTAAGAGTAAAACACTTGTTGTCAGCACCAGTCATATCTCAATAGGCGCCAGTCAGACAAATGACTACAAAGTGTAGAGATTGATTGTATGCACATGCAATTTGAAAGGACTAATAGTTTCTTCTTATTTCACATAATCTATTAAAGCCTATATATATGAACACTAATGATTCCTAAAAATAGCCCCCACATACTTAAATCTGACAACTATGAATCAATTCTGCATGGACTGGTTGCCCCAAATTATTATGTAACCCTTTCAGTGTTAGAGGGACTCAATGCATTGCAAAGCAATGTGTTGGGTACCTCTCTGGCACTCAAAGTGTTAATTAGTAATGGCTACCTATCATAACCTGTCAGGGTCTCTGTCTTGGCTCTGTGTGCAGCAGCTGAGAGGAATGGGATGCAAGGCTGGCGAGCATAGGTGATCTCTGGTGGCCCCTTGCTTGCCCGAAGCCTAGTTAAGGTTGCTGGTCACAAAGCTAGATGTCTGATCCTAGTTAAGCTGGGGCCAGGACCAGGATGAGACCATCAGAGTAATGTAACAACTGCACAGGAAGAG
The DNA here is from genome assembly GCA_037306005.1 of Rhinophrynus dorsalis. Taxonomy (NCBI): domain Eukaryota; kingdom Metazoa; phylum Chordata; class Amphibia; order Anura; family Rhinophrynidae; genus Rhinophrynus; species Rhinophrynus dorsalis. The sequence continues at coordinate 132,811,012 of CM074719.1, forward strand.
TGAAGACAGGAACCCCCTAGATAAAGCATAGAACCTATAATAAATGGATACATTGATCTACTGCTTTCTACTGGATTTAAGCAGGATAGACTGGAACAGGAGTCTGGCAAATGTGCCCTCTGAGGGTAGTATTTGTGTCTGTAACTGCAGGGTTAGGCAAATATCATAAGCTGTAAGATGAGTAGCCTAGGCGAAGATGCTCCCTCAGGCGAATTGATATATCCCTCAACCGAATACATAGCTTGTAGAAGTGCACAGTTTGTCGTATTAAGCTGACTGGCAAACTTGCCCTGTGAGGGTAGTATGTGTCTCTGTAACTGCAGGGTTAGGCGAATATCACAAGCTGTAAGATGAGTACTCCCTTAGGCGAATAGACAAATCCCTCAACGGGTTGCAGAGCTCGGCAAAGTGCACAATTTGTCATATTAAGCTGACCAACGAACGTGCAACCTTCGGTGAATGGAAGAAGTTTTCTGTTTTGCACGTATTGTCAAATGCACCGTCTGGCGAATGTGCACCATCTGGTGGATGAAAGCAGAGCTTGGCGATGTGCAGGGCCGGTGCAAGGAATTTTGCCACCCTAGGCAAAACCTAATTTTGCCGCCCCCTTGGCTCCGCCCCTTGCACCCACTACTTTATGCCCCACCCCAGTATGTGTATAAGTGTCTATGTGTTTGTGTATTCCCTATATGTATATAAGTGCGTGTGTGTTCCCTATATGTGTATAAGTGTCAATGTGTATGTTCCTTACATGAATATAAGTGTGTCAATGTGTGTTACCTATATGTGTATCAGTGTGTAAATGTGTGTGCTTCTGTTTGTGCATCAGTGTGCCAATTTGTATTCTTGTGTGTGTGTGTGTGTGTGTGTGTGTGTGTGAATACTTATCTCTGTGTATCAGTGCGTGTGTGTACGGTGAGTAACATCACTCTAATTTTTCATTCTAAAAGTGATTATTATTTTATTTCAATATGCGCACACCTGTAAAATAATAAAAAAAATCCATCCATTAAAAGGCAGGAGGTACCCAACATACCCTCTGGCACTTAAAGGGTTAAAATGGGAGCCGAGTATTGGTACAGTGCGGAGTGCTGGTACAGCAGGGCTATCATATCATATACCATTCATAAGTGCCAAAGAGGTATTGTGTTGTAATGAGTTGGATACCTCTCTGGCACTTCAATGGTTAAATGGTGTTTTAACCCCTAGAGAGCTAGAAAGGTTTCCAACGGATTGAGACACCTATGTAGCATCCAAGGGGTTAAAACTCCATTGTAATCATTGGGGATTTGTATTTACCCCCTGTGGTGCGGTTTGTTTTACCTTTTGAGTGCCAGTGGGTAGGCTACGCAATGCTAAGCAGTGCTCTGGCACTCTAGGGGTTAATCCAGCTGCCCCTAGTACATCAGCCTTTGTCTCTGTCCATAGGGACCATTGTGCTGTGCAGGTATCTGTACACCAGGGAGCCTGAGCAGACCAGGAGATCACACCCACTGCCAGGGAGCCTCTCACCTGAGCCCAGCGCTCCCTGGACATCCTGCTTCCCCCCGGAGCTTGTCCTATACCGGCTCCGCGTCCTCCCAGCAGTCCAAGAACAAACAGCCGCGCTGCTTGCACTAACTCAGGCTTATGCTCCCTGGGCTGTGCTGTCTGGCTGGGTCTGGTGTCAGGGGCTGTTCTATATTGTCACTAGTCTGGCGCAACACTACTCTGCTCCCACTCGTATAACTGCTGCTCTCTGGCGCGAGGGAGTGCTTGGTAGCATGAATCAGCTATAAAAAGAAATAAAGGCGATCCTACCACAGTCCACTTGGAAAATATATAGATTTTCTTATAGGATACTTTAGATGTGCTGCTACTCGTCGTGGTGTCCTCAGTATCACCTCCCAGTCAATAGCCAACATACAAAGAAAAAGACAAAAGCGCAACTTCTAAATGTATACTGTATAAAAACAGGATAAAAGTCCCCTTCGGTAAATATATGCACTCACCAAATGGTTTCTTGAATATGTGCTCATAGATCATACATCAAGAGATCCTAGTATTAAGAATGTCGATTCTCCCGTGGTTCTCAGTAATCTGTTACAGCGTGTATGCACGAAGTAGGACTCTTCCGATTGGTTCCAATCTGTTATGACGTCTGGTGCTTGGTTCCGGTCTGATCGCGTCCCACAATAGGATACAGTGTATCAACTGCAACAAAGGGAAACAAATCGCTCTAAGTGTAGCATCAGAGACACACTGATCCGCTACACAGACCCCCAACCAGACCGCACTCACCGGATGAAAAACAAAGTTATGGCACTTAAGCGAGACACTGGGAACCCGGCGGTATAAGGATATAAAACGCAGCTGTTGGGGACTATAACTCCCATCAGCCTCAACTAGCCAATGGCTGATTCGTGGTGATGGAGACGCAGTCCCGAAGAGCTGAAGAAATCATAGGGATAAATGACTAATCATAATTTCAGAAAGTGATGCCTGTATTAGTCTTCTAGAAAATGACGTTAAAACTCCCGTTTGGAGTTGAGGCTGATGGGAATTATAGTCCCCAACAGCTGCGTTTTATATCCTTATACTGCCGGGTTCCCAGAGTCTCGCTTAAGAGCCATAACTTTGTTTTTCATCCGGTGAGTGCGGTCTGATTGGGGGTCTGTGTAGCAGATCAGTGTGTCTCTGATGCTACACTTAGAGCGATTTGTTTCCCTTTGTTGCAGTTGATACACTGTATCCTATTGTGGGACGCGATCAGACCGGAACCAAGCACCAGACGTCATAACAGATTGGAACCAATCGGAAGAGTCCTACTTCATGCATACACGCTGTAACAGATTACTGAGAACCACGGGAGAATCAACATTCTTAATACTAGGATCTCTTGATGTATGATCTATGAGCACATATTCAAGAAACCATTTGGTGAGTGCATATATTTACAGAAGGGGACTTTCATCCTGTTTTTATACAGTATACATTTAGAAGTTGCGCTTTTGTCTTTTTCTTAGCGTGAATCAGCTCTCCCTCGCGGCAGATATCTATATATTTAAAATAAATGGGGAAAAAAAAAATCGCTTCTCCGTTTCGGCGCCCTTCCGCTGCGGCGCCCTAGGCGGCTGCCTAAGCTGCCTTATGGTAGCACCGGCCCTGGCGATGTGCATGGTTTGTAGTATTTTCTGATTGATAGAGCCTTCCCATCCTAAATTACACTATCCAGTATTACTATGTATGTTTACACTTATTAGAGTGGTTTGTTGTTCAATGAATATTACAGAACACTGGCAACTTGTCTCAATGGGTGAGTGAATGTGGAATCACACTGTGTCACTTACCCACTTTGACACTACATATTTCCCACAACACTTGCAATATAAGTCATCTTTACAAGGCTCACAGAATAGTCTCTAAGCAGCTATTATGGTAGTGGGTCAGGAAAACCACGAAAGATTATGTAATGCATTATTTGCATTACTATCAGCTCTCTGATTGACCACTGCTAGATGATAACTCTGCCCAGACTGTTAGCAGCGAACTGGGAATCAGATTTCGAGCAATGAACCTGCTTTGGCAAACTAGGTAGCTTGATACTAGAATGGACTGAAGACATCTACTCACTGGTAGCTGAAGTGCTGCCAGTATATCCAGAGTAATCAGAAGCTTTATCATTTCAGTTGAACAAAGGAACATGAAATAATACCCAAAAAAGATAAAAATAGAATAAATTCTTTGTTTGTCCTTCCTTGCATTGCAAACCTCTCTGCCAATCGCAGACTGTATTACACCCACACTTGCAGAAGAGGAAGTTAATGTTAGATGACAATTTAATAGAATTAACTTTGCATTCTATGGGTCTTCTGTTGAAAAGTAATGAGATTATACCTTAGGGGATATATATACACCGTCCTAAAATTCCTGTTGATTGAGTTTGTGCTTATTAACCCTTTTAGTGCCAGAGGGGAACACAATGCATTGCAAAGGGTTAACTCACTGGAGACCTCACTAACATTTATGGGGTTAAAAACACTCCATTTTCATCAACGGAAAGTTGATTTGTTCCCAGAAGTGCAGTTGATTTGCTCCAGAATAAATCCACTTTATACTTAAAGTGGATGTGTCATCTATATATCAATTCTCATTTGATTCTTAACCCCCTAAGTATTCTTAAAATGGCATTGCGTTTATTAACAGTAAAATACAAATTAAAAGATGTTCGATTCGAAGATGCAGAACACTGCCATATCGTGACATAGTTCCCAAGTGGCAGCGCTCACCTGTGGCATGTGTGTCAATCACACAAGGAAGGCCATCCCCTAGTCATCACACAGAGTGAAGGTGGGAGGGCATCTGGAAGTTTACCAGGAAAGGAAAGGAGGTGGCTTTATTTCCCTGCAATTCAACCTGACCACATTGAGCTACAGGATGAATCTTTCGCCCTTTATTAAACAGCATAGGGTGGAATTTTTACATTAGACATACATATTTGGTAATGATGTAAGTAGATCTGTGATATGAAGACGATTTATATGTAGGTGACAGTTCCCCTTTAAGGTCCTTTGTACTTCTGGTAACTGTACAAATGTAGTAAACTGATTCAGTTGAGACATGCACATTCTAAACATCTACCTCAGAAACAGGAACACAATTTTGATATGTACATTTTGGTTCCATATTGAGGAAGTTAAATAGGTGCAATTCTGGAGCAAACCAACTGAATCACAGGGGACAAATCGACACTCCCAAAATTCCCATTGAATATGGGAATTTAACCCCTTGAATGCTAACAATGTTTGCAATTCATCTGATAGCCCCATTTAAAACAATGAGGTTGATACATAAAAATTCCCACTGATTTTAATTGGTTTAACCTCCTGAATGCTGGGGAGTTCACCAATGGAGTGCAAAGCAATGCACTGAATATCTCTACAGCATTTGAGGAGTTAAAAACCCAGTTTGAAAATGATGGGAATTTTGGTAATCTTTATTTGCTCTCTGTGGCTGTCAGGAATAAAGGAGACTGGATCCCAGTGGTGGAACAAAAAGCTGATAAGAAGCCTAAGACTCACAGACTACCTAGAGCTCCAGATGTTAATGTCTCTGTACCTGTTTTATACCCCTTTACAGACTATTATTTAACCCTTTGGATGCCAGAAAGAGCTCTACTGCATTGCAAAGGAAATAGTGAATATAGCTGGGGGTGGGTTCATGTGACGAATGGGGGTGTGGCCATAGGTGAAGCTAAAACACCTAGAGTGCCTTGCCTAGTGGTGCCTGGGATATAAATAAAGCCAGATATCCCAGGCAGGTTGGTTAATAGTCTCTAAACGGGAACAGATGGAGGCCATTTACCAGTAGGTGACAGAAAAGTCTGGTAGAGTAAAAGACAATGCCAACACAGAAGAGCTTCTAGATGAAAGGCCCTCTGGTGGCAGTGATGGAAGTTGCTTGTTCAGGCCCAGGGAGAAGCAAGTCCAGAGGCGTAACTGTGATGACACTGTACAGCTGGTTGGCTCCATAATTGCACCACTTTCTTAGTACATCAGCCTCAATGAGAATTTCTTTTGTCCCCTATGGTGCTGTTGGTTTGCCCAAGAATTGCACCTCCTTAGTTTCTCTTTGTTTTAACTTCTTTTTTAATCAATGTCCAAGTATGTGGGGAAGGAGATTGGAAAAAATGTCATGAGAAGGAATAAATTATGTCACATCTAAATTTAAAGGAGAAGTAACCTATTTTAATGAAAACTTGTTGTATGACTTTTTCAGCTCACATCCGCCATGCCTATGACAGGTTTAGAATTTAGTTTGACTATGGCTCATTTGCATATGTAAATGCAGGTTTATGAGCCATTGTCATATTCATGTATGTGTTTAATGTGGTACATCACCACAGGTACTAAGCTCTGATAGTAGCTTTTGTTGTTGGAGTTCACAGCCCCAGCATATCCAATCAGTAGGTCTCTGAGGAGCCAGATGACAGCTTGATATCTCTACTGGAGAGCAGACACAGCAGCTGCTATCCTTTAACCCTTTCCGTGTCATTGCACACCCTTCTGGCACTGAAAGGGTAACAGCATTAACAGAGGTGTCCAGCATTAACTTATCACTTAAAGAATGGCAGAGAAGCTGTGATATGTTGAGCTTCTCTGCAATTCCCTCAATGAGAAATGAATGCTGACAATATCCGTTAATGTTGTAACCCCTTCAGTTCCATAGGAGCATGCAAGAAACATTCCTATGACATTGAATGGGTTAAGACAGCAATACTATTTGTGTTGCTTAATTCTGAATGAATCCTCTCAGTGAGCAGGTGAGGGAGCAGAGAGGATGACACGTTAGGATTGTTGAACTGCTGGTGATGTGTGAGGGAGGGCATCCCTGTATGCTAAAGAGTAAATCCCCCCCTCTCCTTCCATACTTAATTCTTAGTGCATATAGAGATGTGCTCTTCACACGCCAAACACACATTGCCATGGCATCCCCACTTAGTGCATCTCCCCCAAGGTGCTACTGTTCCTATCTATGACTCACGTTGTCCAATATAGTGTATATAAAAAAAGCCTTTTGGACACTAGTTGGTGTTGTTGGTAACAGATTGGTTAAAACATGTTTAAAGGGATAGTAATACCTAAAATGTAAAAAAAAATACGTTGTAGGGTTTATCCCCCTGAGTAAAACAAGAGTACTCCCACTGCTGAAAGATGTTTCATTCAAAAGTTATTAATTTTCAAAGTTGAATTTTTTAGGTGCAATATCACAGTGGCCTGAAATTGTAGAGTGGCGCTGTTGCTACACGATCCTATGGACAGCTCTGGTCTCAGGACCATAAATCTCCATAGGATGGTGTAGCAACATCACCACTGTAAAATATCCCTTTAAACTGTAATAACATTTAAATAAAAATCCTCCCAACAATTAGGGTAAACTTATTTTACTCATCAGCCTTACAACATTTATAAGAATTGGTTATTGCTCCTTTAAAATTTCAAACCAAGATAGAGAGGTAAATCAATCCAGTTAAGCGGTATTAGCACAACCTTTTTATTTTTATCATTTTTTATATTGTTGATTTTAAATTTTTCATTCTAAATGTTCCTTATGTTGTTGGGATCCTTGTTGAATTGTCTTTGTGCCCTATAATGTATGATTTGTATATTGGTATGTTATTAATAATGTTTTATTTACTGTAGACTTGTAAACACAGCAGAACCTGTACAAAATCCTACTAGAATTCTGGGTGTTGTGGCTTTTGACACTCTTATTCTGGCATATTTTCTTACAATACTTGTTGGTTGTTAGGAGTTTGTATATTCTATATTCCTGAACTGCCTTTGCCTCACCACCTGAGGACATACAGGAGTAAGGTGAACAGATATTTCTTTCAACGAAGGACTCTTATGAAAACTGCATTCTGCTGGACTACAAATGCAACCTGACACTGCACATTTTCCATAAGTGTCCAGCAGTTAAGGTCATATCTGGTCTACATATATATGAGAGGGACTGTTTACTCCAAGCAGCAATCTCTGTGCTAGGCTAAATTTCTGAAACGCATTGGTTGCTATTATTATTATTCTTTATTACTCTTTATCTATATAGCGACAACTTATTCCGCAGCACTTTCATGTAACTGAAGGAGCCTAGAAAGAGTGTGAGCCATGTTTGGATAAAGAAGACCTTGGGCCAGCTGGTGTGAGATGCACTTCCCACAGTATTGATGACTGAACCATTTGACACCTCCTCTTTTTTGGCAGGGATTGTGAATAGCTCAATCTCTAAAGGCTGTGATTTTCAATGTTAGTCCTCGGAGAGTGCAAACAGTTCATGCTTTTAAGATATCCCTGTTTAATCACTGGTGGATAATCAGTGACTAACTGATTGTTATTTACCTATTTATGATTAAGTTGGGATATCCTGAAAAACTGGGATTTTTAGTGTGCCCTAAAGACTGGAGCTGAGAAATCATTGCTCTAGGAAGATGCCCTTCATTTACATTTATATTTTATATAGTACATTTGCACATACTGAACATTTCTGCTTAATGAGTATAAGAAGGACGGCCAAGGCATCATAAATATTAATTAAATATGTATTTTTATGATCATAAATGTGAGTGACCATTTGACTTGCAAAAACATTTCAAGATAACATTTCCACTGAGTTCCACTGATATGATATGTTTTTTATCTGAATGTTGAACTCTGTGTCAAAATGATTTTGTTTTGATCAAGTGTAGGTTATATTTTTTTCTTTGTAACACATATAATAACTTTCTGTAAATGTTTTTTTATAGTGTAACACATATAATATATTTCTATAAATGTTTTGTATCATTTATTGTAAAAACAAGAACTTAGTACCACGAGTGTTTCAATGATTAATTACTGAGCATGCATTTATACAAATGTATATAGGTGAGCACATTTAGTACTTTATTAATGACATAAGTTTTTAACACTTTATATACTGTGAGCGGCTTATGGATATCATTGACCCGTATCGTATATGAATAAAACTGTAACTGCAATTTATATTTCAGATATTACTCCATAAAATCTGATGGTAGACTATGATTGACCACAGTTGTCTGCCAGTATCTGATTGATTTCTTCATCTGGGGCTGTTTACAACCATATAAAATGCATACAATTTCTGCTTTTTCACCGCTGCCAATAAATTACCAGCAAGAGCCATTTTTCATCTATGCTTTATATTACTACAAAATTTTCCACCACAATACTAATGTTCCTGTAGGCTGAAGTGAAGAAATCAACAGCAGAAAGTAAAAGTTGTGAGGAGGGCGAATCCTACAGCAACATATACCTTGAAAATATTGCTAGCGGGCTGAGTCCCCTTGTCCTTTGCCCACATTAGCCACCTGCTTGAGAAACTCTGGAAAAGCCATCCTTTCAAAATAACTGCTGTTTTGGATATGCCAGCAGGGGCCAAAACATTAAACCAGTTTTTTAAAACCTCTGTTTTCAACAAAAGAAAAGGTCAGCATGTCAACAACCAATATTTTGGCAAGTTTACTATTCCACAGGCCTACTATTGAATTATCTTTGAGAAGGTTTTGACTCCTTTCTAAGTCAGTAAGTGTGGGCAGTTTATAGTGGGAGAACTGTGTACCTTTGTTGCTTTAACATGACTTGTGGCAGTGGAGAAGGTAATGATGGCAGGTGGCAATTATGGGCATTCTTCCAACAAACTTTGAGTCATACTCCTCTATGTTTTGCATTTGCAGAACAATAGCAGGAGCTGTGGGTGTTAGTGTAAATGAATTAAATCTTGGTACACTCTCTGACACATCTACAGCACTAGTATTATGTGCCCCAGAGACCCAGGAACTTTTACGAGTGCTTCTACTGCTGCTATTAGTGGCACCTCTGACATTTTGATGGGATGTCTCCCAATCATACCTGTGGTTATGCTTCTGGTGGGATCTCAATGAAGTGCTTAGGTGTGATCCTGCTTACCCTCTGCTCACCCGCTTCTTACACAGACAATAGCCAGCAAAACGTTTAGCTTTTGAATTATGAATGAAGTATCTCCATCCTGTAGGCTTCATAGACTGAGGGATTCCTGAGGGGCTACTACTACTACAACTACTACTACTAGATGTCAAAGGTAATGCACTTCCAACAGTAGCAGAAGCACTCATCATAGCTAAGGTTGTATATGTTGCTGATTATTCCTTAACAGTGTGTGTGTGGCTGGGTGGGGGTGGTCTTGGAAGCAGTGATGATGCTGATAATGACTGATAGGAAGACTGTGTATTTTTTCGTGTATTTGCTTGTCCAGAGTCAGATTTTCCAATTGATTTCTCAAACAGTTTATAAAGAAACACAGTGCTCCTTTTCAGTCTTGGAAGATTTCCTTGAGGCTTTTTAAAGTCTTAAACAATGTCTTTTTACTTTTCCCCTTAGAGGTATTTTCAGAATGTTCATTTCTACTTTCCGGACAGGTGTTGCACTAGTTAGACTCACTGTCAGTTGGTTGACCTGCTACACCTTCCTCTGTTATGCCATCAACACTAGAATGAGACTTGTCTTCTGTGTTTTTTGTTTTACAGCTGGTGGTGGTGATGGAAGTTTCCATGTCACTTTCACAAACAGCCTCAGGAGGAGAAGGATCATCATCCTTTGTTGCACATGCCACAGCAACCTTGGCTTCAGACTGTTTTTGGACTACCACTTTACTACCAGGTCCCTACACTGCTCCAATTCCTTTTCCCCTACCCCTGTCCCTAGTATGTGTTCTGAAAATTATTAAGGTAGTGTGGATTTTAACATTCAGGTATACAACACAAATGACTGTGTGCAATGTCATACTATATCATATTGTCACAGTAACCAGAACAAATGAAGGTCAGACACAGATATATTGAAGTAAAACCACCTTTATTAAAGAGACACAATAATAGTAATTCCCCAGCAAAGCCCCAGAACATAAAACGGACAGGCCACAGTCCACTGCCCAGACTGACACTGAGCAGAGGCCTCTACTACTCAGAGAGGAGTAGAGAACCAGCCTGTGGTTATATCTCTCTAAGATGTATCAGGCGCCCAGTGGAATCGGAGTACTACTGCACGATACAGAATGGGGACAGTGGCAAACGGAGAGGAGGACAGCACAAGCCACAGTACCGCTAATGCGAATAGCTCAATGAGTCTAGAATACACAAAGCGAGTAGACAGCCAGAGCCACAGGTCAGAACCGGTGTGGATAGTCAGACAAGCCAGAGTCATACACGGAGCGAGTAGTCAGCCAGAGCCACAGGTCAGAATCGGTGTGGATAGTCAGAAAAGCCGGGGTCATACACTGAGAGAGAGATAACTAGAGCCACAGGTCAGAACTGGGTGGATGGTCAGACAGCCCGAGGTCATACACAGAGCAAGAACAGAAGCCAAACCAGGGTCACAACTAGGAGCAAACATAACGAGTAATCACAGAAACACCACGTAATTGCAACTGACCTTAGGCCCTGGGAAGTTCACATAGTCATTCACGGAGGCGGGAATCAATTAGTCAAATTGAATGCATGCGTATAAACAAGCACCACGTTCAGAGACAGAAATGAGTGCCTGCACCCGTGACCACCAGACAGAGCAGTGAATTAGCACGAGGGTAACTGGCAGCACGGATGCCAAGGTACACTGTGATACATATACAGAAAGTCTGTGTCTCTTCTAGTAGTTGTCAGCCTCAGTCACAGCTCATGTCAGGGTCCCTGTCTCTGTGTCACCTATCAGTCAAGGATTTCCAAGATATCACTGCACACGCTTCAGCATTGTTTCAGCTGGTGCTCTATGCTTAAAGGGATAGTAATACTTAAAATGTAAAAAAAAATATGTTGTAGGGTTTATCCCCCTGAGTAAAACAAGAGTACTCCCACTGCTGAAAGATGTTTTATTCAAAAGTTATTAATTTTCAAAGTTGAATTTTTTAGGTGCAATATCACAGTGGCCTGAAATTTTACAGTGGAGCTGTTGCTACACCATCCTATGGAGATTTATGGTCCTGAGACCAGAGCTGTCCATAGGATCGTGTAGCAACAGCGCCACTGTACAATTTCAGGCCACTGTGATATTGCACCTAAAAAATTAAACTTTGAAAATTAATAACTTTTGAATGAAACATCTTTCAGCAGTGGGAGTACTCTTGTTTTACTCAGGGGGATAAACCCTACAACATATTTTTTTTTACATTTTAGGTATTACTATCCCTTTAACGATGGTATCTGAAGCATATGTAAAGAGTAAGCAGAGCTCTCCATATGGTTAAAAAACTCCACTTTGTTATAAAAATAACTTTAAAAATGCATACTGTTGGCTTTTGTCCAATGTTTCAGTCCTTACTGTGACTTTCGTCATGGAAACAATTTTTGATTTACTTATTTTACTTCTTTTTTTCTTAAATGTCTCTATCTCCATCTCAAAAACAACAAGAAAACAAGTGAAGTTCTTCCCTTCTTTGCCTGTAGGTAATGTAAAGAGGATTCCAGCTGTTACTTTTTTTCTCTCTCACAATTTCACTGCATTCTTAATTTTTTAATAGTCAAAGTGATAGTATGCCTTACTCAGTATGCTGGCCCCTCTACTTCTGGCTGTTGCAGGAACCAGTGTCAGTGGAATTTGTCTGTCTATTGAATGTCAGTCTGCAAATTATTCTGTCAGTCATCTCAGGAAGGAACTGGGATTACCTGACTGTCTCTTTTCAGACAAACAATATTTTGGGGTAAATCTCCTTTGCTCCCTTACTTCACCTAATACAGATAACAGCCCGATCAGGAAGTAACATGGATCACAGGTCTGTCTCTTCTAAGTCAAACAGGATTTGGGGGTATTTTAGTTAAATCTCATTTCTCCCTTAACACTCCCTCGCACTCCATAACACAGAGGCTTAGCTATCTTAGGAAGGAACATTTATCACATGACTGTCTCTTCTCTGTCAAAGAGGTATTTTGGGTTAATCTCTTTTCTCCTTTCACTCCACCATAGTCCTCAAGACTCCTGTAACACAGAGAATACATTGCCTGCCCAAAAGTCCAAACCAGTTGTTCTAAACACATACCCTCAGGGCACACTAACAGGCCAGGATTTGAGGCTTTCCTTTTGAAGATTACATTCAAGTTAATCAAACTCACTTAGCCTCTAAATAACTCACCTGTGTTCTAACAAGGAAATCTTTAAATCCTGAGCTGTTTGTGGGCCCTGAGGGTATGGGATGGGAATCACTCCCCTAAACCTAACTCCATCTTCACTTTGTTTGCCTATCTTAACTAACTCCAAAATTATGTTGCTTTTTCCCATACTCAGAATTGCATAATGACAATAATAGTATCCCTGCAAGAAAAGAAGGGTACATTTCCAAGTGGGGAGAAATTCTTACCATTGATTTCAATGCAATGAGCATGGTGGGAAAAATGCTCAATATAAACGGCATATTGCCCTGAGCACATCAATTAACATTGTAAAGCTTAAAACTTCTATGAACTAATAAAACTGGTGTTGTCTGCTTCTATTCAACTACCACCTAAAAAAATGTGCAGAATGTCAAAGTCCAAGGAAATTGGAGTATGTTTGATGACAGAAAAGTCAAGTTAAGCGTTAGATGGCCTACATTCACTAAAGGTCAATCCTGTGGCAATATGATTTTGTCCATGTATTCAAAACACCTTGATATTTCATATACAAGGATACAGTGTACATCAAATAAAATTGGAGAAGGAACATTGTCAGGTAGGAGCAATATTTGTCGAATTAAAATGGAGAAGAAGGTCATGGGAGCACTATATGTCCACTTTCAAAGGGGGGCGGTTAATATGTCGAATGGGGGCAATATTTGTTGAATAAAAATGGAGAAGAAGGTCATGGGAGCACTATATGTCGCCTTTCAAAGGGGGGTGGTTAATATGTCAAAGGGGGCAATATTTGTCAAATAAAAATGGAAAAGAAGGTCATTGGAGCACTAAATGTTGACTTTCAAAGGGGGACAGTAAATATGTCGAAGGGGGGCACTCTGTGTTGGATTTGTATGATGAACATTGTATTCTGCACTGCTTTTGTTCGAACAACGATGGTTTTGAAACTGTTGTTGTGGCTTCTACACCTCAACTCTGAGGCACAGGATTACCGACAGAAAATGTAAACACAAAACACGCGGTAATACTGACCGTAATAGAATGCTATTTGCACGTTGTCTTTAGTTGTTTCCTATGGGCTTTTTTTTAACTGATTTTGTTTTCACAATTTGGGTAATAGAATACTAAAATCTGACTTAAAAAAAGCCTGTTTTTTTTAGCACTGGTAATAGAATCAAGCCCTTGGTCCCTAGCAATATTCTGAAGGGTCAGATGAAAATTTTGCTCTCTACTGGCTGATTTGAGACCAGGTTAATAGTGTCTGAGCAAGAAACAATCTTCTTCCCTGCTCAAATGTGTAATTCTGCTGTAAATGTAAATATAATAACAATGTAACAATAGTTTATCTTTAAAGGGCAGATATACTTCAACATATATTGTGGGCTGGATTTTAGTTAATATAGTTCTATTATTGTAAAAGCCAAGGAATACATATACTTTCTCTTCCACCATCCCTGACCAACTCTTATAATCTCCAACCAGCAATTGTAGTCACTGATCTAGGCATATTTTGCTGCCATCTAGTGGGTTATCTAAATATTATATAATTAATTTTATAATACAAATATAGTGAATTTAGTCATCTAAATACAAATGATTTCCTATAAAAATGATTTAAACCCCTTGAGGCTCAGAATGGTATCCAACTTATTGCTTTGCATTGTTAGCTTGTGCTAGATCTCTAAAGGGCAATTATATGGCAATGTGTGTCTGGTGATGTGTGGTGAGCATGTCACATTGGTGATGGAGACACACATAGCCATGTGCAATAAGAATTAGTGATGCAAGGAGAAAGGGGTGCTATCCCCCTATCATACAGGGTTATTGAACTGCTGGCGATGTGTAGGGGATGTTCGTTCACTGCCACCTTCCACTCCTTTGCCATGAAAGACCAAGGTGGCAGCAAGCAGGTGAATGTGGTGCAAGGAGGAGGAGACTGGCAGAGTGGCACTTTTTGTTCCTGAAGTTCGGGTTTCAGTGGCCAGAGAGCTTTTATTATGAGAAATATGACCAGTTTCTGCTCTACACATGGGTGGATTTAATCCCTGGTGCCTCTGGGCAAGGGCCACTAGTGGACTTTAGCTCCTCTCATAGCCACACCCCATTCCTCGCATAACTTCACCTTCAGCCCCATCCCCTGTTCCCTAGCCCAAAAACTACCCTTAGTCTATAACAAACAAACATAAAGAAAAGGGTTTGCTAGGGATATATCAAACACATTGCTTTGCAAAGCATTGGAGATCTCACTGGACACACCCAATACCATACCTCCCAAATGTCCCTCTTTAGCAGGGACAGTACGTCTTTGAGACCCAAATCCTTCAGTTCCTCTTTCCCATCCTGATGTAACTCTGTTTAGGAGTTCAGACTGTGTAGTGTGCATCACATTGCTCTCTGTGTAATTATTTTTTTTTGTAACCTTTTTTGGCAGCGGAGAGGTAGTGCGTTGAACTCTGACAAATTCAGTAACGGTGCAGATGCCATGAGCATAAGGAGCCCTTTACAGTTCCGGTGTTACTAGATTTTTCAGAGTTCAACGCAGTACCTCTCCAGCGTGAAAGGGTTAAAAAAAAAAAACAATTACACAGAGAGTGAAGCTCCAGAAATTACTGCTGCTGAGAGGAGGAGGATAAAAAAGTTGCTGCCACTACTATTTCACATGGTGGGTTGAAGCAAGTTTTAAGCCAGAGACATGAGAATCTCATGCTTTTCATGCAGAGCGAGGTTCTCATGTCACCCTCTTCATCAATGTGACCTGATGAATGCTCTGTTTTGTATCACGCACTTTTCATTGTGACATTTTAAAAGGATACCAAACAAAAGTGTCCCTCTTGACCATATGAGATGTTGGGAGGTATGCAGTACTCTGAATGTGGGTGAGGCCAGCATATCTGAGGTTCCCCCTTAAAACTTGACACTTTAGATAGTTGCCTAATGGGAAATCCAGCCCTAGCTTTGTAGATGAGTAAATTAGGAGATAACAACTGTTATACAAAGTAGAAGAAAGGAGAAAAAAGGGGCACCACATAGAAAAGTATGTCTGTAATAATTCAGATAAAGAACCCACTCTCAAACCACTGCCAGGGTACTCACATGTAATTATAGTAAGTAAAACATATATATGCATGGCTGACAAATAAAGCAGATGGGAGATATTATAAACCCACTCTCACTTGGGTATATAGTTCAAGAAGTGATACAGCTGCTCCCTCTTATCCAACTTGTCACACCACTAGTGTGATCCATGAAGGACCAAGAAACACAGTGCAATTCTACATAGTAAGGAGCAGTAGAACAATCACACAATATCATGCTGAACTGGTACTCACATCATTAACTGTTGTTCATCCCACACTGGCCTCAGACAAAACGTGCAGGAAGTAATGGATCAGCTTGCCCCTGCCAAGCAATATTGGATCAATCCAGGTGATATTCAGAAGGTCATCCCAACCATGAGTATCCAAAAGAAAATATACAAGCTATATCATACATGTATTTAATAAAAAATTAATCTAAAACAGGTATATTACTAAAAAATAATTAATAAATAATGTTCACAAATTACAACACGTTTCGTGGTGTTCTAACCCTGCCACTTTATCAAGTAACAATGAATGAACGTCAAACAAAAAAATATTTTTGTCTGAGATCGGTGTCGGACAAAGACTGGTTAACTTAACTCTGTGAGTTCCAGTTCAGTACGATATTGTGTGATTGTTCTAGCGCTCCTTACTGTATAGAACCTCTACTTCCACTGTGTTTTTTTTTATTATACAAAGTAGGATTTCAATGTATACCATGAGACATCTTGATATACCTGTGCTATTTGGAACAGTAAGTACAAACACTTTCTACTCTGACATCTGCTGTCAACCACTGACAGGCCTAACCCTTTGAGTGTCACAATGCCTGCGTACTCCTCTGAAACTCAAGGGGTTAAACTCCAGCAATCACAGCTAATTATTACCTGCTACAATGATCTAATCTTTAAACTGGCAGGCAACCCAAAGCCTAATCGACGGTATAATCTAAGGTTCAGTTTACTATATTATTATCTCGCCATCAGTCATTCTCTTTTACCTGAATCAGCCTATCAGTGGGTAGCTAGCTCAGCTGGTTCAGTGAGTAGAAAATGGCAGAGAAGCTGTGATATATAACTTCTCTGCAATTCTGTCAGTATGGAACCCTTTCATTCCCACAAGGGTGTACAATGTACACTACTATGGCAATGAAAGGGTTAAAGGAGGGCCGCTGCTGTCGCTGGTCTTTGACAGAGACAGCAAACTATTCCCTGGCTCCATAGGGAGTATAGGGAAATCCCAACATTGCCAGCCTCAGGTTGGCGATGTTGGGATAGTGAACATCGATAGCAGAGGCTGCCCTTGGAGTTTAGCTCATGCGTCAAACAGACAGATTAACATATATACACACCCACATGAATTCATTTACATGCATTTCCATATTGAAATGAGCCATTGTCAGTGTGTTCAGTGCAAATTCATAAATCTGTTGAAAGTATTCATGGGAGCTATTCTGGGTCAACCCCATGTCACAAAACTCATTTATTTAAAGGGATCTTTTAACCACTTGAATGCTAGAGAGGTCTCCAATGCGTTGAAAATGGTTTAAAAGACCAATTTAAATTTACTGACGTTATATTTGTCCACTACGATACAGAAAGTTTGCTCCAGGATTGTTCCACTTTTGTGCACAAGGGTCCATTGTCTCCTATTCCCAGCTAAACTCAATTGATGAAAAGAAACAAGTTGTGGCCTAACAGCAATATGTGGGTTAACCCCCATTCAGCCCCTCATTCTGCACTATGACTATGCACTATAACCTCTTGTGTACACCAGAGAGGCATTCTTAGTGGCACTCAAAGGGTTTCAAAGAGTTTGTCTTCATTAATCGTCTTGTATTTACATATCATTTATTTAACATTAAACAAAATGCTTTTATTTGTATGAATCCAGCCTTTAACAAATTTCTCTGCTCATTTCCAGCAATAAGGAAAGATTGCTGCTCTAAAGAAATGCAATTGTTTGCGATGCTAAATACATGTAATGTAACCTTCTGCAGTGATATCAAATTTGTAACATTTTGTTTCTTACTGCTTTTTCTGTTAGTATTACATTCTGTCTCCTTTCTTTGCACGACCCCTAATGGTTTGTTCTGAATGTACTATGATCACAACCCATAGCTTGGATTGCCTTGCATTTTCATAACTGTACCACAGGTTTGTCTCCATAATCACTAATAGAAATCTGTGAGATAAAATTAGTGATAACATATATCACGTGCAATGGAATCTAGGTATATTTTTCATATGTAAAAAAAGTGTACTGGATATTTTTTTCAACCATATTAACATTCTACCTGGAAAAAAGTTGACTTCAACACATTGCATTTTGTACATATTGGGCTGGATTTTCTTGTAGGTAATAACGGTTTTTGCTTTTATCTCAGACGTTCCTACTCAGTTATATGGGAAAATTAGAGACAAAACAAAACTAGTGATAAAGTTATCACTCACAGTGGAATTCAGTTCATCATATAATTTGAAATGCAGATCTGATCGGGCTGGTGCCTTGTTTGTACATATCTCAGTCTTCTCCATTATTTACTATTTTATTCCTGAATAAGGAAACATTCCCAGTAACATTATGGTGGATCTGGATAGGAGAAAAGTCAGAGAAATTTCCTGCAGGACTTTGAGAAAAAAAATAAAGATTTTTCGCTTTTGCCCCCAAAAGGTTTCACCCATAGACAATACATTACATTTTCTCCTTCTCACCATTCCCAATACATTTTTTTGCCTATGTTTTCTATGACTGCAAGATTTCCCACCAAAATATTACTTCTTCTGAGGGCTAAGGTAGAGAAATAAATAGCTGAAAGTCAAATCTGTTAGTTCTACAACAACATATGCCTTGAAAAGGTTGTTAGCAGACTGAGTGTCTTTGTCCTTTGCCCAGAAGGCTAAATTTCTGCTTATGTAACATTGGCACAAACATTCTTGAAAAATAACTATTGCTTGGGATATTCCAGCAGTAAGCAACACATGACCTCAGTTTTTTAAGACCTCTGTTTTCAACAAAAGTAAAGGACAGCATTTCAACCGTCAACATTTTGGCAAGTTTACTATTCCATTGGCATATTTTTGAATTATTTTTGTGCAGGTTTTGAGATCTTTCTAAGAACTTAGTAAGTTTGGGATGGCAGTACGTAGTAGAAGAATTGTGTAACTTTATTGATTTAATGACATGACTTGTGGAGGTGCTGGGGGTGGTGGCGGTTTGTGTAAACACTCTATGACTCTTGTCATCTCCATATAAAAACACAGAATCATACTCCTCTGCAGCAGGAGTAGAAGACACAATCTCTAAAACATCAGCAGCTCTTCTAATATGTACCCCAGAGCCACGGCAACATTTAGGAGTACTTCTGCTGCTGTTAGTAGTGGCACATCTGATCTGTTGATAGTGTGTCTCACAGTCAGACTTGTGGTTGTGCTTCAGATAGGAACTCATAGAGGCGGTGCTTAGTTGAGAGCATGCTTTCCCCCTGCTCACATGCCTCTTACACAGACAACAGATAGCAACAGGCTTAGCTGACTCTTCAGCGTCATTTCGCATTTTGCGTCTGGCTTCTGGCCTAGTTGTGTCTGGTGCCCCCAGCAGTCTTCCATGTCCGCGTATGTAACGACATAGCAGCTCGGTTTGAGGCAGGGTTGGAGGCACTATGTGACACATCTCTGTTCCTTTGTGTCACGTTTCAGGCTCGAGGCTGTGTATTGACGCAGACCTCAGTTTTAGGCATTTGGGACCTGTAGTCTCCACCTATCTACTTCCTGGCTGGATTTTAAAAGGGAACTGGTTTCTCATTCAGTTACCCTTACGTTTTGTCCAGTGCAGTTCTCAGTTGTTTGTATCCTGTTCTCCTGTGTATGACCCTGGCTTGTCTGACCATCCATTCTGGTGCTGACCTGTGGCTCTCTCTGACTATCCTCTCTGTGCGCTCCCTTACTTATCGGACATCCAATCTGGTGCAGACCTGTGGCTCTGGCTGACTACCTACTTTTCTGACTGCAGGCATGAGTCAGTAGCCTCCCTTGTTGCCATCCTTTTTGGAAGACCTTTAGTGTTCTGTTCTGAGACTTCCTGGCACTACTGAGACTACCACTGGCTTCGGCCTAGTCTTGTGCAGTGTGGTTGACTTTGAGGCAACCTCCTATTCCTGATAGAGTTACTAGCCTCCCCAGTTACCCTCTGCCCCTTCCTGATCCATACTGTATATATTATACTAATAAAGGTGATTTTAACTATACCGTATGATTCTTGGTTTATTCTGGGGAACCGTGACACCTGTCCACATAATTGAACGTTAGTCCAATAAGAGAGGTATTGCTAAATACTGCGATACTCATTCATTTGGCCTCTACAACACTGGACTAACATGGCTAACGTAAATTGAATAATTATGGAAGATACCGAATATAGCCATCTAAAGAAAAATCATCTAAATAACCACAAAGGAAACCCAGCTTAATAGTGACATCTACTTTCTGACGCGCTGTAAGAAAAGACATCTTATCCCTAAGGGACTCGGGGTCAAGAACCAATCTGCAACAACTCATAACTCACAATATACTGAAAATCGTTGCAAATGCACAAGTGAGAGACTTCAAAATAAATTGTTCTATCAGCTCTTTGGAAAGAAATATGACCTACAATGCCAAAAACAAGCTACACTTGAAAATGTATGAAAACATAATACATATCAAATTAAATAATAAGACACTGCAATACAAAACCTATAAAACAACAATTTCAAAATCTCATTAAGAAGAACAAGAAACGTAATTGTATCTCTCATGTTTACAATGAATGTACATAAAGCACAACCTGGAAATACAAATTTGGGCTGCACCAAGTTAAAAAAAACAAGGACACTTACAAGAAAACCGGCTCTCAAATCAAATACTAAATACCAACCTGGAAACTAACATAAAAAACTCTGGAACTGTAAATCTCTCAGACCATGAGATGTCTCTACCGCAGATATCAGTTCTATCCAAGGGATTAATATTCTGTCCAAGCACGAGAATAGATCATATACAAATTTACATAGACCTCGAGGAATTTTTTCAGGAGACTACAGCTTAAGGAATAATTCTACAATAATGACAACACCACATCAATTTTGGATTACAACCCCCCCCCAAAAAACAAACACTTCACTCCATCAACAGGACTTAACCCTGAATTGGACCACTTAATAGAAATTTTCCTCCTTAGAACTGTATCCTACATAACAACTCAACAGAAAAACAACACATACAACCTATCACCACTAGAGAGGCATGCGATATGTGATCTAAGCACTAACCACAAAATCACCATTAAACCAGCAGATAAATGAAGAGCAATGGTAATCATGAATACTCAGGATTATATAGAAGAGGGAAAACAGAAAACTATCTGACATCAATTACTCACAAAGTCAGTCAACACTCCACCAATACATATATACAAAGGAACTACAAAATCTCATTAAACATTCTGAAAAAACTCACAACCAGAACTCAGAAAGCTTATATGAGCCGACTCTTCTGTAGGGACTGTTTAAATGCTTTCAAAAATCTACAAACCAGGAAACCCAGGCAGGCCAACAGTAACACGTATAGACACTCAGACTGCTCAGATCTCTGGCCTGGTGGCAAACAGCTTACAACACCTTCTCATTAACACCAATAACTTTATACAATACACCAAAGACTTCATTAACAAACTCAACCAAATCAAAGATTTACCTACTGAGACAATACTAGCTACCACGGAAGAAGAATCACTGTATAACAATATCCCACACCAGGATGGAATCAATGCCTGACATCAATTCCTGTCATCACAGGCCGAAAGCCAGAAATATTTCCTTCAGATTATAACTAATTTGATACAATTTATCCTCACACAGAATTATTTCACCTTAACCAGGACTTCTACTTATAGATAATGGAATCTGCCATGGGCACAAAGACAACACCATCGGCCAAAAAAAACAGCCAGTTGTTATTTTTTCAAGCACGGTAAGCCATTCAATTATCTGTGCTGTGAAAAAATACCGGTTGAGAAAACTTTGAAACTATTGAAACCCATTAAGCGGCAGAAACATGCATTAAGGGACTCACATTAACTGCTGAAAATCTGCACCCAGTTTTTTGTGCTCATGTGAAGAAATGCCCCCCAAAAAACCTAAGTGACCAGTGGATGTATTGATATGGGGCCCTAAGCCCCATATCAATACATCCAAGGTCCTCAAAAATATTATGAGATCCTGTGTTATTCTAGGAGCCTATGCACTAAGATTTTTCAGATTGAGAGAGATCTTAGTGCACAGGCTCCAAAGAATAATTTAGGAACTGGAGAAGTGATATCACTGGACAAGTTATCTTTGCATTATCACCTCTTTATGACACATAGTGCATAACCCCCATTCTTCCATGGGTACACTTTTTTGTTTGTGTACACTTTCAAACATACAATAAGCATCATGCTATTGTATTAGCAATTAGTGGAGACTGATGTTTGCTCTATCTCCACAAGGTGGAGGTATCTGACAACCAAAATTGAATGAAAAATAAATGCAGTGATCGAATTATATGGATTTCACAGCCAGTTTATTGAAAATGCTGTCATCTACAATAGTATCAAGCTTTTTCTCTGCAGG
This sequence comes from Rhinophrynus dorsalis, assembly GCA_037306005.1. Lineage (NCBI taxonomy): Eukaryota > Metazoa > Chordata > Amphibia > Anura > Rhinophrynidae > Rhinophrynus > Rhinophrynus dorsalis. The sequence continues at coordinate 132,833,375 of CM074719.1, forward strand.
TCCTACTTGTATCTTGATTGAAATTGTATAAATTCCCAGTAATTACACAATATTCTCAAATAAAGCAAGCAGTACTATAATCTCACAGTTCTGAATTGTTTATAAATTCAAACAAACAATAATCATCATGCAATTTTATTACAATTAGAGGAAACGGCTGTTTGCTCTATCTCCACAAGGTGGAGATATTTGACAACCCAAATAATTGAATGAAAAATAAATGAAATGATAGAATAATGTGGTATTTCATGGCCAGTTTATTGAAAATGCTGTCAGCTACAATAATAGCAAGCTTTTTCTCTGCAGGACCTACCTTTATCTTGATTGAAACTGTATAAATTCCCAGTAATTACACAGTGTTCTCAAATAAAGCAAGCAGTACTATAATCTCACAGTTTTGAATAGTTTCTACAATTCAAAGGCCATTTTTGTACTATATGTAATAAAACATAATTTGAAGTGTGTACCCAGATAATGTTAAAGACCAATGCATTGTTAACTCTTACTAACACTTTCATTTCCTGAAATATTATCGCTCTCTAATTTATGAAAAGTTATAAAAAAAGAGATTTCTTTTTTAACATGTTAACCCTTTGCATCACAAAGAAGCACACTGAAGACATGCCTAGCAGGTGAAAGGTGGTACCTTATTTACTGTAGACAAAACAGGAGACTGGTAAAGTGATACCTTTATTGGCTAATTGAATAACTTTTGATAAAGCTACTTACAGTTAGCACATAAAGGTATCGCTTTTACTCAAGGAATTTATTGTAATTACTGATGAAGATGCTTCAATAATTGAACTCAGAAGTTCTTGCTGTTGGCATGGATAAAAACATCTAAATGTCATACAAGCTATAAAAAGCCCTCATACAATATAATCAAGACTATGATGACCCAAAGTTGAACCTCTGTTAACTTATTGATTAATCTATCAGGCTTATTTCAATGGCTTCTATTGTATTTATAGTCATGCAGAAAAACTAACTCAGCGAGAAGAAGAAACAGATAGTATACCTTATTGATCAAGCTAAAGAGGTGTAATTCTGGAGCAAACCGGCTGCACCATAGAGAGGAGATTGAAATTCACATTGTTTTAAAGGAGCAGTAAACTTTTTTTTAATGAAAACCTATATATTATAGAGCTTTTCTTGCTGAGTAAAACAAGGTGTCATTGTGCTATATAGGCCTAGAACAAGGGCGTGAACAAGACAGGGCGGAGATACCAAGAAAAGACAAGAGAGACATAAGACCTGGTAAGAAAAAATCAGAAAAACATGGAAAATCATGACACAAGGGTACTCCCACTGCTGTCAATTGTTTTATTCAAATGTAATAAGAGTACAAATTGTCAGTAAGTGAATTACAGTATGATTACTTCTTAAAAACTCTTACTGACAGTATGACTCAGCAGTTTCTATCACTTTATATAGAGAAGTGTTTCTCTGTGACTTTACTCTCAAACAGAATGTAACAGAATAACCAGTTGGAATCTGACCGCTAGAGGACACTGTTAATGTAAAAAACCACAGAGTTTAAACTTTAATAACTCTAGAATTATTCATCTCTTGGAAGAAGGAGTACCCTCATTTTACTCAACAGGAAAACTCCCTACTTTCATAGCAATATTGTAATGCTATTTTAATTAACTAATTAATTAATTAATTAATCAATCAAGAAAATGCTTTACCAAGAAGACTATATTAAGATTTCTATATTTTTCATGTGTGTCCTGGAGAGCTGTTTTAGTACGAAGTTACTAGACTTGTGCACTGCAAAAAAAAATTGGGAAAATGTGATTTTGGATAAAAAATTATTTTTAATATTTGGAGGGTCCGCATTCTGGACCTGACCTGTTCGACTCCGATGAAATTCGGCAAAAGTCCGAATTATTCGGCTGAATTCAAAATACTTTAAAATATACAATAAAAATTTAAATAAATAAAAATAAATGGAACCATTTCCTGGGTCTCAATAAAGATGGTGGAACAGGGTAAGGTGGGCATTTAGTCTTATGGTACTGTAGATGACGTATGGATGTGGCTATTCAAAGGAAGAAGGGAGACTGAGGATGACTGGTGCAAGGTGGACTCGGGATGACTGGAACACTGTAGATGTAGCCAGCAGCAAACTGCAGAACACTGAAGCAGGTAGGATCTGGGTGGCTAGATATACGACTTTTGTTACAATAGGCTGCAAAACTCAGGATGACTGGTGCAGGGCAGACTCGGGATGACAACAACACTGTAGATGTAGCCAGCAGCAAACTACAGAACACTGGAGTAGGTAGGACTCAGCAGATAGATAGATATATGACTTTTGTTACAATAGACTATGAAACTGAGGATAACTGGTGCAGGGTCGGACTCAGGATGACAGGAACACAGTAAGTGTAGCCAGCAGGAATCTGCAGAACACTGTTGCAGAACTCAGTAGATAGATGTAGCAGACTTTTATAGAAGACACTACAAAACTGAGGATGACTGGTGCAGGGTGGACTCAGTATAACAGGAACACTGTAGATGTAGCCAGCAGCAAACTGTAGAACACTGGAGCAGGCAGGACTCAGTAGACAGATATATACAACTTTTGTTACAATACACTACAAAACTGAAAAAATCAGAAAAACATGGAAAATCATGACACAAGGGTACTCCCACTGCTGTCAATTGTTTTATTCAAATGTAATAAGAGTACAAATTGTCAGTAAGTGAATTACAGTATGATTACTTCTTAAAAACTCTTACTGACAGTATGACTCAGCAGTTTCTATCACTTTATATAGAGAACTGTTTCTCTGTGACTTTACTCTTAAACAGAATGTAACAGAATAACCAGTTGGAATCTGACCGCTAGAGGACACTGTTAATGTAAAAAACCACAGAGTTTAAACTTTAATAACTCTAGAATTATTCATCTCTTGGAAGAAGGAGTACCCTCATTTTACTCAACAGGAAAACTCCCTACTATATGTTTTCATAGCAATATTGTAATGCTATTTTAATTAATTAATTAATTAATTAATTAATTAATCAAGAAAATGCTTTACCAAGAAGACTATATTAAGATTTCTATATTTTTCATGTGTGTCCTGGAGAGCTGTTTTAGTACGAAGTTACTAGACTTGTGCACTGCAAAAAAAATTGGGAAAATGTGATTTTGGATAAAAAATTATTTTTAATATTTGGAGGGTCCGCATTCTGGACCTGACCTGTTCGACTCCGATGAAATTTGGCAAAAGTCCGAATTATTCGGCTGAATTCAAAATACTTTAAAATATACAATAAAAATTTAAATAAATAAAAATAAATGGAACCATTTCCTGGGTCTCAATAAAGATGGTGGAACAGGGTAAGGTGGGCATTTAGTCTTATGGTACTGTAGATGACGTATGGATGTGGCTATTCAAAGGAAGAAGGGAGACTGAGGATGACTGGTGCAAGGTGGACTCGGGATGACTGGAACACTGTAGATGTAGCCAGCAGCAAACTGCAGAACACTGAAGCAGGTAGGATCTGGGTGGCTAGATATACGACTTTTGTTACAATAGGCTGCAAAACTCAGGATGACTGGTGCAGGGCAGACTCGGGATGACAACAACACTGTAGATGTAGCCAGCAGCAAACTACAGAACACTGGAGTAGGTAGGACTCAGCAGATAGATAGATATATGACTATTGTTACAATAGACTACGAAACTGAGGATAACTGGTGCAGGGTCGGACTCAGGATGACAGGAACACAGTAAGTGTAGCCAGCAGGAATCTGCAGAACACTGTTGCAGAACTCAGTAGATAGATGTAGCAGACTTTTATAGAAGACACTACAAAACTGAGGATGACTGGTGCAGGGTGGACTCAGTATAACAGGAACACTGTAGATGTAGCCAGCAGCAAACTGTAGAACACTGGAGCAGGCAGGACTCAGTAGACAGATATATACAACTTTTGTTACAATAGACTACAAAACTGAGGATGACTGGTGCAGGGTGGACTCAGGATGACAGCAACACTGCAAATGTGCTGAGCAGCACAAACCCACAAATCTGCCATCCCACAGAGTCTTTCTCATGTTAGCAACACTATAGATGTAGCCAGCCGCAAACTGCAGAACACTGGAGCAGGCAGGACTCAGTAGATAGATAGATATAAGACTTTTGTTACAATAGACTACAAAACTGAGGATGACTGGTTCAGGGCTGACTTGGGATGACAGCAACACTGTAGATGTAGCCAGAAGCAAACTGCAGAACACTGGAGCAGGCAGTACTCACTCAGTAGATAGATATATACGACTTTTGTTACAATAAACTACAAAACTGAAGATGACTGGTGCAGGGCGGACTCAGGATGACAGCAACACTGGAGATGTAGCCAGCAGCAAACTGCAGAAAACTGATGCAGGACTCAGTAGATAGATACTGCAGACTTTTTTAGAAGAAATGAAAAACAATAGAGCAAGACAGAACAACCTGTATAATGGGACAACAATGTAGACTTTAATTCCCCACCCTGTGTCCCACCAAGTCAGGGAGGTGTCCACTGTCCAGCCTACCACATTCTATAGATGGGTAAGCTGGAGCACTCAGCGTATTATAGTACTAAGGATGATTAAAGATGAAGTCCTTTTTCTTTTTCAATCTGCATCGAACCTGAGAGCAGGGTAACCCAGCCTTGGCAGGTTGACTTTTAAAAAAGTAATTTGCTCAATGAGCTGGAGGATCAAGTGAGAGTGCTGGGGGCTAAGTATATTTCCTGTTACAGAAAATACTCGCTCACTCTGGACAGTGGTTACGGGAAAGAAAGCAACTCCTGGGCTACCAGGGATAAAGTAGGCCACACAGCCCTCTTGTTATCCCAGAAAGTCAAAGGATCTGTACTTGGGGGCAAAGAAGGTTCTGCAAGGTAAGACTTAACCTCAAGCTCAGCACTCTTTCTTTTGTCCAAAGCATTATCTGTCCTTTGGCTCAGCATAAAAAGCAGCAGCTGCTCCACTGGAACAAGATGAAGTGCTACTGGCGCTACTACTGATATGTCCCGGAAGACCAACACACTCCTCCAGCTCATCTGCGAAATCCTTTCCCGCCTCCTGTGACTGCATCCTGTTTATTCTTTGCCTCTCATGCACCCTCGCTATCAATTTTTCCCACCAGGGTAGTGAGGGAATTGGAACTAAGTGCCAACTTGCCTTTGGTTCGAGGATCGCAAATTGTGGCAAGCATTAACTCGGGACAATTGTCCATAAGCTCTTCCATGTGCTGAGTCAGTTCCTTTTTCAGCCTCATTAGAAGGGTAGCAATATCAGTAATTACATTACCCTTAGCACCAGGCAAGCATTCCCTATGGGCAAGGAAATCATCAATTTTTAATGAGACGTGTGTGAAGAGGGGAATGACTTCGGCCAGTCTAGCATTCGCTTTGCTTAAAATGTCCATCAAAGCATGGAAAAGCGTGAGGAGTGTCACTACCTGTTCCATCAGGGCCCAGCCAGCCCTGCCAGGGTTCTGTTACTGCCAATGAAATGGTGACATGACATTGCATGAATTACCTTTTTCTGTTCCAGGATAAGCTTTAGCATATCTAAGGTGGAGTTCCACCTGGTCCCAACATCTTGTTTCAGGTGGTTCTCTGGGAGTTCTGCCTTTTTCTGTTCCTCCCTGAGGAGCTGGCTATCCTTGACGCTACCATGGAAGTGGCCAGCAATTTGTCGGCACGGCTCCAAAAGTGCTGACAACCTTTCAGTGTTATTGCCATCCTCGAGAGCAGCCTTAACTACCAGATGCAGGACATGCACTGAGCAGCGCAGACCCACAAATCTGCCATCCCGGAGAGCCTTTATCATGTTAGCTGCGCCGCCAGTAACCACAAACCCCATCTGTGCCTGTGTACCTGCCTGCTGCACTAGCCACTGTGCCACCATGTTCTGCAGTGCTTTGAGAATGTTATCTGAGGTGTGCTGCTGATCCATTACCTCAGCATAGAGGAGGAAAGAGTGGTGCCCCTGCTTAGCTACTGCACCTGAACTTGTCGGTAATGATGTGTCTTGCAACACATTGGGCTGCCACCAATGCGCCGTCAATGACTGGAAGCCATGCTGGCCACTCGGAGCACTTGATAAGTCAGTGGTAAAGTGCACTGACTGGCCACCAGCCTTTCCTGGCAGGTCCTTCAAAAGCCCAACGCATGACCGGTACAGTGAGGGCACTATAGTTCTACTAAATGTGATGCAGGATGGAATTTTAAATATCAGGGTGCGACAGCCTCCATAAGTTGCTGAAAGGGCTCCCTGTCCACCTAATTAAAAGTACCACCCCCAATGGCTATGAGCTGTGCAATGAGGTGTGTGATTTTTCTGGACTGCTGTATGCACATCCCCTTTGAATGAACCCCACCAAAATCTTCCAGTGTAGCCTGTATTGATTTTGGGATGGGCTGTGACTGTCTGCTCTTAGGGCCAGATGTATCATGTTCCCCCTGCCCTTTCTCCTGTCTACTGGTGGTGAGTGGTATATGTAGTAGTGCCACTTTCTGCACTTATCAACACTGACTTGTGGTAGTTGTTCAAGTGTTGGTTCATCCCGGAGATGGATAGATGACCCAACACCCTCCCACGGATGACTTCCCTGCCACACAATTTGCATTTCGCTAGAGCGCCATTGCCAAGTGAAACAAAATGCTCCAATGCTTTGGAGCGACGGATGACTCTGCCAGTTGACATTGAAGGTGGTGGAGAAGAAGAAACTGAGGTGACACTTTCTTCCTCTTCACATGCTGGAGCAACCTCACTATGCTTTTTGCTTCTACGTACCTTTACAGGGGTACTAGTAGAACTAGACATGGCAGCTGGGATGTTGGGACTGGGACTGGAGGAGGATTGTGGAGTAACAGTGGTGGTGGAGACACTAGCAGCTACTACCTGCCTGGGAGACTCAACTGGAACTGGAGAGGCAGGTGTTGAGTTCTCAATAGAAGAGACAATTGTAGCTGGAAAAACAGGAGAAGTACTATGTGTAGCAGGGAAAAAATCAAGCCGTGGGGAAAAATCAAGCTCAGTGGAAAAATCAAGCTCAGGAGGCCTTGGTCCCTCATATTCTTCTTCTACATCTTGTAGGTTTGTTCAAGAAGAAAAATCACCAGCAGCAGATTTTGGGGAGACCTGCTGAATTGCCTCTTCTGCCTGGTGGCTACCGGGGAATGGTAAACAACTATCTCCCTCACCCTCAATAACATTTTTTTGGAGAAGTTATGCTCTCAGTGGCAGTGACAATGGCAGCAGGAGGAATTTTCTCCAAATACTGCAATAATTCTCCTTTAGGCTCTTATACATATGTTCTCTGTAAAACTCCTGTGTTGATACTGCCCATGGTTTCTGACCAATAGTGTTAAACACATTAAGTGTCCACAGGTTTATAGAACTGGCTGTAGCAGAGGTGGTGACGGAACTGGCACTGGCACTAGTCATTGTGCAGGTGGTTCTGGGGGGATCATCACGAAACAGCTGACGACGGGAAACAGATGCCAGCTGCTTTGTGGACTCCGAGGAGGACCTGGACCTCTCTACCCTGTTAGTACAGGTAGAACGACCTGAAGTTCCCTTCTTATTTTAATTTCTTGGTTTGGAATGCTGCTGTGAGTCTGACTATGACATTGACTACTAGTAGTACTAGTACTACTGACAGTCCTCTTCTTTAGCCGCCTGCTGCTGTTAGCTCTGCTTGAAAGCAACGGCACTGTGGTGATGTTGGTGGTTGCTGGGTCACTGCAGCTGGTACCAGGACGATCAACATCCGGTTGTTCACTAGGACTCAAATCCATTACAGATAGGTCGGTAGTGTACTACAATAATTTAAAGTTTTAAAACCTGGCCACACAACAACTGTCAGACTGTATGTAACTTAGTCAATTGAGGTTAGACAAGAATAGGGTAACAAATCAATTTCAGTGCCTGATTTAGTGGGGAAAAAACATAGTACTTTCTCCTTTCTAGTGTATATCGAGGGAACTGCAAGTTCATTTAAAAGCTATATGCGAAATTTCCTTCTTTTTCAATAGTATAGTTCCTAATTTGACACTAAAAGGTGCAATTAAATACATTCAGTATATATTCCCCATTTGTTTCTCTGCTCACCAGTGTACTGTACAGCTGAAGCGGGATCATTAACCCTTCCAGAACCAGAATGACATGAATCAACTTATTTATATCCCCAATGCAAAGGGTTAGGCAAAACTTTTTGCCTTAAAAGAGAAACATAAGAAATTAGCTAGAAAATGTCTCCCCTTTTTTCATTGAATTGAAATCAATGATAATCTAACTGATGCATTTTCACCATACTAAAGTATATAATGGTATGTCTTTTAACCACACGTTGTCAGTCTGTGTTTGGGAGAGAGAAGAAAGCTGTATTTTTAAGTAAAGGGCTCAGGCATAGAGATAGGAGTATTGATGGTAGCCAGTTGTGCACTGGACTGTTTGGGTGATTAGGGTGTGTGTAGGAAGGGAGAAAGGAGAGTTAATCAATCAATCAACCAGTATAACCTTTGCCTGATAAGTTACTGGGACAGTCAGTTAAACAAGTGACCATTCCTATCTGAGCTGGCAGTGCCTGTGTTTCGACTAAGACTGAGAGACAGACACTATGTGCGCATAATATACCATACATTCAAAACAAATCAAACAGACAACAAATTCAACTTGACATACTTTATTACTTATACAAACTCAATCCTACATACGTGCAAACAAAATCAAGAAGGCAAACACATATACTGAGGTGCTGCACTTACTGCTATGCTCTCTATGCATTCATTATCCTTATTGCAAGTTACTGATTCTGAAGCTAACATGTCTATCCTGTGAATGTACTGTAACAATTAACAATGTAGAAAAGTGAAAGATGCTGAAATGTTGACACTTGCTACTAGTGGAGAGGCAGACAAGCAAAGATGGGGCACTGGAATTGCTTGCAGAACCATATTTCTCAGTAGAGCTCCAGCTTTTGAGGGGCGCCTTGGCATATTCTCTGTTGGTGTGGCCAGAACAATTTCAGTGTCTCTGCACCAGTTTTATACACTGGTACACACTATTATTTAACCCCTTGGATGCTAGAGAGATCTACGATGGGTCATGTAAGGAGTGAGAGTGTGGTCATGGGAGGAGATAAAGGTGCCTAGAGTGCTTTGCCTAGGGGAGCCTGGGATGTGAATCTTCTCCTTATTGCTTGCAGTTACAGGGAGTGTGGGTGTGCTTTGTAGACAGTGACACTGACATTAACAGACAGGGGCAGTTTAAAACATTTTTGAGGAGACACACAGGTAGAAGATCTGACACCTCAGCTGAGACTGAGCATGACAGTGACAGATACTACAGAAAAAGACATACATCATACATTATTTTAAGACAGATAGTAACAGACACAACTTTACAGTAAAAATCAACACTACCATTAAATCCAACATTGTGCTGGGGCAGGGATAAAGGGAAAGGAGTAGGAGGAGTACAAGGATGGTCATATGTGAGAAGGAGGAGATATGTGATATGAAAAGTTCCATGAAAAGTAGCTCTGTGCCTTGTAACACTAAAGATGATGACAAGGCACATTCTAGTGTTGTTACCCTAGTGTAATTGGCAGTACTGCATCAGTCAGTGACAGTGACACAACTCTGTTAACTAGTACTGATTGTTCTATAAATTACCCTAAGGGGAAAGTAAAATTAATAAAACCTAGAATAATGTAGTAATTATGAAGTGGATGATACTACTTATATTGATTACCTAATTTTGATGATGATGATATTGATGTTGATTTAGGATATGTCTCTTCACCCTTCCCTCCTTCTTCTTATAGTACAGTGAAGTAGAGACTGATTCCCCCCTCTAGTCACACTTACTACTCTTGACTTAGCAGCAACACAGGACAGTATCCACAGCCTGTGCTAACACTGCTTCTGGTGTTGTTTGAAAGTGCAGTGCCACTGCCACCTGCTGTGAATGCTATTGCAACATCTATCCCCTGTAGTAGTAGTAATAGTCCCTCAGGAAACCCACAGTCTATGAAATCTCCAGAATGGAGAGGTTTCTCTTAAAGGGATAATAATGTTTCATAATAAAAGCAGCTCTAATTAATCTTCATAGTATTTGAACTTTGGAGAGTGTTATTTCAATTCTGTCAGAGCTGTAGTTCAAGAGTAATTGAATTATAAATTGTCCCCCTCCCGCCCCTTTTACTGATGTAACACTGTTCAGACAGATCAGAAGGGAGGTGCCCAGGTAGACTGCAGAGAGGGACAATCTTCAAATAAGATAAGAGAAAAAACCTGAAAAACTTGTCAAGGGGGACAGGGCCTTCATTGTTCTCATAGGAAGAAGATTGTCCCCTTCTGTTATCTGTCTGGTCTTACAACCAGATTCCACATATGAGAAGAGATGGCTTACACTAGGTAAAAGGGGCAGGAGGGGAAACTTTGCTTGTGAAAATCTCTCAAACCATAAACGTTTGAGAGATAAGACTTACATCGTTCTTCATGTTTTTTTTAATGCCTACAAAATAAAATAAAGATAAAACTAAGTATTACTATCCCTTTAAAGGTAAACACTGCTTGCAAGAATGTAACCACCTTCCCCATTAACAGCTGACAACAGAGGTCCCTACCAGCTTACTAACAATTTATTCAAGACTTATGTTCCTTTAGATCTCAGCCCGCTGACATCTTTTTAAGAATTATGTTGCTATAGGACTAAGCCTGCTAACAACTATGACTGTGGACATTTCCACTTCACCACTCATCAGCAGTAGAATGGGAATTCTCGCTCTCATAGAAATCATAGGAGGAAACTGGGTGGAAATTGGCAAATTTCTCATGAGAATTTCATTGGCGGTATCAAAAAGGCAGACATTTTGTATGTTTTCTATGTGTAGGTATTTCCATTAAAAAGGTGGAAACTCTTTGTTGGGTTTGCGTTGGAGTTAGGAAGGGGTACAGACACAGTTTTTGGTATTTTCGTTAATTGACTCCTGGGGGGAGATTCACTAAGCGGTGATAAAGAGGTGATAATGAGTTGATAACGTGGAGATAATTTCTCCAGTTTATCTCTTATCCAATTACTATGTTATTCTATGGAGCCTATGCACTAAGATTTCTTCGACTCCTGAGATCTTAGTGAATAGGCTCCATAGATTTACAAAGGAACTGGAGAAGTGATAAACTGGAGAAGTCATCAACACTTCATCACCTCTTTATCACTGCTAAGTGAATCTCCCCCCTGTTCTCTTGATTAAGTTCATGACTCTGAACTCCTGATTTGTAAGATAAACAGGTGGATCATTAACCTGCTGTTGTTCAATATTTTTGTATCATGTATATTGCTGTCTGTACCATATTGTTGCAGATAATTTGTATGCCTGTACCTATATTTTCTGATATCTGTATTTGTTAATGGGCTGTTTTGTGGTTGTAAAATATAAAATTGCAAATAAAAAGATTTTGAAAAAAAAAGGTGGAAACTAGTGTTTTTTTGTTTCTTCTGAAAAAAATATTGCAAAATAATGGGATTTTTTTTAACCATTCCTAATGCAAAACAATGCATTGGAGTCTTCTCTAACATTCAGATCAAGTTTTTAAAAATCCAGCTTAAATTGACTGGAGCTGGGGGCATTTTTATTTTCCTTCTCTAAATGGTCCAAATGATTTGCACCATAAGTGCTGCTATTTAGCTTCTGGAAAATAGCCCTTTGTCTTTTGAATTCTATGTAGGATGTCTTTAAGTTTTGTTTCAAGCTATTGTGTTTACTGTCTTTTGAGGGTAATTTCGTATTTCAATGTAATCTCCTTCATGAATTTTTAGAATTTGCATTTAATCTCCTTTGGGAGCCTTATACACTATCTCTCCAGTCATCATTGGGAATATTTTAGCATATCTATGTGATATCCTTTGGGAGCTTTTTACAATTCTATTACAATTTCCTCTGGAAATAATTTATAATCTCTGTACAGTCACCTATGGGAGAATTTCCCAATTCCAGTACAATGACCTTTGGTATTGTAGCATCTTAGAACTCCTTCATTTTCCTTTGCCATGGTATTCCAGGAATTCTTTTACTCAATTTGTTTAAAGTGCAGCTTTTACACATTTCTCTGAATCTAGTACATTCCATTCTTTGCTTCCCTCAAGTTCATTGTTAAACCCTTAATATACTTGAAGGTTGCAGTCGCTTTATATTGCCATTGCATTGAGTATTGTCATTTCACATGTTTTATAAAGACCAGTGATGGGGATGAAGTAATACTGGGGACATTCTGTTCTAAACCAACTTTGTCATAGGGGACAAATAAGAATCAACAAAACTTCCACTGATTTAACCCTTTGGTGCCAAGCAATGCGTTGCATACCGCTCTGGCGCTCAAAGGGTTATATGTGAGTTTTTAATCCCCTGAGTGCCAGAGAGGTCTCCAGCACTTGGCATAGCAATGTGTTGATGGTGTGTCAAGCTTTCAGGCATTTAAAGGGATACTAATGTTTCATAATAAAAGCAGCTCCAATTAATCATCATAGCATTTGGACTTTAGAGAGTGTTATTTCAATTCTGTCAGAGTTGTAGTTCTAGAGTAATTTAATGACAAAGTGTCCCCCTCCCGCCCCTTTTACTGATGTCACACTGTTCAGTCAGATCAGAAGGGAGGCGCCCAGGTAGATTGCAGAGAGGGACAATCTTCAATTAAGATAAGGGAAAAACCTGAAAGACTTGTCAAGGGGGGCAAGGCTTTCATTGTTCTCATAGGAAGAAGATTGTCCCCTGCTGTTATCTGTCTCGTCTATGGACTGCATTCCACATCTGAGAAGAGATGGCTTACACTAGGAAAAAGGGGCAGGAGGGGAAACTTTGCTTGTGAATATATCTCAAACCACATTGGGGGGGGCTGTCATGACAGGTTTTATCTCAGACATTTTTAATGAAATCTATGTCGAAATTTTAGATAAAACTGCAATGGAATCCAAGTCTTAGGGCCCTATGTTCAGATTAAAAGCATGGTAAGTCTGGGATGAACTAACTACATCTTAGCACACAAATTCTCAAAATGCCCATTGATTTATATGGGGCTTTTAACCTATTGAATGCTAGAATGGGCTCCAGTGAATTGCAGAGCAATGCATGTAGACCTTTCTAGCATTCAAGGAGTTAAAAGCCCTGTTTAAGTCAATTAGATTCTACTGGGGTACATTCAACAGCATAAGAGACTATAGTGCATATTGGCAGTCGATCTCAGCTAGAGCTAGAACTTTGATGTTAGCCTGCCCTATAGCATGTGCAGGGGAAATGGAGATACAGCATCAGTTTTCTAAAGGAGTCGTATAGGAAGGAAACATTCAATAATGCCCATAGCCTGCCTTATTGCCTTCCCCTGTGAACAGGCACCACTGAAGGGATGAATTCTGGGTAGATGGATAGCTTAGTAATTTGACGTTACTCAGGTGTGTAGACTGAAAACCTATTCAAGGGTCAGATTGTGCAGAATCACTGTTGTACATTCCCCCCACTGTTCCTTTGCTCCCTTTTGCACACTACATATAAACTGGGCACAAAGGAATTTCGGAATCAAATTCATTTTTGCCTTCATCCAGCCAGGTGGTGGAAGGGCTGGTTTGATAGAAGTTGTACAATAGCGCAACTGAGCATAGAATGTACTAACGTGTCTTTACATCAGCACCAGCAAGTGTATTTGGCTAGCAAACTTTTACAACTCATTCATTGCTCTTTTGTTTTGTATACTTCCCTTTGTGTGTCTCTCCTTTCCCAATACGTTCATTATATTTGTAATTTTTCTAGCACATGTCAAACAAATTTGCAGCTACATTTCTCATAACGACCCCAGGGTTGCTAATTACATCTCCAATCAAGGGCAAACCGAAGTGGCTTCAAATTGTCCAGAAATCCCCCCTTTGACTCCTTTACCCCATCAGACTAGTTAAAAACTCAGTTTTAACAACCCGGTAACAAAAAACATGTGCACCATTGCTTTTCACATGGACCAGCTGTTGATTGGCTACTTATCCCATCATCCTTAGACGTTCCTTGCCTATCTGAGAATGATGGAAAACCTTGAGTTGTTCACTATCAGGTCTATGTTCAGAGATCTGCACCAGCATAAAGAGTTACTCAAAATGTATTTTAACTTTTGGAATCCCCCTCTCTGGAATCCCGGATTTACCCCTACCAATATATTGTTTGCAATGTACTGGATATCCCTAGCATCTAAAGGGTAAAAGAATGTATGAACCACTGGGGTGAAAAGTAAGTAAATGCATTTTCTGTATCACTAAGCAAATACCTAGGACTGGATTCAAGTGCAGGAGATAAATGTTACCTCCCGTTTTAATCACACGTTTTCCTATTGAAGTCTATGGGGATACCTGTAGATAAAAGCAGAGATAATATTAGCACCTGCATTTAAATCCAGCCCTAAAAACATTGGCTCACATTTCTAATATCGCTTTGGAGTTTTTCTGGAGTAAACCAACTGAACGATAGGGGACAAATAAATTCCTGTTAAATTAAACTGGCCTTTTAACCCCTTGAGTGCTAGAGAGGTTTCAAATGCATTCTGAAGCAATGCATTGGAGACCTCTGTGGCATTCAAGTGGTTAAAAAGCTCTATTCAAGTGCATGGGGAATTAAGAATTTGTAATTGTCCCCTATGGTGCAGTTGGTTTACACCAGAATAACTGCTGTTATAAGTATGGGACATTGTCCTCAAATGGGTGAGTTAGTTAGCCATGTTATACAGGAAGTTACTGGTATTTTGAATATATAATTTAAAGAGATAGTAATGTTTCATAATAAAAGTAGCTGCAATCTTTATAGCATTTGGGCCATGGAGAGTGTTATTTCAATATTGTTAGACTTGTATTTCAAGAGTAATTGAATGATAAAGTATCCCCATCCCACCCCTTTTACTGATGTAACACTGCTCACCTCAGAGCAGCAAGACTGTCTGGATGGATCACAGAGAGGGACAATCTTCAGTGAGCATAAGGAAAAACCTGTCAAGGGGGGCAGGGATTTCCTTACGCTCACAGTAAGAAGATTGTCCCTTGCTGTGATTTGTCTGGTCAATGGACCAGATTCCACATCTGAGGGGAGGTGGCTTATACTAGGAAAAAGGGGCGGGAGGGGGAAACTTTATCATTCAATTACTCTTGAACTTCAACTCTGACAATATTGAAATAACACTCTCCATGGCCCAAATACCATGAAGCTTAATTGGATCTGCTTTTATTGTGAAACATTACTATCCCTTTAAAGGACGGAGCAGCTCCAACTCGCATCCATCCAGAATGGCTGCCAAGCCACGCCCCGTATTCTTATGTTTTTATTTAGCACTATTACTTCCAATCTCCTTCACTTTCTTTATACATAGAGGCAAAAGAGAAATAGTATGGGTGATTATGATTATGTTACATAGAGCTGTATTTGCTCATGTCACCCTTAACATCTATCATTTATAACCTCCTCATCTTATACATAAAGGATCAGTAGCCATTTCTGGAAGATATTTCAATCAAAGGTTATTACAGCTAAAACTGGTGTCAAAAATGTATATGTTATATTATTTATGTGAAAATTTGAGTCATAGAGCTGTCAGTGATGGGAACAGCACCTTCTGGTGACCACAATTGACAATTGCATTATAATCCTATATAATAAAATGCTAGAATGTTTGTATGATGCAGTCATGTGCAGTAGAGACTGCCCGAATGCAGCACATTCTGTGCATTCGGGAAGTCTTTACAGGTCATGACTGTATCACGTGCGCCACCAGTGAGGTGGTGGCAGTACACAGAGCAGAACTGGCCTCTTAACCCTTTAAGTGCCAGAGGGGTACGAAATGCATTGCAAAGCAATGTGTTGCATACCCCTCTGGCACTAAAAAGGGCTAACATCACCCGGACCTTGGCCCGTGTACAAGGGCGCAGGCACGCAGTGGTCACTAAAGGACCACAGAGCTTTTTTTTTTTTCCTTTGACGATCGGACTCAGGGCAGCTGCGCGGGGAACCCTGAAATCCATGACGGTCATAATATGTCATGGGTCGTTCAGGCACTTTTTACCCATGACGTACCATGACCGTCAAGAGTCGTTAAGGGGTTAAAGGGATAGTAATGTTTCACAAAAACAGCAGCTCCAATTAATCTTCATAGTATTTGAGCCATAGAGAGTGTTATTTCAATACTGCCAGAGTTGTAGTTCAAGAGTAATTGAATGATAAAGTTTCCACCTCCCGCCCCTTTTACCTAGTGTAACACTGCTCACCTCAGATGTGGAATCTGGTTGCTTGACCATACAGATGAAAGCAAAGGACAATCTTCTTTCTGTGAGAACAATGAAAACCCTGCCCCCCTTGACAGGTTTTTCAGGTTTTCCTTTATCTTAATTGAAGATTGCCCCTCTCTACAATCTACCTGGGCACCTCCCTGCTGCTCTGAGCTGAGCAGTGTTATAACAGTAAAAGGGGTGGGAGGGGGATTTTTAACCTTCAAATACTCTTGAACTACAACTCTGACAGAGTTGAAATAACACTCTCCAAGGCCCAAATACTATGATGATTAATTAAAGCTGCTTTTATTATGAAACATTACTATCCCTTTAAAGGGAAAGTAAGGTCTATAATAAAATTGTGCTTGGAGTCTTCTACAATGGTTTCATAACATGCAGTGCTAAGTTTAATAACTTTACTGTTCAGTAGTTCAAAAGATATTAAAGCTTAAATGATTCCCCTCCCGCCCCTTCTGGCCGCCTCTCAATGACTCTGTGATCTGGTCCTGGGACCGGACGGATGCAGCGAGGGACAAATTTCAGTGAGTAAGTATAAGGAAAACCATGCCACCCCCTTGGCATATGAGGACAGGATTTTCCTTTTGCTTACTGAAGTTTGTCCCTCACCGCTCTCCATCCGGACCATGCTCATAGACAGCGTGACACGTCCAGAAGGGGCTTCAATATTTTTTGAACTATTGAACATTAGCGTTGCATGTTATAAAACCACTGTAGAAGACCAAGAGAGAACCTTTATTATAGACTTTACTATCCCTTTAATATGCTTACATGCAAAAATGGATTGGGAAAAAATAAAATGAAAATCCTAATAAAAAATACATCAAATAAATACAATCATAAAAAGTACCACACAAAAAAGACTTAGAAGTAAGCAGGGCTATTTTTCTGGAATAAAAGGCTCCAGCATTACATTTTTTAAAAATTTTTATTATTATTTTATTTTATTATTTTATTTAATTTTGAGAGGAAACTGGTTTTCAAGGGGTTAGAGAACAGATTCCCTAGGTCTGTGTTCTTGATACAGCAATCTTGTTTATCTGTATACTTGTTTTACATTGGAACTAAGTACTAATACTTTTTTCACCAAACTAGTCACTAGTTCCAGTCTGAGTACTATGCATGCCAATTTACTATGCTTCATGCGTCGGGAGGGGGAGACATTTCAAAGAGTTCTATACTAATTAAAGAAACGGGTGCACTCACTTTAGAGTCCTTAGGGGAAGTTAGATAAAGAATGGACTGGTATCTGAATATATGGGTGTATATGAATATTGATCAAGGGTGTGAATGTATATATGTCTTATGTCTGAATGGTTATGATTACTGTAACACGGATGTAAGTAGTACAATAGTAATTCCAGCTATCAGCCTAAGTTGATTTGATAAAAATAGGCTAAAAAATGCGACTATTACAGGGCTTAAAACTTGAAGTCCTTTGCTACTAGCCAGACCTGAAAAGTTACTCGCCTTTGCAATCCATAACATACCCACCAGGGCTGAATTTCTACTCTCCAGGGCTAAATTTTCACTCGCC
This sequence comes from Rhinophrynus dorsalis, assembly GCA_037306005.1. Taxonomy (NCBI): domain Eukaryota; kingdom Metazoa; phylum Chordata; class Amphibia; order Anura; family Rhinophrynidae; genus Rhinophrynus; species Rhinophrynus dorsalis. Next base: position 132,851,239 of record CM074719.1, read on the forward strand.
ATTGGCTAGTGGCGAGTGGAAATTTTGAGCCCTGATATATATACATATATATTCATACAAACAACACATGAGATATGAAAAAAGAAAAGAGTTGAGTGGAATGGATGTACTAGTTCATGAGTGTTAGCGAGAGTGGAATCGCTAATACAAATGGAGTTCATTAATTGCAGGAGGCTTTTGTCATGCTCTTGATGCCGTGATTGCTTGATACACTGTGCGGTCGTCAGTTACTCGGAGTCTCCTCGAGCAGATACATATAATAAAAGATACGAAGGAAGGGGAGACAACGCACCAGAGATCTAAGCATAGTATATGTGTATGAGGATAGCAGTGTAATAAATTCATAAAAATCTTTTATTGGCATAAAGATATCATAGTAAATAAAACAAGGAAGAGGGAAAATAATCCAGTCGTGGTCAGATTAAATGAACAAATACTAATATAAAAACATATGGCTGATTTTCATATATATAAATAGAAATGTCAATAAATTGGAAAAAAATTGCATGTGATATTAAAATAATGGTGAATGAATAAAAAGAAGTTGCCCACAGCTTGACACTATGTTCAGTGCTGAATTATGAAGTAACTAAGAAGTATGGCAGAGTCAGATGATAATGAGGATAAACATAGGGACAAGGGGGGAATGCATATAAACTCTTCAGGTGTTAGACAAACCCCCCTTCCATCTGTATGCTCACCAGACTATCCCTTGAGTATTATCACATTAACAAAGTTACATTGATCTGCTCACCGGATGGCTTCTTGTCAGCATGCACATCAAACAGCAGGGATAATACGCCCATTATTCCGCCATAGTACAGAACTGGATCGATGAGTCCTCTGGGTACCTCAGGTTGATATACTGTCCAAAATAAAGGTGGTTTCGGTGTTCCCCGCGATTTGGAGTAATAAGTAGTGTCTTTGATTGTGGGTCAGTCAAAATTCTTTCAGCAATTCTCGCAAATCAAATTAGTTAACGCGTTTCAGAGCAGCTTGGCTCTTTCCTCAGGAAAAATGGGATACATCAAAAAAAGGGGACACACAAAATGGCGGGTCCGAGAATTTAAAGTCCAATAAGACCAATAATTAGTTAAGGTGTAGAGTTCATAACGTCAGGTTAAATGAAGATAAAATATATAACAGTTAAAATATTTGTGGTACAATAGGATATGTATAAAAACAAACTAAATGTAAATAAACTGAAAGTTCAGAATATTTGAGATAAACAATTTAATTCAATCATGTGAGTACTTGAATTTATAATGTTGGGCCGAATAGTGATAATTCCTATAAATCTAAGTGTGGATGTACTGGACACTACTAGTTTAGAACTGTCAGTGTTAGGGAATATAGTGAACAGTTGTGGTTTTGAGCTGTGTTTCTGTCCTGCTTCTCAATGTGCCGAAGATCCAGGCTATACAATTACAATTGAGTGGTATTAGCCGCGAGCAGTCAGACACAGGGAAATACATGGCGAATGGAGATAGTAACCACTAGGGGGTCAGGGAAGTTTAACTTGTTACAATGCATCAAGGGTCTTATATATAAAGACACCAAGCATTAGACATGTGTAATACTAAAAATTACCATAAATTAACCGCATGAGGGTGGATATAGAGAATATTCTTTATAATGGTGTGGGAGACCCTTAAGATAGAAAAATGCAACATAACGGGTCTAAAAATATAAAATAAAAGGCGGAACATCTAAAAACTTTTTTATAGTTATATATACACTTAATATAACTTGTATATTATGTATAAAGGAGTCCATTTAGGGCCTAATTCTATTAGATCTGTTATCATAGTGATGATATTCAGTTAATTCATCTGATATTATCTATTCAAAAAATGATGATATTGTGATATATCAGAGTGTATATCTATATTTACATTGTTAGGGGACCTACTGGAAGGGGGGTGGTATTAGTGTATTGATTTAGAGGCACCATAATTCGAACTCTTCATTGAGTCCTTCAGGTTCGAGAGTATGGAGTTTGAATATCCAAAAACGTTCCTGTTTTGCAAGATGTTTGAACCTGTCTCCTCCTTTCTTAGTAGGGCCGATGGATTCTGGGCCTATTATCCTATATAATAATTCGCTAATTTGTGTGTAAGGCACGACATGCGCAGTAGACACTGCTGTGCGTACTGCAGTCATGCGCAGTAGAGACTGCCCGCGCTGCGGCTGATACAGAGCTGGGCGCTCCGAAGGAGCGGGCAGTCTCCACTGCGCGTGACTGCCCTGCAACCGGGTGACAGTGGCACTGTGGCCCGTGTAACGGGCTGTTCAACTAGTTTTAATATATTCAATCTTCTTGAAAGCTGGGCAATCACTGCAGTGCCTAGAGACAGTGTGTTTGCAATTATTTTTCTTTAGTGGTCTGGTCATCCTTCCAACATACTGTAGTCCACATATACATTCCAATATATAGATAATATAGCTACTGTTGCAGTTAATAAACTGTTTTATTTAGAACTCCTCATGAGTGCGGTTAGATCTAAAGGATTTGGTCGTATTTGTAATAAAACTACAAGTGATACATGAATGGTGGCCACACCTAAAATTCCCTTTCATGTCTTGTCCAAAAGATAATTTATCAATGGTGGTTTGGAGTTCTTAATTTGTGAGGGGGCCAATTTTGTTTTCAAATCAGGAGCTTTTCTGTAAAAGAACTTTGGTTGAGTTGGAATGATGTTTTTAAGTATTTGGTCTCCTTCTAGAATTTTCAAGTTCTGTCGAATTACTTGTTCCACCTTTACAGAGATAGCTGAATATCTAGTAATAAACGGGATATTTGGTTTTTTAGAGGACTCCTCAGATGTTTCTTTATTATTCCCTTCTCCTATATTGGATTTTCTTTTGTGTTCTGTCTTCTTCAAAAGATTTGCTTGTGGTATTTTCTTTGACCGTTCTAATGCTTGATGTGTGTTTTCTTTATCATATCCCATCTCATGGAAGCGTGCTTCTAATTGTGAAGCTTGTGTCATAAAGTCCATATCTTCTTTACAGTTCCTCCTGATTCTTAAGAATTGGTCATATGGTATATTTGATAGCCATTTCTTATGATGGCCACTGGTTGCTTCAATATATCCGTTTATGTCTACTTGCTTCTGATATGTGCGGGTTTGTATCCGTCCATCTTTTTGGCTGGAAAGTTCAAGGTCTAGGAAGACGACACCAAATTTGCTTGGAGTCCCAAGTCATTTTGGTTGATCGAGGTTAGGAATTCCTCCAGTTTTGAGGCTCCAGTTTTCCATATCAGTAGTAGATAGTCAATATAGCGTGCACATAAGGCTATGTCTTGGTGGTGGTTCTTCCAAATGTGTGTCTCTTCCCAGATCCCCATAAAAATATTAGCATATGATGGAGCAAAGCGTGTCCCCATCATTGTCCCCCTGGTTTGTCGATAGTGAGTGTTTTCAAAGATAAAATGATTATGTTCTAAGTTTAAATTAATACTGTCTAAGATGAAGTGTCTTTGTTCTTCTTTGAGGTCTTTGTCTCTGTTCAAAATAGCATCCACCGCTTGTATTCCTGCTTGATGCTGGATAATTGTATAGAGAGAGGTTACGTCACAGCTCACCCATATATACTCTGGTGTCAACTGTACATTTTCTAGCTTTCTTAGGACATCAGAAGAATCTTGTGTATAGGATGGCAAGTTTTGGACATATGGTTGCAATATATGGTCAACATATTAAGATAGATTGATTGTAAGAGAGTTGATGCCCCAGATGATGGGTCTTCCCGGTGGGTTGGTAAGGTTCTTATGGATTTTCGGTAAGTGGTAAAATATGGGTATGACTGGATATTTAACTGTAAGAAACTGGTATTCTCCCTTGTTGAGTATTCCCTCTTGATAGGCTTTCATATTCAGTTTATTGTATTCCTCTTGAAATGAGTGAATGGGATTTGATGGTAAGATCTCATAGAACGAATGGTCTCTTAGAATGCGATGTGCTTCCTGAATGTAATCTTCCTTATTTTGTATCACCAGGCCTCCCCCCTTGTCAGCTTCCCTAAATATTAGGGTTTCATTGTCCATAAGTTGTTTGAGGCTGATTTTTCCTTTTATGGAAAGATTGTGTTTATACTTAATAGGCTTCTCAAACATCTTCCTGATGTATCTAACCAAACTCTGGTTCCTTAATTAGTCGTAGACCTTGTGGGATCTGTTTTTTATCCAAATTCTTTTGTAGAGTAATAATTTCCCACCATCGGGACATCTGTTTTAAGTAATTTTTCTAGATCGAAGAAAAGTCTTCTACAGTTTTTGTCTTTATCTTCTTTTTTGATGCCTTTGTTATGATTATCTGGTTCACTAGGTTTTTGTGTCTGATCTCTAAAAAATGAGGCTACTAATCCCTCCCGTCTTTCCTGAGGAAGGAGCCAAGCTGCTCTGAAATGCGTTGACTAATTTGAATTGGGAGAATTGGTGAAAGAATTCTGACTGACTCGCAATCGAAGACACTACTTATTACTCCAAATCGCGGGGAACACCGAAACCACCTTTATTTTGGACAGTATATCCCCCTGAGGTACCCAGAGGACTCAACAATCCAGTTCTGTACTATGGCGGAATAATGGGAGTATTATCCCTGCTGTTTGATGTGCATGCTGACAAGAAGCCATACGGTGAGCAGATCAATGTAACTTTGTTGATGTGATAATACTCAAGGGATAGTCTGGTGAGCATACAAACGGAAGGGGGGTTTGTCTAACACCTGAAGAGTTTATATGCATTCCCCCCTTGTCCCTATGTTTATCCTCATTATCATCTGACTCTTCCATTCTTCTCAGTTACTTCATAATTCAGCACTGAACATAGAGTCAAGCTGTGGGCAACTTCTTTTTATTCAATCACCATTATTTTAATATCACCATGTGATTTTTTCCAATTTATTGACATTTCTATTTACATATATGAAAATCAGCCATATGTTTTTATATTAATATTTGTTCATTTAATCTGACCATGATTGGATTATTTTCCCTCTTCCTTGTTTTATTTACTATGATATTTTTATGCCAATAAAAGATTTTTATGAATTTAATACACTGCTATCCTCATCCACATATACTACACTTAGATCTCTGGTGCGTTGTCTCCCCTTCCTTCTTATCTTTTATTTCAAAGAGTTCCTTTCCTCTGTGCCTAGTTTAACCCTTTGATCTCACAAGGTACAAGGGAAAATGCTGTAACTTTCATCCATTTTGATGAGTACTCTATAGGGAAAGCCTTTTGGAGCCTTGATTACATTAAAGCTTTAATTACACTAAGTGGAATAACTGGTAATTGGAATCACTCAGAGCAAACAGCCTTTTTGGACCCCCTTACAAAAAACATATATTCATGGGGGGCAAAACTAGATTCTATTGATCCCTAGAGTAGAGGGGCCACCTTTTATTTTTGCCAAAACTGAACAGTGCCATGTGCTAACTACAGTGTGATACTCCGTGTTTTTGGTGGTCAGTTTCCAACTTTATATTTTTTTTCAATTGGAAGCTTAATTTTGTTTTAAGCAATAAATGCACCAGGGACCTCGCTACCATTCAAAGGGTTAATAGGCCATTTAAATCAGCAGGAAGCTGCATGATCAGCAGATTAGAATTAGTGCTGTAGTGATAGATGTGTGCTCTAACCAGTGGAAGCACAAGAGCTTGAAACTCTGAAACTCTAAAATCCTGACAGTGTTGACAAAACTAGACCAGGAAGTACAAAACCAAACTGTCCTAGTCAGTACCAGACAGGTGGCTCCACTTGAATACTTGACCCCAGCACAACTGCACCATTTGCATACCCTTTAGTTATGCCTTTGATTACAGTAGAGCATGTGCACCAGTGTGAACTAAAGCATTCATACAGTAGTGCATGCCTCAAAAAGGGTTTACTATAGAAATATGGCCCTGTAGTTGGTGACAAACAAATCGCTGCTAGCACCATAAGCGCCAAAATCCTTGAGCCCAAATCCATAGCATTCCAGGAGACAATCCTGGATCCTGGTGGTTGTTTATGGTGCTAGCGGTGCACAGCAGCAGTTCAGGAAGAGAGCCACATACTAGTTGGAGTGATGGACCCAGATGTTGGGGAAAGAGATTAATCTATTAATCCTTGAGCCTTATGGTGCTAGCAGAGCACAGCTGCAGTGCAGGAAGAGAGCAGCATACTCAGCGGAGTGATGGACTCGGTAAGAAGGAAAGGATGCTGGAGAAAGCGAAGGCAGGCAGGGGAGGGGTGACAGAAGCGAGGGTTATGGAAGGAAGGGATTCATTGACACGCTATTTTGTTGTTCAACATAATACTATCATGCTATTTTCTTGGGCGAGATCAGAATGTCGGCCTTTTCATGCATGCAACATTCTGATGTCACCGTTTTGATTGTCACCAACCAGTGGCAACATTTCAAAAGGATACCTTCAAAGAGCAGGCTCATGAATTTTACCCCTGAAGCTGGAAAATTAAAATATTAAGTATTTCTGCAGAATGTGGCAAAACCTTTGTCCTATGGTTTACTTCATTCAGACTGTTAAATCCTATTGAATATTTACAGGATGTATGAACTAAATGCAGAAAGAGAGATCACTAAATACAGAAAAATGCAGATTCTATGATAATTAAGAGACACTTATTCCTCTAGACATAGCTGACCTTTAACCCCTTAAGGATCTGGTTGCTAAGTTTGATTGAAACAAACCATCGATTTAACAAATTTCAGTAACTTCAAACAGTGGTGTCACTGGGTCCCCTAACACAACATTTTTTTTACAGAGGCATAGACCTATTGGTCCTTAACACTGTTGGGGCCCCGTGAATACTGGGCTCTGGCACAACTACACCCTGTGCATCCCCTGTAGTTACATTGGCTCCAAAGTAAAACACACATTTACTATAATGCAAACATTACAAGTATTTGTCCTTTAAATATATACTTCTTTTACCACCTACTCATTTTTATATATGGGCTTCTTTCATACCACTTAAATTGCCAAATGATTGTCTGCTTTGGTTTAATTTCTTTAGTTGTAAGTACTTTATATTGTCACCTTATATGGCATAGTATTGTCATGATGCTTCTTGTATGTGAACGTTACTGCACTAATAAGCACAATCTTCTATACAGATGTATATCTTGATATTGCCACTGTTAAATGCAAAAAGCTATTATGACGACATTCAGCAAATTATACTGAAAATGAATTTGCATTAACCCCTTGGACGCTTGCAGTGTATCTAGCTCCTTGTGTAATTGAGATACCTCTATTACTTTAGTGCTGTTACCTCATGTTGCTACACCTGTATAGAAAGTAATTGAACTTGCATGTCATGGGAGGTATCCTTGGGGAAATTGTCAAATTGAATGTAGTGATGGTGTTCATTGAATATAGATTGTCCATCAGAATGTCAGCTAATCATCTAGAAGTGCCATCCCCTCACTCAAAGAACAGAATAGGAAGGGTAATGCATTTCTGGCTATTCTGATCCATTCTCTAGTTAAAACTGATCTGAAACATTTCAGTGGAGACTGGTCCATTTACTAGACATAGCTGCCAAATGCCACAACATAGAACAACTGTGATGAGCAGAGCATGGTTCCAAGGATGAGACAGGTGGATCATCTGTTAATTTAGATCAGGGCAGAGAGCAAAGGTTCATAACCATGAACCATTCTCTCTGGTTTCTGACTCTGACTACAGAGGTTAGGGGTAGATAGCAGAAATTCACTATATCAGGATATGTAGCCAAAGTCAGAAACCAGAGAGACACAAACTAGAACATGAACTCAGTGTCAAGCAGGAAGGACTAAGATGACTAAGTACTAAAGGTTAAAGGGGAACTCTCACCTCCCATTTATTGTGTGTCCCCATTACAGCATTAATCTCAATCTGTAATGTCAGTGTGAAATAAGCTTACCACATATGTCCTCCCTGTGGTACAGCTCTGTATCGCAGGTTGTCAATCTTCTCCTCTTCTCCACCCCTGATGTGCCTCATTCCTTGTCTGATGCTCGAATCCTCCATGTGACCTGGCACATTCTCATTGGCAAGAAAGTGCGCCAGGTCACATGGAGAATTTGAGCGTCAGACAAGGAGGAGGGAATGATGCACAACAGGGGAGGAGAAGATTGACAGTCTGCTGTACAGAGCTGTACCACAGCGATGCCTGATGTGGTAACACTTTCTAAGCTTATTTATTACTGAAATTACTGATTTAGAAAAAAACAAACAAACAGGATTCATGCTGTATTGGGGACACACAATAAAATAACTATTTATTTATAGGAGGTGAGAGTTCGCCTTAAGTTCAATATCTCTAAATAAGCAGAAAGGCAGCAAAAATCCTGCTGTACTTAACACTGTGCATTCACTGTCACACACCAATGACCAGACACCACAGACAGTGGATGAAGGCAGAGAGAGAGCACAGACTGCACATAAATGCCTTCTAGAGCAACAAGATGCAGGTATGTTACCTTGCTCCTACCCAGTCTAGTGAACCTTTCTCTTTTATAAATACAGTATTGTGTTCTGTAACACAAACATAACTTTTCATTTGAATTTATTCCAATGACTTTGCAGGGAATGTGTGTAATGAGGTTTCTGAACATAACCTAGGTTGACTTCATGTCCTAGATTGCCCATGTGACCATGTCTCAGGCAGCCCCTTCTAAGACAATACAAAGTCCCAGAATGAAGACTCCAGAACACAGAGTTCTATACTCTAGAAGGAGAACTGCCCTTTAACTACTGTGAAAGAAAGTGACACCTCTGCTGGGCTACACAAAATGGCTTCCAAGCAGTGCCCTAAACACTAGAAAAAGAACTGCACCTTGATCCTGACATCAAACAGGAGCTGCAATTCAATTTTGTTGTAGAGTAATGCTAGTCTATGGCTTTGGGCATTATGTACAGAATCTTGTAGCCCACCACAGGCATCACTTTCTGTCAGCAGTTAATGGGTAGCTCTCCCTCTAGTGTTTAGAACTCTGTGGTGCGCCAGAGAAAAAGCAAGTCACACACTGATGTCCAGTGATGTATAGTGACCTCTCCCACATAGCTACTCTAGCACTGAGGACAAGTACTCTGCTTATCTCATCTCCACAGTGTCCCTGAATGGCAGAATGGAAATGTGGTCACCCTAACATGAGCTATTCTCACATGTTGTTTTACAGAAGAAGCACCCGCACCTGTACTTAGGTACAGATGTGTTAGTACATTTCTGCACCTAGCTCCTTCAGTACATAACATCTACAGCCCCTATCAAATCAACTCTACTATAGGTGACACATACAGCTTCCAAAAATACCCATTGATTGAAATGGGACTTTTCAACCCCTTGAATGTGTTGCAATGATTTGAAGAACTATCTAGTATTCAAGGGGGAATTTTTTTGGTTGGTTTGCTCCAGAATCACACCTCTTTAGTCTGATTAATAAGGCTTTAAATTCTATATTTCTAAAAGAAAACTGTTACATTAATTTGGGGTTTTAACCCCTGGAATGCTAGAGAGAGATTGCCAATGCATTGCTTCTTAACCCTTTGATTGCCAGAGGGGTAAAGAATGCATTGCATTGCAAAGGGTTAATGCATCGGAGACCTCTCTAGCATTCCAGTGGTTAAAAAGCTCAAGTGCAGGGGAATTTAGGAACTTTTATGTGTCCCTTGTGCTTCAGTTGCTTTACTCCATTTTGTTTTTATAAACATGATCTTAAAGGCCTTATTTATCAAGTTAAAGTGGGACAGTTCTGGAGCAAACTAACTACACCGGTGGGGGGGAATGAAAATTCTCATTGCAGACCAGTCTACTGTTCAAGGAGTTAAACAATCCATTTAAATAAATGTAATTTTATGTTTTCATTTGAACCCTATAATGCAGCTGGTTTGCTCCAGAAATGCATCTCTTTAGCTTGACTAACCCTTTCAGTGCCAGAGAGGTATCTAGTGCATTGCTTTGCAATACAATGGCTACCACTCTGGTGCTCATAGGGTTAATAAGGCAATAAGTCTTTTCAGCATGTAAACATGACGAGGGCATTTTCTTTTCATTTAACATAACCAATTTTCATATATCTCTTAAAGGCACAGTAATGTTTCATTGTAAAAATGATTATACTGTTATGGGTTTTTGATGACTAAATAGGGAAATGTTTACTGTTGGGAGATGCTTCATTCAAAGCTGGAGACTACTCCTGCATTGAAATGGTTAAAAACTCCAGCTAAATCAAATTGACTTTTTTTTTAAGTTTTTAAAACAGCTTTATTGAGAATAGTCAAAGGACAGTAACATGAAGGCATACATCCAAAAGTCATAAACTGCAGATCGACATCAGAGGATATAATATACATTTCTATGTAAAGGCCAATGAAGCCCAAGTGACATCTTGTAGACAGTAAAAATGGAATAAAATATTGTTTGGAATTCCAATTATAAGTAGATGACACAACATTTAATGCATAAGTAATAAAAGCCTGTATATAAAGCATTTGCAGTAAAAGAAAAAAGGCAGAGGTTTGGAAGAAGGAGGAAAGATAAGAGAAAAAGGAAGGGAAGGCGGAAAAAAAACAATTATATAACGGGAGGAGGAGGGAACTGGAGAGTAAGAGGGAGTCGGTGCTTTCTGGATAGAGAAACACAAGCATTCAAAATACTGTAAAACATTGAGGAGAATTCAAAAGGGGCATGTGGAGAAAAAGCTGTCCACTGCATCCAGATCAGTGCCTTGTTATATAATATGCATCCACATCATGGAGATCTGAGATCTAACCTTATTCGCGCATTCCTGTATAGTGGGAGGTGAGTCATCTTTCCAATGGCAGGGGATGAGAGATTTAGCTGCTAGAAGCATGCAAATTGACTTTCTATTTGTGTGCTCTGGTGCAGTTGGCTTGTTCAGGCAGCTAAGCAGCTTTTTATCTCCCTTATAAACCAGCTCCTACAATATTACTCTATGTTCCCCCTAGGGTTACCATCCAGCCGGTATTTTACCGGCAGGCCGGTAAAAAATTGGCTTCTGTCCAATGTTAAGTCTATGGAGGGAATGCCATGGCCAGTATTTTTTTGAAGAAAAGGTGGCAACCCTAGTTCCCCCCTATGTCTTCTCCTGTAGAATTCAATGGGATAACTAGAAGCAGTTTCAAAAGTATTTGAATGCTGGTTGGAAACCTCTAATCAAAGGGTAAATTAGGCTACACTTTATTATGTAAGCTCTAACATGTTATTTTGTTGTTCCTCTGCCCAACATTGCATGGAATCCCTTGAAATACTTCAGGGACCCAGTTTGACAAACACTTTACTAAGGCCATGGTGAGTAATAAGCAGCTTTGGGGCAGGTTTGTTCTCTGGTATAGTAGGAAGGGGAATTTCCCCTGTATCACATCCCACCAAACATTCACCTTAAATATGCAGCACATTTAATCTTTATTTTGCCTCAGATCATCCCTTCATTTACACTGTTCCAATTTGTCAGAGACCACACTACCTTTTCAGCCTCTATTGAGACTAATATAATAATGTGCAGTCCACTGATGGACTTGGGGGACACATCTGCAGCCCTCGTGGGTGAATCTGGTTATGTTTCACTGCACTAAATGGATCCTCCTTCTCAAGCTGGAGAGACCTGAACACTAATTTGGGCAAAGACGTCCTCTAGCTGTTGAGGACGACAATTCCCATGATTCCACAGTCATTGATTGGTTAGGGATTATAGGAATGATAGCCCTCAGGTTACCCAGTCATGTTGTTGTGTATGTGCATCATAGAATAACACAGGAATTTTCTCATTTTAGTGTACCCTTATATAATACAAATGTAAATACGTACACAGAACATACCAACACTGGTTCAACTCTGTTGGGTGCTAGAGACACCTTCAACACATTGCTTCACAATGGGGGTGTTATAAATAAAATTATTCTCTAACTCAGGTCCTGCAGTCATTTTTCTAGCCCTATATCTGACTAAGGTCAATATTCTAAGCTACTTAAGACCTTTAACATTCCTTCTGCCAAAGGAAGGGCAGTGGGGCAATGTACAAGCCTCGTGGGATGTTCTGTTCCTCTTGGCTATGTATTAAAGCTATGTATTAAACAAGGAGCAGAGGTAATGGCTTAACATTATTCCATTTTTCTGTGCATGCTATGTGACAGGCATGTAGGGCTTACTTTACTGGCATTAACATGTTAAAGATGGTGGTGTATGTGCAGTCATGACATAGAACAATAGTACATATCCTAAAGAGAAGCCAGTGGCATTAGAGGCTAATGCACTGGTAGCGTCATACATCCCCCCTTACAAACCCCTCTGGCACTCAAAGGGTTAATTAACCTATAAGATGGTGTAACTTAGATGTATTACTGCACACAAGACTTCTCCCTCTATCTTTTTGACACAAGTGTAGAAAGCAAAGAAGGTGTTAATTGGTGCAGATCATTTAGTAGATAACACTGGACTGCCTCGCCGAGAATTTGTCCCTACACTAGGAGATCTGGGTCGAAACTCTGAGTTCACTGGAATGCCTAAGGAACTACATTTTGGGGGCCTTGCCCCATCTTGCCATTGAGCATATTGGCTTCAGTAACACAATGATTACATCTATAACATGAGCCTTTGAATGCCAGAATGCCCTGGATAAAATGGGTTTAATAATATACATTATAAAAGTCGAAAATTCTGCAGTTTTGTCTTAATTCTCATTTTTCTATTGACTTTGCATTTTCTATAATATGCTCCAGAGTTCACTATGAGTCTGAGTGTGACAGCTGCAAATAGCGTGTATTTAATACTGCATGATACAATTTGCAGTAAGTAGATGGTATTATAGTCCTCCCATATACTGTATAAATAATGCATATAAATGTACATGGAAAGAAACTTCTCAGTATTGACATGAACACAGCTTTAAAAGTATTTCTATAGAACAGGGAGAACTTATTCTGTCAGTGCTGTTTGTTTGGTCTGTCCTAAGAAAGCTACCATTACTATTTTCAGTAGCATGCATCACTATAGAAATCTCTTCCATGTTTTTTGCACAGAGTGGTTGAAATATCCTGCATTGCAGTGTTCTGCAAATTACACTGGCAATAATTTCAGCTTTGCAGAGGAGTAAAGGAAATACACTCCAGAATGGAATGTTAATGCGTTGCGTACCCCTCCGGCACTCAAAGGGTTGAAGGACTAGTACAATTTTCTACTGAAACAAACTATATTCATACCCGAGAACCTTCTTGTCCCAGGCATTTTGAGGTACACTAAGGTTTATTCTGGGAGTGTCCAAATGTCACAATTCACATCATAAAGTTGGGGACAATGTCCCCTACAGAGAGGGACAATGTCCAATTAGCATAAGGGAAAAACCTGAAAAACCTGTCAATGGGGGGAGGGCTTTCATTGTTCTCACAGTAAGAAGACTGTCCCTTGCTGTGAGCTGTCTGGTATGTGGACCAGATTCCACATCTGATGGGAGGTGGTTTACACTAGGTAAAAAGGGTGGGAGGGGGAAACTTTATCATTCAATTACTCTTGAACTACAACACTGACAGTATTGAAATAACACTCTACATGACCCAAATACTATGAAGAATAATTGAAGCTGCTGTTTTTGTGAAACATTACTATCCTTTAAAATGAGAGGAGAGTAATTAGAACAGGACAGAGAGTGACTGAACTGACACTGAAGTCAGCGGAACACGCAGAGCCCTGAGAATCAGCCTCTATATAAAAACTGGAGTCTCCACGTCAGATCCAGAGAGTTCCTCGGTATAATTACGAATATAGCACAGTCCATAGGGTTTTGGATAGTGACACAACTTTTGCTTTGTACTCCAGTACATTGGATTTGAAGTTAATCAATGACTAAGAAGATAAAGTACAGCCTGTCAGCTTTAAATTGAGGGTATTCACATCCATAAACTATGAACCGTGTAGGAATTACAGCAGTGTTTATACATAATCCATCCATTTTAGAGGCTCAAAAGTAAGTGGATAATTGACTGCTCAGCTATTTCTTGGCCATGTATGTTAATGCATCATTAAGTCATGCAAAAAGACTTAACAGTGGTTTTAGAGGTGACGCTAGGTGAGGCATTTGCATTTGGAGTGTGTTGCTGTTGTCTCTCAACCTGAGGAGCAAAGAAGTCTCAACTCCAGTAAAGCAGGCCATCAGGAGGCAGAAAAATCAGCATAAATCGATAGAAGACTTAGCCAAAACATTAGGTGTGTCAAAATCAACCGTTTGTACATTGTTAAAAATTAAGAACACACAGGTGAGCTCAGCAATAGAAAATAGCCTGGTAGACAGATGACCACTGTGGTAAATGACTAAAGAGTGCTTGTAATTTTGAGGGAAAAAAACCTTTTCTACTGTTGAACAGATCAAGAACTCTCTCCAGTATGTAGGCATAGAAATGTCAAAGAGTACCATAAAAAGAAGGAATTGTCATGGAACCCAAGAATGAGTCCAGAGTCAGTACGTATAAAGTAAAACCACCTTTATTCTAAACTCAGAATAAGGTATATTTCAATGAGTAAGACAACAGGAACAGGAAGAGGGTCACAAGATAAGCTAGCACTACTATCAGAAATAGTAGGCTGCCCATGATCGACCTCACTGCTAGAGACTAGGCCTAAGCCACTGGTAGTCTCCGCTGGAACCCGGGAATGGAACAGGATAACTCCGACCAGGAACGAACATGGGTGATACCTGAATCCCACCTGCAGTCGGTATAGCTGGAGGTGTATACCTGACTCATGCCTGCAGTCAGTGTAACTGGAAGCGGGTACCTGACTCACTTCTGCAGTCAGAATAGATGATAGTCTACCAGAGCCACAGGACCACACCAGATGGATGTCCTGCAGGAAGGAAGCAATGCAGCGAGTAAGGCTGGACAGAGCCGCAGGTTAGCACCAGATTGGATGGTCAGACAAGCCTAGGTCATACAAGGAGTGGGCAGTCAGTCAGAGCCACACGTCTGCACCAGATTGGGTATCCACTACAAGGGGCAACACAGAGAGAGTAGTCAGACTGAGCCACAGATCAGCACCAGATTGTATGGTCAGACAAGCTTAGGTCATACACGGAGTGGGTAGCCAGCCAGAGCCACAGGTCTGCACCAGATTGGGTGTCCACTACAAGGGGCAACACAGAGAGAGAGAGTAGTCAGACAGAGCCACAGGTCAGCACCAGATTGGATGGTCAGACAAGCCTAGGTCATACACAGAGTGGGTAGTCAGCCAGAGCCACAGGTCTGCACCAGATTGGGTGTCCACTACAAGGGGCAACACAGAAAGAGTAGTCAGACAGAGCCACAGGTCATACACGGAGAGCAAGAGACACAAGTAACGAATAGCAAAGAACACCAACATAAGAGTGACTAAGAACTGTGTTCAGGCAGTTAATATACTCCTAGCCAGGAGGAAGGAAGAGCACCAGAAAGTGGCCAATAGAAATATATACGGTGTACACGTCCCTCCATCAAGATGTGCGCCCATACAGAACTGCCTAGCAATGCAGCTAGAGCCGCTGCAGCCAGAGGATGCGGCCAGGGCCGCTAGAAACCGGAAGTGGCCGAACCGCAAGAACACAGGACGCAGCCAAACCACGAGGTGGCTAGAACGGCTGAGCAGAGAGGCAGCAGGACCGCAGCCAGCCATGCTGCAGGCCGCAAGGTAAGCTGTGACAAGAATACACCAGTGTAATGAATCAGGGGATACCACCAGATGCAAACCATTGGTAAGGCTTAAGAACAGAAAGGCCAGATTACAGTTTGCTAAACACTGCATAAAAACTGTAGCATTTTGGAACAAAGTCTTATGGAAAGATGAGACAAAGGCTAACCTATACCAGAGTGCTGGAAGGAGGAAAGTGTGGAGAGAGGAAGGGACTGCACTTGAACCAAACCTTACCACCTGATCTGTGAAATATGATAAAGGTAGTGTTATAGCGTGGTCATGTATGGCTGCCAGTGAAACTGGCACACTTGACTTTATGTAAATGTGAATGCTGATATCTGCAGCAGGATGATTCTGAAGTGAACAGATTTATCTTATCTGTTCAGATCCAACCAATTGCCTCAGTCTTAGGGACTTCATCCTTGCAGGGCAATGATGTCAAGCATACTGCTTTGGCAACCAAGAAATTTTTCAGGGCAAAAAACTGGAATGTTCTTGACGGGCCATGTCAAGCAACCAATCTGTATCCAACTGAGCATGAAATTCAATTGCTGAAGACAAAACTGAAGGGTCAAATGCCCCAAAACAAACAGGAACTGAAGATGGCTGCAGTCCAGGACTGGCAGAGTATCACCAGGGAAGATACCCAGTCTCTGGTGATGTTTATGGGTTGCAGTTTTATAGCAGTCATTGCATGCAAAGGATTTGCAACAAAGTACTAAATCTGATCGTTTTATTTAAGATTATGTTGTTTGTCCAATTACTTTTATTCCTTTAAAATGGAAATTCTGTGTATAAAAGGGGCTGTCATTCCTACATGGTTTCTGGATGCATACCTCCCAGTATTACAAATGGCCAAAGAGGGACACTTGTGTTTTAAGGGGTGTTTCTGCAGGCATGGTTGGTAGGCAGGGCATTACAGAGAATGATTAGGTTATTTAATGACATATTTGTGTAACTGAATAAATGATTTAGAGCAAGACCAAAGTATTTTATTTACACAGACCAATTTATAAACACACATATACTGAAATTTATACAAACATTAACCCCTTAAGGACCAACCGCACGCACATGCGGCCGGCACATAAGGACCAAGCACCATTTTTTTTAAATTTGTAATCCTGGTTCAGGGCTCCCCAAACAGGGTACAGCAGCACGGGGAACCCTGAAATGAATGACAGTCCTAGCACGTCATGGGTCCTTATGGCTCACCAACCCATAATGTGCAAGGACCGTCAAGGGTCCTTAAGGGGTTAATGCAAGTTTTATTACTGTGAAGCAATGTGATATACTTATATACACATCACAGAGTTTGATCTCCTAAAAAGAGTAACACCAGGGTGGGAAAGAGGGACAGAGGGATTTGGATCTCAATGTGGGACTGTCCCTCCTAAAGAGGAAAATTTGGAAGGGATGTGGATGTGAACACCTTCAATTTAAAGCTGATAGTCTGAACATTATTATTAGCCATTGTTTCATATAAAATCTAGTGATGAGCGAGCATGCTCGGCCGAAGCTCGGTTCGGCTCGAGCATCGCTCTGCTCGGCACATGGCGGTACTCGTACGAGTACCGCATGTGCTCGCCCGCCATGTTCGGGTCTCCTCCCCGCACGTTTCGCGGCTGCTGCGCAGCCAATAAACGCGCAGGGAGGCTCTGACATCAGTGTAATGCCAGCAGCCATGTTGGCTGCTGGCGTTACACTGATTGGCTGGCCAGAACCCGTGATCGGGTGCTGTATAGCACCTGACCAGCGAGTTCGGCTCAGTCTTAGCCAGGGAGAGATGAGGATAGGAAGGGAAAGTCAGTGTAGGGAGAAGAAAAGCGATTTAAAAAAAAAAAAAGACCCAAAAGTCCTTTTTAGGACTACTGTGTGTGGGGGCAGCAGTTTATTTTGTTTGGGGGGGCAGAGATATAAAAAAAAAAACTTCACATATTCTGTTCACTGTGCCTAGCCGCAGATTAGCAGCACATTCTGTTTAGTGTGCAAAGTTGCAGATTAGAGCACATTCTGTTCAGTGTGCAAAGTTGCAGATTAGCAGCACATGCTTTTTAGTGTGCAAAGTTGCAGATTAGAGCACATTCTGTTCAGTGTGCAAAGTTGCAGATTAGCAGCACATTCTTTTTAGTGTGCAAAGTTTCAGATTAGGAGAACATTCTGTTAAGTGTTCAAACTGTAAAATATCAAAGTCACATATTCCATTCACTGTGCGTAGCCGCAGTTAAGAAGAACATTCTGTTTACTGTGCAAAGTTGCATATTAGGAGAACATTCTGTTAAGTGTTCAAACTGTAAAATATCAAAGTCACATATTCCATTCACTGTGCGTAGCCGCAGTTAAGAAGAACATTCTGTTTACTGTGCAAAGTTGCATATTAGGAGAACATTCTGTTAAGTGTTCAAACTGTAAAATATCAAAGTCACATATTCCATTCACTGTGCGTAGCCGCAGTTAAGAAGAACATTCTGTTTACTGTGCAAAGTTGCATATTAGGAGAACATTCTGTTAACTGTGCAAACTGTAAAATATCAAAGTCACATATTCCATTCACTGTGCCGAGCCGCAGTTAAGAAGAACATTCTGTTTACTGTGCAAAGTTGCATATTAGGAGAACATTCTGTTAAGTGTTCAAACTGTAAAATATCAAAGTCACATATTCCATTCACTGTGCGTAGCCGCAGTTAAGAAGAACATTCTGTTTACTGTGCAAAGTTGCATATTAGGAGAACATTCTGTTAAGTGTTCAAACTGTAAAATATCAAAGTCACATATTCCATTCACTGTGCGTAGCCGCAGTTAAGAAGAACATTCTGTTTACTGTGCAAAGTTGCATATTAGGAGAACATTCTGTTAACTGTGCAAACTGTAAAATATCAAAGTCACATATTCCATTCACTGTGCCGAGCCGCAGTTAAGAAGAACATTCTGTTTACTGTGCAAAGTTGCATATTAGAAGAACATTCTGTTAAGTGTTCAAACTGTAAAATATCAAAGTCACATATTCCATTCACTGTGCGTAGCCGCAGTTAAGAAGAACATTCTGTTTACTGTGCAAAGTTGCATATTAGGAGAACATTCTGTTAACTGTGCAAACTGTAAAATATCAAAGTCACATATTCCATTCACTGTGCCGAGCCGCAGTTAAGAAGAACATTCTGTTTACTGTGCAAAGTTGCATATTAGGAGAACATTCTGTTAAGTGTTCAAACTGTAAAATATCAAAGTCACATATTCCATTCACTGTGCCGAGCCGCAGTTAAGAAGAACATTCTGTTTACTGTGCAAAGTTGCATATTAGGAGAACATTCTGTTAAGTGTTCAAACTGTAAAATATCAAAGTCACATATTCCATTCACTGTGCGTAGCCGCAGTTAAGAAGAACATTCTGTTTACTGTGCAAAGTTGCATATTAGGAGAACATTCTGTTAAGTGTTCAAACTGTAAAATATCAAAGTCACATATTCCATTCACTGTGCGTAGCCGCAGTTAAGAAGAACATTCTGTTTACTGTGCAAAGTTGCATATTAGGAGAACATTCTGTTAACTGTGCAAACTGTAAAATATCAAAGTCACATATTCCATTCACTGTGCCGAGCCGCAGTTAAGAAGAACATTCTGTTTACTGTGCAAAGTTGCATATTAGGAGAACATTCTGTTAACTGTTCAAACTGTAAAATATCAAAGTCACATATTCCATTCACTGTGCCGAGCCGCAGTTAAGAAGAACATTCTGTTTACTGTGCAAAGTTGCAGATTTGCAGCACATATTCCGTGTAATATGAAGAAGGCGGGTAAAAAGGGACGGGGAAGTGGACGTGATCCTGATAGTTCAGGGCGCGGGTCAGGACGCGTAGAAACTGTGCCTGGTGCCAGAGCACAAGACAGAAAGACATCCACCATACCTAGCTTCATGTCTCAGTTTACAGGGCGTCGCAGGACATCACTCTCGAGGTCCGACCACTGCGAACAGGTGGTCGGTTGGATGTCAGCTGATACTGCTTCCAGTCGGTTAAGCACCACCCTGTCTTCCACCAAGTCCACTCTCAGTAGCCAAGAGTCTGGTCAACATAATCCTCACCCTGATCATCCTTCCTCCCACCATAGAGGATCTGGTCAAAGAAGTGATCCCACACTGGGATATAGTGAGGAGCTCATCTCATCACCAATCCTTAATTTGAACCTCTCTCCAAGCACGCTTGCAGAGGAACATGACATCTTGTGCCCTGATTCACAACCTCTAGAGGGTACCCAATCACAAGAAGATGACAGAGGTGAACGGCATTTAAGGTCAAAGGAAGTGGATGATGATGATGATGAGACACAGTTGCCATCAAATCAACCACTATTACTGTCTCAAGACCTTGATGAGGAGGATGATATACAGTTGTCAATGACTGAGTATGTGGTGGGATCAAGACATGAGGAGGATGATCAGAGTGAGGAAGTGGAGGAGGACTTGGTGGACGATGAGGTGACTGACCCCACCTGGGAAGGTGTAGAGCCGAGCGATGACAGCAGTCCTGAGGGTGAGCCATCTGCAGCACCGCAACAGGCTGGCTGCCAAGGGGTAGGTGTTCCGCGGTATGGCGTTTTTTTAAGGAAAGTGCGGACGACAAAAGAATTGTAGTTTGCAACCTGTGCAACACCAGAATGAGCCGAGGCATGAACACTAGAAACCTCACCACCACCAGCATGATCCGACACATGGCATCCAAGCACCGTAATAAGTGGGAGGAACGCCCGGATCGCCAATCTGTGTCTGCAGGCCACACCACTGCCTCCTCTTCCCCTGTTTTCGGTGCCGGCCAATCGCCTGTCGAAGGCGCAGGCCCGCATACCTCCCGCCCTGCACCTGTACCATCTGAAGCACCATCAGCGACCACATCCACTTCCCTGTCCCAGCACAGCGTCCAAATGTCGTTACCCCAGGCATTTGAGCGCAAGCGAAAATACCCAGCCACCCACCCACAGGCCATAGCACTAACCTCACACCTTTCCAAATTACTGGCCATCGAAATGCTGCCATTTAGGCTTGTGGAGACTGAGTCCTTCCGCAGCCTGATGGCAGCAGCTGTCCCTCGGTACGCAGTCCCCAGCCGCCACTACTTTTCCCGGTGTGCCGTCCCCGCCTTACACCACCATGTGTCCCGTAACATCACCCGTGCCCTGACCAATGCAGTTACTGGGAAGGTCCACTTAACGACTGACACATGGACAAGTGCTTGTGGCCAGGGACACTACATTTCCCTGACGGCACACTGGGTGAATGTCGTGGAGGCTGGGAGCGACTCGGACCCTGGGATGGCACAGGTGCTACCCACGCCGAGGATTGCGGGCCCTACCTCCATCAGGGTTTCCGCCAGCACCTACGTTATTGGCTCCTCCTCCTCCGTTTCCACCTCCGAATTCTCTGCGCGCAGCGCCACTCACCCATCAGCCGGTAGCTGGAAGCAGTGTAGCACTGCAGTGGGGAAGCGTCAACAGGCCGTGCTGAAGCTGATCTGCCTTGGGGACAAACAGCACACGGCCTCAGAGCTGTTGCAGGGGATTAGTCACCAGACCGAGCAATGGCTCTCGCCACTCAACCTGCAACCAGGCATGGTTGTGTGTGATAATGGGCGTAACTTGGTGGCGGCTTTGGAGCTCGGCAAGCTCACACACGTACCATGCCTAGCGCATGTATTTAATTTAGTGGTTCAGCGATTTCTAAAAACCTACCCCAATTTGCATGATCTCTTGACCAAGGTGCGCCGCGTGTGTGCACATTTCCGTAAGTCATCTACAGCTTCAGCCGGCCTGTTGAAGCTGCAGCAGCGCTTACAATTGCCAGCTCACCGGCTGCTGTGTGACGTGAGCACGCGCTGGAACTCCACCTTCCACATGTTGGCCCGGCTTTGTGAGCAGCAGAGGGCAGTAGTGGAGTACCAGCTGTTACACGGTCGTCGCCTCTCCGTTCAACTTCCTGTAATCAGAAGTGAGGAGTGGGAATGGATGTCAGACCTCTGTGAGGTTTTACGCAATTTTGAGGAATCGACACAGATGGTGAGCGGCGATAACGCTATTATCAGTGTAACCATCCCACTTCTGTGTCTACTGAAACGCTCGCTGCTCACAATTAAAACTGACGCTTTGCATGTGGAAGAGGTGGAAATGCGGGAGGAAGAGCTTACACAAGGTGATAGCCAGAGCACCCTCACTTCATCTTCTCAGCGACAATTGGAGGAGGCGGAGGAGGAGGAGGAGGAGGAGGAAGACACGGTTGCCTCCGCTACAGAGGGTAGCCATGGAACTTTAGTTCCATCTCTTCAGCGTGGGTGGGCAGAAGAGGAGGAAGAGGATGAGGAGATTGATAGTCATCCTCCTGGTGAGGACAGCGAAATCTTGCCTGTTGGTACTCTGGCACACATGGCTGACTTTATGTTAGGCTGCCTTTCCCGTGACCCACGCGTTATACGCATTTTAGACAACACGGATTACTGGGTGTTCACCCTTCTGGACCCCCGCTACAAAGAGAATTTCTCATCTCTCATTCCTCCGGTGGAGAGGACAAGCAAAATGGTGCAATACCAGAAGGTTCTTGTCGAAAAATTGCTCCAAAATTTTCCATCTGACAACACTGGCGGCAGAGTACGTGCTACCTTGGCCAACCGAGAAGGGGAGAAAAGGGGAGCACACAGCAGTTCCGACAAAGGCAGGGCAACACTCTCCAAGGCGTGGGACACCTTCATGACACCCCGCCAGCACCCTCACCCTGATGCGCAGCCTAGTGTCACAAGGAGGGAAAAGTTTTGGAAGATGGTGAAGGAGTACGTAGCAGACCGTGTCAGCGTCCTCAATGATCCCTCTGTGCCTTACAACTACTGGGTGTCCAAGCTGGACACGTGGTATGAACTGGCACTCTACGGCTTGGAGGTGCTGGCCTGCCCTGCCGCCAGCGTTCTGTCTGAGCGGGTATTTAGTGCTGCTGGTGGCATCGTAACAGATAAGCGTATCTGCTTTTCCACCGAAAATGCTGATAGGTTGACACTTATAAAAATGAACAAGGCCTGGATTTCCCCTGACTTCTCCACTCCACTGGAGGAAAGCCCCGGGGGAACATAAAGTGACTTTATATATGTTATTTACAATGATGGGAATACTCTGTATTCCCATTCACCCCTTCCACCCAAAAAACGGGTATATGGTTGACTCTCTTCCATATACCCTGGGATATAATTTTTATATAGGGCCAGCTCACCAGCGGGCCCTATGATATAATTTTTATATAGGGCCAGCTCACCAGCGGGCGCAGTTTGACAATTTTTGTATAGGTCAGCTCACCAGCGGGCCTTCTCATATAATGTTTTATTGGGTCAGCTCTCTAGCGGGCCCTCTCATATAATGTTTTATAGCGTCAGCTCACTAGCGGGCCTTCGCATATAATGTTTAGGATGGTCAGCTCCGCAGCAGACCCTCACCCATAATGTTTTAGATGGTCGGCTCAGCGCACGTTTCCCTCTTAATCATGGCCCCAGTTCAGAAAAATCGAGGAAATTTTTGGGAGAATTTGCCTTTGCGCACGTTTCCCTCTCAATCATGGCCTCAGTTCAGAAAAATCAAGGAAATTTTTGGGAGAATTTGCCTCTGCGCACGTTTCCCTCTTAATCATGGCCTCAGTTCAGAAAAATCAAGGAAATTTTTGGGAGAATTTGCCTCTGCGCACGTTTCCCTCTTAATCATGGCCTCAGTTCAGAAAAATCAAGGAAATTTTTTGCAGAATTTGCAGATGATATACAAGTAAATATACAGCAAATACTGTTTGGTAACAATTTTTCGCCTAAAGTCGTTTTTATCTTCCTTTTTGTGTGTTTTACGGTCAGTCTGTAAAAATGGCGTGCTACGGGCGAAAGATCGTTCCCAGCAGCGACGTTGGAGTCCAAGATGCATCCAGACATCCTCCCTATGCTGTCCCTGAACCATTTCTGTGGTGTTTCCATCATTTTCTGCCCTTTTCCTATGGACCAGGCACCCTCCCCTCATCAGAGCAGGGGGTGCCTGGTGTAATGCTCGAGTCCTCCCATTGACTTCAATGGGGCTCGGGTGCTCGGCCGAGCACTCGAGCCTCCGGGGGTGCTCGGTCAGAGCACCCGAACACCCGAGCATTGGGGTGCTCGCTCATCACTAATAAAATCCAATATGCTGTGTACAGAGCAAAAAGACAAAATTTTGTATTACTGACAAAATAATTAAGATTTTCGCCCAGTCTAAAATCCCTAAAAAATGCTTTTCTGTATTTAAAACCAGCATGGAACTATATATTAAAATGTTATTTGTATTGATATATGTTTTTATATTTTGTCCCCGTCTCTGTACTGGAGCCAAAACAACAGAACTTGTGTCACTGTTCAAATACTTATGGACTACACCAGAGGTTCTCAACCTGTGCCCTCAGTGGCCACTAACTGGCCAGGACTTAGGAATTTCCCTGTTAGAACACATTTGTGGTGATCAGAGGCTCAGTCATATTGATTAACTCACCTGTGCTCTTAAAAGGAAATTCTCAAATCCTGGCCTGTTAGTAGCCACTGAGGGCACAGGTTGAGAAACCCCGAACTACACTGTATTATTTGGCTTTTCTTTTTGAGTAAAAAATTGTACTCTGACTGCTGGGTGAATCCATGATTTGGAGACCTCCTACTATCCAGAATTGACTATTAGGGATAAATGTAGAATTTATTTTTTGTGTTTTATGTTTCGCCATTCCAAAAAATGTTGAGAACCACTGGCATATAACATGAGCAACACAAAGTGACAAATTGTTCAGGAATTTCCACTGTGAAAGGGGAAGCATAAAGAGGAGAATTTTCAACTTATATAGCTTTAGGTAGGTGTTTGCATGCACAGCACATAAAAACAGTTCATACCCCTAGGTTAGAGTACAATGGGCATTCTATATGAGTGGTATCTGGAGCTTGCTTAAATTATAGTCTGTAGTGTGGTTAAGTTTGTGCACTAGTATGCACTAACATGTTGGTATATATATCAATAGGTGCAGATTCATGATTTTTTTTATGCATTTCAAAGAGCTTTATATGTGAATAATATGGTAACATACAATATCACAGGAGACAGAAATTGCATCAGATCATGATTTTCGAGCTAAAGTATAAGTGTAGAAAAAGAACTGTCCTGTTAGTGTTGCACATTCTCCCATAGGTAATTTTGAACTGTTTTAACCCTTTGAGTGCCAGATAGGTATTCAACACATTGCAATGCAATGCATCTGGCACTTAAACGGTTAATCCCATATAGGATCTCAAATTTCAGGGAAATCACTGCAAGGACTGGGTTTCCATTAGGCAGTCCTCAAATGTTCCTAATTATAAGTCACCTCAGCTGTGCAGACTATGTCAAATATGCAACTACTCCCCTGCTCCAAGCCACTGCCCTGTTACTAGTGAGACTGATGTACTAAGAAGGATATAGACTTCAATGGGATTGTTAGATTAAAGTCAGTGAAATCATGTATTGACTGCAAAATAAACTAGGCCTATGGTTGGCACATTTTAATCTTTCCAAAAACCAACAGAGGCATGGCAGTTTGTGCAAAGTGCAGCACAAAATGCCACATTTTAGGTAAGTCATTTCTGATTTCATAATTCTTTCCAACAGGAAGTTTAATGTATGCCTTACATGCCTGGTTAAAGCAAGTAATGCAGTGGGGGGGGGCCCTCTCTACTATTCAAGGGGTTGAAAGCCCAATTTAATTTAACCCTTTCAAAGCCAGGAGCTTGGGGGAATTTTTGTACCCTGCTGGCTGAACACATGTTCATCATTTTTGCTATCCATCTCTTGAGGTATGATTCCCAGTGGTAACTCTCCAGTTATATATGAAAAACAAAATTTTGTTCTCTTTTCAAGAACAAATTTAGTTTTTCATGGCACCTCATCAACTAAAAAAAAAAACTTAAAATTACTTATTTTGCTCATCATAAACTATCTATCATAATCATTTAATTGGTAGTTAAATTTTCAATTATTTTTAAAAGCCCAGAACCCTCTTAGTTGGAAAATACCAAATATATATTATTTTACCTACGTGCATGGCCTACACAGACCCATAATTAACATTAGCTCAACATGGTATTTTCAGCTTCATGAACTAAAATGTGCATTCCATTAGTTACATGTTAAATATACCTTAAAACAGCTCAATAACTATATTAAATCATATATTACCTGAATGTGGATATCCCACTGCATCAAATGAGGGGTCCCTTGCATTACTACTTCTAGCCTAGAGTGCACAAGTGTTCTGAGAAGGTGACACTAAAGGAAAAAATATGCATTTTTACATTTCCACCACTTCAAATGTACTGAAATCTTTGAAACTATGCACTAAAATGCCTCAAACTTGAAGAATCTTAGTGTATAGGTCCCACAGTATAACAGAGGAACTAGAGAGTATATCACTGTGGAGAAGTTATCTCTGCTTTATCACTATTTATCACTCCTCAGTGCATCTCCCCACTGGAGTAATTCAATGTCTAGAACAAAACAAACCCAGTATAGGTAATGAAGACCCAAATTCCACTTGACTTTAATGGGACATTTAATTTAACCCACTGAATGCTACTGAGACATTCAAAGCAAACAGGCCAATATTTAAGTATATCCCTGATTAAGCACATGTGAATTAGCCCTTTGAGTGCCATAAAGGTAGCCAACGTTTTGCATTCCAATGTGTTCAGTAGCTCTGGGGTACTCACAGAGTTAATCAGCTGCTTATTCATTCTGATTGACCTGATGGTGGTTTAGATGAGAAATGCATAAGTCCTGGCCTGTTTATAGCCCTTGTGGACTGAACTCTGGTCCTCTACTTCAGAGGTAAAGATTGCTTTTGTACATAATGGCACTTGCACACTCTCCTCAGTCATTAAGTCTTTAATGCCCTAAACAAGTACCCTTATGCACATGAAAATGGAGCAAAGTTATTCTAGTTCCACTTCCCTGTTCATAATATATGAAATGCCCCAAAATTGGTAAGTGGCACAAAGGAGAGAATTTTTAGAGAAAGTGAAATGGTGAATTGGTGTTCCTGTTATAGTATGGAATCATAGACCACATATCCCATAAACACCTCCTAAAGTTTCAAATGGCTAAAGAGCAACACTCTTGTTCTAGGTGGTATTACAAAGGACATGGATGATGTACGGTGCATTACACATACTTTTTAGGTTATTTCATCTATTGACAGCTCTTTACCTGGAATAACCAACTTGAAAAAATACAATCTTTTCCCAGTCTAAAATCCCTAAAAACAAATGCTTCTTTGTATCTAAAAACAATATGTAACTGTAAATACATTTTTGTATGCATGTTTGCATGTATGTGTATGAGTATAAATGGTTTCTCTACTTGTGTAAAGATGCAACCTGTTACAGTAAACGCTCTCCAGGACAGTGCATCCTTCCTTGTAAAACATTTTCTGAATAAAAGACCAAGGCAATGTATTAGCACAGGTACACTTATAAACACATATACTAGAATTTTAACCCCTTAAGTACCTGCCTCACGCACATGTGGGGGAGACCTTATGGACCATAGACTGGTTCATTCCCAGAACGGTGCTCAGCCGAGTGAGGAGCCCTGAAATCCATGACGGTCCTGGCACGTCATGGGTCCTTATCACATGCCAACCAATGATGTTCTAGGACCGTCATGGGTCCTTAAGGGGTTATTGTGGGTTTTATTGCTGTGGAGGAAAGTGATACACAACACTACTCATTCTGATCTCCTGAAAACAGGGACATCAGGGTAGGAAAGATGGACAGGTGGATTTGGGTCTGAAAGAGGGACAGTCCCTCCTAAAGAGGGACAATTGGGAAGGATGCCCTTGCATATTTTGCCTTTTATTTGAATGAATGAATGCATGAATATTTATATTGTGACACAAGCATTTACAGCACCTTACAACTTAACCCTTTGAGTGCCAGAAGGGTACGCAACGCATGGCTTTGCAATCATACGTGGGAACTTTTTATTGCTGTCTTCCCGGAGGGGAGTCCTCTGCTGCCATGGGTGGTGTGAAGAATGACACGTATGGCTTTGAAAAGGGGCGGGTCTTAACTCGAGTGCCAGGGGAGGGCTTAAAAGAAGGCTGGGGGGAGGGAGCTACATAGGAGAAAAAGTGGAAGTGGGTAGAGTTTTAATAGAAACTCCCCACATCCGGAGGACTCCGCCTCTGCCCCGGAGACCCGGTAAAGCAGTGCCAAAACCGGACTCTCTGGGGCAAATCCGGAGATTTCCCAAGTATGTTTGCAATGCATAGCGTACCCCTCTGGCACTCAAAGGGTTAAGAATTTACACAATACAGGGTTACAAGTGCTATGCAACGCGAAACACTGGAAGTAAGGTCCCTGCCCGAAAGCTTACAATGTAAAGTGGTAATGGGAGGCCTACAGAAAGCATAAGGGTCAGGCTCTGAATACAGTGCTAGAGTTGTAAGAAGCAGATTCTGCATGTGTCGGCAATGTTTGGAAGAGCTGCCTACTCCCCCAAACTGATTTAATGTTTCAATAAAGATTGCACTAATTGTCAGGCAACATAAAATAATGCAGTCATGTATTTTTTATGGGAAATTCATAGATTCAACTAAAATTACTCTTTAAAATGCATACTTCTTCATTTCTCAGAATAATAGACTTTAGAAAATCTTTTCACGCTTCAATATTAGATTTAAAATGTATAATATTTTACATGAAAACAAACAGCATGACAGCTATGCTTTACAAGAGTAGTATATTAATTATATGAGTAATTAAGGTAGTTTCAGGTACTAAATTATCATTTGCATTTATTTTTCTTATTGTTTGTTCAGCAGTGTTTTGCAGTGATTGCATCATTAATTATCTGTGTTATAAAGGATTTCTAGGAAACAACTGTAATTGAATTATGGTGAAATGTTTAACTCCCATGAATATGTATTTAAAAGCAATGCATTGCTTTGCACTATGCCTGGGTAGGTGTATTTTGGTGCTTTGGCTACTGGAAATGACAACCTCATAATCCCCATCCAGACAACGGATGGTTGAGGATGATGGGAGATGTAGTCTCTAACAGCTGCAGTGCCAAAGCAGACCTATTCCTGAAATATGGTTGAGATTAATGCAGCATCGAAGTCAGCTGGAGGTAACTGGAATAATATAATCAAGGATGACATGTCATTATGACTGGATGAGGCTGATGAATGTTGTAGTCCAACAACAGCTGGAGGACCACAAATTTCTGACCTGTGCACTAGACTCATGTGTAAAGGTTTCTGTTCTCATGCAGATTCATGCACCAGTTTACTAGCATTTCTAGGTGAGGTTTCTCATACTACTGCAGACTATTGGAGGGAAAAGGTTACTTTGGAGGGTTTCTGTGTTAATTATTGTCATTCAGACTTGGCACAGTATAACACAGACCTATAGATGATAATGAATGCCTGGATTATATATGCCACTCCCAAATGTATCTATGCAGTGTACATTTCTGTAGAGTGAAACTGTCAGTGCAGCTCTAATAGCGTTAGCCTCTAATGCCACAGTGAATACACTAGAGTGTATGATCACTGTAGCGCATGGGTAGCCAGCCTTGGTCCTCAAGAGCTACCAACAGTGCAAGTTTTCAGGATAACTCTGTTTCAGTGCAGGGAGATGGATCAATTAAAGTGAATAAACCAATGACCATAACTGGGAACTTCTAGGTCTGGGCTCCCTGGAGAGGAGCCCTGTGGTGCAGATAAGGTGATTGAAATGACGAGATTTGCGTCATTAGAGGGACGGGGCTTAATCACATGCGGGGGAGCTTAAAAAAAGAAAACAAATAGCTAGACGAGCCTGGGGGAGGAGGAGAAGAGGCCGGGAGGAACTCAATGGGAGGAGCAGATATGGGCAGAGTTTCATCAGAAACTGCCCACATACAGAGAATCAGACCCAAAACCGGAGTGTCCGGGGCAAAACTGAAGAGTTCCCATGTATGCCAATGACTGATTCGCTTGTACGTATGCCATCACTTTGAGTGAATTCCATAAGTTACAGTTGTTTAATGCACTATAACATTTTCAATTTACTTTCGACCTCTGAATGGGAATAGAGGTGTCACGGTTTGTTATGACTCTCAGACACAGAGTTAAGATAAAACACAACTTTATTGAAAAGTTTAATGGATACCCATGTGGGTAGCATACACATATAACATTTAATGTCAATACATAGTAGCAAGAGTAGTGGTATACAGAATGTAACACGGGCTCTACCTGCCTTGCCAATACCGGGTAAGGCAACCTTAGATGACACAGATGGAAAAGGTTCCACCGGCCTTACCAATATACCGGGAAAGGCAGCCTGGAGACTGGTACAACAAATAGTAATAGGCTCTACCGGCCCTGCCAATATACCGGGCAAGGCAGCCTGGAGACTGGTACAACGAATAGTTATAGGCTCTACCGGCCTTTCCACTACCGGGTAAGGCAACCTAAAGTTGGTACAATGTGGAATAGGTTCTACTGGCCTTACCAATACCGGGCAAGGCAGCCTGGACTGGAACACAATCTCTACCGGTGCTGAGGAATACACAGCAAGCAATCGGTTAATATGTGGAGCGAACCAGTACCCGCGTGCTAGAGGAACAACAAGTCTACCGGTGCTGTCTAGGACTGAACAGCAACCGGCTATGCATGGAACGAACCAGTACCCGTGTACTGGAGGAGGAAACTCTACCGGTGCAACAAGCAGCCGGTTGAATGGAGTGAACCAGTACCCCCATACTGGAGGTACCCAACCACCACCGGTGCTGTCAGATGATAATAAGCAGCCGGTTATACATGGAGCGAACCAGTACCCGCATACTGGAGTAACCTAGAACACCACCGGTGCTGTTAGATTATAGTAAGCAGCTGGTTATACATGGAGCGAACCAGTACCCGCTTACTGGAGAAACCGGAACTCTACCGGTGCAACAGCAGTCGGTTGTATGTGGAGCGAACCAGTACCCGCTTACTGGAGAAACCAGAACTCTACCGGTGCAACAGCAGCCGGTTGTATGTGGAGCGAACCAGTACCTGCGTACTGGAGAAACCTCGAACACCACCGGTGCTGTCAGATGATAGTAAGCAGCCGGTCATACATGGAGCGAACCAGTACCCGCGTACTGGAATAACCTAGAACTCTACCGGTGCGACAGCAGCCGGTTGTATGTGGAGCGAACCAGTACCCGTGTACTAGAGATACCCAATCACCACCGGTGCTGACAGATGACAACGAGCAGCCGGTTATGCATGGAGCGAACCAGTACCCGCGTACTGGAGTAACCTAGAACTCTACCGGTGCCATAGCAGCCTGTTAACATGGAGCAAACCAGTACATGCGTACTGGAGTAACCAGAACTCTACCGGTGCCACAGCAGCCGTTATCCATGGAGCAAACCAGTACCCGCGTACTGGAGTAAGCCTAGAACTCTACCGGTGCAACAGCAGCCGGTTGTATGTGGAGCGAACCAGTAACAGCGTACTGGAGAGAGGAACAAGTGAATGAGAATGTCGCCAGGGCGACTGAAGGAGACCAGCACACTGCAGGCGATCCAGGAGAAGGAACCCAGGTGAGGATGGACAGGAAACAGGTCTATGGGCAGTCAACCGGATCAGGAATGGTGGCAGGAAACAGCAGCAGCAACAGCAACCTCAACCGGATCAGGAACGGATGCAGGAACCAGGGAACTGGTAAGCAGGAACACTGGTGATCACAGACGAGCAGGAACAGAGAAATGGCCCAGGAAACTCAAGAACTCAATGCAAGTGCAAGCAGCATAGAGACAACACGAAAGGGCAACCAAAGGGTGCCCAAGCTCAGTTTAAATAGGCAACACAGGGCGGGCTGAAGGCAGGCAGCCAATGGAGAGCCCCCTACAGGTAACTGACAAGGAAATGCAGCAATCACGGCCACCGTGATAAAAGGACATGATGTATAAGGAACTTCTAGACAAACTTGGTTTATTTACTCTAGAGAAAAGATGACAGAGGGAATTTTGTTATTATTTATAAGCATATGTGAGGTCAATACAAGGATCTCTCTGGTGAGCTTTTCATTCCACGGTCTGATCAAACAACTAGGGGCCAACCCTAAAGATTAGAGGAAAGGAGGTATCAACATTAGCAGAGGATGGGTTGTTTTACCGTAAGGTCTGTTAAATTGTCGAATTCTTTGTCCAGGGATGTGGTATTGGCAAATACAGTCCATGCATTTAAGAGATTAGATGCCTTTCTTTCAAAAGGTAACATAAAGGGTTATTCTGTTTATTAGTAGGTAAAACATGGATGTTCCGGCAAATAGACTAATACTCACTTGGTGACATGAAGTCTTATATAATTCTTACTAGTTGAACAGCCTGTGTACACGGGCGGTTTACTATCAAAGTGTCGCATGTAAAGTTTTGCGTTATAAAATGACGCATTTATTCGGCCTTGTCATTTAAAGTGTCACAATTACAGTTTTGCGGCGTGTCGCAAAGCCTACATTTCGTTTCGTTATGAATGGCGCATTCACCATATAATGCGTTAACATGTCGCAGCATTAATGACGCAATTTGGGTGCAGCATTAAGGACGCAATATGGGTGCATTAATTACGCAATTTGGGTGCAATATATGGACATTATAAGTCTGCAATAAGGACACATTAAGGACGCAATAGGGGTGCAATATTGGTGCATTAAGGACGCAATATGAGTGCAATAATGACGCTATATGGGTGCATTAAGGAAGCAACATGGGTGCATTAAGGACACATTAAGGATGCAATACGGGTGCAATATTAGTGCAATAATGATGCTACCCAAACATACCCAAAACTCAACAAAATATACCCAGAAAACCCACCCAAAACCAACCCAAAACCCACAAAACCCAATCCAAAGCGCACTGAAACATACCCAAAAAGCAACCCAAAACCCACCAAAACATACCCATAAAACACAACCCAAAACCCACCAAAACCCACAAAACCCAATCCAAAACCCACCGAAACATAGCCAAAAAGCAACCCAAAACCCACCAAAACATACCCCAAACCCAACAAAACTTACCCAGAAAACCAACCCAAAACCCACCAAAACCCACAAAACCCAATACAAAACCCACTGAAACATACCCAAAACCCACCAAAACATACCCCAAATCCAACAAAACATACCCAGAAAACCAACCCAAACCCCACAAAACCTAACCCAAAACCAACCCAAAACCCACAAAACCAACCCAAAGCCCACAAAACCCAATCCAAAACCCACTGAAACATACCCAAAAAGCAACCCAAAACCCACCAAAACAAACCCAAAACCCAACAAAACATACCCAGAAACCCAACCCAAACCCACCAAAACCAACCCAAAACCCAATCCAAACCCACCGAAACATACCCAAAAAGCAACCCAAAACATACCCAAAACCCAACAAAACATACCCAGAAACCCAACCCAAAACCCACAAAACCACCAAAACCCAACCCAAAACCCACCAAAACAACCCAAAACCCACAAAACCAACCCAAAGCCCACAAAAGCCAATCCAAAACCCACTGAAACATACCCAAAAAGCAACCCAAAACCCACCAAATCATACCGAAAACCCAACAAAACATACCCAGAAACCCAACCCAAAACCAACCGAAAACCCACAAAACCCAATCCAAAACCCACCGAAACATACCCAAAAAGCAACCCAAAACCCACAAAACCCACCAAAACCCAACCCAAAACCAACCCAAAACCCACAAAAACCAACCTAAAACCCAATCCAAAATCCACCGAAACATACCCAAAAAGCAACCCAAAACCCACCAAAACATACCCAAAACCCAAAAAAACATACCCAGAAACCCAAACCAAAACCCACAAAACCCAATCCAATACCCAATCCAAAACCAACCCAAAACCCACAAAACCCAATCCAAAATCCACCGAAACATACCCAAAAAGCAACCCAAAACCCACCAAAACATACCCAAAACCCACCAAAACATACCCAGAAACCCAAACCAAAACCCACAAAACCCAATCCAAAACCAAACCAAAACCCACAAAACCCAACCCAAAAACCACCAGTCAGTATTGCACCCATATTGCGTCAGTATTTAACCCATATTGCGTCCCTAATGCGTCCTTATTGCACCAGTATTGTTCCCATATTGCACCCATATTTCATCAGTATTGCACCCATATTACGTCCATATATTGGACCCATATTGCGTCCTTAATGCTGCTTGCGTCAGTATTGCACCCATATCGCGTCCTTAATGCGTCATTATTGCACCAATATTGTTCCCATATTGCACCCATATTGCATCAGTATTGAACCCATATTGCGTCAGTGTTGCACCCATATTGTGTCCTTATTGTACCCATATTGCACTCATATTACGTCCATATATCAGACCCATATTGCGTCCTTAATGCTGCTTGAGTCAGTATTGCACCCATATTGCATCCTTAATGCACAAAACCACCAAAACCCAACCCAACACCAACCCAAAACCCACCAAAACAACCCAAAACCCACAAAACCAACCCAAAGCCCACAAAACCCAATCCAAAACCCACTGAAACATACCCTAAAAGCAACCCAAAACCCACCAAATCATACCCAAAACCCAACAAAACATACCCAGTAACCCAACCCAAAACCAACCAAAAACCCACAAAACCCAATCCAAAACCCACCGAAAGATACCCAAAAAGCAACCCAAAACCCACCAAAACATACCCAAAACCCAACAAAACATACCCAGAAACCCAACCCAAAATCCACAAAACCCACCAAAACCCAACCCAAAACAAAACCAACCCAAAACCCACAAAACCCAATCCAAAATCCATAGAAACATACCCAAAAAGCAACCCAAAACCCACCAAAACATACCCAAAACCCAAAAAACATACCCAGAAACCCAAACCAAAACCCACAAAACCCAATCCAAAACCAAACCAAAACCCACAAAACCCAACCCAAAAACCACCAGTCAGTATTGCACCCATATTGCGTCAGTATTGAACCCATATTGCATCCTTAATGCATCCTTACTGCACCAATTTTGTTCCCATATTGCACCCATATTTCATCAGTATTGAACCCATATTGCGTCCGTATTGCACCCATATTGCACCCATATTACGTCCATATATTGGACCCATATTGCGTCCTTAATGCTGCTTGCGTCAGTATTGCACCCATATCGCGTCCTTAATGCGTCATTATTGCACCAATATTGTTCCCATATTGCACCCATATTGCATCAGTATTGAACCCAAATTGCGTCAGTATTGCACCCATATTGCGTCCTTATTGTACCCATATTGCGCCCATATTACGTCCATATATCAGACCCATATTGCGTCCTTAATGCTGCTTGAGTCAGTATTGCACCCATATTGCATCCTTAATGCATCCTTATTGCACCAATATTGTTCCCATATTGCACCCATATTGCGTCAGTATAGAACCCAAATTGCGTCAGTATTGCACCCATATTGCATCAGTATTGAACCCATATTGCACCCATATTACTTCCATATATTGGACCCATATTGCATCCTTAATGAGTCCTTATTGTACCAATATTGTTGCCATATTGTACCCATATTGTGTCAGTATTGAACCCAAATTGTGTCAGTATTGCACCCATATTGCGTCATTAATGCACCCATATTACATCCATATACTGCACCCATTTTGCGTCCTTAACTCTGCTTGCATCAGTATTGCACCCATATTGCATCCTTAATGTGTCCTTAGTGCACCAATATTGTTCCCATATTGCACCCATATTGCATCAGTATTGAACCCAAATTGTGTCAGTATTGCACCCATATTGCACGCATAGTACATCCTTATATTGGACCCATATTGCGTCCTTAATGCTACTTGCGTCAGTATTGCACCCATATTGCACCCATATTACGGCCATATATTGCACCCATATTGCATCCTTAAAGCTGCTTGCGTCAGTATTGCACCCACATTGCATCAATATTGCACCCATATTGCGTCTTTAATGCGTCCTTATTGCACCAATATTGTTCCCATATTGCTCCCAAATTGCGTCAGTATTGAACCTAAATTGCATCAGTATTGCACCCATATTACATCCATATATTGGACCCATATTGCATCTTTCATGCTGCTTGCATCAGTATTGCACCCATATTGCACCCATATTATGTCCATACATTGCACCCATATTGCATCCTTAATGCTGCTTGCATCAGTATTGCACCCATTTTGCATCCTAAATGCACACATATTGCACCCATATTGCATCAGTATTGAACCCAAATTACGTCAGTATTGCACCCATATTGCGTCCTTAATGCACCCATATTACATCCATATATATTGCACCTGTATTGTGCCCTTAACGCTGCTTGCGTCAGTATTGCACCCAAATTGCGTCAGTATTGTACCCATATTGTGTCCTTAATGCACCCATATTGCACCCATATTACATCCATATATTGCACCCATATTGCGTCCTTAATGCTGCACCCAAATTGCGTCATTAATGCACCCATATTGCGTCCTTAATGCTGCAACATGTTAACGCACGATATGGTGATTGCACAATTCAGAATGACGCAAAATTTTAAATTTGCAACACTTTAATACGCATAACTTTAAATGCGACACTTTAAATGATGTGGCAGAATACATGTGTTATTTTATGATGCAAAACTTTACATGCAACACGGGCCACAGTGCCAGGCAGCAACGGAAATGGTGCAGTCATGCACAGTAGAGACTGCATGCGCCGCAGCTGATAATAGAGCGGGGCGCTGCAAGAGGACTACGGTCTAAATTCGGAGCACCCCGATCCGTTATCAGCCACGGTGCGGGCAGTCTGTACTGCTCATGACAGCTTCTGACAAACATACATTAGCAAATTATTATATAGGATTTTTCTGCGTTATGAGGCAAAGGTTGAAACTGATGGATTTGTGTCTTTTTTTTCAACCTAGATTACTACGTTACTATGTTACTTCAGTAAGCCATGCACACGATGGAGGAAATTCTGTGATTTTCCATGTACCCAAAGCCTGCCATTGTTACATCTTTGTGTATATAGCAGAAATTAACTTGTTTAAGGTGTCAGCCATTGCCTTCT
Organism: Rhinophrynus dorsalis; assembly: GCA_037306005.1. NCBI lineage: Eukaryota > Metazoa > Chordata > Amphibia > Anura > Rhinophrynidae > Rhinophrynus > Rhinophrynus dorsalis. The sequence goes on from CM074719.1 coordinate 132,888,084, forward strand.
CCTTGCTAATTAATTCACCTGTGTCAAGTTTAAGGGGGCCAAAATCAGTCTTAATCTTTTTGCCATATATTTATATTTGTAGAAATATGTAGGATTTTTTCTTGCTCTCTTTTGCAATAATCATCTAATTTTGGATTCTATCTAGTTTATCTGCTTGGCCACAGATTCTGTTGCATTCTATGTCATTTAATGTTGTAACTGATTCTTCTGAATTTGAGAGCTAGCTTCGTATGCCTTATTTCTCTGCAGACTGTGTCTCTTGAAATATATTGAAGTGTATATTTATCCAAGAGCATTCTGAACAGATTCCTTTCTTGTGCATTTTTATATTTGAAGATTATGTCCCATTGAGTATTTTCTTAAGCTGCTTTTAGCATTGCAAAATTAGCCTTTTTAACAGTGAATGTTTTAGCTGAACAGTTGTTAATGAATTTTTTATAACAAGTTTAAAAGCATATCATATTATGGTCTCTGCTGCACAGTCCTTCTTATGTTTATATTGTATGCAATTTCTGAATTGTCTGAGACTACTAGGTCCAGTAAAGCCTAATTTCTAGTTGGCGCCTCTAGCAGCTGTGACATAAAGTTGTAATTAAGAATATATATATATATATATATATATATATATATATATATATATATATATATAATGGTTTCCCTTTAATGTGCTGGAATCCTCATTTCTTCAGGTTTGTTTAAAGGGATAGTAATGTTTCATAATAAAAGCAGCTCTAATTAATCATCATAGTATTTGGACTTTGGAGAGTGTTATTTCAATTCTGTCAGAGTTGTAGTTCCAGAGTAATTCAATGACAAAGTGTCCCCCTTCCGCCCCTTTTACTGATGTAACACTGTTCAGCCAGAGCAGAAGGGAGGTGCCCAGGTAGACTGCACAGAGGGACAATCTTCAATTAAGATAAGGGAAAAACCTGAAAAGCTTGTCAAGGGGGGCAGGGATTTCATTGTTTTCATGGGAATAAGAGTGTCCCCTTCTGTTAGCTGTCTGGTCTATGGACTGCATTCCACATCTGAGAAGAGATTGTTTACACTAGGTAAAAGGGGTGGGAGGGGAAACTTTGCTTGTGAATATCTCATAAACCATAAAGGTTTGAGAGATAAGACTTATATCATTCTTTATTTTATTTTGTAGGCATTAAAAAACATGAAGTTAAAACGAAGTATTACTATCCCTTTAAATCTCCCATTATGCTTATCTTTCCTAATGAAAAGCCTTTTGCATTTCAGAGCAGACAGAAAAAAGCCAAAGGTACTCAGCCCCACAATGACACCTGTCAGTCATCCATGAAGTTAGAAAAGGAACCCCTTCACCTGACAGGTAGGCTGGACACAACTTGGAGTTTTGTAGCTGAAAGGGAAAGACTTTGCCAAGTTGCATGTATAGCCTCATGGAATACTACAGTTGCTTAGAAAACCTGCTTATAGTAGGCAAGGGGGATTTTCAGGTCAATTACTATGAATGGAAATCATAGAGATCAGAGTCCATCATAATATCAACAGGAAAAAACCAAGGGCCAATTGTAAGATGTCCATTCTGCTCTCCTGTTGATTGGCTGGGACTCACAAGGGAACTGCAGCTCCACAGGCATGTCTGCTCCCTGGAGAGTAGACCTGCCCATGGGTGAACTATTACATGATAGTTGCCCTTTAACCATTTACATACCAGAGGGGTGTTCATGTAAGAAAACACTGACACCTATAATAATAAACCCCTGCTTAGCTGAATTTGGATAAAAAATCCTAATGTTAATATAAATACTTTCTTAGTTTAATGGTTTTCTAAATTAATCTTTAATTCATGTTAGATATCATTTCCTCCCTCTGCAGGCTTCTAAAGTACACCAGTGGTAGGACTTACAGGTCCTGGAGTGAGTCCTGCAACAAAACATTCCACCTTTAACTAAAGATCAATTTTGGAGAACCAGTTCACACAGAACTGATCCTTAGAAGCCATTAGGATTTTTCGACAGAGTAAAATAAATGGAGATTTGTCATTTGGGTGTGCCAGTGTTCCTTTTAATGCTTTGAATGCCAGAGGGGTACACAACGCACTGCAACCCCTCTGGCACAAAAAGGGTTAATCAATTACATGTTTTATTTGATCCTTATGTTGCCCTAGAAATGCATAGATTTTGCTTTTTGTGCATGTGTCATAGTGATTTAGATTTTGTATACAATCCTATATAATAATTTTCTAGGATCACGTGGAGCAGTGAGGTAGCGGCCTCTTAACCCTTTGAGTGCCAGAGGGTTAAGCAACGCATTGCAAAGCAATGCATTGCGCACCCCTCTGGCACTCAGAGGGTTAACATTACCCAGATCTTGGCCCGTGTAAACGGGCTTTTATACTAGTTATATAATAAAACGCTAGAATGTTTGTCTGATGCACTCGTGCGCACTAGAGACTGCCTGAACGCACAGAATTCTGGGAGCATTCTGTGGGTTTGGACAGTCGCTACAGAGCATGACTGCATCGCGTGTGCTGCCAGTGAGGCGGAGTCAGTACATAGAGCAGGACCTTGGTCCGTGTACACGGGCTTTTACACTAGTCTTAGATATTTATCAAGATTATCAAAGCACAAAAAAATAATTTGAATCAAAATTAAAATATTATTGTAACTGTTGACATATAATTACCCAGTCATATTTAATTTGTTTTTTTACTTTGTAACCACATACTGTGTCATTCCTCTTCCTTCATTGGAACTCGGTTTCTCTACACATGGCACATCATAGAATCACTTTTCAAAAGAAAGGTCAAAGACTTCTAATTGAACTACTTTGTAGTGTGAAACACAAGAAACATTTGTAAGTTACTTAGTATCATAGCCAAGAACGTTTCTTTGGTGGCATGGCATTTGGCTGGTTGTCTACAGCAGCAGCTGAACGATTCCAGTGTCTTTCTTGACTTCTCTAGTCTTAAATAGTATTCTGCACTTAAAGGGATAGTAATGTTTAGATAATAAGCCATAACGTTGTTGTCTTTGTTTTATTTTATTTTGAAATGTTTCCCTCCCGCCCCATTTTCTATATGTCACGATTCCTTCCCTCAGAGCAGTAAGCCAGTCCAGATGGATCACAATGAAAGACAATCTTCTGTCAGCATAAGGTTTTCGTTATACTGGGAAAATTGTCCCTCACTGGGATCTGTCTGGTCAAACGACCGGATTCAGATCTGAGGGAAGGCATTGTGGTGTATGGAAAAAGAGGGGGTGGGGGATGCTTTAAAATAAAATAAAAAAAGAAAAGAGCGGAGCAAAAGAGTCTCTCTAAGCGTAGTATATTGATCCCATACAGTAGATCCTTCACCAAAACACCATGGAACAAGTTGTAGGAATATTACTCACATTTTTCAGAGGCACACAACCTGCCTCCTGGTCTTTTCACTTGTACTGGCTTACACCCCAGTATAGTGGTCTTCTCCACTCAGGGTCACACGTAAGGATGATAGCTTCCCAAATTCTTCAATAGGAGTGATAAGATGTCTATGTGGAATAGGCCACTTGAGCAAAGGATATTGCAGATCCAATGCTGCAATATGCCAGACCTTGTTTGATCTTAAAAAAGACAGCTCCTATTGTTGTATTAAGGAACTGTATAGTTCAAAAAAAGGGGGGGTCAGCCAGTACTTTAGCAAATAAAAATTGAATAAAACCTATATGAGCAAGTATATTCCAATTTTACTTTTATTTTTTCAAAAGAGAACAAAATAAAAATCATGTGCATATGACAAATCTTTATATAAAATAAAAAATATTAATAAAACCAATAGGTTCAATTATCAAAAGCAAACAGCTGACGCTTTTCGTCACTCAATGTGACTTCTTCAAAAGCCTTAATTGCATCCATTTTTCAATAAACCAGGAGCAAGATTAAATCATTTGCCAAAAAAATCTATAGTGATTTAATTTAATTTTTGACAGCCTTACGGCTTTTCTAAAAATAGAAAATCTAATGTTTTACTGTAATTGTCATCTTATTTATTGTATTTTCACATTTATTTTCTTCAGAACAACTGTTGTGTTCCCAGGAGTGGATTTTTTTATTTTTCTAGTTATATGTAGAAACGTACTATGTTAATAACATGTAAATATAACATCATTGTATGGCTAAACTTGACATGTTATGTATATATTATTTCTTTAGATAAATGAGTTGGTATCCCATTTTTCTTCCTCTCGGAGCGCCCTTATTTTGGAACACTTTATATAGTCTTCTTATAGTTAATAGTTTATGTATCACTTTTTATTCATGCCCTTTTTGCTTAGCGTTCTCACTCATTATGTCTGGTCTATGATCCTAATATTGAGGTGTATCATTTTCCATCTTGTTATTGGACCACAAGGCCGATTCCAGCGGCAATGTCTCATAAGAGAGGACGTATGTCAGCACTTGTATCGGATAGACATGTAGTGTAATGGATGCCTCATTAGGATTCTACCTATACATCAAATGCCTTGTCATCTTAGAGTATGGTGAGGTGAAGCTGTTCAGGTTCTCTTTTTTTTTTTTGTCATATCTTCAGTGTGTTCTATTCTCAGCCAAAAGTGCTGTTCTGTTAATAAGACAAAATCAAGCTTGTGAATCAATATTGTCTCTTACTATTAAGGTGTATAGTGTCCCACCTTATTATTGTGCCAGTGCCCCACTTGAATACTAAAGTATCTTCCAACACCATTTCATTTTTTAGGTGTTAGTGTCTCTTTAATAAGAAAAGGTGTACAATATATCCAGAGGGATGAAACACTTCTAGTGCAAAGTTGACATAAAGGAACCTCCGTTTTAACCTGAACAAGTCATTCTATATCTAATGGCCTAACCCACTAAAGCATTAAAATACCAACTCCCTTAGGCTGTGATTACTGCATTGCTGTGTATTTATATCCCTGGAAAGAGGCTGGAGTTATATAATAACAAAAGGAAAATTCTCTCTTCAAACACAGGCCAACAGATCTGACATGAACAGATATATAAGTTGGCATGACAGGTAAAATGAAGTGGTTTACGTTAAATAACCATGAAATTAAAATGTGTTAACATGACTAAACTAGCATATTTATCCATACCCTGGAGCATGGAGATGATTAGCATTGTGCTGGTGTGACAAACTCTTTTTTTAGATTCCTTTGTCACATTTCTGTATGCTGGATAAGGAAAATGCACCTTATGTATAAAAGTGTGCAGTGCAATTCTAGGGGTGAACCAACTTCACCATAGTGTTCAAACACACATTCTAATAGATTTAAAGGGAAATGTTACCCCTGTGAATAGTGTAGATGTCTCCAACAGACTGTAAAGCAATGCATTGTAGATCTCTCTGGCATTTCAGGGGTTAAAAAGCCCCTTTTAAATCAATTTGATGAAGCTGATTTAACCCAGAATTGTACTGCTCCATGTATATACATAAGATCCAATTAACGTAAAAAGAACTGTAGCAATTCTGGAGCAAACCAAATATACCATATGGAACAGATTATAAAAAAAACAAAATGTCCATTGATTTAAAAGGGAATTTTTAACCCACCAAGTGCTAGAGAGGTTTCCATTACAGAGAATGTGCTGATCTGACTGATTAGCAACTTATAACAGCAAAAGTATACACCATGTGCACCCAGACAGCTCCAACAAAAAATATATTGGATGTTAAATATTGTCCTTTTCTTTTCCCTTTTTTATCAGAAATATTACATTTTTCTTTTATTTATTTATTTTTTAACATCCAATATATTTTTATTGGTGCTGTCTGGGTGTACGTGGTGTACACTTTTGTTGTTTTAAGTTGTTTAGTCCTCTAATATTGATAGCAGCCTTTGGAAAAGGATAAATCGATTTTTGCCTGAAATGGATTATAATAGTCAGAAATAATTGGAAAAGAGGAATAGATTGGTCTCAAGAATGGGAGAAACAACCCCCAAGAGAGGATCCGACTGGGCTATATAAAAAATTTGGAAAAATGTTTAGAGAAGGAGACTAGGGAATGTGATGACCTAGGGCAGTGGTTCTCAACCTTTCTAGTGCCACGACCCTTTGATAAAATTTCCCAAGTTGTAGCGACCCCTAACAGTAAAATTATTTTCATTGCTCCTTCATCGCTATAATTTTGCTACTGTTATAAATCGAAATAGTAATATCTAATGGTTTTAGGCGACCCCTGGCAAATCATCATTCGACCCCCTAAGGGGTCCCGACCCACAGGTTGAGAACCACTGACCTAGGGCTAGATTTAAAGGTTTATATTAAAACAGCCACTAAATGAAAAATGCCTATCGGACTCAAATAATACATGATTTATGGCGGATTTAATAGGTAGTCTTCGAGAATAGCTAACGAGCGTAGGTACAACAAAAACATGTAACACAAAAACCTGCGTCGTACCTGTTTTCGCATCACTGTACGTCCCAATCACCCGTTAAATCACAACCTAAGTAAAAATGTAACATTACGGCCGATGTTGGCTAGCAACACTGATAGATGCACAAACAAAATTCAAACCTACAGCCAATCCGGAGGCCCCAAAGTATCAAAAATGTTCAAATACACCTATATATACCCTAAAATAACAGTCACACACTGTCTGTGTTTTGAGTTTTAGAGAACTAGAGCACAGGACCCCGGAGTGGAAGATAGCGATAAGAGCGAGGGAGAGAAGAACAGATATTTGAGGTAGAAGGAGAGTTTGGAGAGAGGAGAGCATTGCACTTAAATATACATGTATTACAGTTTTGCACATATTACATACACCCATACAAACACAAACACATACACATACATACACATAGTCTTTTTTTTTTTTTTTTACAACATCTTACACATTTTTCAAACATTATTGTAACTGAGAGTGAGTGGTATCGAGTGTGTCTGTGTGGGCCTGTGGGAGTGCCTGGGTGTGAGTGGGTGAAAGACAGCAAGGAGAGGATGACAGGAGAGAGGGATGGAGAGAGTAGTGGAAGAGGAGGAGGAAGGTCAGGAGGGCACCCCTGAGCAGAGTAGAGGTGGGAGAAGGAGATCTGCGGGGCGGAGGGAGACCAGGCCCAGAAGAGCAGGCACACGGAGGCCAGGGACAGAATCTGCATTGGGACGAGGGGTAGCTGCTGGGGTCCACCACACACAGGCAGGGGAAGCGCAGGCAGGACACTGACTCTTCGCAGGCAGGAGCGGAGGAGGAGAGAATCAGGGATCCTTGCTACTCCGAAGAGGAGAACAGGGCTCTCGTGGAGGCTGTCCTGGAGAGGGAGAGCGTCTGCTACCCAAGGGAGAAGGCCCCCTGGGCTGTCAGCAAAGAGGAAGGCCGCCTGGAACCATATCTGCAGCCAGGTGAACGCAGTGGCCAGATGAAGATGGGATGTGGAGTCCATCAAGAAAAGATGGGGCGACTGCCAGAGGGTGGTGAAGAACAAGTTGGCTGAAATCGACAAACAGTGCCGAGGCACCAGAGTTGAGCCACCTGTCCCTATCACCTTCTGTGTATGGCAGGAGATTGTGCAGCAGACCATGTCCTCCACATTGATTGAGGGAGTCACTGGGAAAGAGAGGAGCATCCACACTACCAGTAAGTGCATCATCACATAACTACACACCACATCAACCCACACAACAATTACACACAAACACAGTCACATCCCAACATATGCCCATCATTCATCCACACAACTGCAACAACACAGCACCCTGAGGGTTAAAACAAGACACAATACAAGGACAAATGTCAAGGTCCAACCAGGCCCAAACCTGTCCAAGTCCCAGGTTAACCCTCATGTTGCTGTACTGATCACATACAATCCAAACAAACCATGCTTATAAAAGTGTTGTATGTTAAACATTATAACTGCTCCTACACAATGTCACCCATGTACCCACAGGGAAACCAGCACATAACTCCTTGAGTGATAGAGGGATTGTCAATGCATCGCTCAACAATGCTTTGGCAACCCCTCCGTTACTCAAAGGGTTAACCAGACAACAAACACTCTAGAGAAAAGATGACTAAGAGGAGACCTTATCACATTGTACAAGTATATGAGAGGTCAATACAAGGATCTCTGCGGTGAGCTATTTATTCCAAGGCCTGCTCAGGTGACCAGGGGACACCCCTTGAGATTAGAGGAAAGGAGGTTTAAACTTCAGCAGAGGAAGGGTTTTTTTACGGTAAGGTCTGTCAAATTGTGGAATTCATTGCCCAGGGAGGTAGTTATGGCAGATACAATGGATACATTTAAGAGAAGATTAGATACATTTCTTTCAAAAGGGAACATACAGAGTTATACTGTTTATCAGTAGGCTGATCAGGAAGGTCTGATAAAGACTAATTTAATTGGTAGCAGGAAAGCCATAAAATTCTCAGTTACTGAGGTATGAAGCGAAGGTTGAACTTGATGGACTTGTGTCTTTTTTCAACCTAATTTACTATGTTACTATGTTACTATGTTACAAGTCTATAGGCTAACGATTACATGCTACACATGGGACATTCACTAAGCAGTGAGTAAGAGATGATGGAGATAAATTAACCCTTACATACCCTCACTTCACCAATCCCAATGTTAGTCTATGGAGAATATTCATTAACATGAATCAAGTTGCTAGGTCCCATTGTACAGACTCCATAGAACCTTGGAAAGGGGAAATGAGATCACTAGAGAAGTCATCATCATGTTCAATTCATCACATCTTCATCACCGCTCACTGAATCACAAAAAGGATGGAGCAGGTCACATATCACAGTGACACTGAGAATAACTGGTTGTATGTGAAACACATAGGCCTAAAATTATTAACCGGAATTAAAGGGGAAAAAAGTAGGTCTTGGTGTTGTGTATGCAATCATTTACTCTAACTTGAAATGACATATGTCACAGTTGATTCCCACATGGATCCTCTGGTGTGATGACTATTTGATGGACTATTTGCAGGATACACATGGGAACCAAAAATTAAACATTGCAGTTTGGTCACCAACAGGCCATAAATGATGGATATCTCTGAGTACGGCTGGCTCAATCAGAAGGATGGATGGGCTTATCCAGAAAAAAACAGGTCTTAATTAGTGATGAGCGAGCACCCCAATGCTCGGGTGTTCGGGTGCTCTGACCGAGCACCCCCTGAGGCTCGAGTGCTCGGCCGAGCACCCGAGCCCCATTGAAGTCAATGGGAGGACTCGAGCATTACACCAGGCACCCCCTGCTCTGATGAGGGGAGGGTGCCTGGTCCATAGGAAAAGGGCAGAAAAGGATGGAAACACCACAGAAATGGTTCAGGGACAGCATAGGGAGGATGTCTGGATGCATCTTGGACTCCAACATCGCTGCTGGGAACGATCTTTCGCCCGTAGTACGCCATTTTTACAGACTGACCATAAAACACACAAAAAGGAAAATAAAAACGACTTTAGGCGAAAAATTGTTACCAAACAATATTTGCTGTATATTTACTTGTATATCATCTGCAAATTCTCCCAAAAATGTCCTTGATTTTCTGAAGTGAGGCCATGATTAAGAGGGAAACGTGCGCAGAGGCAAATTCTCCCAAAAATTTCCTTGATTTTCAGAACTGAGGCCATGATTAAGAGGGAAACGTGCGCAGAGGCAAATTATCCCAAAAATTTCCTTGATTTTCTGAACTGGGGCCATGATTAAGAGGGTAACGTGCGCAGAGGCAAATTCTCCCAAAAATTTCCTTGATTTTCAGAACTGAGGCCATGATTAAGAGGGAAACGTGCGCAGAGGCAAATTATCCCAAAAATTTCCTTGATTTTCTGAACTGGGGCCATGATTAAGAGGGAAACGTGCGCAGAGGCAAATTCTCCCAAAAATTTCCTTGATTTTCAGAACTGAGGCCATGATTAAGAGGGAAACGTGCGCTGAGCTGACCAACTAAAACATTATGTGTGAGGGTCTGCTGCAGAGCTGACCATCCTAAACATTATATGCGAAGGCCCGCTAGTGAGCTGACGCTATAAAACATTATATGAGAGGGCCCGCTAGAGAGCTGACCCAATAAAACATTATATGAGAAGGCCCGCTGGTGAGCTGACCTATATAAAAATTGTCAAACAGGGCCCGCTGGTGAGCTGGCCCTATATAAAAATTATATCACAGGGCCCGCTGGTGAGCTGGCCCTATATAAAAATTATATCACAGGGCCCGCTGGTGAGCTGGCCCTATATAAAAATTATATCCCAGGGCATATGGAAGAGGAGGAGGAGGATGAGAAGATTAAGAGTCAACCATATACCCGTTTTTTGGGTGAAAGGGGTGAATGGGAATACAGAGTATTCCCATCATTGTAAATAACATATATAAAGTGAGTTTATGTTCCCCCGGGGCTTTCCTCCAGTGGAGTGGAGAAGTCAGGGGAAATCCAGGCCTTGTTCATTTTTATAAGTGTCAACCTATCAGCATTGTCGGTGGAAAGGCGGATACGCTTATCTGTTATGATGCCACCAGCAGCACTAAATACCCGCTCAGACAGAACGCTGGCGGCAGGGCAGGCCAGCACCTCCAAGGCGTAGAGTGCCAGTTCATACCACGTGTCCAGCTTGGACACCCAGTAGTTGTAAGGCACAGAGGGATCATTGAGGACGCTGACACGGTCTGCTATGTACTCCTTCACCATCTTCCAAAACTTTTCCCTCCTTGTGACACTAGGCTGCGCATCAGGGTGAGGGTGCTGGCGGGGTGTCATGAAGGTGTCCCACGCCTTGGAGAGTGTTGCCCTGCCTTTCTCGGAACTGCTGTGTGCTCCCCTTTTCTCCCCTTCTCGGTTGGCCAAGGTAGCACGTACTCTGCCGCCAGCGTTGTCAGATGGAAAATTTTGGAGCAATTTTTCAACAAGAACCTTCTGGTATTGCACCATTTTGCTTGTCCTCTCCACCGGAGGAATGAGAGATGAGAAATTCTCTTTGTAGCGGGGGTCCAGAAGGGTGAACACCCAGTAATCCGTGTTGTTTAAAATGCGTATAACGCGTGGGTCACGGGAAAGGCAGCCTAACATAAAGTCAGCCATGTGTGCCAGAGTACCAACAGTCAAGATTTCGCTGTCCTCACCAGGAGGATGACTCTCAATATCCTCATCCTCTTCCTCCTCTTCTGCCCACCCACGCTGAAGAGATGGAACTAAAGTTCCATGACTACCCTCTGTAGCGGAGGCAACCGTGTCTTCCTCCTCCTCCTCCTCCTCCTCCTCCTCCGCCTCCTCCAATTGTCGCTGAGAAGACGAAGTGAGGGTGCTCTGGCTATCACCTTGTGTAAGCTCTTCCTCCCCCATTTCCACCTCTTCCACATGCAAAGCGTCGGTTTTAATTGTGAGCAGCGAGCGTTTCAGTAGACACAGAAGTGGGATGGTTACACTGATAATAGCGTTATCGCCGCTCACCATCTGTGTCGATTCCTCAAAATTGCGTAAAACCTCGCAGAGGTCTGACATCCATTCCCACTCCTCACTTCTGATTACAGGAAGTTGAACGGAGAGGCGACGACCGTGTAACAGCTGGTACTCCACTACTGCCCTCTTCTGCTCACAAAGCCGGGCCAACATGTGGAAGGTGGAGTTCCAGCGCGTGCTCACGTCACACAGCAGCCGGTGAGCTGGCAATTGTAAGCGCTGCTGCAGCTTCAACAGGCCGGCCGAAGCTGTAGATGACTTACGGAAATGTGCACACACGCGGCGCACCTTGGTCAAGAGATCATGCACATTGGGGTAGGTTTTTAGAAATCGCTGCACCACTAAATTAAATACATGCGCTAGGCATGGTACGTGTGTGAGCTTGCCGAGCTCCAAAGCCGCCACCAAGTTACGCCCATTATCACACACAACCATGCCTGGTTGCAGGTTGAGTGGCGAGAGCCACTGCTCGGTCTGGTGACTAATCCCCTGCAACAGCTCTGAGGCCGTGTGCTGTTTGTCCCCAAGGCAGATCAGCTTCAGCACGGCCTGTTGACGCTTCCCCACTGCAGTGCTACACTGCTTCCAGCTACTGGCTGATGGGGGAGTGGCGCTGCGTGTAGAGAATTCGGAGGTGGAAACGGAGGAGGAGGAGCCAATAACGTAGGTGCTGGCGGAAACCCTGATGGAGGTAGGGCCCGCAATCCTCGGCGTGGGTAGCACCCGTGCCATCCCAGGGTCCGAGTCGCTCCCAGCCTCCACGACATTCACCCAGTGTGCCGTCAGGGAAATGTAGCGTCCCTGGCCACAAGCACTTGTCCATGTGTCAGTCGTTAAGTGGACCTTCCCAGTAACTGCGTTGGTCAGGGCACGGGTGATGTTACGGGACACATGGTGGTGTAATGCAGGGATGGCACACCGGGAAAAGTAGTGGCGGCTGGGGACCGCGTACCGAGGGACAGCTGCTGCCATCAGGCTGCGGAAGGACTCAGTGTCCACAAGCCTAAATGGCAGCATTTCGATGGCCAGTAATTTGGAAAGGTGTGAGGTTAGTGCTATGGCCTGTGGGTGGGTGGCTGGGTACTTTCTCTTGCGCTCAAATGCCTGGGGTAACGACATTTGGACGCTGTGCTGGGACAGGGAAGTGGATGTGGTCGCTGATGGTGCTTCAGATGCTACAGGTGCAGGGCGGGAGGTATGCGGGCCTGCGCCTTCGACAGGCGATTGGCCGGCACCGAAAACAGGGGAAGAGGAGGCAGTGGTGTGGCCTGCAGACACAGATGGGCGATCCAGGCGTTCCTCCCACTTACTACGGTGCTTGGATGCCATGTGTCGGATCATGCTGGTGGTGGTGAGGTTTCTAGTGTTCATGCCTCGGCTCATTCTGGTGTGGCACAGGTTGCAAACTACAATTCTTTTGTCGTCCGCACTTTCCTTAAAAAAACGCCATACCGCGGAACACCTACCCTTTGGCAAGGGAGATTTACGCAAGGGGATGCTCCGTGGAACATTTGCGGGCCGGTTTGGTGCGGTCCGCCTTCTTTCTGTAGCCACACCACTGCCTCTTCCAGCCTGTTGCGGTGCTGCAGATGGCTCACCCTCAGGACTGCTGTCATCGCTCGGCTCTACACCTTCCCAGGTGGGGTCAGTCACCTCATCGTCCACCAAGTCCTCCTCCACTTCCTCACTCTGATCATCCTCCTCATGTCTTGATCCCACCACATACTCAGTCATTGACAACTGTATAACATTCTCCTCAACAAGGTCTTGAGACGGAAATAGTGGTTGATTTAATGGCAACTGTGTCTCATCATCATCATCATCATCCACTACTTCCTTTGACCTTAAATGCCGTTCACATCTGTCATCTTCTTGTGATTGGGTAGCCTCTAGAGGTTGTGAATCAGGGCACAAGATGTCATGTTCCTCTGCAAAAGTGCTTGGAGAGAGGGTCAAATGAAGGATTGGTGATGAGACGAGCTCCTCACTATATCCCAGTGTGGGATCACTTCTTTGACCAGACCGTGTATGGTGGGAGGAAGGATGATCAGAGTGAGGATTATGTTGACCAGACTCTTGGCTACTGAGAGTGGACTTGGTGGAAGACAGGGTGGTGCTTAACCGACTGGAAGCAGTATCAGCTGTCATCCAACCGACCACCTGTTCGCAGTGGTCGGACCTCGAGAGTGATGTCCTGCGACGCCCTGTAAAATTAGACATGAAGCTAGGTATGGTGGATGTCTTTCTTTCTTGTGCTCTGGCACCAGGCACAGTTTCTACGCGTCCTGACCCGCGCCCTGAACTATCAGGATCACGTCCACTTCCCCGTCCCTTTTTACCCGCCTTCTTCATCTTACACGGAATATGTGACTTTAATATTTGAGTTTGAAAACTTAACAGTATTTCTTCCTATTCTGCAACTGTGCAGAGTACACAGAATAGGCTGCTAAACTGCGGTGACGAACACAGAATGGAATATGTGACTTTAATATTTGAGTTTGAAAACTTAACAGTATTTCTTCCTATTCTTCAACTGTGCAGAGTACACAGAATAGGCTGCTAAACTGCGGTGACACACACTGAATGGAATAAGTGACTTTAATATTTGAGTTTGAAAACTTAACAGTATTTCTTCCTATTCTGCAACTGTGCAGAGTACACAGAATAGGCTGCTAAACTGCGGTGACACACACTGAATGGAATAAGTGACTTCAATATTTGAGTTTGAAAACTTAACAGTATTTCTTCCTATTCTGCAACTGTGCAGAGTACACAGAATAGGCTGCTAAACTGCGGTGACGAACACAGAATGGAATATGTGACTTTAATATTTGAGTTTGAAAACTTAACAGTATTTCTTCCTATTCTGCAACTGTGCAGAGTACACAGAATAGGCTGCTAAACTGCGGTGACACACACTGAATGGAATAAGTGACTTTAATATTTGAGTTTGAAAACTTAACAGTATTTCTTCCTAATCTGCAACTGTGCAGAGTACACAGAATAGGCTGCTAAACTGCGGTGACACACACTGAATGGAATAAGTGACTTTAATATTTGAGTTTGAAAACTTAACAGTATTTCTTCCTATTCTGCAACTGTGCAGAGTACACAGAATAGGCTGCTAAACTGCGGTGACGAACACAGAATGGAATATGTGACTTTAATATTTGAGTTTGAAAACTTAACAGTATTTCTTCCTATTCTGCAACTCTGCACAGTACACAGAATGTGCTGCTAAACTGCGGCGAAGCACACTGAATGGAATATGTGACTGATATTTTAGTTTGAAGACTTAACAGTATTTCTTCCTATTCTGCAACTCTGCACAGTACACAGAATGTGCTGCTAAACTGCGGCGAAGCACACTGAATGGAATATGTGACTTTGATATTTTACTTTGAAGACTTAACAGTATTTCTTCCTATTCTGCAACTCTGCACAGTACACAGAATGTGCTGCTAAACTGCGGCGACGCACACTGAATGGAATATGTGACTTTGATATTTTAGTTTGAAGACTTAACAGAATGTGCTCTAATCTGCAACTTTGCACACTAAACAGAATGTGCTCTAATCTGCAACTTTGCACACTAAACAGAATGTGCTCTAATCTGCAACTTTGCACACTAAACAGAATGTGCTCTAATCTGCAACTGTGCACACTAAACAGAATGTGCTCTAATCTGCAACTTTGCACACTAAACAGAATATATTTTTTTTTTTTTTTTTTTCCCCCCACACAAAATAACCTGCTGCCCCCACACACAGTAGTCCTAAAAAGGACTTTTGGTTCTTTTTTTTCACAATTTTGCTTTTTTTCCTCCCTACACTGACTTTCCCTTCCTATCCTCAGCTCTCCCTGGCTAAGACTGAGCCGAACTCGATGGTCAGGTGCTATACAGCACCCGACCACGGGTTCTGGCCAGCCAATCAGTGTAATGCCAGCAGCCAACATGGCTGCTGGCATTACACCGATGTCAGAGCCTCCCTGCACGTTTATTGGCTGCGCAGCAGCCGCAAAACGTGCGGGGAGGAGACCCGAACATGGCGGGCGAGCACATGCGGTACTCGTACGAGTACCGCCATGTGCCGAGCAGATCGATGCTCGAGCCGATCCGAGCATCGGCCGAGCATGCTCGCTCAACACTAGTCTTAATCAAAGATATCCTTCACTACTGGCCTGATTGTTGGCCTTCAGGACTGAACTGGAACAGACCTCATGGACAGGATCCTGTCAAGTTCATCAATCTGTGATTGCCAAGGTAGTATCATGACAACCACAGAGTCACATGTAAATTACCTCAAAATCTTGTGTTGTACAAATAAACAAGTTGTTATCCGTTTTTTCCTGGGAAAATAGCTTTAAAACTAGCGGTTAAAATTTTCGCATCTTTCGCCCATTGGCCAAAATCTTTCGCCATTTTTTCAATAGCTTAAAAGTTTTCGCCCATTGATTTACATTGTTTTCGCACTTCCGCTATAAAAATGTGACATTTTCACTGAAGGCAGACACAATAAAAGCATCTACAGAGCGAGGTAGATGTGCTGTGCTGTTCTCTTGTGATATTTATCAAAAATTGAGGCAGGAGAGGCTCATAGTGACTCCTATCACTATGAGAAACAAAAAGAGGAACTGGAAGGACCCTTATTATGTGTCCACTGAGTCGGAGGAGGAGGAAGTGACTAGCAGTACTCAACCAATGCTGTCCAGTCCCCTTAAATCACCCCAAGGGATCCCTTGGGGAATTTAATAATAAGGGAGGGAGAAAAGGGAAGGAAGGGAGAAAAGGATAGTGAGAGCAGGACAGGTCAGCTGCCTGTGCCTGCTGCAAGACATGCTGCCCCTGCTGCCAGTGCCACCATTTCTGATCCTGCAGCCACTAGTTTTGTACCTGCTGCAAGACATGCTGCCCCTGCTGCCAGTGCCACCATTTCTGATCCTGCAGCCACTAGTTTTGTACCTGTTGCCAGGCGTGCTGCCCCTGCTGCTAGTGCCACCATTTCTGTAACTGCAGCCACTAGTGTTGTACCTGCTGCCAGTGCTGAACCTACTGCCAGTGCTGAACCTACTGTCAGTGCTGAAAATGCTGCCACCAATACTTTGCCTGCTGCTAGAGTTTCTTGTAGTACTCAGGGGGGAAGGAGAAAATGATGCCAAGTGTTACAGCAAGGGACCCTAAATCACACTTGCCATTCCCAAGCAGTCCTGCCACTGCTAGTACTACTGCTACTAAGGTCCAGCAGCTTGTTAGCCTTAGGAGTGAAGGAGGGGGTAATCAACAATATTGTTATATTACTAGTGACTGTGAGACTAAGGAGGAAGACTCTGTGGCTGAACTTGATGTGGTTGGTGTTAGCAGTAGCAGTAATGGTGAAGCAGCCGGAGTGGTAGGGGAAACATTTTACAGTATCCAGACTAGCAGTCAAGGGAGCCCACACCATTCTCCTGACTCTGGGACTGGGAGTCCTCCCCTTCTCTTCACTACAGTGTCCATGTGGAACATGAACCTGAAGAGGCCAGAACTGGTGTTGGGGGAGGAGAGCAGGCTGAGAATTAATACCACCAGCAGCAGCAGGAGCACAGATCAGCTGCCTGCTGCTGTTTCTGCTAGTGCTAGTCTGCCTTCTTCTTCAGGTCAAAAGGCAATGGCAAGCAAGACATTAGGGGACCCTCAGTCACATTACTTGTCTCCTCCTCCAAGCAGCAGTGAGATGTCTGGAATAGAGCAGCAGCAGCAACAACAGAATGTAGGGACTAGTGGTGGTGGTGGTGATGATGCTGGAGAAGCTGGGGTGGAAGAGAAGCAATGGGAGACAGGAATAAGGATGGGCATCTCCACTACCACTAGCAAGGACATCTTGGAATTAGAGGAATTTGCAACTGCTCTAATTCCTTCTGATGCTGAGATGCAAGGGCAGCAGGATGCTGAGGAGCAGGTTAGTGTGCCACAGACCATCGTTGTCAAAGTGGGAATGGGCTCAACAAGCGATGCAGGACTAGGACATGTTCCACTTGCCAGCAGTAGCAATACTCCTGATCCTAGATGCAGAGCTGAATCTGAGGCAGTAGCAGCAACAGCAGCAACATTATCCACTGCCACAGACAATGAAGGGGAATGCGGAGGACAAGAAGAAAGAGGCCATTCTTCTCCACCTTTCCCCTTCTCTCTGAAGTCATCATGGGTGTGGGACTATTTTTCTGTTTGGGCAGTCACAGTGCAGTCATCAGCAATGGCACTGTGCACAATTTGTGACAAGTCAGTGAAAAGAGGAAAGGAGGGAACACACCTTGGCACAAGCACCCTCATATCACACATGAAACACAGACCATGACCTTTACTCCAAACATGTTAAAGCTAGTGATGATCGAGCACCCCAATGCTCGGGTGTTCAGGTGCTCTGGCCGAGCGCCCCCGGAGGCTCGAGTGCTCGGCCGAGCACCCGAGCCCCATTGAAGTCAATGGGAGGACTCGAGCATTACACCAGGCACCCCCTGCTCTGATGAGGGGAGGGTGCCTGGTCCATAGGAAAAGGGCAGAAAATGATGGAAACACCACAGAAATGGTTCAGGGACAGCATAGGGAGGATGTCTGGATGCATCTTGGACTCCAACGTCGCTGCTGGGAACGATCTTTCGCCCGTAGTACGCCATTTTTACAGACTGACCGTAAAACACACAAAAAGGCAGATAAAAACGACTTTAGGCGAAAAATTGTTACCAAACAGTATTTGCTGTATATTTACTTGTATATCATCTGCAAATTCTGCAAAAAATTTCATCGATTTTTCGGAACTGGGGCCATGATTAAGAGGGAAACGTGCGCAGAGGCAAATTCTCCCAAAAATTTCCTCGATTTTTCTGAACTGAGGCCATTATTAAGAGGGAAACGTGCGCAGAGGCAAATTCTCCCAAAAATTTCCTCGATTTTTCTGAACTGAGGCCATGATTAAGAGGGAAACGTGCGCAGAGGCAAATTCTCCCAAAAATTTCCTCGATTTTTCTGAACTGGGGCCATGATTAAGAGGGAAACGTGCGCAGAGGCAAATTCTCCCAAAAATTTCCTCGATTTTTCTGAACTGGGGCCATGATTAAGAGGGAAACGTGCGCTGAGCCGACCATCTAAAACATTATGGGTGAGGGTCTGCTGCGGAGCTGACCATCCTAAACATTATATGCGAAGGCCCGCTAGTGAGCTGACGCTATAAAACATTATATGAGAGGGCCCGCTAGAGAGCTGACCCAATAAAACATTATATGAGAAGGCCCGCTGGTGAGCTGACCTATACAAAAATTGTCAAACAGCGCCCGCTGGTGAGCTGGCCCTATATAAAAATTATATCACAGGGCCCGCTGGTGAGCTGGCCCTATATAAAAATTATATCCCAGGGTATATGGAAGAGAGTCAACCATATACCCATTTTTTGGGTGGAAGGGGTGAATGGGAATACAGAGTATTCCCATCATTGTAAATAACATATCTAAAGTGACTTTATGTTCCACCGGGGCTTTCCTCCAGTGGAGTGGAGAAGTCAGGGGAAATCCAGGCCTTGTTCATTTTTATAAGTGTCAACCTATCAGCATTTTCGGTGGAAAGGCGGATACGCTTATCTGTTATGATGCCACCAGCAGCACTAAATACCCGCTCAGACAGAACGCTGGCGGCAGGGCAGGCCAGCACCTCCAAGGCGTAGAGTGCCAGTTCATACCACGTGTCCAGCTTGGACACCCAGTAGTTGTAAGGCACAGAGGGATCATTGAGGACGCTGACACGGTCTGCTACGTACTCCTTCACCATCTTCCAAAACTTTTCCCTCCTTGTGACACTAGGCTGCGCATCAGGGTGAGGGTGCTGGCGGGGTGTCATGAAGGTGTCCCACGCCTTGGAGAGTGTTGCCCTGCCTTTGTCGGAACTGCTGTGTGCTCCCCTTTTCTCCCCTTCTCGGTTGGCCAAGGTAGCACGTACTCTGCCGCCAGCGTTGTCAGATGGAAAATTTTGGAGCAATTTTTCAACAAGAACCTTCTGGTATTGCACCATTTTGCTTGTCCTCTCCACCGGAGGAATGAGAGATGAGAAATTCTCTTTGTAGCGGGGGTCCAGAAGGGTGAACACCCAGTAATCCGTGTTGTCTAAAATGCGTACAACGCGTGGGTCACGGGAAAGGCAGCCTAACATAAAGTCAGCCATGTGTGCCAGAGTACCAACAGTCAAGATTTCGCTGTCCTCACCAGGAGGATGACTCTCAATATCCTCATCCTCTTCCTCCTCTTCTGCCCACCCACGCTGAAGAGATGGAACTAAAGTTCCATGGCTACCCTCTGTAGCGGAGGCAACCGTGTCTTCCTCCGCCTCCTCCAATTGTCGCTGAGAAGACGAAGTGAGGGTGCTCTGGCTATCACCTTGTGTAAGCTCTTCCTCCCGCATTTCCACCTCTTCCACATGCAAAGCGTCGGTTTTAATTGTGAGTAGCGAGCGTTTCAGTAGACACAGAAGTGGGATGGTTACACTGATAATAGCGTTATCGCCGCTCACCATCTGTGTCGATTCCTCAAAATTGCGTAAAACCTCGCAGAGGTCTGACATCCATTCCCACTCCTCACTTCTGATTACAGGAAGTTGAACGGAGAGGCGACGACCGTGTAACAGCTGGTACTCCACTACTGCCCTCTGCTGCTCACAAAGCCGGGCCAACATGTGGAAGGTGGAGTTCCAGCGTGTGCTCACGTCACACAGCAGCCGGTGAGCTGGCAATTGTAAGCGCTGCTGCAGCTTCAACAGGCCGGCTGAAGCTGTAGATGACTTACGGAAATGTGCACACACGCGGCGCACCTTGGTCAACAGATCATGCAAATTGGGGTAGGTTTTTAGAAATCGCTGAACCACTAAATTAAATACATGCGCTAGGCATGGTACGTGTGTGAGCTTGCCGAGCTCCAAAGCCGCCACCAAGTTACGCCCATTATCACACACAACCATGCCTGGTTGCAGGTTGAGTGGCGAGAGCCACTGCTCGGTCTGGTGACTAATCCCCTGCAACAGCTCTGAGGCCGTGTGCTGTTTGTCCCCAAGGCAGATCAGCTTCAGCACGGCCTGTTGACGCTTCCCCACTGCAGTGCTACACTGCTTCCAGCTACCGGCTGATGGGTGAGTGGCGCTGCGCGCAGAGAATTCGGAGGTGGAAACGGAGGAGGAGGAGCCAATAACGTAGGTGCTGGCGGAAACCCTGATGGAGGTAGGGCCCGCAATCCTCGGCGTGGGTAGCACCTGTGCCATCCCAGGGTCCGAGTCGCTCCCAGCCTCCACGACATTCACCCAGTGTGCCGTCAGGGAAATGTAGCGTCCCTGGCCACAAGCACTTGTCCATGTGTCAGTCGTTAAGTGGACCTTCCCAGTAACTGCGTTGGTCAGGGCACGGGTGATGTTACGGGACACATGGTGGTGTAAGGCGGGGACGGCACACCGGGAAAAGTAGTGGCGGCTGGGGACTGCGTACCGAGGGACAGCTGCTGCCATCAAGCTGCGGAAGGACTCAGTCTCCACAAGCCTAAATGGCAGCATTTCGATGGCCAGTAATTTGGAAAGGTGTGAGGTTAGTGCTATGGCCTGTGGGTGGGTGGCTGGGTATTTTCGCTTGCGCTCAAATGCCTGGGGTAACGACATTTGGACGCTGTGCTGGGACAGGGAAGTGGATGTGGTCGCTGATGGTGCTTCAGATGGTACAGGTGCAGGGCGGGAGGTGTGCGGGCCTGCGCCTTCGACAGGCGATTGGCCGGCACCGAAAACAGGGGAAGAGGAGGCAGTGGTGTGGCCTGCAGAGACAGATTGGCGATCCGGGCGTTCCTCCCACTTATTACGGTGCTTGGATGCCATGTGTCGGATCATGCTGGTGGTGGTGAGGTTTCTAGTGTTCATGCCTCGGCTCATTCTGGTGTGGCACAGGTTGCAAACTACAATTCTTTTGTCGTCTGCACTTTCCTTAAAAAAACGCCATACCGCGGAACACCTACCCCTTGGCAAGGGAGATTTACGCAAGGGGGTGCTCCGTGGAACATTTGCGGGCCGGTTTGGTGCGGTCCGCCTTCTTTCTGTAGCCACACCACTGCCTCTTCCAGCCTGTTGCGGTGCTGCAGATGGCTCACCCTCAGGACTGCTGTCATCGCTCGGCTCTACACCTTCCCAGGTGGGGTCAGTCACCTCATCGTCCACCAAGTCCTCCTCCACTTCCTCACTCTGATCATCCTCCTCATGTCTTGATCCCACCACATACTCAGTCATTAACAACTGTATATCATCCTCCTCATCAAGGTCTTGAGACAGTAATAGTGGTTGATTTAATGGCAACTGTGTCTCATCATCATCATCATCCACTTCCTTTGACCTTAAATGCCGTTCACCTCTGTCATCTTCTTGTGATTGGGTACCCTCTAGAGGTTGTGAATCAGGGCACAAGATTTCATGTTCCTCTGCAAGCGTGCTTGGAGAGAGGTTCAAATTAAGGATTGGTGATGAGACGAGCTCCTCACTATATCCCAGTGTGGGATCACTTCTTTGACCAGATCCTCTATGGTGGGAGGAAGGATGATCAGGGTGAGGATTATGTTGACCAGACTCTTGGCTACTGAGAGTGGACTTGGTGGAAGACAGGGTGGTGCTTAACCGACTGGAAGCAGTATCAGCTGACATCCAACCGACCACCTGTTCGCAGTGGTCGGACCTCGAGAGTGATGTCCTGCGACGCCCTGTAAACTGAGACATGAAGCTAGGTATGGTGGATGTCTTTCTGTCTTGTGCTCTGGCATCAGGCACAGTTTCTACGCGTCCTGACCCGCGCCCTGAACTATCAGGATCACGTCCACTTCCCCGTCCCTTTTTACCCGCCTTCTTCATATTACACGGAATATGTGCTGCAAATCTGCAACTTTGCACAGTAAACAGAATGTTCTCCTAATATGCAACTTTGCACACTAAACAGAATGTGCTTCTTATCTGCGGCTACGCACAGTGAATGGAATATGTGACTTTGATATTTTACACTTTGCACAGTAGACAGAATGTTCTCCTAATACGCAACTTTGCACACTAAACAGAATGTGCTTCCTATCTGCGGCTACGCACAGTGAATGGAATATGTGACTTTGATATTTTACAGTTTGCACAGTTAACAGAATGTTCTCCTAATATGCAACTTTGCACACTAAACAGAATGTGCTTCTTACCTGCGGCTCGGCACAGTGAATGGAATATGTGACTTTGATATTTTACAGTTTGCACAGTTAACAGAATGTTCTCCTAATATGCAACTTTGCACACTAAACAGAATGTGCTTCTTATCTGCGGCTAGGCACAGTGAATGGAATATGTGACTTTGATATTTTACAGTTTGCACAGTTAACAGAATGTTCTCCTAATATGCAACTTTGCACACTAAACAGAATGTGCTTCTTAACTGCGGCTCGGCACAGTGAATGGAATATGTGACTTTGATATTTTACAGTTTGCACAGTTACCAGAATGTTCTCCTAATATGCAACTTTGCACACTAAACAGAATGTGCTTCTTAACTGCGGCTCGGCACAGTGAATGGAATATGTGACTTTGATATTTTACAGTTTGCACAGTTAACAGAATGTTCTCCTAATATGCAACTTTGCACACTAAACAGAATGTGCTTCTTATCTGCGGCTACGCACAGTGAATGGAATATGTGACTTTGATATTTTACAGTTTGCACACTAAACAGAATGTTCTGCTAATCTGAAACTTTGCACACTAAACAGAATGTGCTTCTTAACTGCGGCTCGGCACAGTGAATGGAATATGTGACTTTGATATTTTACAGTTTGCACAGTTAACAGAATGTTCTCCTAATATGCGACTTTGCACACTAAACAGAATGTGCTTCTTAACTGCGGCTCGGCACAGTGAATGGAATATGTGACTTTGATATTTTACAGTTTGCACAGTTAACAGAATGTTCTCCTAATATGCAACTTTGCACACTAAACAGAATGTGCTTCTTAACTGCGGCTACGCACAGTGAATGGAATATGTGACTTTGATATTTTACACTTTGCACACTAAACAGAATGTTCTGCTAATCTGCAACTTTGCACACTGAACAGAATGTGCTCTAATCTGCAACTTTGCACTGTAAAAAGAATGTGCTGCTAATCTGCAACTTTGCACACTGAACAGAATGTGCTCTAATCTGCAACTTTGCACACTAAACAGAATGTGCTGCTAATCTGCGGCTAGGCACAGTGAACAGAATATGTGAAGTTTTTTTTTTTATATCTCTGCCCCCCCAAACAAAATAAACTGCTGCCCCCACACACAGTAGTCCTAAAAAGGACTTTTGGGTCTTTTTTTTTACAAATTCGCTTTTCTTCTCCCTACACTGACTTTCCCTTCCTATCCTCAACTCTCCCTGGCTAAGACTGAGCCGAACTCGCTGGTCAGGTGCTATACAGCACCCGATCACGGGTTCTGGCCAGCCAATCAGTGTAATGCCAGCAGCCAACATGGCTGCTGGCATTACACTGATGTCAGAGCCTCCCTGCACGTTTATTGGCTGCGCAGCAGCCGCGAAACGTGCGGGGAGGAGACCCGAACATGGCGGGCGAGCACATGCGGTACTCGTACGAGTACCGCCATGTGCCGAGCAGAGCGATGCTCGAGCCGAACCAAGCTTCGGCCGAGCATGCTCGCTCATCACTAGTTAAAGCCAAACACTCCCCACAGAAATCAAGCACCGCTTTTGCTGTCCCTGACTCACCAGAAAGGCAACAAGAGGTGAGGCAGAGATCAAAGAGGAGGAGGAATAGAACAACCCAGGCAGAGGCTGGAAGTTCCAGGATGAGTGTAACAACTAGCTCGCCATCACCCTCTAGGGTAACTACATCTTCTGCCAATCCTCCTCGTTCATTACCTCCCCCGCCAAATGATAGTCACTCTGTTGATGTTAGGATATAGTAGTTCGTCTCTACCCATTGCACACTGTGTGGTGCACTGACCACACATGTCAGTGTGGTGGAGGAGAATCACAATCATTGCATCAAGAGGCATCTGAGGAGATTCCAGTGACAGGGGCAGTACTTTGTTTTGGGTGTCATGGTGTTTGGATACAGTTGTGCCTCCAGATGTTACTTACCACATACACATATTGTGCACATTGCAGTTGCTGAGGAGACCCACTGATCCTGCTCTCAAGAGAAAAAATATATTCTAATAACAACTCACCCATGATGA
Source organism: Rhinophrynus dorsalis (assembly GCA_037306005.1). Taxonomy (NCBI): domain Eukaryota; kingdom Metazoa; phylum Chordata; class Amphibia; order Anura; family Rhinophrynidae; genus Rhinophrynus; species Rhinophrynus dorsalis. The sequence goes on from CM074719.1 coordinate 132,912,730, forward strand.
TTTTGGAGGAGAGGCAGGTGGAGAAGATTTAATGGCCAACGTCATCTTTTCTCCACATATACTGGGGGCTACTTATTCTGCTGCTACTGCCTCAGGTGCATCACTGGAGTCAGTCATGGCAAATGGAACCTTCATCATCCATCTTCCATGTTACTGCTATTGTTGATCCCATTCCCTTTAAGCTGCCTAATCATCCTGCTGCTTAAACAACTCAGCAGCAGCACTACGAACAGCAGTTGCAACTCTGGACTCAGAAAGATATTTGACAGTGGCCACTGGCCAACATGACCTGCTAGCATTAGGCCAGTAGGGCATTTTTATTTTTTCACAGTTAAAAAAAAAAACAAAAAAAAAACAAAAACTAAATAAAAATAAATAAATAAATAAAAACTAGTCCTACAAACAGATAAACAATTTTTGGGGGGTTTGTTTCTAACAAGCCTAAGTCCTACAAATCAATGTTTCTTCAGGGCTTGGGCCTCTAATAAGTCTATGTCCTACAAAGGCCTCTAACAACAAATCAAACAAATCAGCCTCTACAAAATACTCTATCAAGTCAAGTATCAGTCCGCCCCAGTGGCAGCTTATGTCAGGGGGTTCCTGTCTCTGTCACTTTAAATACAAATGTCTTATTTTATTTTATTGATCTATTTTTTTATTAACTGTTCCCCCAATAGCAGTCAAGAAACTGCCCCAAAACAAATTCCCTGTTCAAATGATTTATTCATCCACCAACAGAGGCACCCTTCTCAGACCCCTTTATACCATGTCTTATGTTTTTTATGACTATTTGAAGAGCCCGTTACACGGGCCACTGTGCCACAGCCAGCCGGTTGCAGGGCAGTCAAGCGTAGTAGAAACTGCCCGCAGCGCGGCTGATACAGAGCTGGATGCTCCGAAGCGTCCAGCTCTGTATCAGCCATGCCATGGGCAGTCTCTACTGCGAATGACTGCAGCACGCGCAGCAGTCTCTACTGCGCATGTCTGAGGCATTACACATGTTTTAGCAAATTATTATATAGGATTTATTTTTTAATAAGTGCCCCCCAATCCCAGTAAACAACACCCCAAAAATCATCCCCTGTTCAGCTGATTCTTTCTCGACACCCACAGGCACCCTCATGCCCCTTTTATACTGTGCCTTTGGGAAATAAAATATTATTTGTAATGTGTTGTGTGTAACTTCTATGTTTCCATTGATTTCAATGGGCGAAAAAAATGGAAAAAAGCAGAAATTTTTGCAGGAAATTTTTTGCCAAACAGAAAGTGCCATTTTTCGCCGATTTCAATTTGAGGCCGAAAGTTTTGCCCATCCCTAATCACAAACAAAAACATACCTATTACATCCCATCTAGGTAAGGTGGGATATACTAGGTAGGTGTTCATTGAGGATATCAATAAAAGTTAAGTTTGGATGGTTGCACATATATAGCCAGTAAGGCAATCACACGTACTGAAGTGATCTCTGGGTTTATATCTTGTAAGGATATATTTGTACCCATATGAAAGGTACATATCCACATACATATCAGACCTTCTCCTTTCTGTGTACCTTGTACGGGATAGTAATGGTTAATTTCACGTTGATGTAATATCGTAGGCATTGGAAAAAGATGGGGATCGATGTAAGTCCTATCCTTCACAGCCTCATGGTTAGACAGATATTGCTCTATGTGACAGCTAGAGATTTTGTTCATTTGACCAGACGGAGGCTGTTCAGCAGAGCCAAAATTGCACCATTTAGAAATGGAAAATTCATTGGAATGGTCTACAGAGTGTGCCTGGTTTTCACTTTTTTCACCGTACCCACCATCCACACCTCCTCCAGCACTGGCTGCTCCAGCACTGGCTGCTCCAACACTGGCTGCTCCAACACTGGCTGCTGCACCTGCAACAACACCTGGTGCAGCACCACAATACACTGCCTGGATGCAACAGGACAGGTGGATGCATTCCACCACCTCCATGAGGTACTATCCTCCGGCAGCACCACCACCACCAGGGAGGCAATGGCTGCCTGGGACAGTGGCCATCAATCAAAATATGGGCCATATTCACAAAAGATGGACCTACCTTCCTGGATGGCTCCCCAGCATGGCCCCAGTTATTATCCCAGGTGGGGGCCAAGCACTTACCACTGGCCAAGGTATGACCCTTGGCCACTGGATTACCAACACCTGGGCCTGATTGGGGAGCCCCAGTGCCCTATACTGAGGGAACACTATACTCCACCACCACCACTGCCACAGACATCATTTGGCAGCTCCGAGTCACTAGATGTGGTGGGCACACACTCCTCATCTGCAGCAGCCACTCCGCCAGCAGACACAGCACCGCCAGCAGACTCAGCAGCAGCAGACACATCAGCACACACAGCAGCAGGCACAGCAGCAGACTCAGCAGCAACACCACCAGCAGTGTCACCAGGCACATCCACCTCCAGCATTTCATGCATCAGGGGAATAGAGACGGAGTTCCTGGTTCTACAGAGGGAATCTCAGAGGAACACATCAAGAATCGAGGAAGGATGCATGCCCTGGAGTTAGCTCACGGTATTGAACACACAAGTCCGTCAGTACCAAACAGGGATGATGGACATTATGGGGCAGCTGCTGGTGGAGATCAGAGACCACAAAAGCAGGGAAAACATGCATGTGAAGAGGGAGCTGCAGTCGAAAGAGCGGTCCACTGCACCCACCACTCCCTCCAGTGTGACACCTGAAGCTACACCTAGGGTGCAAAGTCAAAGGTCCCCCCCAAAAAAAAAGAAATAAACAGCCCAAGTTGTTGTTTTTCCCCGTAAATAAAAAAAAATTGTGCTTTCGTATCCTGTCTGATACACTTTGTGTTTAATGTTAGATTGGGTGGCAGAGTTGTCTCCAATGCATTTCCAAGCAATGCAGTGAATACAACGTCTGCCTAGGTAATATGATTGTGGGATGTTAAAACATGGGTTCACACACACACACACACACACAGTTGTACAAATTCAACTGGCAATCCATCCCTGGAGCCATATAACATGACAGTGTTATATGGCCATGATGTGTGTTGATTTTGAACAACAAAACATACCCATTAGCACATCAACTGGTGCAACACTGCACATTCATCTGCATCAATTGTTGTGGTTTAAGGGGTTAACCAAACATCTATTTGACTTAGCTGAGAACTAACAAGCAGGATAGATGATAGAACATGCAGTCAGATATGTGTGATTCTAACTGTTATTGTGAAATTTACATACTGGTGAACCCAAAGGTTACCCTAGTATTTAATGTGTGTGTGCTACACATTGAAATCCTAGGGGGAGCATTGGGTTCTCCAGTAAGTCAGTTTCACAATAACAGTTAGAATCAAGCCTTACTAACTTCCTGGAGAACCCAATGATCATCCTAAGTTTCAATGTGTAGCTCACACATTGAAATCTTAGGATGAGCTTTGTGTTACCTGTTAAGTCGTGTTGATGTTTTACTAAGGTTGTAACAGACACCACCAGTGATATCACTTGTCCACTTAGTCTGTTTGTTTGGTAATGTAGCCCATGTACTGAGATATGTCAACCCAAAGCAATTGGTTACATTGATTAACATGTAAACCGTGGAAATGACATCACTGTGCAAGTCATGTCCCATGTATCACCTCTTTATCACTCACAACACACATTGTGCATCACTGCCATCATCTCATTGCATGAATACATCAGAGTCTACTCCTGGTCAAACAACTAGTGGACTCCTGTGATGTAGATCATGCCTTCCTATGTTTGAGGGATACTCTATCCTTGAGTGTGGTTACACATTGAGACATGTCTAATCCAACATTTATTCATACAGACACAGATTAAATAGTGATGGTTCTTCTTTATTGTGTCTCAGACTGCATTACAACATACATGTGTTTTCTAGATATATTTCCTACATGCATTAAACACCTGTATGAGCACCCAATAGGTACATTTAAAAAAAATATGAATGCTTTTGAAACAGTACTGTACTTCTCATGTGTTGTCCACAAGGTTTGGCTACTCTGTAGATGAGCATTCTTACTGTACAGGTTTGATACCTGGATGTTAGTACACACATTAATCATTTCATGTCTTGTGTGGATATGAGAATGTTCCAGTAGAGGTTGCTGTGAACATCAGGTCAAACATTGCATCACCAGCACAATCACTTGAAACACCAAGGGGTGAGCGTCATGGAAGAGTTGTCAGGACTTCAGTCCAGTCACATGGAAACTCCTCTGTTCAAGGATGGATCATGCTATGGATGCCTATGGGATGAGAGGACAGGATTTGAAACAGCAACCTCCAACTGATCGTCACGCAACAGCTTCAACATAATTATACACTTAATATTTTCCGTTACAGGGGAGTACACAAACCATTGCTTTGTAATGTGTTGCATTAGATTAGACTCTCTCCCTTCAGGGGTACCATGGTTGCTATGGCTCTGATCATAGCAAAACACTTTAGTTAGTGCCTATGGAGCCCTGGGATATGCTGAACATGGTTACAGTGTTGTACCTTGGTTTCCAGAGAGGTAGCAGTATCAACATGGACGACAGGGTGTCAGATGTCACTGTAATCCCTAGCCCCAGTATGACTCATCCATGGAATGGTTGATATTGGTGGTCCATACTGCACCCAGTGTCAGAGCTGTGTCACTGATCCTGTGGCGTAAAACAGAACATGTGTGTTGTGGTGAGTGTGTATGCATGGATTGTGTGCATACATGTATTATACTCACAGCTGAAGTGTTCTCTGATCAATGCGTCTCTTATCCGCATCCCTCAGTCCTTCTTCACCCTCGACAATGTCCAGAGGGTCATCAGGTATGGGTGGGGGCTGGACATCGTCAACAAGTCTGGTGTCCACCGCAATGTTATGTAATATGGCACATGCCATAACGATGTTGCAGACTTTTCCTGGTGCATACTGCAATGCTCCCTCCGAGTGATCCAGACACCTGAAACGTGATTTTAGGAGCCTGAAAGTTTTCTCAGTGGCATTCCTTGTTCTGCTATGAGCCTGGCTGTATCGCACCTGGGCATCTGTTCGGGGAGTCATCATCAGGGTCATTAGCCATGATCTGAAGCCATAGCCCCGAATCACCTGTGGACAGTGAGTGACATGGTTAGACAGGAAACACATGTTGTGTGAATGATGTCTTATGAGGTTTACATACTAGCTGTGAGTGAAGAGGATGTTGAGCAGTGTTGTTTGTGCATGTGTGGATGGGGTGTGATTTGATATTGTTAACTCACTTAGAAGTCATGCCCCTGTATAGGTTCCATTTTCGAAGTCTCTCTGTACAGATGAGTTTCTGAGTATATATGAATCATGACAGCTCCCGGGATATTTTGCACAGACATTCATTATCCTCAAGCTGCTGTCACACACTATCTGCACATTCATGGAGTGGAAGTTTTTGCTGTTAATGAAGATATGTGTGTCACGTGCTGGAGCTTTGATACGGACATGGGTGACCCTGGGCATGCCCCCCCTTGCGTAAAAGCCCTGCTTCAGATGTGTCCACTCCATGTCGGTGGTGGGGAAATATATATAGGTACTGGCCTTGCTTCTGATGGCTGGCAAGACCTGGGCCAACAGCCTGGAGAATGTGGCCTGTGACATACCAGATGCATAACCTTCTGTCAACTGGAAGGCACCACTTGCCATGAAGTGTATGGCAAACAGGAGTTTTTGCAGGCCAGATAGCGCATGGCTGTGGATGTACATGGGATCCACCTGATCCTTGATGACCTCATACAGGGCAATGATGCTGTGTGGCCTCAACCTGTAACGATCAATCACCTTGTCATCAGTAATTCCAAAGAGAGTGACCCTTGGGCGGTATACCCTGCCTTGGTGGTTGTCTATACATCCTACGCTGCTCCAGGGGTCCCTGTGGCAGCTGGGGAGCATGTTGCTGGGGAGCATCCTGTTGCTGCAGGTGTGCATCTGCAGGCACGTGCTGTCCTCCAGGTGGGGATGGGCTCCTGTGTGGCTCTTGAGCCAGAGCCTCCTTATTTGCAACAGGTGAAGGCTGTTGATCAGGTGTGCCTGGGGGTTGCTGGGGTTCCCTAGCTCTCACCCTTGCACGCTTTCTCCGCAGTCTTCACATCAATAAGTAACCCAACATACTTATTGTTCTCTCTCTCTCTCTCTCTCTCTCCCTGAGAGGAAAACAAGCCACAAGTGAAAGTGGTGAGCTGTCCCTTTAAGTATGTGGTAGGGAGTTGTCTAGGTGTGGTGATGAGGTGAGTGATGACCAATGGGAAGATGTTTGTTGTCTAGGTGTTTGCCGTTGCTTTAAAATGTGTTGTGTTCTGATTGCTGTGTCTCTGTCAGTTGCGGGTGTGAAGTTGTGGGGTGCAGGTTGTGTCTGGATCATGTGGTGATGTTGCACAGGTGAGCTTGTTTTGTATTGGCAGGTGTCCATGTTGTGTGATAACCCCCATTGTTCCGTACCATGTTGTGTTCGTGTTTTTTTGGAAGTCCTTGTCCCTGTGGTGTTGCTTGCTGTTGTGTGTGACAGTGATTTGTGGTGTCTACCCATGTTTTTTGTGTTGGCATTGCATGGGTTAATTTTGCCATTTACATGCTTGTGTACATGTTTGTCTGTTTTCCTATGTAACGGGTTATTTTTTTTTTTGACCGTTAAGTGTCTAACGGCTAAGAAAATTGGGTCTTAACTTTTGCCCGTTAACTGTATCTTTTTTTCAGCCGTTAGCAGTACCGCACTCCTTTAAATGGCTCTGGGGAATCTTGCTCCATACGTCTTAATGCACGTAAGTGTATCAGCCATAAGGATTATCAAACTGCCATTAGCTGTTCTTTAGACAGAACTTTAAATTGCTAAATAAACCTTAACGCACCTGGTAGTGATTTTTTTTTTTGCTAACGCCTGCCTTTAAATCTACCTCCAGTCTCTTTAGAGAATTATAGAAAACAAAAGGTTGTACCTCGGGGTTTAAAGATTTTTACGACTCCCACTTTTGGGATCGAGGAGATTGAGTTTGCTACTGATTGGGATATGATTTTGGAGGAATGCTCCATGAAACTGATAACATTGCTAATTAAGTATAGAGAAACTGCTCTAGAGAAAGTAAAAAAGAAACATAGAGAATAGGTTGAAAAAAGTAGAGAAAACAGAGGAAATAAAAAATTGAGTGATAATATATCATAGAAAATTGGGAACCTGGAAATAAATATAATTAATACTAAAAGAAAAAAGTTTGCCAGGGATAAATAATTTAATAAATCCATACATAATCAGAAATATAAACATTATTCAGCTGTAATGAATAATTATGAAAGATATAAAGAAATCCAGGAAGGGACTCAGAGAAACCCCTTGAGAAGAGTTAAGTTTGAGAGGGACTTGAGGACTGGTTATTTCAAGAACTTATTGTATTATCCTGCTAATAGCATATAACATATATAACAAATTAGATATAGGGAAAGAGAGTATGCAAATAGAGAGTGTAAGGGATTTTTCAAAGGAAACAAGATAGGTAACAGAGGAAATTAAAGAGTTAGCTATAGTGGATAGAGGTTTAAATTTAGGGGCAAGGCCAAAAGAAAGAGAAAAATAAAAAAGGGTAAGCCAGCTGAGGAATCCAATGATTTTTTAGAGACGGGCCAATGGATAAAACAAAAAAAACAAAGAGGACAGTTGCAAGTCCAAAGGAAGGAAACATCAGGAGAAGACGAGGATGTAGAGAAGGAAGAAAAGGAGGACCAAAAAAGTAGTGAAAATGTCAAAGATAGAATAGCTAAGAATTCCATAAAAGGAGGGATATTTAATCTTTCAAGTATAGATATTAAGGAAGAAGAGGCAAGAGTGTTAAGTAGAGGTTTATCTATCACCGAGTAGGGGCGTGAATAAATTTGATACATTTATTGATCTTAAAAAATCTACAAGATCCCTTATGGTGAAGTGCTTTTTTCTTAGTAAAGATACAGCTCCTCTTAAAATTATATTGAACTTTCTGTTAAAAACTCCTATGATACGAGAAGATTAGGAATGTTATTAAGTGAAAGTGAAGATTGAGATGTCTGTAGGGGATATATATACATAGTGGAATAAAGAACAAATCCACATTTTATCCTCTACAGAGTCAAGGAGAATACATCAAAGTCTTCGAGAACAACTAAGTAAAAAAGAGAACAGTAAAAAGAAATATAATTTGACTAGAACAGAAAAAACAAGTATTGGATGGTCTCAAGAGGAATTCTGATATAATGATAAGGGAGTATACATTCAGAATACTGAGGATTATAAGAGTGAAGCTTTAAGGTTGTTGGGAGATAGAACAACTTATAGTATACTCCCACAGGATCCAATAAGAAGTACAGTTTGGAGTTATATGATCTATTGAATATGGCAAGGAGTATCGGAATAGTGAATGCCGAGGAATTTTGTTTTTTATTTCCTGGGAAATGCAGGATTCCGGTATTCTACCATATTCCAAAACTGCACAAGGACCTTACAAATCTTCCCGGCAGACTAATTTTCTCTGGGATTGATTCCCTGACTCATAAGTTATCCCAGTATATTGATGCATACTTACAACCATCCTTTTTACTAGACCGTATACAAGTGATCCAGACAATGGAAGGGTTGAGTTGGAAGGATACCTATGTCTGGGTCACTTGTGATGTTTCCACGTTGTACACATGTATACATCATTCCAAGGGAGTTGAAGCAGTTGAGAGCTTATTGGCAGAGGATGGCGTGATGTCAACAGAGCAAATCTGGTTCCTGTGTGATGCTATTTTATTTGTATTAAGCCACAATTATTTTTTGTTCGATAATATATTTTATGGGCAGAACATAGGAATTGCAATGGGTTGCTCATCTGCACCATCCTTTGCCAATTTGTATATGGGTAAATGGGAAGGGAATTTTTCTGGAAAGAGAATCCATTTAAAAATCATGCTGTGTACTACAAGAGGTACATAGATGATGTCCTGATTATTTGGGATGGAGAGATAGATGGTCTGCAAGAATTTTTATTGCACCTCAATAATAACTTTAATGAAAATCTTAAATAAAAATCTTAAATTTACGAGCCAGTGGAGCAAGACGCAAATTGAATTTTTAGATTTGATTTTATTTTCTGAGGAGGAAAAGGTTTTTACAAAGAATTTTAGAAGAAAAGTTGACAGCAATGGTTTCCTACACTATAGGAGCTGCAACCATAGGAGATGGAAGAACAATATCCTTTTGGGGCAAATCCAAAGAATTAAGTGGAATTGCTCAAAGCAACAAGATTTTGAGATAGAGGCCTCATTGACAAGAAAAATGTTTTTAGAAAAAGATATACCGAAAGAAAGCCTAGTGAAAAATAAAGAAAAAAGGGAGAAAGAAAAGGATAGAGCACCTTATTTCACTACCCAGTATTGTGAAGATGCGCCTCAGATTGAACATATCTTAAGAAAACTTTAGAAGATCTACAGGAGGACCCCATATTAAGACCAGTTATAGGGGAAAGGCCTAATGTGTCTTTTAGGATGAATAAAACAGTAAAGGAAATAATATCCCCAAGTGATTGCATAAAGAAATTGAAGGTAACAGAAAATAAAGGGACCTCATTGAAAAATATGGGGGTCCCTACAGGTGTGTATAAATGTGGTACAAAAGAGTGTACTACCTGTGGCCACTATATGATGGATAAGCAAGATAAAGATTATAAAAATAAATTTCGTTCAGTCTGGTAGAGAATACTCTATGAAACATATGATGAACTGCAATTCTGATTATGTGGTCTACAGTATGTGGGGAGGACCACATGGAAATTAAAAACTAGAATTGCAGAGCATCTAAGGAACATAGAGAAGGGCTCAGAGAGTGTATCGAAACACTTTGCAGAAGTATATAATAGAAAGGCAGATCAATTGTATGTGACAGCTATAGATCATGTGCTCATAAATAGAAGAGGAGGTGATAGGTTAATAAAATTAAGACAGTTGGAAACCTATTGGATTTATGAGCTGAAATGTCTGACACCAGAAGGTCTTAATGTGGATATTGACTTGGCCTCTTTTATTAAGTGAAAGGTGGGAGTTGTAGTGGGGAGACCATTGCGGTATAGTATGAAAATTGGAGAATTGAAGATTTTGTATGAAGGAAATTTTGTGAATTTTTTCAGAATTTTTTGGAGGTTTATTTTATATTTTCTAAAAATAAGTGTCTTACCATAACTGAGCGAAAAAATCATTTAGAGAGGAAAAAAGGTGTTTTTTATAGATTTTAAATATATAGTAGATAATATTTTATCTGTTATTTTTATGGAAACAGAGCAGATGAGAGATAGAAGGAGTAGATGAAGAGGAAAATTATGAGTTTATTGAGGACAATGTTTTATTATCAGTTTATAAAGGAATGTATATTAGCTACATGTAGGAAAGATTCATTTAGGATATAATTTCTCTTCTGATTTGATTGTGCAACAGTTACAATTAAGAGGGATGTTTTAAAAGCAGCTGAATAAATGATGGATGAGTATTTAAGGAAACCCTTCTAGTTGGCTGTAATGAAACCCTGAGGAAGCCGGCAGAGGACCGACAATATGCGTTGGTCATCTATTGTGTTATTACACTATACGAACTTGGCAAACAAACAGTGTAACTCGAGGAAACAAAGCGGCCCGTGGACTGTAGTCAGAGACGAAGGGAGAAAGGATACCCTGAACCCGAGGCCTGAAAGGAATCACGAACGGAGGGCGGTGGTAACCAAAGGATAGGGGTACCATTGTGTATCTGTCTCAGCAGTGTAGACTATCTAAAGGCAAGGTGGTGATGAAAGGGTTATTTTTCTAAAGTCCTGATGCAGATATTAGTTCTCAAGGATTCTATTGGAAATTGATTGATGTGTTTTTTAAAGCCTTTTATTCTGTAAGTGCAGTTTTATAAGTGGGAAGGTATCTCATAATAAAAACGCTACTTTTAGATTTTGTGTCTTTTCTGCACCCATTTTTGCAGATTTGATTGATTAGCAAGCCTGGGAACTCTACAGATCTGCTCTGGAGACTCCGGTTTTTGAAAAGAAACTCTGCCCACTTCTGCTTCTTCCCACCCTGCTCCTCCCATTTCCTACTCATTCTCCTCTTTCCCCCCATTTTCTCCCACTTCCTGCCAACATTTGTGAGAAGTCTGTTAAGCCCTGTCCCCACTCACAAGTAAGCCCCACCCCTATTTTGGAACACATTACATAATTTATATCCACCAGTGGCACCACAGGAGTCCACTCCAGAGATTCCAGAAGATAATGTTGCTAGGTATGCTGATTAGTACATCCCTTCCCCAAGCCACACCTCTGATTCTTAATGCATAGCTTTTGAAACCCTTAGAGCATGTTTACATGGTCTACCTAGCTTTGTGGTGAATGTAAACAGAGTTTCTGATTTGGGGGTGGGCTCCTTTGTGTTGCCCATGGGCAGCAGCAATTTTCCCTTTTGTGATATCACTTTAGGAGCCATGGGAAATACTGTTAGCTTGTAATTTACAACCACAAGAAAATCTCTGATTAGTCAGAGCAGTGTAAACAGGGACACATTTACATCCCAGATGCTCCTAGGCTAGGATCCCTGTAGCATCCAAGGAGGTAAGTAGTAGCCTTAAAGAGGTATAAATCTGGTGCAGGGACATTGAGACTTCTCTGAGCACATCCAAAATTCAGAATGTGGGAGTGGCCAGCACAGCTATGGCGCTTCTCAAAATGTAGCTATAACTCCACCTATTGGGAAATATAGAGCTCTTGGTAAATAAAACAACTACAATGAACCAGTAGAATGTGTAGTAAAAGGGCACAGGGCTTTCATTGGCATAACTTTGGTTGAGCATGGCTGGTACGGATGACGGCACCACAGGGGTGAAGTACAATGTCCATTGAGTTCATCAGGACTGTTAACCCCTTGAATGATAGAGAGGTCTCCTATGCAATGTTGTGATGCCTTTTTCTTCTTGCATTCAAGGGATTGCAAGCTCAATTTAAATAAATGGGAATTTGGGGAACTTCTATTTGATGCCCTATTTGATTTAATCCAAAATTACCTAAGTTACTCTATGTAAATCTGCCTCATTATCTTCAGCGTTGTACGCTCTAGGGGAGGTCAGACTAATGATCCGTACAGTGGCATTCTGACCTTTATTTTTCTGTTGCCAGCACATTTTCCTCATTTTCCTATACTATCTATCCTTGTCCTATATTTTTTCCTTTGAAGCAGTGTTTCCAAAGTAATTACTGATCTCCTAATAGCAAGCAACTTCAGTTCAGCTATTGCAATGCCTTTTATTACAGACTGTGCTTATATCATTACACATCGAAAAAAGAATGGTAAAAGAACAAGCTCAGCAATTAAATGCCATAAAAGAATGCATATAGGACACTAATACTCAAAGGCAGAATATAGACTTAATGGTACAACACCAGAGGAGAAGTAATATCTGATGATTTAGAGATATGCAAGTAAAACAGTAAAGCCATTGAAAATGCCAGTAGAATACTAGGTTTTATAGGAAAAGGCATTAGCAGCTGAAATACAGCTCTAATGAAACTGTATAGATCTCTAGTTTGACCTGAGCTATGATGTACAAATCTGGAGGCCATATCAGAGGCTAATCAAGGAAGGGCCTCTAAAAAGATGCATATGCTTAAGTAACAAAACTAACCCCTTAACAGCCAGATACACGGTGGCATGGCCAGGAGTTAAGGACCACAGAGATTTTTTTTCCTTTCTAAATGGATTCAGAGGTCCCGAGCAACGTGCAGCTGCATGGGGACCCCTGAATTCCATTACGTGCCAAGACCATCATGGGTCCTTAACGCAAGTTTACCCATGACGTTCCTGGCACATCATGGGTTCTTAAGGGGTTAATATGTATATCCTAGAAGATAGAAGGGAGAGCAGTGATATGATTGAAACCTATGAAAATATTAAGGGGTATAATGAAGTTCAGGACACATCTATTTTTCAAAATAGAAGGAATACTAGAATGTAAAGGCATTCCCTAAAACTGAACAGTAGGAAAATCAGAGGAAATGTTTGAACAAATCTACTTTATGCAAAGGGTGGTAGATAGCCTCCCACAGAAGTAGTTGACTTGAGACTACAACAGAACATGAATTTAAGAACTCTTATGACAGAAATAATGCTGTTCTAAGAATAAAATAAGTCTGAGATAACTAGGTATGGAAATGTTTTATTCATAAAAATTTGTTTTGTTTTTTATGCTTCCCCTTTAAAGTCACTCATGCACAATGAACCTGATGTACTAAGAATAACTGGTGCAATTCTGCAGCAGAGCATCTGCACCATAGGGAACAAATAAAATGTCCCTAATTCCCATTGCTTAAAAATATCCTTGAATACCAATAAAATCCCCAAAACATCAAGGGTTAAAAGTTATTTAACCCTTTGAGAGCCATAGGCAGGCACCCCTAGGCAATAGGCACCCTTAGCTCTGCCCATGGCCCCCACTTCTCACATGACCCATCCACTGATCCCTGGCCCAAAAAATATCCTTAACATTTAGCATGCAAATACAAACAATCTTTTACCCCCTTGCATTCTAAAGAGATCTCACCTTGGAGACCTCTCTACCATCTAAGAGGTTAAATACCAGTTTATGGGTATATAAACTGGTGCAGGGGCAATGAGATTGCACTGGCCACACCCACAACCAAGAATATAAGTGTTGCCAGCATAGCTGAGGCACCTCACAAAATGTGGAGCTCTCGGCAATTGCTTACTTTGTCTATTAGGAAATCTCACTCTGTCCAGAGGAATGAGCAATGTATTTCTCTGCAATGCATTGCACACTCCTCTTGCATTAAAAGGGTTAAATCTGTGTAAAATTGTCCCGTGCTGCATTATACTTGTTCTAGAATTACTCCACTTCTCTTCAGTTCATCAGCCATTCTGTGGAAGAAAAAAAAACAGAGGAAAGCTGAGAACGCCTTGTATTCTTATAAGTGTCATGGGATTTAAAATGACTGCATTATCTGAAAATGTGTCCACAATGTAGAAATCCCACGGAGATGTGCAAGAATTATCATAGAAAATATAAGAAAAATGCATACATAAATGCATACGTAGGATGCTCATTAATAAAATCCTTGGGGACTAGCTGGCACAGTTTAAGTCTATACACAACTGTGACTTAACCCTTTGAGTTCCAGAGGAGTTTGCTACGCATTGATGTGCAATACATTGCATACCCATCTGGCTCTCAAAGAGTTAATAAATTCAGACTATTTAAGGAACTCCATTATTCATTTATAAAAATACCTGTCACACACCACTTTTTTCAGAAAATAAATAAAAATTGAGAATAGAACAAGGCCAGAGGTGGAGGTAAAGGAAGGCACTCTCACACCCCACTTGGAACCTTCACCTCGTTCCGACATCATACATAGCAATGGAAACTCCAAAAGCTGGTGAACTAGGTTACAACAACATCTACAACTAATATTTCAGCATATATCCAAAAAATGTATATATGTATGTATATATATATATATATATATATATATATATATACATATATAAAATTGTGTAACAGATAAATGAACCCAACATATATTATCCCTCTTTGGACCATGTGGAGGAAACGCCAACATTTGCTGATGCAATGGTATGTCTCTTTCAAGTTACTTTATCTATGTATAGGTGGTATTGTACCTTATTATTTTATCCCCTGATGAAGGGAAAGTATGCACGAAAAGCATAGGGAAATAAAGTATCAATTTATTTTAATTCATTTAACTCTTGTTGGTGTTGTTATCTCAAGTTAGGTCGGGTTTTATGTGTACGTATTTTCCAAGTTCATCCGGTGAGTGATATATATTGGGGGTTCACTCTGGGTTAGACTCTTTACAGATTTCCACTTAGAGTCAGTATCTTTTCCCCTATTAAGGATCACTTGTGGTCATCGGCCAGAGATCTTTGGTTTATAGTGCAGCACCATTTGCAGAGTGATCCATCACCCGCCAGACCCGTGATCTGAAGGTGACATGCTTAGAGACACTCTGTTCTATATTTGATTTATTTGTGAATACCTTAAAAGAGAAGGTCTTGTAAGTACATTCACTTAAGATTATTGACATTGATTATACAGAGGCTACTCTCAGGTGGCTTGCGCTTTCCTGTCTCTTTTCTCCAGTTTACTTTGAACGTGAAAGGTGCCACTGAGGACACCATGGATTTAAGCTGCATCCAAGAGACATTACCATCTCTGCATGTTTTAATTGTATTGTTAACGTTCCACGTACAGAGTACTGGTTCGCTCCTCTAGCCACCCGGCTTCTCAGTATCATTAGCGTTCCACGTACTGGGTACTGGTTCACTCCATAAGCCTCCCGGCTATTCTGTAGTTGTCTAGCGTTAAACATACTGGGTACTGGTTCGCTCCATACACACCTGGTTGCTCTATAGAGTTACGGCGTTCCATCTGTGAGGGCACTGGTTAGCTCCACATCCATCCACTATCTCTTTTGCTGGCGGCCTACTTACTGACTTAGCCTCATTGTCATCATAGTGACTGTTGTTCCACCTTCCAGTCACTGAGGCTAGTGGTTGCCATTATCTCCTGTCTATTGGCTGCCTTGCCCGGTATATGGTAAGGCCGGTAGAACCTGTCCTATTCCTTGGGTTGCCTTACCCGGTATTGGCAAGGCCGGTAGAGCCAGTGTTTGTCTCCTGTCTATTGGCTGTCCTGCCCGGTATATGGTAAGGCCGGTAGAACCTGTCCTGTTTCCTTGGGTTGCCTTACCCGGTATTGGCGAGGCCGGTAGAGCCAGTCTTAGCCTCCTGTCTAGTGGCTGCCTTGCCCGGTATCTTGGCAAGGCCGGTAGAGCCTCACCTCACGAGTTCCAATTCCTTGGCTGCCTTGCCTGGTATATTGGCAGGGCCGGTAGAGCCGATATCGCTATTGTTTGTATTGTATTCCTGTCTAATAAAGATATATGTGTGTACGTGTATGATTAACTTTTCAATAAAGTTGTGTTTTTACCTAACTCTGCGTCTGAGAGTCTTAACAAACCGTGACAGTACGAAAGGACCATGACCTCAGATAATAAGAGTGATGGTAATACACAAAACATCCATTGGAGGATGGATGCACATGAGCAACGATTGGATCAGCTAGCGGTACCTATCCAAACTATTCTTGAATGCACGGTACTCTCTGAAAAGGCTGGCCTTAGTCCCGTGGTTTCCTCAGGGCAGACATCTGAGAACGTTACTATGCCCTCAGGGGCCGCAGTCAAGGGGTTAACTGCCTCCGCCCCTTTGCCACTTAGATACGATGGTGACCCTAACCTTTGCAGAGGGTTTATTAACCAACTTGAAATATATGGAATTGACGGCTCAGGCCTTCCCCAGTGACCGCAGTAAAGTTGGTTTTATGATATCCCTGCTGACCGGTAGAGCATTGGCATGGGCGAATCGGTTATGGGAAAATGCGAAACCCTGCACAAGGAGTTTCAGGGAATTCGTGCAGTCGTTTCGGAGAGTGTTCGAGCCTCCTGGTAGAACCACCTCTGCTGCTAAATGCCTTATGGAAATACAACAGGGCAGGCGTACGGTATGTGACTACGCCATTGAATTTCGCACCTTGGCAGCAGAGGTAGGTTGGAACAATGAAGCATTATTGGTAGCCTTTGCTCAGGGCCTAAGTGACCAAATTAAGGACGAGATCGCTGCTATGGAATTGCCCACTGATCTTGTTGACTATATTGAATATGTCATTCTAATTGACACACGGATTCGTGAGAGACTAATGGCCAAAGACCGCAGGTCACGGCAAAAGAGTAATGGCTCTAGCAGTACTTTTTGCCCACCCGTCCCTCCCTTGGCTACTAAGCCTATTGGACTGTCTCGAGAACCAGGTGAACCTATGCAGTTAGGCTTCTCTAAGCTAACCAAGGAGGAGAGGACACATTGCAGAAAACATGGGTTATGTTTATATTGTGGCAAAAATGGGCATCTACTAAGATCTTGTCCTGTACGTCCGGGAAAGGAACACACCTAGGGTACCTTGGGGGATAGGTCCTAGGTGGTGTTCAGTCGTCCCCAGAGTGTGGTATACTGAAACAGCAGTTCCAGCTTATCAATTCTCCTCATCACGCAGTGATCCTGGGTTTTCCTTGGTTACAGTTGCATAACCCACAGTTTGATTGGAAGAAGTGTGAAATCTCCGCTTGGTCTCAGTCTTGCATGGAACATTTCTGATCAATTATGGGTTCCAACCCTGTTTGCTCCCGGACTCCTTTCAGGCACAACAAATTCCAGCTCTGGATGAGCATATCGAGCATGGGCACAGGTGCAGAGGGCACTGGGTCAGTCATTCCAACGTCATCAGCGTCATGCTAATCGCAGGAGATTGCCAGCTGTTTACTTTCAGGTTGGGGATAGAGTGTGGCTGTCCTCCAGGAACCTTAAGCTTCAAGTCCCATCTAATAAGTTGGCTCCCCGATTCACTGGTCCTTACAGAGTCATTCGCAAAATGAATCCAGTATCGTATGCACTGGACATCCCTGCGTCCATGCGTATTCATAATGTCTTTCATGTGTCCCTCCTTAAACCTCTTGTATGCAACCATTATACAACTAACCCTGTGGTGCCAGGGCCTATTGAAGTGGAGGGTCAGGAGGAGTACGAAGATCAGAGTACCATTGATTCCCACAGGATTAGAGGAAAGGTGCAGTATTTAGTGCATTGGAAGGGCTATGGTCCTGAAGAACAATCCTGGGTGGATAGTAAGGACCTTCATGCGCCCAAATAACTGCAAATTTTTCATTCTAAATACCCTCAGAAACCTAGACCCTCCTCTGGGAGAGGGGGTCTTTGAGAGGGGGGTACTATCACGGTGCCCGTGATTGCTCTCCTTTTCTGTCTATCACCAGTAGGGGGCTCTCCATTGGCTGGCTGCCTTCAGCCTGCCCTGTATTGCCTATTTAAACCTAGCCTGGGCACCCTTTGGTTGCCCTTTCGTGTTGTCTCTATGCTGTTTGAGTCTACACATTGTTCCTGAGTATCCTGGGCCTTTGCTGTGTTCCTGCGACCTGTGTTCGTCCTGTTCCAGTGTTGCCAGTCGAGTAGTTCCTGCTTCCGTCTGATCCGGTTGAACCACCGCTTCCTGCTGCCAGTTGCCGCCGCTGTTCCTGATTCCGGTTGATCGTCTGCATGCTGGTTCCTGCTTCCATCTGCTGGTTCCTGTCCAGTTCGCCTACAGTCATCTGACATTCCTGAGTCGCCTTGGTGACATTTCTATCTTGCCGGTTATTCAGTACGCGGGTACTCATTGCTTGACAGCCACCCGGCTGTCTCAGTATTGCTAGCGTTCCACATACAGGGTACTGGTTCGCTCCTCTAGCCACCCGGCTGTCTCAGTATCGTTAGCGTTCCACGTACAGGGTACTGGTTCGCTCCTCTAGCTACCCGGCTGTCTCAGTATTGCTAGCGTTCCACGTACAGGGTACTGGTTCGCTCCTCTAGCCATCCGGCTGTTTCAGTATCGTTAGCGTTCCACGTACAGGGTACTGGTTCGCTCCTCTAGCCACCCGGCTGTCTCAGTATCGTTAGCGTTCCACGTACAGGGTACTGGTTCGCTCCTCTAGCCATCCGGCTGTTTCAGTATTGTTAGCGTCCACGTACAGGGTACTGGTTCGCTCCTCTAGCCATCTGGCTGTTTCAGTATTGTTAGCGTTCCACGTACAGGGTACTGGTTCGCTCCTCTAGCCACCGGGCTGTCTCAGTATCGTTAGCGTTCCACGTACAGGGTACTGGTTCATTCCTCTAGCCATCCGGCTGTCTCAGTATCGCTAGCGTTCCACGTACAGGGTTATGGTTCGCTCCTCTAGCCATCCGGCTGTCTCAGTATCGCTAGCGTTCCACGTACAGGGTAATGGTTCGCTCCTCTAGCCATCCGGCTGTCTCAGTATCGTTAACGTTCCACGTACAGGGTACTGGTTCGCTCCTCTAGCCTCCCAGCTGTCTCAGTATTGTAGTGTTCCACATACAGGGTACTGGTTTGCTCCTCTAGCCACCCGGCTGACTCTGCATTGTTTGCGTTCCATGTACAGGGTACTGGCTCGCTCCTCTAGCCACCCGGCTGTATTGCAGGATTGTTAGCGTTCCACGTACTGGGTACTGGTTCGCTCCATAAGCCTTCCGGCTATTCTGTAGTTGTCACTCCATACACACCTGGTTGCTCTATAGAGTTATGGCGTTCCATCTGTGAGGGCACTGGTTAGCTCCACATCCATCCGCTATCTCTTTTGCTGGCGGCCTACTTACTGACTTAGCCTAGTTGTCGTCATAGTGACTGTTGTTACACCTTCCAGTCACTGAGGCTAGTGGTTGCCATTATCTCCTGTCTATTGGCTGCCTTGCCCGGTATATGGTAAGGCCGGTAGAACCTGTCCTGTTTCCTTGGGTTGCCTTACCCGGTATTGGCAAGGCCGGTAGAGCCAGTCTTAGCCTCCTGTCTAGTGGCTGCCTTGCCCGGTATCTTGGCAAGGCCGGTAGAGCCTCACCTCACAAGTTCCAATTCCTTGGCTGCCTTGCCCGGTATATTGGCAGGGCCGGTAGAGCCAATATCGCTATTGTTTGTATTGTATTCCTGTCTAATAAAGATATATGTGTGTACGTGTATAATACCCTATGGGGTTGCATTAACTTTTCAATAAAGTTGTGTTTTTACCTAACTCTGCGTCTGAGAGTCTTAACAAACCGTGACACTCCGTTACTGCTACAGCAGAGTTTACGTGGTCTAGTCTCCGTTACTGCTCCGGCAGTGCTCAAGTTGCTCAGCCTCCGTTACTGCTAAGGCAGTTCACCATTACCTGTTATACTTATTCTTGGGCGTTACTCGTATTTAAGCTCTCTACCCTAGGTGAGCTTCTTAACAGGCCTTACCACACATGGGACTGTTTACACTCACTGGCTGCTATTAACCCATGCAGTACCGATACACTGGGACTCTTTCAAGATCCGCCTGACCTGTGTCAATATAATGTCTTATGGACTCTATGCTTATACTGAACCTGTGTGGGCTTACCTATATATAACCTGTCTTGTGGCTGTACTATATTATGTGTATATTACAGGACATGTGAGGGTTATTGTAATCTTAATTGTTTAATAAAACTGTGTTTTATCCAAACCTACTGTGTCTGTGTGTCAAACAAACCGTTACAGGTATTTTCTCTTAATCTTTGCAGGTTTACATCTGTGTGGTGGCTTTCCATGGAGGAGCAATGGATCAGAATTTGTCTAAGTATACCACCACTCACTGTTGGAGCATGTCCAGGAGGACATCATTCAAGAATTCTTGGAAAACTGCAGTAGCATTGCAGAGACCAAAGGGCATTACGAGGTATTCATAATGCCCGCTCCTGGTGTAAAATGTGGTTTTCCATTCATGGCCCTCCTTTATCAGTACCAAATTATACGCCCCTCACAGGTCGAGTTTAGTGAATACCTTAGACCCTTTCAATCGATCGAATAGCTCAGTAACCAGTGGAATAGGGTAGGTGTTCTTAACCGTGACATGACTGAGCCCCTTGTAGCCAATAGAGGGTCTCAGTTCAACACTCTTTTTCTTCACGAATAAGAATCTGGTCCCAGCAGGAGAGGAGGACTTGCGGAAGTAACCCCCGGGACAGTGCAAGCACAACATATTCCTCCATGCCCTTATTCTCCACGAGAGAAAGAGGGTAGACTCGATCTCGGGGTGGTATGGCACCCGGTTGTAGTTCAATGGTACAATTGTATGGACAGTGAGGCGGGATCTCACCCGAGCGGCCCTTATCGAATACATCACGGAATGCATGACACTCTTCAGGCAGCAAAGAGACCGAGGATGTGGTTAGCACCCTCCCCACTTTTACTAGGCATGTATTGGAACAGTTGGGTGACCATGCCATGACTTTAGCCTGTACCCAATCGACTGTGGGGTTGTGTTTGCGCAACCATGGATAACTCAGGATCATAGGATAGTGAGGAGAGCAGATCACCTGGAATTGTAAGGTTTCGTGCTGGAGGGCCCCTACAGTCATAGACAAAGGAGCGGTTTTGTGGGTAACCTGCGGTGGCTGTATGGGTCTACCATCAATCGCCTCGAGGGCAAGTGGAGTGATATGGAGCTGCAATGGAATGGAGTGCTTCTGGGCGAATTCACTATCAATAAAAAGGCCTGCTGCACCAGAGTCAATAAGTGCCTCTGAAGTAATGAAACTTTTGCCCCAAGAGTGAAGACTAATGGTTTATCCGTATGGATATTAGGGGACACTGAAACACCACCTAAGGTCTGTCCCCTACAGAACCTTAGGTACGGCCATTTCCCGGACATGTGGGGCAAGTTCACATTAGATGCCCTGCCTTACCGCAGTAAAGGCACAGGCCCTCCCTCCTCCTCAAGGGCTTTTCTGCAATTGAAATGCAAGTGAACCCAACCTGCATGGGCTCCACAACACCTGAGGTTTTAAGAGTAGGAGGTGCGGGAGGAGAGGGAGGTACGGGTGGGGACGAAAGGCTCAGAGATAAACAGATGGAATGCCTCCGCAGGTGCTCCCTAAAGGAAGGTCTCTCCTGGATTCGGCAGTCAATCAGAATACAATATGAGACCAGATCCTCTAAATCACTGGGAAGGTCCCGGGCTGCAATCTCATCTTTAACCATATACGAAGGCCCATTAGAGAAAGCAGCCATGAGAGCCTCATTATTCCAACCAACCTCGGCTGCCAGAGTACGAAACTCTATGGCATAATCGGAAACCATCCTAGTACTCTGCTGGAAGGACATTAGATACTTGGCAGCTGAGGTAGAGTGGCCTGGTATATCAAATACCCTTTAATGGATGCCAGGGTAATTGTATACAACAGGTTTCTGCATCTCCCAAAGGGAAGTAGCCCAAGCCAAGGCCCTGTCAGAGAGTAAGGAAATCACAAGGCCCACCTTACTCCTATCAGATGGGAAGGACTGTGGTACCATCTCCAGAGAGATGCCAACCTAGTTTGGAAAACCTCGGCATTGGTTAGGGTTGCCCCCATAATGCTGGGGAAGTGGGGTAAACCCTGTCATTCCTCTTGCAACATCGGAATCACCATTAACAGCCAGGGTGGGAGTGGCAGCAGCTATAGGGTCAGCCTGTGCCGAGGACCTCTGAGGCTGTGGAACCAGATGCTCGTTATGGAGCAACAAAGCCTGGAGGGCTGCAGCAAACTGGTCCATGCTCTGGTCTACCTGGTCCAGGCTTAAAAAAATATTTGGTAGACTGCCTGCAACTCCTGAGTTCATGGTCCTTGTGCACTTTTAGGAACCAGGAACCAGACAGGATAAAAAAAGGTAAAATGCAATATACCTTTATTAGTGCAACAAAAACAGAAGCATGATCCAAGAGCAGAAACCAAAAGACATGCCAGGGTCAGGAACCAGGACAGATATTCAGCCAAGCCAGAGTCAAGAAACCAGAAGTCTGTGATGTCAGGAAAAAGCCGAGGGTCAGAAGTATAGAAGTCAGCGAAGTCTGGAACAAGCCGATGGTCTGGAACACAGCAAACAGGAACGCAGGAAAATCCATTGCAGCCAGCAGCAACATGGCAGCAAACAAATACAAGGACAATGAGGAAGTGACCCAAGCTTCTATAAATACCCTGAGAGGGTTGGCTGATAACAGTCAGGTGAGTAATCAGAGAGGCAAGCATCAGTGGATAGCAGAGCACTAGATTAGCTCTGACAGCAGAATCAATAGGCAGAATGGGAGCAGCTCAGCAGGACCTTGACACAGAGTCTTGTATTTTTTTAATGCCATACATTATTGTTTATTTATTTTTTGGGGGGGAACCTCACTATAGCTTTTGCATTGTATTGAGGGACCAAGAGGTTATTAGAGGTAGGCAATGGATCGCATTAAAAACTAGCAGTGGGAGAAAGCAGGAGAGGCACAGCATAATAAACATCTGAAATCAGAAAAAGACAGGTTAGTTGTAATAACATTTCACAGTGGTTATTAGTGTATTTATGTTGAAGAACACACGACAGATTTAATTGCACAGAGTGTTGAGATTGATATGGTTAGTTTGTGATGCAGAAATATACACTAACAATAATTGATAAATGACATAACCATCTGTTGAGCTTAATTTGGAATATTTGCTGGGTAAATTGATTAAGTGTATTTTTGCCTTGTGTGGTATGGTAAGGAAGAGATTAAAAACAAAATTATTTTTTCCTCTTCCTTTGCAGTTGTACAAGTTATTGATTGCAGTCTGTGTGGATGGAGTGGTTGTGTTGTTTTCTGGGTTGTAATTGGTGAATCTCTGCTATTTTAAGCAGAGTGAGAGTGAGGTTTGTAAGCTGTGAGCTAAAAAAATGATAAGTTTGGCATATTTGCTAGAGAAATTTATTAAGTGTATTTTTGTGTTGTGTAGTATGGTAAAGGAGAGGTTAAAAACAAAAAATTGTTTTTTTCCCCTTCCTTTGCAGTTGTACAAGTGACTGATTGCAGTCTGTGTGCGGTGGGTGTTTCCCCTGCCTTTTCAGTTGAGGTCTGTAAGTTATGAGCTGAAATAAGCTAAGTATTGGATATGTGCTGGAGAAATTGATTCAGTGTATTTTTTATTTTGTGTCGTGTGGTAAGGGAGAGGTTAAAAACAAAAGCCTTTTTCCCCCTCCCTTTGCAGTTGTACAAGTCATTGCAGTCTGTGTGAGGGGGAGTGGTTGTGTTGTTTGCTGGTTTGTAATTGGTGGATTTCTGCTATATTAAGCAGAAGGACAGCGAATACTTGAATATGTGAATCTTGTATCAATGTGTAAGTGCTGAAGTGTGGTAAGTGTTGGGAATTTAATTAACATGGGAATCAAGTAAGGGTTTCTGTCTGCCTTTTAAGTTGTGGTAACTGGCATAATGAGTGGTAGCATGACTGTCCGTTTAACTCAGTGTACAAGCTGCTATATGCTTCCACAACTGGAACAGCCATTCCATGGTGCATAATTCTGTGGCAGTTGTGAGCAAGAATTATCTCTGGAAGCTCAGTTTAGAGATCTGTAAAAGCAAGTTGCAACATTGAGGGAGACTGCCAATCTTAAGATTAGTCTGCTGGCTGAGCAGAAGGAAGCAGTTGTAGGAAGTTCTGGGGGTGGAGACTGTACAAAGAAAGAGAAGGTAGGTAGATGGGTTACAGTTAGACGTAGAAAGTGGGGGGCAGAGGAATAGAGAGGACACTTCTGTATTTATTAACCCTAACACATTTCTACATTGATGATGTTGGGGATGTTTGCACAGGAATGCATTAGCTGGAGAGGACTGTTCTCTCTAATAGCTGGGAGAACAGCCCCTCTAGCACTGATGGACTCTGAACCTCAGGCAGATTTAGACAAATGGTTGTGGTAGGGGATTCTATTATTAGGAAGACAGACAGGGTAATCTGTTGACAGGATCGCTGCAATAGAACAGTTTACTGTCTCCCAGGTTCTCAGGTTCGACATGTGGCAGATCAGTTAAGAAGGATTTCATGGATTTGTGATATAAACAGAGGACCTCTAAGCTAGTATTTTCTGAAATACTACCTGTGCCATGCTCTACATCAGAAAGGCACAGGGAGATTATGGAGTTAAATGCATGGCTGAAGACTTGGTGTAAGCAGGAGGGGTTTGGAGTCCTGGCACACTGGATAGTCTTTTCCCTTGGGGGCAATCTTTAAAGTCTATATGCATTGCACTGTAGCGGAAGGGGGGCGACGGTGCTAGGAGTTAGGATGGATATAGGGCTGGAGGAGACATTAAACTAGAAAAGGGGAGGAGAGAGATGCAACACAGGGTGGAGAAGGTAGTACAATTGAGGACATATGTTTAGAGAAGGGACATGAGGGTGGAGAAGGGGGAATGGGCTAGTTCATCTAATAGAGAGGTGCCAATGTTTTAGCCTGATAAAAGACAGATATATTTTGCAAAGAATGCAATTTTTCAAAATGGAAAAAAAATAAAGTGTATGCATGTAAATGCTTGTAGTCTAACTGATAGGATGGGAGAATTAGAAATGTTTGCAATGTATTAGCAATATGATCTAATTGGTGCGTCTGAAACCTGTTTACATGATACATATGACTTGGTAGTCAATCTAGAGGGTTATTCACTTTTTAGGAGAGATAGGGTTAATAAAAAGGGAGGGGTAAGCCTTTATGTAAAACATGTCTTAAACCTAGTATGGATATACAGTTAGGGAAAAAGTATTTGTACGTTTGCCTACTGAGAAAGAAATGATCAGCCTATACATTTTAATGATAGGTGAGAGACAGAATAACAACAAAAAAAAATACTGAAAAACGCATTTCAGAAAAGTTATAAATTGATTTGCATTTTACTGAGTGAAATAAGTATTTAACCCCTTTGTGAAACATGACTTAGTACTTGGTGGCAAAACCTTTGTTGGCAATCACAGAGGTCAGATGTTTCTGGTAGTTGGCCACCAGATTTGCACACATCTCAGGAGGGATTTTGTCCCACTCCTCTTTGCAGATCCTCTCCAAGTCATTAAGGTTTCGAGGCTGACGTTTGGCAACTTGAACCTTCAGCTCCCTCCACAGATTTTCTATGGGATTAAGGTCTGAAGACTGGCTAGGCCACTCCAGGACCTTAGTGTGCTTCTTCTTGACCCACTCCTTTGTTGCCTTGGCCGTGTGTTTTGGGTCATTGCCATGCTGGAATACCAATCCATGACCCATGTTCAATGCCCTGGCTGAAGGAAGGAGGTTCTCACCCAAGATTTGATGGTACATGGACCCGTCCATCGTCCCTTTGATGTGGCGACGTTGTCCTGTCCCCTTAGCAGAAAAACACCCCAAAGCATAATGTTTCCACCTTCATGTTTGAAGGTGGGGATAGTGTTCATGGGGTCATAGACAGCATTCCTCCAGCGAGTTGAGTTGATGCCAAAGAGCTCAATTTTGGTCTCATCTGACCACAACACTTTCACTCAGTTCTCCTCTGAATCATTCAGATGTTCATTGGCAATCTTCAGACGGGCCTGTACATGTGCTTTCTTGAGCAGGGGGAACTTGCGGGCGCTGCAGGATTTCAGTCCTTCACGGCGTAGTGTGTTACCAATTGTTTTCTTGGTGACTATGGTCCCAGCTGCCTTCAGATAATTGACAATATCCTCCCATGTAATTCTGTGCTGATTCGTCTCCATTCTCATGATCATTGAAACTCCACGAAGTGAGATCTTGCATGGAGCCCCAGACCGAGGGAGATTGACAGTTATTTTGTGTTTCTACCATTTGTGAATAATCGCACCAACTGTTGTCACCTTCTCACCAAGCTGCTTGGTGATGGTCTTGTAGCCCATTCCAGCCTTCTGTAGGTCTACAATCTTGTCACTGACATCCTTGGACAGCTCTTTGGTCTTGGCCATGTTGGAGAGTTTGGGATCTGATTGATTGCTTCTGTGGACAGGTGTCTTTTATACAGGTAACAACCTGAGATTAGAAGCACTCCCTTTAAGAGAGTGCTCCTAATCTCAGCTTGTTACCTGTACAAAAGATACCTGGGAGCCAGAAATCTTGCTGATTGATATTGATATAAATACTTATTTCACTCAGTAAAATGCAAATCGATTTATAACTTTTTTGAAATGCGTTTTCAGGATTTTTTTGTTGTTATTCTGTCTCTCACTGTTCAAATAAACCTACCATTAGAATTATAGACTGATCATTTTTTTTTCAGTGGGCAAACGTACAAAATCAAGAGGGGATCAAATAATTTTTCCCTCACTGTAGATATAAATGAAGAGTTCAGTGAAAATATAGAGGCCCTGTGGGTTGAAGTGTACACTGGGGGCACACATAATAACATAATAAAAATATGTTAATTGGGGTTTGCTACAAGCCATCTACTCTTGGGGAGTTTGAGGAAGCCCAGCTTTTACAGTAAATGGAAAAGGGATCATAATGGGAGATTTCAACTACCTTGAAATTGACTGTAGCAATATGACTTCCACAACAAAGAGAAATAAGTTTTTAAGCATGATTAATGGCAATTTAATGACCCAGCTAGTAGAACAGCCAACTAGAAAAATACCTTGCTTTGACCTAATACTCTCAACCAATTCTTACATGTATACCGGTAAGGAACATTTTCTCAGTAGTGACCACAATATGGAAATTTATAGTGAGAAACCGAATGATAAAGGTTTAACCAAAACCTTACATTTAAAAAGGCTAATTTTACAAAGCTAAAAGCAGTATTAAAGGATATTCAGGAGGATGTAATTTTCAAAGATAAAAATGCACAAGAATCATTAAATTGGTTTAAAATGTACTTAGACAAATATATGCATCATATGTAACATTGGAGAATAAGCACAAGAGGAGTAAAGTCAAACCAATGTGGCTTAATAATGAGGTTTACAGGAAAATGAGAAATAAGAAACAGGCTTTTAAAGTGTTTAAGTCAAATGGGTCAGATGCATCATTTAAGAAATACAAAGAATGTAATAAGCAATTAAGCTAGCTAAAATTGAAAAAAAGAGAGAAGTATTGCAAAAAGAGAGCAAGAAAAACCCTAAACAATTCTACAAGTAAATTATTAACAAAGAAATTAAGGTTGTTGTTGGTCCTTTAAAGGCTGAGACAGGTGAATTGATTAGTCAGGATAAGGCTATGCCTGACACCTTAAATACGTTATTTGATTTTTTTTATATACAAAGGAAGCAACAATTATAGGCTATGGGCAAATAGATAAAACCACACAATTTCTTCCATCTTGCCCATGGCTTACTGAGGACAAAGTGGAAAATGTTATGGTCAAACACAGAGAACCAGTGCACACCTAATATAATACTCTCTAATGGGGGAAATTATTTTAGAAGGTGTTGGTGCTCACAAAGTAAGATAGAACAGAACAATATAAAGAAGAAAAGAAACCTGCATATTAAGCACTCAAACCTATCCTTCAGTAGCTCCTCCCCCTAGGTGAGTTCACAACAACATGGGAGAATTACCTGTTGATGGTGATGTACTTTTTATCACCTGTGATGTGGAATCACTGTACACATCAATCAAACATCAGTATGGCTTACAAGCTATATCCCATCTCTTGTATAGAGGTAGATTCTCTGATGATATGAAGGAATTCATCTTGAACCTACTCAAATTGTTTTTGCACAGAAACTATTTTGTGTTCGATGACCACGTCTACCTCCAACTCCGAGGTACCTATACCAACCTGTACCACGGATAGTATGAGGAAAATGTGGTCTTTAGTAGGGGTGGGCGAAAGGTGTGAAAAATGTCCTGCTAAAAATTTCACGAAAATGTGCAGATTTTTTGTTTTTCCCATGAAAAATTTTGCCTTTCCGCCTATGCAAAAATTTCCTCCTTTTCGCCTATTTTAACAAATTTTCTGCCTATGTTAACACATTTTCCGCCTATTTTAACACATTTCCCACTGTAATACTACTTCTTCTGAGGGCTGAAGTTTAGAAATAAGTGGCTGAAAGTCAAAGCTGTGAGTCCTACAGCAAAATATGGCTTAAAAAGTGTGTTAGCATGCAGAATGCATTTGTTCTTTGCCCACAACACTTTCTTGCTTAAGTGACACTGGCACATATTCAGGATGATATCAAGTAATAAAAAAAATAAAGTACAACCTACAATATGGCAGGTATGTATTGTAGTGATGGTGGTGGGGGACTGGAATGGTGTGATTTGTGTATGTATTTTTACCATTGTCATACTTTATCCTCCTTCTCAGCTTATTGACACATATTACTTATCGGTCATAGCAGTGGTCCGAAGTGGGGTAAATGGTGGCAACCCTTCTTCACAAGTGTCCTCCACCTCCTCATCTGTGCTGCTGTTAATATATTTGTCCTGGCTTTGTCTGCCATGTGTGGTTTCTGCTACTAATACAACTACTGGAGCTGGATGTTGATGTCATTCTACTGCCACTACTACTAGGTGTCAAAGGTGCAGCACTTATAGCAGCAGCACCAGAGGTACTTGTCATATCTAACACAACCTGTGTTGCTGGGTACTCAAAATAGGTGTGTGTGGCTGAGTGGGACTTGGACTTTAATGAGGCAATGATGCTGAGAATGACTGATAGGGTGACTGTGTGCTTTTTGACATCTGTGCTTGTCCAGGGTCAGACTTTCCAATGGCTTTCCCAAACAGTTTATAGACAGGCACAGTGCTCCTTAAAAGTGGTGGAAGATACAGCCTTTGAACAAGATAAGGATGCTTGAGGGATATATTCTAGATCTGCAGCATCATCAGTCATCATTAGGTCATCTTCAGCAGCATCAGCATCACCTGACAGATCTTGCCCACTACTACCCTTATATTCCTCTAAGCTTTTGGAGGTCTCAAACAATTTATTTTTACTTTTACTATAACAAAATTCACTACTACTTTGAGGACAGGTGTTTGGTGCCTCACTGTCTGATGCAGCAGGTGGGTCAGCTGCTACACCTTCCTCTATTATGCTGTTGCCAGCATGATCAACACTTGAATGTGACTTGTTGTCATCTTCAGTGTTTTTCTTATATGGTTCTAAATTTCTACTGGCACGGGTGGTGCTGGATCTAGTTTTGCTGGGACCTTGACAAACTGCATCCTCCCTTGGAATAAAGGGCTCATCATTATTGATTGCACAAGCTGCAGCAAACATTGCTGCACTAGGCTCTTGGACTACTACTTTACTCTCATGTCCCTACACTGCTCCACCCCACCCCCCCCTCCTTGTGCGTTTGCTGGACATTCTGCAATTACACTGTGTTTTTTTTTTACTGTACAGTGCACAACACAACTGATGGAACTGTATGATGCCTTGCCTAAGCCCAGTCAGCTGTCTGTCACTGTCACCTAAGATATTTCATTTTTATTCTTTTTTATTTATTTTTTTAAATGTATTTTATTTTTTTAAGTTGTCCACCCTGTTGTCTTGTCACAGTCTGTCCAAAAAAAAATTATCACTGAAAAAGAAAGTCAACAATGGCTTTCCCCAGACTTCCCCACCCAGCACAGGGACAATAACAGCAAGATCAGCAAGCAAATAGGTTGCCTGTGTCTTGCCTGTCATTCACATGGAATTTTGGAGTATTTGGGGAACAACCTCCTTCTTCCCTTCTTATCCCCTAGAGCGCCCCCAGAATCCCCTACCTAAATGACTTCCTAAAGTAAGCTTCAATTCCCCTTTATTTGCCTATCTCCTCTAGCTAAAAAAACATGCTGCTCTCTCCTCTCTCAAACACAGAATGGCTGCTGTGAGAGCCTGACAGCCTTTTATATGGCTGTAGAAAACTTTTGTGTGGTGTAGAAATATTTTTCTTGCCATTGATTTCAATGGGTGGCAAAGGAGTAAAAAAGTGAAAAAACGGCACTTTTCAAGGGAAATTTTTCACCAAGCAGAAAGTGGCATTATTCTCCAATTTCAGTTTGAGGCGAAAATGTTCGCTTTAGTGATGATTTGAGCAAGTGTACGGATCATATACTATTGTGGCAATGCTGCATAGATGATCTCTTCATTCTATGTCAAGGAGATGCAAGAACTTTTGAGGAATTCATATTTAAGCTTAATTATAATAATTTCAATCTCAAATTAACATTTGAGATCATCAATATTACTGTTACTTTCTTGGACATCTCCATTACATATGGTCCCAATAAATCTCTGGAAACTGATCTCTTTAGAAAGAGTGCTGCCACAAATAGCCTGCTGCATTTTAAGAGTATTCATCCCCATACACATGAAAAACAGTGTGCCTATAGGAGAATGTTTGCTTCTGAGACACAGCTGTTCTAATACAACAGTATTTAAAGAACGTGCACAAGATCTTATGAGTAGGTTCTATAGTCGTGGTTATATATAAGTGGGCCCTATATTCCTCTTGATCATCTCTTCTATATAAACATGAAACTACAGACACAGATGAATCAATTAAAATCCGTTTCAGCACAACTTATAATTGTAGATAGCATGAGATGGAAGAGATTCTTAACAAAAATCCCTTCATTTTGCAAACTGATTCTGATCTAAGAGAGAGTCTGGGTCATAAAATAGAGGTCACATACCGTTGCTCACCAAATTTGAGGGATATTTTAGTCCCAAGTCACTTTAATAAAAAAGATTTTAAACCTAGTGTTCTGGGATCCTACCGTTGTAGGAATTGTATTTGTTGCCAACATATGGTTATCACTAAATATTATGACAAATGGTTTGGCAAAATATATAACATCAATTCCTACATCAACTGTCAAACAAAAGGTGTTGCATATTGTTTACAATGCCCATGTGTAATCAACTACATAGGTAAAGCAGTGAGGAAATTAAGCACAAGGGTTAGAGAACAATGCAGAAAAATAGATAAAGCCCCAAAGGAGTTACAAGAAGATAAGCAATTGACTTCTGTAGTTAGACATTTTTTGGATAAACAGCATTCCATTTATCGACTTTTAAAGGCATGGGTACTTTATAAAATTAATCTTGGGATACGTAGTGGTGACCTAGATAAAAACTGATAAAAAAAAGAAAATCAATTGATATTCTTTTTGAACACAATGTCACCCTGCGGACTCAACGAAGAAATGCTACTAAATGCACGAAATGTAACCAATTAGATCTGAGGTTTGGGTATATTAAGAGTGCAGAAGTAACCATCATTTAGGGCATTATGACTGTGAGCAAGCTGTCAGACGAAAAGCGCATCAGATTATTGATTCCAGCTCTGATTAATGGAAAGATAGCCTTATCAGAATTAATAGGGTCCAAACTAATCATGTTGTCATGATATAGGCTTTTATTTTACATTAAGTGATTTTTGATCTGATTCGTGAGCTCGGTCAAGTAATAAGGTGGTGGTCCGCCCCGGGTGCCACTCATTAGAGGGGTGCAGGATTTGAGTTTTTGCCCTTAATGAAGTTAACTTCCAAAGCAGTAGCAGTGCTGGCTGCTGCCTGGAAGGTAGAACTTAGAAGACAGAAGTCAGTGCTGCGGCTGCCTTGTGTGCGCTGGTCACTGCATGTGGACAGTGTCTGGAAGAGGACTAGGAGATGCCTCATGCGTCATGCCCCCTGAGGGCAGGTAGCCCTTATAAGACCGTCTGTCACAGTAGGGATGGAGCACCCCTGAGCAGTGATGCCGTCACGCAGCCAAGAAGGCTGTGGAGGAAGAGCATAAACAGTTGGTGTCCTAGATAGGACTATGTACTTTACAGTGGGATAACTGGGATAACGAGAGAGGCTGGTGGTTGTGACTACTGATCGAGGAGAAAGAAACCACGAGTGCTGAGAAAAAATAAAGTCACTGGGGGTTATCCAGTCGATACAATCAAACCCTGAGGCTGAACTGCCTCTGAAAAAGATGAGTGGTATATCCACATTGAGATAACTGATGATCTCCATGGTGAAGGAGGTGAATACCGTTAGAATTACCCACAGTGAAGGTGTGTAACGGTTTTTAAAGACACTCAGACCAGTGTGTGAAATAAAAACACAATTTATTTAGATTAAGGTAAGGCAAAGGTCCGCCCTCTAGTGGCTATTGATATACACCAGCAATGATGACTGATAGATACAAATGTAAATGCACAAACGTATTACATGTACAAATACAAAGCAGTAGAATGGAATATAACCACAGAGGGTTAAGTCCTTGATAACGGTCAGTCTCAGATGTGGATGTTTGGCACGCCCTGGGTGTTATTAAGCTGTGCTGGAGACAACGTTCACCATAAACTGGATACAGGACTGCCTCGCCACGGTGTTCAGTAAAAAGCAGAACAGGAATCCACTTAGCCCCCTCGGGCGTACCTACTGGAACTGCTTCTGCTAGTGCGAGTGAAAATAGCCCCCACGGGCGTAGCTGGAACCGGCCTGCAATGCAAGAGCTCCCAAGCCTCCTCAGACTCAACCGGACACTGGGATATGACGTGCAAGAGCCAATAGCCCCACGGGCGTAGTTACCGGATTTGCTAACGCTGAAGCCTTTGCCTGCCACCACTCGGTATAACGGAATCGCCCAGTGTTTGCAATGAGAGAGAGAGCCTTAAGCGCCTAACCGGCCCAACGGATGTGAATACTCTGCAAGGATGTACAGAGTTGCCGACTGGGAGCGGCCAACTCAGCAGGAGTATCACCGTGAACAAGGCTCACACTGGAGTAGAGAGAGTGGGACCAAGGCAGCACTGCTAGGGTTAAAATGCACGTTTACTCGAGGCTTTTCAGCGGTACAGGAAGGCTCTGCCGTATGAGTGAGGCGTACAAACACACAGCTCTGCACAGGTCGAAACACTGCACTGATCGGGGTAACACCAGGCAAGGCAGCCATACAAAGACTGGAACAGCAGATAATAATGTCGCGGCGGCGACAACTGGAACGCAGGTCACTGGAACAAGCTGGAAGTCGATCTTCAGAGCAGGAAGTCAGCCAGGCCGGGTCGGAGCACGTAGGAGGTAGTCATACAAGCCGGGTCATACACAAGCAGGAACGTCAGCCAAACCGGGTCAGGATCCAAGGGTGGTAGTCAGACGGGCCGGATCATACACAAGCAGGAACACTGGAGAATAGTCAGGACAGGCCGAATCGGTACACAGGAATCCGGAACACAGGAACACAGCAACAGTACAACTGGCTCAGAAACACCCCGAAAGGGCATCTGACAGATGTGATAGCCAGGTATAAAAAGGTCACCAGGGGGTGGGCCAAACCAACTCAGCAAATCAGTGTCTGCCACAGATGAGAGTGACAGGAATCACAGGCACTGTGATAGTACCCCCCTCTCAAAGACCCCCTCTCCCTGCCTGAGGCCTGGGTTTCAAAGGATATTTAGAATGAAAGCTGCGTACTAATCTAGGCGCATGGAGGTCCCCTTGATCAACCCAAGAACGTTCCTCAGGGCCATAGCCCTTCCAGTGAACCAAATATTGCAGCTTTCCTTTAAATCTCCTAGAATCAATAATACTCTGAACCTCATACTCTTCTTGGCCCTGGACGTCCAC
Organism: Rhinophrynus dorsalis; assembly: GCA_037306005.1. Classification (NCBI taxonomy): domain Eukaryota; kingdom Metazoa; phylum Chordata; class Amphibia; order Anura; family Rhinophrynidae; genus Rhinophrynus; species Rhinophrynus dorsalis. The sequence goes on from CM074719.1 coordinate 132,946,743, forward strand.
CGGCCCAGGAATCACTGGCGTAGTAGTATAACGATTGCACACCAAGGGTTTCAGGAGCGACACATGGAGCACATTGTGAATGTGCATTGAGGGTGGAAGTTCCAGTGCATAAGAAACCGGATTAATCTTGCGGATAATCTTAAATGGACCGATAAACCGGGGAGCCAGTTTTTGGAGGGCACTTGTAAATTGAGGTTTCTGGATGACAGCCATACCCTGTCCCCAACTTGAAATGAGACCGCTGGAAGACGTCTACGATTAGCGTGCCATTGCTGCCACCTAAATGACTGACTGAGTGCCCAAGTGGAACGAAGTTGCGCCAAATGCTCGTCCAGAGCAGGAATCTGCTGTGCCTGAAAAGAGTCCGGGAGCAGACAAGGCTGGAACCCATAATTAACGAGAAACGGAGAGCTCCCGGACGATGAATTAACCGCACAGTTTCTGGCAAACTCTGCCCATGGCAACAGGTCAGCCAAATTGTCATGATGATCGGTGACAAAGCAGCGTAGGAACTGCTCCAGTCCCTGACTGGCACGCTCAGCGGCCCCATTAGTCTGGGGATGGTAGGTGGAAGAAAATGACATTTGGATGCCCATCTGGCCACAAAATGCCCTCCAGAACCTAGAAACGAACTGACTCCCACAGTCGGAGACAATCACTCTGGGTACTGCGTGCAGGCGGAACACCTCTCTGGAAAAGACTACAGCCAATTCCTGGGCTGATGGAAGGCCAGTCAGAGGCACAAAATGTGCCATCTTGGAGAATCTATCGACCACCATAAGAATAAACTTATAACCCCTAGAGGCTGGTAATTCTCCCAAGAAGTCAATGGAAATATGAGACCAAGGCCGGTCTCCGTTGGGCACCGGTTATAGTAAGCCCACGGGGAGATGCCTAGGGGTCTTGGCATGGGCACAGGTGGTACAGGCTGCTGTAAAAGCAGCGCAATCGGCTCTCAGGGTAGGCCACCAAAATAATTGCGAAATAGACCATACTAGTTGGTCCCTACCAATATGCCCAGCCGCTTTAGAAGCATGATAAGTTTCCAACAGACGGACATGGAATGGCTCATTTACGAAACACTTCCCCACTGGGGTCTCAGGGGGTGCCCTTGATTGTGATGCCAATATCTCCTCCCCCAGAGGCGAGGTTATGGTGGTACGGATAGTGGCCAGAATGCGATCTGGCTGAATGATAGGTACAGGTTCCTCCTCCCTCTCAGTGTCAGAAGCGAACTGACGAGACAATGCATCAGCTTTAATATTTTTAGAGCCAGGAAGGTAAGACACTAGGAAATTAAATCGAGACAAAAAAGTGCCCACCTAGCTTGTCGAGAGGACAGTCTTTTGGCTTTGGAGAGATAAGTTAAATTCTTATGGTCAGTAAGGATAAGTACCGGAGTCTGAGTACCTTCCAAAAGGTGACGCCACTCTTTTAATGCTAGGATGATGGCCAACAGTTCCCTGTCACCAATCTCATAATGGCTCTGTGCACTAGACAATTTCTTAGAGAAAAAGCCGCAAGGCCTCAAGGCGCCACCTCCCACAGGACGTTGGGAGAGTACTGCCCCAACCCCAACCTCTGAAGCGTCAACCTCCAAAGTAAATGGCAGGGAGGGATTAGGGTGGGACAGTACAGGAGCAGATGCAAAGGCAGACTTCAGGGTAACAAATGCGTTTTCAGCTGTCACGGACCACTGAGAGGGAGAAGCGCCCTTATGAGTCAAATCTGACAAAGGTTTTACAATCGTGGAAAAGTTCTGGATGAACTTCCTATAATAGTTAGCAAAACCTAAGAATCGTTGGATGGCCTTTAACCCTTTAGGACGAGGCCATTGCAAGACTGCTGCCAACTACTCCTGATCCATGGAAATGCCATTTTTAGAGATTACGAAACCCAGGAATGGTACTTGAGATGTATGGAATTCGCACTTTTCTAGTTTACAGAATAGCTTGTGCTTACGAAGTCGGAGCAAGACTTCTGAAACATCCTTAATATGTTGGGAGAGGTTGGCAGAGTGAATTAATATATCATCTAGATATACGACCACACAAGACTGGAGCAGGTCTCGTAAAATATCATTAATAAATTCCTGAAACACTGCAGGTGCATTGCATAGGCCGAATGGCATTACCAGATATTCTTAATGCCCTGTTCTGGTATTAAACGCCGTTTTCCACTCGTCACCTTCTTTAATTCTGACCGGATTATAGGCGGCTCGCAAGTCAAGTTTAGTAAAGATCGAAGAGCCCTTTAATCTGTCAAACAATTCTGTAATAAGTGGAATAGGATAGGCGTTCTTAGGCATTAGCTTGTTCAGCCCTCGATAGTCAATGCATGGCCTGAGTTCACCACTTTTCTTTTTCACAAAGAAAAATCCGGCACCTGCCGGGGACGTAGATTTACGAATGATACCCCTCTCAAGGGCATCAGCAATATAGTCCTCCATAGCTTTATTCTCCTCACAGAACAGTGGGTAAGTGCGTCCCCTGGGGGGGCACCGCACCTGGAGGCAAATCAATGGCGCAATCATATGGCCTATGCTCCTGCAATGCGCTGGCCTCTCCTTTGCCAAACACGTCACTGAATTGCCCATATTCGGTTGGCACAGCCGGAGAGGTACACATGATCTTGACAGGTAGAGAGAGACAATTCTTATTACAGTATTCAGACCAGGAGTTAACCTCACATCTCTGCCAGTCAAATTGAGGATTATGTACCTGTAGCCATGGGAACCCCAAAATAACTGAGTGGTGCGGGGAATGAATAATCTGAAACCGAATCTGCTCTCTGTGACAAGCCCCCACCGTCATTGTCAGTGGAATTGTCTCGAACGTAATGAATGCAGGCTCCAGGGGTCTGCCATCAATGGCCTCAATTGCTACAGGAGAGTCCTTTTTACATAAAGGAATGCCATGCAAGTCGGCAAAGGACTGATCCATGAAGTAACCGGCTGCCCCGGAGTCCACTAATGCCAGGACCTCGATTACCTTGTCTGCCCAAGCGAATACCACCTGGGTGGTGGGTTTAGTGGTGCTAGGATCTAGGGACTGTTCTACACCACCTAGGGCCTGTCCCCCAAGGTACCCTAGGTGCGTTCGTTTCCCGGCCTAACTGGACAATTGCGTAAAAGGTGCCCTGGTTTGCCACAATATAGGCATAGGCCTTGCCTCCTACGATACAGTCTCTCTTCCTTAGAGAGCCTGGTGAACCCTAACTGCATAGGTTCAGAACTATCGACTGGTCGTTCAGGAAGAACGGGTGGTGTGGGTGGGTTAAGGAAACTGGTCTGGCCATAGTTTTTTGCTTTAGCCCTTTTAGCCAACCGTCGCTCTCGGATGCGGGAGTCTATTAGCATAACATAATCGATGTACTCATCCAGATCGCTGGGTACATCACGAGCGGCTATCTCATCCTTAATTTGCTCGGAGAGACCCTGGGTAAAGGCAGCCAGTAAGGCCTCATCGTTCCAGCCCACCTCTGCTGCCAAGGTCCGGAACTCGATAGCATAATCGCCCAGTGTGCGTTCGCCCTGCTGAATTTCCATCAGCCTTTTGGCAGCAGAGGCAGCCCTGCCAGGAACCTCAAACACTCGTCCGAACTTCAACACGAATTCTCTAAAGTTCAGTGTGCAGGCTCTGGCATTTTCCCACAATGGATTTGCCCATGCCAACGCCTTGCCCGTCAACAGAGATATCATAAAGCCGAACCTTACTACGGTCATTAGGAAATGCCTGGGGTGCCAATTCCAAAAATATCTCCAATTGATTAATGAATCCCCTGCAAAGGGAGAGTTCGCCATCATATATTAACGGTAACGGCGCTGCTGCCGTTAACACTCTCGAGTTAGCTGAGGGAACTATAGGCGGATTCTCCGGTGTCAGGACTGGGGTGACCACCGGAATAGGACTAGGCTTGTCCAAATGTACTGTACGTTCGAGTAACGTCTGTAGAGCCAGTGCCAATTGGTCCATGCGCTGCTCATGGACATCCATTCTCCAATGGATGTTCTGTGTATTACTTTCACCCTTACCGTCTGAGGTCATGGCCCTTTCGTACTGTAACGGTTTTTAAAGACCAGTGTGTGAAATAAAAACACAATTTATTTAGATTAAGGTAAGGCAAAGGTCCGCCCTCTAGTGGTGATTGATATACACCAGCAATGATGACTGATAGATACAAATGTAAATGCACAAACGTATTACATGTACAAATACAAAGCAGTAGAATGGATTATAACCACAGAGGGTTAAGTCCTTGATAACGGTCAGACTCAGATGTGGATGTTTGGCACGCCCTGGGTGTTATTAAGCTGTGCTGGAGACAACGTTCACCATAAACTGGATACAGGACTGCCTCGCCACGGTGTTCAGTAAAAAGCAGAACAGGAATCCACTTAGCCCCCTCGGGCGTACCTACTGGAACTGCTTCTGCTAGTGCGAGTGAAAATAGCCCCCACGGGCGTACCTGGAACCGGCCTGCAATTCAAGAGCTCCCAAGCCTCCTCAGACTCAACCGGACACTGGGATATGACGTGCAAGAGCCAATAGCCCCACGGGCGTAGTTACCGGATTTGCTAGCGCTGAAGCCTTTGCCTGCCACTACTCTGTATAATGGAATCGCCCAGTGTTTGCAATGAGAGAGAGAGCCTTAAGCGCCCAACCGGCCCAACGGATGTGAATACTCTGCAAGGATGTACAGAGTTGCTGACGGGGAGCGGCCAACTCAGCAGGAGTATCACCGTGAACGAGGCTCACACTGGAGTAGAGAGAGTGGGACCAAGGCAGCACTGCTAGGGTTAAAAAGCACGTTTACTCGAGGCTTTTCAGCGGTACAGGAAGGCTCTGCCGTATGAGTGAGGCATACAAACACACAGCTCTGCACAGGTCGAAACACTGCACTGATCGGGGTAACACCAGGCAAGGCAGCCATACAAAGACTGGAACAGCAGATAATAATGTCACGGCGGCGACAACTGGAACGCAGGTCACTGGAACAAGCTGGAAGTCGATCTTCGGAGCAGGAAGTCAGTCAGGCCGGGTCGGAGCACGTAGGAGGTAGTCAGATGGGCCGGATCATACACAAGCAGGAACACTAGAGAATAGTCAGGACATGGCGAATCGGTACACAGGAATCCGGAACACAGGAACACAGCAACAGTACAACTGGTTCAGAAACACAACGAAAGGGCATCTGACAGATGTGATAGCCAGGTATAAAAAGGTCACCAGGGGTCGGGCCAAACCAACTCAGCAAATCAGTGTCTGCCACAGATGAGAGTGACAGGAATCACAGGCACTGTGATAAGGTGTTAAAAGAAGAAAAGAAATAAGGAGAAAAGAGTCTACGCTTAGACTGTGTGCGCTTTTCCTTTTTTGTGTTTTTTTACATGTTTGTGAAGACTTTGCTGGAAGTCAACAAGGAATTAGCTGCACTGCTTTGTGGAGAAAAGTTTGAGGACTTTCTATTGCCTGTTAGGTTGTATTGGGTATGTGTCAGCTCCGAATACTTGCCTACCGGCAACCTGCAGGCATTCAGAGCTCATCTGTATGGGTCCTCTTCCATTACGGCTACTGCCGCATCTCATGGCAGTCCTTCCTTCTGGGCTGCTTGAGAGCAGGCGCAGGTCACGGGGGAACCCTCAGTGATGTCAGCTCCTACTCTTAAAGTCATTGGGTCATTTTTACTCCACCCCAGTCCTCCTATAGGGTATAAAGAGTAGGCTAGGACACCACTTCAGTGCTCTTACGTGGTGTTCCTGTGCAGTCCTGCTGGTTTTGCTCAGTTTAGTGTAAGACCCTTGGCCTGTCTACTTGTCTCCTTCCGGTGTCCAGTGTTGTGGCCTGTCTGACTAACCGCTTGGTATTTGACCGTTGGCTCTGGCTGACTACCCGCTCTGATACTGACCCTTGGCTTGTCTGACTCTCCGCTTGGTTTTGACCATCGGCTCTGGCTGACTACCTGCTCTGTTATTGACCCCTGGCAAATGTCTACTGCCTATACTGATTGCAGGCCTGAGTCAGTGGAGTCTCCCTTGTTGCGTCCGATCCTGTGGGAGATCTCTGGGGCTCCTAGCACCAGTTGGTTGCATTACTCAGCTTCCTTGGCCTACCTGTACTACTGTCTACACTGACTTTAGGCCTAAGTCGGTTTGCTACTCACGAGTTGCGACCAGTTCCTGTGGAGTCTTACTGGGTCTCAGCCCCAGCCTGGTGCTATTGCACAGTTTACTACAGAGACTACTCAGAAGCAGATTCCTACTCCTGGTAGGATCCGCTTACTTCCTGATTAGTTCTCTTCGATTCCTGTATTTACGGAGCTTTTGCATTTAGTATTGTCTATTTAATAAAGGTGGTGTTTCAGTACTGTACTGACTCTTGTCTTTTCCTTGTTATCTGTGACAGCTTGTTGCTGGTGTAATAGTGCTGGGATTTCTTTGTGTGTACTTTGTAGCTGTGTGTTTAGTTTATAGAAACCTGTATATTTGTCCGGTAAATGTTATTTACTTACTGGTGGGCACGTTGTATCTGTGTGGTTAGTTTATAGAAAGCAGTACATTTGTCCGGTAAATGTTATTTACTTACTGGTGGGAACGTTGTATCTGTGTGGTTAGTTTATAGAAAGCAGTATATTTGTCCAGTAAATGTTATTTACTTACTGGTGGGAACGTTGTATCTATGTGGTTACTTTATAGAAAGCAGTATGTTTGTCAAGTAAATGCTATTTACTTACTGGTGGTCACTTTGGATTTTTTTTTCTTTATATAAAGCATATCTGTTCAGTAAATTTTATTTATGTATTTAAAGGAAGAGTAATACATACTTGATGTTATGGAAGTTTAAATTGTACATATTAAAAAAGAAATGCAATTATGTAAGTCCCGTCTCTCAAACATGTAATAAGTGTTACTCTTCCTTTAAACTTATTTTTCAAGTTAATATAGTGTACAGTTTATAAATCTGCGTAATAAATAGATTTTTGTGGGCATTTTTTTACATTTTAAACTGGGGGGGTGGGGTTGGGGGGTTCCAAGTATGGACCCAGTCCATGGGTGCCAAACTCTCTAGGTACGCCCCTGCGTGAGCTTTATTCATGTATTTGCCTCTATTTTATAGTTACACATTTAGTGCACAGGGGTGAATTATTTCTTATATGATCAGTAAGGTTTGAAGCTGGCTCTGATTGTAGGCATGATAGCCATATCTGAACTAAGAGGCTTCAAACTAAGAGGCTTTTGTTCCCACTTAATACTTCTTTACTCTGCTGCGTTACAAGTTTGATACATGCCAACAATTGCTTTATAGACTCAATAAGTGGCGATAATGCTCCACATATTTAAATCACACCAGTTTCGCACCTGATCACATATTTTCACTTAGTGGTTACGTATTTAGACGATTTATATCTATAGACTTTGTTTTGAACTGGTTCAGATTTGCTGTATCTGAACCACAGGTTTTATAAGGGCTTGGTATTGCCTGTGAGTTCACAAGCTTCTATTAGATCATTTGTGTAACCCTTATTTTTAACCACTTCATGATTTTGCATTTTGACCAGGGCGATATCTTCCTGTATAGCTATAGTTGCAAGACTTTGGATTTTAGTTTGAAGCTGGTCTGATTAGTGACCTATTAGTCTATATCAAAACTAATAGGCTTCACACAGTTTAATCTGTTTAGCCCATGATGATGATTGTATAACTGGTCCCTACTGGGATGTGATACACTATACAGCATATACACCTTTATAGTTCATGGTATACAGGCATACATGTTCTGGAGCTGCTATATTTAGCATGCATTTCTGTACTTGATCTCATATACAGATTTAGGGATTTTATACCCTGATCATTTGCATTTCATTTTGGCAATCTCTATTTGGAAGCAGGATCCGATTTGTGGCAATTTAGCCTTATGAAAATCAATAAGCTCCAAAGAGAGATTGGAATGATAGAAATGTAATAGGCTCTTTGAGTTCTATATTTCAAATAGAACTTTCTACAGTATTCGAGACTTAGCCATTTATACCCCTTTTTGGCTATATTAGAATCCATTACTGTATAATCCTATTATGGTTTATGTTTTAAGTTAAGTGGGACATACGTTTTCACGTATTTTAATTCACCAATTTTATATTAATTTAATAAAAGTTAAGTTTTATTGATTTCTCCCATGTTGTACTGAACTCACCTAGGTGGAGTAGCTACTGAAGGATAGGTTTGAGTGCTTAATATGCAGGGTTTCTTTTCTTCTTTATATTCCAAAAATGTTATGTTGAATAAAGCACATGGACCTGATGGTATACACCCAAGGAGACTTAAGGAACTTAGTTCAGTAATAACAAGGCCATTATACTTAATATTTATTGATTCACTTTCATCAGACATAGTGCCCTGTGATTGGAGGAAAGCTGACGTAGTTCCATTGTTCAAAAAGGGGACACGATCCCAAACAAGGAAATTATTGCCCTGTGAGCTTAACATCCATAGTGGGTAAGATACTAGAAGGGTTACTAACTGACAGTATTTAGAACTATGTGAAGACAAACAATATTATTAGTAGGAGTCAGCATGGATTTATAAAGAATAGAGCAAAGGGTAAATAGTAATATGTTTAAAATATAGTAAAATATACTTGGATTTTGTAAAATACTTTGATAACAGTGATTCACAACAGGTCACTGCATAAATTAAAGGCTTCAGTTTGGGAGGCAATATCTGTACATGGATTGAGAATTAGTTAAACGATGAGAGTTGTTGTAAACGGAACATTTTCAAGTTGGTCTAAAGTTGTAAATGGGGTACAGTAGGTTTCAGTTCTGGACCCAATTATTTTTTATTTGTTTATTAATGATCTAGAAGTGGGAATTGAAAGTAGTGTCTCAATCTTTTCTGAGGACACTAAGTTATGTAAGGAAATACATACAGAGCTGGATGTTTTTTCTCTGCAGAAAGATTTAGATAAACCGAGTGAATAGGCAGAAAAGTGGCAGATGACATTTAATGTAGATAAATGTAAGGTTATGCATTTGGGCTGAAGAAACAAACATTCTACATTTACAATAAATGGAAAACAACTTGGGGAATCCTCATTAGAGATAGATTTTAGAGTGCTGGTAGATCATAGAGTTCATACCAGTGCTGCAGAAGCAAATAGGGTACTGGCCTGCATAAAAAGAGGTTTAAATGCACTGAATGTTAATATAATTCTACCTCTATATAAATCCTTGGTAAGGCCTCATCTAGAATACGGAGTACAGTTTTGGGCACCAGTTCTTATAAAAGGAATTACCGAACTGGAAAAAATTCAGAGACGTGCAACAAAACTGATAAAGGGATTGGAGGATCTGAGTTATAAAGAGAGACTAGCCAAATTGGGTTTGTTTACATTAGAGAAGAAATGTCTAAGGGGTGATATGATTACAATTTATGAATATATTCATGGTCAGTACAAAGAACTATGCAATGAAAGAGGTCAAGTATTAAGAGTAGAGGAAAGGTGCTTTCGATGAAGACAAAGGCAGGATTTTTTACAGTATGGGTGGTAAAGCTATGGAATTCCTTGGGATTTTGTACTTGCAGATACTGTAACTGCTATCAAAAAAAGCAATGGATACCTATCTATCACAGAACAATATGGAGAATTATGACAGATGGCTTCACTGCAGATAGGTTGTTGATCCAGGGAACTATCTGACTTCCATTTGGAGTCAGGAAATACTTTTTTTTAATTGGAAATGGCTTCAATGGTGTTGTTTTCTTTTTTCCGTCCCCTGGATCAACTGGGGTGATTTAGCATGTGATGGACGCATGTCTTTTTTTCAGCCCTATCAACATGTTACTATGTAAATGAAGTATTCCTAAACTGGCATAAAAACCTGATTTAACGGTAAATCAGTTTGATGGGCAACAATTAATTGAGGGTTAAACTTCCTAGATGTTTTGGCAACCTATCACATATGTCCTACACCCCCCTTGTTTTCCTTTGGTTCCTGATCACTTATCAGGGGGCTGAGACTAATAGGCCTTGCCCAATTATTCAAGTTCACATGTGATTCCTGTGCATTTGAGATTTTACCAGCTGTTGTGTTTGACTTCCCTTTGCCTTCTCCTTGCCTGTACCCCACTATTGACTTTAGGTATTTGACCTGGCTATCCTTTTGACTTTTCTCTGTGTTATCCCTTGGTACCATTACCCAAACTGTGAACGACCAAGCCTGTCCAACTATCCATTCCTTACTGCCATACTTACCCTCTAGTGAGCCATCAAGTCGCTGGGTATTGGAGCCTCCGTGGTGCGGCCTTGCCGATAAGGCTGTTCTAAAGGCATCTGTCTGTTATTCGTCCTCCGTATTTCTGTGTGAAAATCCACATAGTTACATTGGGCCGCTAAAGAGTTTAGTCTTCTGGGCTTCTAGGCGGCTGAGCTATGGAACTGTATTGCAGTGGTTGTAGTCTGCTACTGCATTCCGGCCTCTTGATGCAGTCATAATCTGCTGAGGTACAGTACTTTGTGTGGCTGAGCCCTCTCTCTGATTCCCTTTGACGGTTGTGCCAATGATGCAGTGGCCTTCTGCAGAGTGGTCCTACTGATAGCTGCTCTCAAGTAGTAGCTGGGCTGCAGTCCAATTAACATTCGGCACTGTCTGGCCAGAAGGAGGGCCTCTTATTCGGAGTTAGAGCTGAACTCCATGGGCCTTTCCTTGTTAGTCCTGCAGTCCTAGAAAACATTTTTTTTTACCTCAGTTGGTTGACCTCTGGATGCCATCCAGGGGCATTGGGCCTAAAGTACCTGTAGGATACCCCACATCTGGGGGGTCTCCTATTGTAGAGACAGGGTGAGTTTCTAAGCCAGTTACTCCTAATATCTACTAGGACAGGTCTAGGAGCTCCAGGTGTCAGGGTAACCCTTGTATGAGATATATTGGAGTGGCATTGCATTGTACCCCTTTTCCCTTTATACAAGAAGAGGTACTGCAAGGGCTATTTTATATGGTGGTTCTAAATAGGAAAGTGGGTTACCCCACTATTCCCAAAATTATTCCTAGCGAAAGGGGCACTGGTATTTCCTCTGTGGTCTCATTTGGCTTGTCTTTCTCTCTTTCACTAAATACCAGAAGAGATAGAGATAGTTTTAGTGGTGGTCTTATACCACTTTCCTTGTTGCTCTCTGGGCAACTTTTTCTCTGGTCTCTGGTTACCTCCATTAAGGGCCTTACATATATACCTATATCTAGCAGTCCCACTTCGCTATCCCTAGTCCTGCTGGTGGTATCTCTGCATTGTGATTCATCCGAAGTGATATTCACTTAAGCCTGGTCTGGACCATAGCAGTATTCTTGATATCCTATCCAGGTCAGGGCCCTGGCTCAACTGGGGTCAGACATCTGGCTTCGCGGCCAGCAACATTAATTCTCGGCTTCGGCCGCAGCAAGGTAATCAAGTGACTGACTACGTTCCCTAACTACGCTCAAGAACTTCAAACACGAGCAACTGAAATTCTAGGCCAGTAACGTGACACAGACTGAACATCCTGGCTAACTTCAGATTTTGTCTCGATAATTATTTTGCATTTAGAGTTTTGTCTTAATTCTCATACTTGGTTCAGTGGAACCTTTGGCAATTCCCTGAAGAAGTAGGAGGGGGCTGAAAAATGTGAGAATGAAAAAACTTAAAATACACATTTTAGACTTTTGAATACTTTTGTTTTATCCTGCAGGAAAAGTCTTAGGCGTTTACACATAAAATTAAAGTGTAGAAAATCTGGGGCAAACCATCTGCATAAAATAGGGGAGAACGAAATTCTCATTTACATAAACAGGGTTTTTGTCTCCATGAATGCTAGCATTCCATAGGTTAAAAGCCCCACTTAATTCAACAGACATATTTTTTCTCTCCCCCTTCAGTAGTCAGGTATATATTTATATTTACTGTAACAGAAGGACTTATATAGGTCAGAGTCCGTCACACAGCAGTCAGGCATATCTATACAATTACTGTTTGGAAAAGGATGATTTATTTAGGTAGGAGGCCATCCTACAGCAGTCAAGTGTAGCTATTTAATTACTGTGTGTAACAGCAGTAGTTAACTAGGTAGGAGTCCATCATATAGAAGCCATGTCTAGCTTTATAATTACTGTTTGTAACAGAAGAACTTATCCAGGTAGGAGTCCATCCTACAGCTGCCAAGCTTATCATAATTGCTGTATGTACAGTAACAGAAGGACATACCTAGGTACAGGTCTGTCATAAAGCATTCAGGTGTATATTTATAGTTACTGTTATGTATCAGACTGACTTTCCTAGGTAGGGGACCATCATACAACAGTCAGGTGCATCAATATAATTATTGAGTGTAACAGAACTAAGAGTATATCATACAGAAGTCAGGTGTATCAGTATAATTACTGTGTAATCATAACCCTACAATTTTTCTTGAACGAGTAGTAGCTAATGAATGCAGTAAAATATAGCATAGTTTTCAAAGATTTTCATATATATATATATAAGTGGAAATGTATAAATGCATATTTTTTTCCTTTATTGTCAACTTTTGGAAACATTTTTGCACAACAAGCTAGGGTTAGAAATCCAAGTAACCCATGATTTAATGTGAACGGTTATCTTCTTTCCAAAATGATGTGCATTTATCTACCATTTTTTAACTTCTGTATAGACAATTCATTTGACAATATGTATTGGATAGAAGCTTTTTCCATGTAAGATGGAATTTGTCAAGGTGGTCTTCCAGTATAATCTTGTCTTAACTGAGCTATCATTTAGATATATTTGAACATCTAGGAGGAGGTCATTGGGATAATGAGTTATTACAAATAGAGTCAAGATGGATCATCAGATTAGAGGCAATGGGTCCTCTAGGGTTAAATGATAAAAAATATTTGTTAACATTTTTGGAGGGATGGCTCAAGGTCCCAATGCATCTCCCACACTTATAGGATTGGTTAGGTCCTATGGGACGTGTGTGGTGATATTTTAATACCGAGACTTATTGGAGGAGTGTTGAGTGCTCGGAAAGGCACTGTTTTGAATATTGCTGTAATGGATGACTTGTCAAAGTTCTGGTGAGGCACGAAACAGCTCTCGACTTTCTGTTGGGAACACCACATACTCATGTAAACATTATGCTGAATGTGAATGAAGCCTAATAAAAGGTGAATATTTTACAGAGCACCACCTCTTTTCTTTGGTTTGTGGTTTATGATATGAAGATATCTATGAGTTCGAGAACCTGCAGGATTGATAAGGAAGAGTACTTTGGTTGTAAAGGCAAGTTGTTTCATACACCAGTCTATATTGCACCAGCACCTCCATACATCTAAAGATTAAAATGTATGTGTAGCCAGCTATTCTTCTTTGGAGCTTCATTTTTTTAAAACATTTTTTTTAAAAAAAGCTTGTACAGTATTTCGCCTCATACCAGTGGGGTGACATTTTTCCCTTTAGAGCAGTAGCTAATGAGTACAGCAAGAAATTCCACAGTAGAAATGCTTACTTTTTACTTTAGCACCACCTTCCAGAAACATTTGGAGACAGTGGACACCAGTCATACCAGAAAGATAAGTGACCCCTCCTTTGATGTAATGGGATATCTACTTTCAGAAAATATATGTTTTTTTCTATAGTTGAGCAGTTTTAGGGTAGTTTTACCATGTAACCAGTGGAATGTGCATTTTAGTATATAAAGTTGAAAATACCATTTTATTATCCTGTTAATTTGGGGTCAATGAAGGTCATGCATTTAAATAAAATTATACATATTTGGTATTTTTGTACTCATTGGGTTCAAGGCATTATTTGATATATATAGTTTGATAGTGGCAAAGTAAGTAATGTTTTACATTTTTTATGCATTTATATCATCATAGCTTGTCACATGATGCAGCATTTATTTCTTTATTTATTTTTTATGTGCAATACCATGAAAAAAGCTAAAAACATTATATATAGTTTTCCATATACAACTAGAAAGTAACCAGAGTGAATCATACCTACATACCTGGATAGCAAAAATGCTGAATATGTGTTGGCCATCAGGGAACAAAAAATCCTCCAAGCCTCTGGCCCTGAAAGGCTTAAGTCAATGGTGAATTTGGCAAATTGTTATTTGTCACCTATGGTACAAAGGCCAGAATGGTGTTCAGTTGATCTGCACACCTGTGGTACACATTTTACATTGCAATTATGCACCACAGATATACAGATCAACTATATACCACAATGTCATTTGGAATTCCACTGCTTTATACTCACACTGTACAGTATGATTTTTTTGGCATTCACATGCTCTTTACTCAAAAAGTACAGTTTGCTCAATCGGGTATAGTTAGTCACTTGTCAAACATATATTGTCACAGCTGTATTTTCTCTTGTGGCAATGGGGCACTACTGGACTACAGCTCTTCAACACATTTCAGCAAGACACATCTTCAAAACTAAGAATACTGGATTGAGCAAAGTACCCTGCCCACTTGAACATCGATGTGTTAAAATAGAGAACATCTATAGCAGTGACTCTGACCTGGGCCCTCACTACTCCAGTGAGAAGGACGCAGCCTTGATCAAACTGCATTCTGGTCTGGAAATCAAGCCATGTGAGTGGTGACAATACATCATACAGCCACCAGAGGCGTTTCGAGGCCGAAAGAGGACGGGAGAGCTGATAGAGTTGAGACAAACTTGTATATTGACGGGAGAGGTACTGTTTCTATATATGTATACATAATATGAATAAGATCTTTGAAGTCAAACACAGCAGAAGAGAGTAACAGCCGGCTGTTTAAAAGTGGACATTGGGACACACGGACCGCTTATGTGCAAAACTATTTAGTAATGTATTAGGGATTTTAAGATATGCATATAATTCTTTTTATACATATGACTGTATTTAATATGTTTAGTAAAGTTTTTCCATGCTTATAAGTATCAGAATTGGAATATTATTTATTTAAAGAGTTGAATGCAAAATATAGCGCACTCCCATTTGTTGATTGTACTCCTATTATAAGCTATGTTTATTTC
Organism: Rhinophrynus dorsalis; assembly: GCA_037306005.1. NCBI lineage: Eukaryota > Metazoa > Chordata > Amphibia > Anura > Rhinophrynidae > Rhinophrynus > Rhinophrynus dorsalis. The sequence continues at coordinate 132,961,780 of CM074719.1, forward strand.
TGTGACAATCAACACTGGGTAGAGTCATATCGTGTGATTAGTGGAGTTGTGGTCATGGGTAGTTAGTGTCTGCACATTCTATGGCCACCTGAAATGAAAATCCAGTACTACTTAAAGGGATAGTAATGTTTAAAAATAAAATAAGCTCCAATTAATCTTCATAGCATTTGGGCCATGAAGAGTGTTATTTCAATACTGTCAGAGTTGTAGTTCAAGAGTAATTGAAAGATAAAGTATTCCCTCTCCCGCCTCTTTTACTGATGTAACACTGCTCAGCTCAGAGCAGCAAGGTGGTGTCCAGATGGTTTGTTGACAGGGACAAACTTCAATTAGCATAAGGGAAAAACCTGTCAAAGGGAGCAGAGTTCTCACGGTAAGAAGATTGTCCCTTGCTGAGAGCTGTCTTGTCTGTGGACCAGATTCCACAACTGAGGGGAGGTGGCTTACACTAGGTAAAAGGGGCAGGAGGGGGATAAATTATCATTCAATTACTCTTGAACTGCAACTCTGATAGTAGTGAAATAACACTTTCCATGGCCCAAATACGATGAAGATTAATTGGAGCTGTTTTTATTTTGAAACATTACTATTCCTTTAAGCTGCAGTTTCCATACAAGCTCTTGGGCAGATATGTCAGCAATCAGCATATGAATACTGCAAATATCCATAAAAAGAATACAAATTAAATGCAAATCAGCATGCACATAGAACATATTTTCATAATTTGTACCTCCCATTACAGAAGTTCGGATTTATTTGCTTGTTGTACAGATACCTCGTTCTGAATACTTGTTATAAAAAACAAGTTGGACCTGAACATATTATCATTTTATGGGGTTCATGTTCAAATGAATGCACAAGTTATTTTGCAGCAGCTACATTACACCATAGGAACAAATACAAATCCACAGACCTCTCATTACTTAAAATGGGACTTTTATCCCCTTAAAACTTTGAGTGCCAGAGGGGTACGCAATGCATTGCAGAACAATGTGTTGCGTACACCTCTGGCACTCAAAGGGTTAAATGCTAGAGAGCTATGGGGGTTTAAATCCCCTATGATGCATTTAGTTTGCTTTCCACTTGCTCTAGTTCTCTTTTGAACATGAGGAACTAGACACAGCTATCATGGGATTCGGCTTCCATTTCCTGGCAGCAAAACCTACACATAGCACCAAATGCAAACCACATCAATGGAACTAAGTGAAAATGTCCTTTTGTTTAGTGACTTTTTTTCTCTCGGTCTGTTCCAGTTTTACAGCAAGAATAAAATAAATAATAAACGATCTTATTTATAGACTATTTTTGTCAGAAATCCAACACTAGGCACTTCTAGAAAAAGGCTACGTACAAAAACACGGAAATATCCAAATATTTGTTTTAAGCCAGTATCTTAAATCTATAAATATGTACAATTTAACTATTATTTAACCCATTAAAGATCAGGGAGGCATGTAATGCATAGCAAACCAATGGGTTAGCGGTTAAATCTTTTAATGCCAAAGGGGGTTTGTAATGGATTCTGCACATAAAGGGTTAAGCATGTGAAATTACTTCTGGATATTAAAAAGGACAATTTATTGTCATGTTCAGATTGCCCTTTCCTTATTATGTAGACTAAGAGGCTGAATTAACCCTTTGGGTGCCAGAGGGGTAAACAACTCATTAAAGCAATGTGTTGTGTATCCCTCTGGCACTCAAAGGGTTAATAAGAACAGAGGAATTCTGGAGTGAACCCGCTGCACCAGCAGGGACACACAAAATGCATATTCATTTAAATGGGGCTTTTAACCTGCTGAATGCAAGGGATGTTGGCAATGCATTGTTTCACAATACATTTGAGACCTATCTAGCATTCAAGTGGTTAAACATCTAATTTAAATCAATGAGAATTTGGGGAATGTAGTTTATTCCTTATGGTGCATTTGGTTTGCTCTAGAACGGCTCCAGTTCTTATTAACCCTTTGAGTGGCATTGAAGTACACAATGCATTTTGATGCATACATCTCTTGCATTCAAAGGGTTAAATCTGCTTTGAACAGACAAAAATGTCACTCATTTTTAGTGGTGGGTGTCGAGAGCTATGAAATCTTAGTCTACAGCCATGCAGCATCCCTACTCATTCATATGGAGCAGTAAGGTCAAGATGGGCCAGCTATTTTATCTGTCAATTAGCAACCTTTTATATATATGTACTTTATGCAATTCCCATCTTCCCAAAGTTCATACTTGAGGTCAAGATAGCTTTAGCAGATCAATCTGAATGCAATGAAAGCTACTGAACCTATTACTAGTGTGACGGAATGGTTGTCACCCAGAGAATGAAATGTGTCTGTTTTCAGTGATCGCCATTGTCTTAACATGTGTTCTGATTCTTGAAACATTATTGTCCCCTGTGTGTGCATGCATTAGAGTGTGTTGGCCATTTACCAGCATTGAATAGGTTGGTTAGTGTGTATGATGTACAGAGGGATGGTGCCATCCAGTCTAGCTCACTACAGAGATTGTGTTATGAGATAGCCAGTGTTGGTCAGATAGAGGGGGGGAGGGCAAATCTGTGTGTGGAATGTGTGTATCTTCCCCCTCACATCAGGCTAAGCAGAAAGAGACCTGGTAGATGGTACCTGTGACATCAGATCCTGTAGGGGTGGGTAGAAAAAAAGGCTAGGAAGAGAGAGGGAGGAGAGTTGAAAAATTGGTGGGTGGCCTAGGGTCCATGGGCATTCTAAAGGAGTACTGCAGAAACTGGGACTGGCGAGTGCCCTCACCGGAAGAGTTAGAGTGAGTGGGCACTGTAGGTCCAGGTGCCCTTTTCAGTTGTGGGCTGTAAGTCAAGGCGGCTACAGCCACAGAAAGTACCCTGATGTTCTCCCCACAAGGATTGTGGCCAGGAAGCTAAACTTCGGTGGCTATGGCCCAAGACTAAAGAAAATGGCAGGGGATAATCTCTTAGGATGCCGTTCCCAACTCCTCTGTCAGGACTAAAAGAAACAAGGAACCTTCATGTAATCAAGCAGCATATGTAGTGGGCAGGATGCCCACTCTTGCCTCTAGTGGGACTATGTGTAAGCTCCAGCATTAAGCTAAAATGGACTCTGGGTATTATATGTAACCCCTGGCAATCTGTGCAACCAAGAAGAGAACCGCAGAAGTGTTTAGTTTTTATGTTTTACCCCTGTTTGTTTGACTGTAATTGTTGTCCTATGTTTGTGTGTCGTGACCTCTCTAATATATGCAATTTATTATCTTTTTGTCTGGCTGGATAAATCGCTTAATCCTCGGTCTACCAATCAGTAACCACTGTACCCCCGTCACAACTAATATTAATGATTAAAATTCACAGAGCCTACAAAAAGATCAGTCACTGTGTTGATAAATGTAAAGAATATATTAAACTGAAACAGAAAAGGAAGGAATCAATGACAAACACTAGGATACTGGAATGTAAGATTACATATAACAGGTCTGGTGGCCATAAGCACTACGAAAAGCAGAGCAGTTCTGAGGAGAATCAACTGAGCTATGCCAAATACCCATTTATTTAAATGTAGGCTTCCCTGATCTTTTGGAACAGCCCTGGTTTTGGTTCCCTGTGCCTGGATCTGGTTATCCTTGCTTTAGTTCTTGTTTTATAATGGGATTTCATTGCCATGTTCTATCTGCTTCTCATTAAAATGTGAATAGGTTGAGTCTCCCATGTTAATAATGCTTATTTATATGCTTTTTTTTTTTTTTTTTTAAGAATTTAGGTATGAGTCTTGTCTATTGTTCTGCAGAAGTACAATTTTAAGTGTGTTATAAGAGGTTTGCTGTTGGGGTTGCACAATCAGTTTTATGGATCGATAGTGATACTCTATACTGTGGCTCGCCAAAGGAAAATGTCCCTGGAAATGTTTCTGGAATGTAGTCAAGTATGTTACTGGGTCTCTTAACCTCTTGAATGTTAGCGGTATCTCCAATGCTTTGCAAAGAGCTCTCCACCACTGGGGGAAAGGGGCTTTAAGCACATTTTAAATATATGAAAATTATGGAAATTATAATTTATTCCCTATGGTACAGTTGGTTTTTCCAGAATTTGTCCTTTTTAGCTTAATAATTTAAAATTACATTAAACTAAAGCAAAATATAAAGACATTGAGAGCAAACATACAAGGATACTCAAATATACAGATGACAAATAACAAGGTCATCAAGCATTCTTGTGTCCATAGTGTCAGCCTCTCCATATCTTTTCTTCCTTCCTGTTGTTCCTCACGGTCTGGCTACCTTACTCTCTGATTATTGCTTACCGACAGGCTGATCAAATGGACTGAAAAAACTGATTCACTGTTCAGCAGCTGGAAGGATTTGACATGCTGGCTGCAGATGAAATATAGAACCACCAGTTACAGAGAGGCAGAAAACATTGTCAAGGGTCACAAGCCAAGAGATTCACACTAGAACACTACAGAGGGGAAGCACAGGGGTAGATGTAGCTAAGGTCTGGAGCCAGGTGAGGTACCAAGAGGTAAGTCCAAGGAGAGAGCTTAAATGGGAATCTGATAATCAAAAGGCAGGATAAACTCAGGAAGTAGAAACTGCAGCATACGATATATCGTAAAACAGACATCTAACAGTGGGAGGAACAACATTTTTAAACCACCCATAGCCAATAATCAGCAAGCAAGGTAAACAGGCAACCAGATACAACAGAAAGTAAAAAAAATATTGTGAGATTAACACATGTGTACTATGACAATGTTGCATAATCCTGAAGAGACTCAACTGCACCATAAGTGAAAAGGAAAAATTCCCTTTGATTATAATAGGGATTATAGCTAGGGATGGGCCAAAATTTTCACCTCAAACCAAAATTTTCCCCCAGTAAATGTACAAGGGGCAGGGGGAGGGGTTAAGGTGGAGCAGTGTAGGGACGTGAAAGTAAAGTGATAGTTCAAAAACTGACTGCAGCAATGGTTGCTGCAGCATGTGCAATAAATGATGATGATCCCACTCCTCCAAGGGAGGATGCAGTTTGTCAAGGTCCCAGCAAAACCTCCAGCAGCACCAGTGCCAGTACAAAAAAAGAACCACATAAGAAGAACACTGAAGCTAACAATAAGTTGCTACAAGCAGATGCTTAGTGTGGTGGGCAAAGGGCTGAAAAGTGCATATGACAAGAAAATCCACCTGACAACAGATATGTGGAAAAGTGGGCAGAGCATAGATTATATGACTGTCACTGCTCTCTGGGTTTCCCTCCCACCACCAACAGTGGGTAACACTAGATTACAGCATCAGGTGACAGCCAGTAATCGTTCCTCTGGTTCTGACAGTGTGATTAAAAGGCAGCAGCAGGATAGCCCACACCATCAGCACCTCACCTTGTGCATTCAGAGTTTTGAGAGATAGTCCCACAAAGCCATCGATGTTTTAATTTAGCTTGAGCAGGTGAAATAGGAATGGCTTGTATCCCACTCCTTACAAGCTGGTTTTGTGTCTGCTGATAACATCTCCAAAATAAACACTCTCTTGAGAATAGGTAATATGGTGCATGTGTTACCTGCTTTGCACATGTGCTAAATTTAGTTGTGACTTGGATGAATCCAAAACCCTCAGAGAGATGCTTACTATTGCCCACAAAATCTGTGCCCATTTTAGTTGCTCCTACAGTGCACGCACCACTCAATATTTTTGAAAATGTTTCTATAATTGTCCCAATTATTTTGCGGGCTTTATGTATACATATATGCCGTATTGGATAGCTCACAAGTGTCTTGCCCATTGGACCACTGACACATACGATGATTTATTGAATTGAGTATGGGAACGTTGTGGCATTCTTTATGTTCAGGAATTGTTATACAACGTTAATGGAGATTATATTACATTTTGGCTTAGTGGTATAGCCTTGAACTGCTTTTGGCATTGCAGGGGTTACTAAAATCATTGTATAATAGGGTACATTGCCTATAATATGAATGCTTTTGCAGTTTCTGTCTTTGATGGCTCTATATGTAGGTATATGCTTGTCAACATATTGTATGTATTTAAGAATTTGATTGCCACAATAGAGCTCTGGTGTGGGACATTATTATCTATATGGTATGAGTAATGGGTTTATATCCAACATGTAATGTGCAGCCCTATATGGCATGAATATATTCTCTTTTTAAATCTAATATTATGAGGTGTAGTCCCATTTACTATGTGCAAACTTTATTTGCTGTTCTAGGAAGGGGTTAACTTCTGGATCTTTTTGAATTTCATCATACCCGTTGGCTTTTTCTCCCAATTAGATTTGGTTATTCTTGCCAATCAGAAGTATCCATAGATTTTAAAAGAGTTGTGTTTGAAACCGTTTGTTCCTTTTATATTCCTAATGTTGGCTTTATTGACTGATGAAGCAATCTTGAACTGAGAAATGCGTTCCATTACCATTAGGCCTGTTTGTTTGTTTTTAAATACATTGTTTTTTTATTAATAAGGCTACACACATTTTTTATTTTGTTGCTATGTTATACATATACTTTTTGCTGCCTGCTAAGGATGGACAGGAGCACTCCAGAAAGAACTGAGGATTGATACCCAAGCAGGGACAGGTAAACTACCCTGCTAGCATTTAAAGTTGATTGCTAGCATATGATTGACAGTTACCAATATTATAATGTGAGTGTATCTCTATTATATATTTGAATTGGCTGACTGTCCATCAGATAACACACTATAGGTGCTCCTCCATTTTTCTATTTTCTCCACACGTTATCCCGCCTGCAGAGCTGCACTGAGCCACGAACTGCTCTGCTGTTCTCATTTCTGATTGCCCCTGAACAGCAGAAAGGAAACATTGTCACTTTAAGCCCATGGTGCCATGGAGTTATCAAATACCCTTTCAGAAGTTGTTCCAAATTACCAGAAACCGTTCCAAGAAGATAAGGCTTTATAGATGATATTCTGGAATAAAGCTAATACAATCAGATTGTATAAAAATGTGACACCTTTCTAAGGGCTATGGATCAAATCATGAACTAGCATGCATAGGAAATACACTAGGGTTATATCAGATAAAATTCACCATAGGGGACAAAAGAAGATTACCAAGAAATGATTGAATTGGAGATCTCTCTAGCATTGATGGGGTTAACCATCTCCCTTTAAATCAATAGGAATGTGGAATTTTCATTGGTCCCTACAATGTACTTGGTTTGTTCCAGAATTGCTCCACTTTTGCCTCTATTTGTGTTTGTTCATGGTGTGAAAGGACAGCAGTAACCCTTTGAATGCCAGAGGGGTACCCAATGCATTGCTTAGCAATGCATTGGATACCTCTCTGGTGCTCAAAAGGTTACACTTCTTGAAGTGCATCTTTTAGGATAGTTTATAGATTTTTCATTTTATCATCTGATTTATTTGAACTGTATATTCTGTTATAATGATCAATTATCTAGTCAATATTACCCCAGTTATATTTAAGGGTAAGTTCCCCTTTAAACAGTTAAGAGATATTTTACATTTTGTTGGAAATCACAGTCGCATAGAACCCATGTTCAGTGGAGGAAATGAAAACAGTGTCTATTGTCTAACCCCCAAATGAGATGACTTTCCTTCTGTAGTTTATAATGTTTCCCTTGAAATTCAATTGAGGATCCCTAGTGCCCTACTAAATCCTAATTTATGATTTTCCTTTCCACTTTGAAGATCAGAATGAAAAGAAAACACAAACAATATGAGAAATGTCTCACAACTGTGAAGAAACTGTAAGTCATTAGAACACCATTCTGTAAAGAACACTGTTATTTAGTCCCTCCTGTACAGTGGAAAGACAAAAACATATATTGCAGTGCCATGTGGTGCCATGCTACAACACAATGCAAAAGCAAAATCTATTTTTATTCCTAGGTATGAGAGCTTTACTGAATCCTGCACTAACAAGCTAGCTTTTATTTACTTTTCAACATGTGGTTTACCCAATTGGGCTTCAGCCACCTCAACCAGTACCTATAAAGGCACATGTCCATCACTGTTCTATGTGGGTAAGAATGGTGCAAATTACACCTTTGAATGCAAAATAGGGAGTGAGCTTTTTCACAGGCTCATTCACTCTGCTTCAGACTGAAAAAACTGTCAGCCTCTCTCATATGTGCTTCCGTGGGCTAATGCCATATCTGCCTCTCATATTTTGGCTTGCCTCCATGGACAGGACATCCAGTGTTGAAGATGGTATTTATTAAATAAAGGCATAAGGGAAAAGTTAGAGGTTCTATTAGGATTTTATGACCATGGCAAGTAGTTGAGGATATTATTAACAAGTGTTACTTCATTCACCTTTAACCCCCAGAGTGCCAAGGTGTCATAGCTCCCAACAGTCCCAATCCCAATTTACATGGGACAGTCCTGATTTTGGGGCATAATCCTGCTGTCCCACCCCCAAACACAGCAAATTTCCCCTCATTTACCCATCTTCCTCCAAGCAGCGTTGTGACATTTAACATCGTGGTCGTTAAAATGAAACATGATCATCCTCCACACCATCAGCGCATCTGCAATGCCATCCGTGGTGAAATACAAGACCCCCTGAGGCCCCCGGTGTCAGAATGGGGGTCCCCCAATAAGAACATAACTGTGGTGTAAGTTGCATATGAGTGTGCTAATGCACATTCAACATTTATGACACAGTTAGGATTGACGTATGAGCATGCCGCTAGTTAGTTACACCTCAGAATTCCCCCACCCATAAAGAAGAGGAATCATGTCTGGGCTGGGGGGTGAACAGTAAGAAATGCGTGGGTTCGTTAGGAGGGCTATGGAAAGAGGAAGGGGTGGGTTTGTAAAACTGATATAAAGGGCTTACCGGTAGGAGTACTTCCTCTTTTGATTTCGTCAAATCTGGTGGTGCAGATCCCTGCGGAACGCTGTTGTGCTTTTGATGGCTGACTCTGGCCCTCTGCTGGAGGAGGTGCGGTGCTTATTGGCTGCTGGTGGCGGTGACTGGTTGAGGGAACAGCTTGCGATGCGTCAACCAGTTCCTTCTACTTCTGCTGATCGGGTTCCCATTCCCAGACCTGTTCGGAGCACCAGAACCCTGCCTCCGGCTTGGCTGAGTCCAAGTGAGAGCCATAGTGGAAGGAGGAGTGTGAGTCCGCGTCAGCGTCCCTCTTCCACTTGCTTGCCGGCTGTTCATGAGTCTGCTGTCGGGGAGGAGTCCTGTGCTGCCTCTGGACCCATCCCTGCTGCTTCTACTGCTCAGCCATCTGGCGTGCCAGGTCTTCGGAGAGGAGTCACTCGGGCCGGCGGAGTCGCTCTCTGAGGCCTTCATCTCGTAGTCAGGTGCTAGGGTGTTGGGCTTCTGGGTGCTTTTTCTTTCCCTTCCAGGTTGGGGTTGGTTCCAGCTGTGTGGAGGTTGCTGCACATATCCCTAGCCCTTGTGTGTTTTTTCCCTTGGTTGGCCATGGGTTTTTGGCCCATTTGATGGTTCTCCCCTTCTCCTCTGGGTTGTCTGGTGCTTGCTGTGAGAGGGACGGGTGTTGCTTCTGCCTGCCTGCAGGGGTGCTGGAGGGTGTCAGGACATCCTGCCTGGTTTCTGCCATGTAAAAAAAATAAATAAAAATTATTACTAAATCCATAACATAATTATATTGATAAACTAAGTTTTATGCCCACATATCATTATGATGTCCTGCCATCAAGGCTTACTGCGGTTCTTCACTGCTAACGCTGTGGGGGGTGCTTGGCACTTTGCCCATTTTGCACGGTCTGGAGTGGCGGTGAGGTTGGGAGTGTAGGTCCTTTTAGTTTCCCTGGTGCTGCGCATGTGGGGGGGTGCTTCTGCATGTTGGTGGGTCCCTGTGTTACTTCCCCATTATCCGCCCGTTTGCTTGTTGGTGGTGAGCTTGCTGGTTTCCAAAGGTGGGGTGCATGTGCTTTGGGGTCTTGGTCCTCCTTTTTGCATGGCTTGGTGGGTGCTTGGCGGTTGGGGGGTCTGCCTATGTGGTGTTATTCACGTCCTTCTGGTTAATGTCCGCTTGTGGGGGTGGGTGGTGTGCTGTTCCCTGCTGCTGGGGTGTGAGGTCTGCTGGGGGTACTGCTGAGGCTCTTGCCTCCGTTGTTTGTTTTGTGGGCGGTCACTGCGCCCTGTTGGTGGGCTGGTGCTTTGGGATTGTGAAGCTTTATGTCTGTGTCGGTTTTTATTCCAGGTTGCTGCTGCTCGGAGGAGTGCTGAGGCTGCTGCATCTAACAGTGCTGTTCGTCTGGAGGTTCCTGGTGTTGGAGTTATGCAGTCCGTGCCCCCAGTTTCTATGGCAACAGATACGGGACAGCCTGAGGGGCCTGTTGCTGGGGGTGTGGGGGCTTTTGATGTGTGGGGTTCTATTCAGCACTTATTGGGAGTTTGGCAGGATAGGCCTTTGGGGAGTCGGGGGGACGCAGTGTCCGGAGGGGCCCTGCCTGGTGGGCCGCCTTCCAGAGGTGTGGGGACTGCAGGGGTGCCTTTGGGTGGTGTGTCGGTGCCGGCCCCTGTACAGGCGGTAGAAGGATCTGAGGTTGTGGCGGGGGTGTCGGCGGTCCCGGTGGGGGGTGGGCCGGCCCTTCCTGGGATGGGGCTCCCTGGGATTTCCTTCGTGCGTGGCTCCTTGGCCGGAGTCCTGGTCTGTGAGGGCCTTACTAGTAACTTGGTGTTCCTGGAGATGTTCCCGATAGTGGTGTCGTTGTGCCTTTGGAGGTACAGGATGCGAGACATCCGAGTTGTGTTCCACTCTGATAACATGGGGGTGGTGATGGCGATTAATAACTTGACTAGCTCCTCTGCTCCTGTCCTGTGTTTGCTCCATAGACTGGTGTTATCTTGTTTGCATCTCAATGTTTCTTTTAGGGCTAGGCATGTGCCTGGTGTACTTAATGTGGTGGATGACGTGCTGTCTCATTTGCAGATGGAGGAGTTCCGGAGAGTGTGTCCGGGGATGAAGGCTGAGGATACGCCTTGCCCCAACCATCTGTGGGACCTTGGCGGTGTGCAGTCCTCTCTTGGGTGAGGAATTCCTTGGTGCCAGCCACATTGGTGCAGTATGAGGCTGCGTGGACGTAGTGGATCGACTTGGAGGCATTGGCAGGAGTTTATTGTCTGATGTTGAACGCATTGATGGTGTGTTGTGGTTGGTCTGGCAATGATTTGGTGGGGGTGTTCCTCCATCGGCCATTTCGAGTCGTGTGTCCGGTTTGGCTTTTGGTTTTACGTTACGAGGCTGGCGGTATTATACCAAGGAGTTTGTGGTGTGTATGGCACTCCGGGGTCTTCGGCGGGGTTTGGGTCGGGCTGATATGCATCGCCCGGTTTCTTTTCAGCTTTTGCAGCGTATGCTGGGTTCCCTTTTGGATGTGTGCTCTGATGGCTGAGGTGTCGTTGTTTGGGGTCTTTTTTGGGGCCATCATCTTGGAGAATTAGTGCTGATAAATCTGGGCTGGGGGGTCTTCTTCTTCAGGATGTGCGTTTTTCGCTGGACTCCCTGTCTTTTCGTATCCATCGGTCCAAGACCGATATTTATGGGGCTGGAATTTGGGTTACGTTGTCCTTGGTTGCAGGTTTGGACATTTGCCTGGTTTTTCTTGTGTGGCGGTTCTTGGATCTCAGGTCCCCGGTCCCGAGTTCCTTGTTAGTTCATGTAGACGGTGCTCCGCTTACTAGTTTTCAATTCATGCAGGTTTTTTGTTTAGTTTTGTCTGCCCTGGGTGTGTGTCCCAGCAATTTCGGTGGCCACTCTTTCGTATCGGGGCAGCGATGGAAGCTGCTCGGCTCGGGTTGGGAACTGACTCTATTCGTCGCATTGGGCATTGGGAGTCGATGTGGTTTCGTTCACATGTTAGGCCGGACAGGGTGGTTGGGGTTTAGGGTGTTTTCTTTTTTTTTCTTTGGTGTAGTGTGTGTGTGTCTGTTTCTTTTCTGGGTCTGCATCTCTGTTCCTGTTGGATTTCTGGGCATTCCTTTGTGTTTTGGGACAGGCGTTGGGTGGCGGTTCGGTCGACCGGTGTTCAGCTGTCTTTGGATCTTTGTCTTGCTCCAGTGTCCTGGTTTGTTATTCGGGGTATGTGGTGGGCTCAGCTTATGCCCGAATTTTTGGGTGTTGTGGGCCGGATGAGTTGTTTTCCTCGTGTCCTGGTCGTTCACCTGGGTGGCAATGACCTTGGCTCCATCCCAGGCTGGTTGTTGGGATCCCGGATTATGGCGGATTTTGCTAGTCTCTTGGACCGTTGTCCGGGCTTAATTTTGGTGTGGTCTGAGATTATTCCACGCCGTTTCTGGGCTGTCGCCAAGGACCCCAGGGCTTCGGAGAAGAGCCGGATTCGTCTCAACCGGACGTTTTGATGTTTGTCTGGGGCAAGCAGAAGGATGAAGAGAGCATTTTAATGGCTTTTGCTTTGGGGAGTCACAAGTATCACGTAAGTAAGAATCTGCCCACTTTAGTATCCTCCTTGATTTTTTTTCTGCTTTCCGATGCCTTTTAGGTTACTTTCTGTGTCTTTAATGATATTTTGACACCTTAACCACTTGAGTGCCATAGAAGTATCCAATGCATAGAATTTCAAAGCAATGCATACCTCTCTGGCACTGAAAGTGTTAATGGCCGATCAGTATTAATAACGGGATCATGGAATTTTGGAAGCTACAAAAGCCTTTATCAGATCTGTTAATGCAACGTATAGACTAGTATATAGCCAACAAAATTGTTCTAAATCATTTATTCAGTTACACAAAGAGGCATCAGTACCCATAGCCACAGCACCTAAAACACAAAAGTCCCTCTTTGGCCATTTGAAATTTTGGGAGGTATGCGGTACAACATGTTGGTTTGGACATCTGTTCTCAAGTTGTGCCAAGCCCATATGCTGTATTGCCAAATCAGCTATACCTCATAAACGTGGTCACTGTATAAGCCGTATTACCAGAATGCAGTGGCCATAATTCTTTAGGAGGGACATCAGGGCCCTTCCCGATGGCCCCACAGTTATTGATCTACCATTTGATCACACTGGGAGATCAATATTTACGATGCAGGAGAGCACCATTCTCTCCTCCTTCACTCCTACCCAAACATCCTTGTACGAGTGGGTGGGATAGGGGAAGCCTCCTCACATCACCAGTGACTGTTGAGATTGCAACCTCCCTTAAGGATTTGGGTGTGCCCATCTTTGAAAGAGGATCTTGCCATATTTCATAGTAGGGTTCCCTTTAACATTTTCACATGGGGTGATCATAGTTTATCCCACATGAACAAGATAGACAATTACCACATGGAAGTTGAGGAGGGGGATTCTTTGAGAGCTCCTTTCCCACCTCCTGTTGCTCTTAAAACTTACCGGGTGCCCTTCTAAAACTTATTTCATTGAGGGGTACCCTTTAACCCACAGAGTGCCAGGGGGTGAGCAATGCTCTGCTTCACAATGCATCACTTACCCCACTGGCACTCATAGGATTAATAGTGAGCATGTTGGATGATTTAGTGATCACCCAACATGCTATAAGTTGTGTTTGTGCATGAGTGCCAAGACCTAACCCACATGCACTCACACACACTCACCCTCTGATGCATGTGTGTGCATCTGTACACATATACACCCACACATACAGAAATGCATATACATACAGGCATACATACACAAGCATACATACAGGCACACAAATACATAAACATGTGCATACACATACTTGCACACGTGCATACATACATATACAAAAACACAAACCTATGTATACACTTCACATGCACATACGAACACACAAATATACATGCAATGGGGGCAGTTGTATTCACATATAAAAGAGGGAAGGCCCCTGTTTCAGATGACATTTTTTTTAATAGTTGCTGGGGGGTAAATTGATTACCCAGCAAAAGTACATATTTATTTATATTTGTAAAAGCACTTGTTGTAGACATGGTTTTGTGCTTCTGTACCCCCTAAAGTATGTAAGTTCATACTGATGGGGGGCCATTATTCTATGGCTGTCAGTAGTATTGAGTACGGAAGGAAATTCCATGGTTTTCAGAGTCTTTGAAGTAGGGGAAGCCATATTTTTTCATATAGCACAACATTCTGGGTAAAATTGCATGCACCAGTTTAGGGGTAAAAAAACAAGTGATACTTCATTTGATGCATCTGGTTGTCTACTTTCCAAAATAGTATTCCTTGTCTACCCTTACCTTACATCTGTCATTGATATTACCATTTTAGTACAGGTAGTTAATAGTAGAAAATGAAAATGATAATTGTAGTTTAGTGCTCCTGGCATTCTCTATAGTAGGTAAAACCATACCAATGTGGTACCATTTCTCTCGCAGTAAGTAATGACTTCAGTAGGTAACTCCATGGTTCTCAAACATTTTAGTATCTTTGAAATGGTGGAAATGTTAAAAAAATATAACATTTTCCTATACTTACAGATTTTGGAAATATTTGTCCTCATCAGCATACGGGTAAAAAGGCAACAATCTCTTATTTGATGTATCTGGTTGTCTACTTTTCAAAATAGCATGCCTTGTTTACTCTTACCCCATATCTGGAATTGCTATTACTATTTTAGTGCAGGAAGGTAATAATAAAAAAAACACAAATGATTTGTGTAGTTTAGTGATCCTGAGGTGATATGCACCAAGTGGTGATGTTATGGCAATATGTGTCTGGTGATGTGTAGGGAGGACATCTCATTGCAAATCTAGACACACATTGCCATATGCACGAAGAATTAATGATGCTGGGGAGTGGATTTCCAAACAGCTGGAAATGTATAAGGGATGTCCTCCCTTACATATCACCAGTGGTTCAACAACCCTGATGCCTGCATGCCTGCTTTCTGCTCCTCCACTTGCCTAGTGGGGGAATAGTGAGGATATGCTCAGACTTCAGCATCAAAAGCAGTAAACATCCAATGTTGCCATGAAGATTTAGCTTCTCACTCAAGAAGTATGATGACAGAATGGCACAGACTAAAGCACTGAAAGCTCCTAGTATTGTCACTAGAGTAGCTGATGCAAAGAAATATGCTGCAAAGTAAGCCACTTCCCCAGCTCACATTGATAGCAGACGGGTTCACCATAACCATTCTTTGAGACATACATTTCCTCCTTCATCTGCTCTCATAGAGCCCTTCTGGGCTAGCCTCATAGTCCTTTGTTTTTCAAAATGAAACTTCCACCGATGAAGAGTCTGGAGCTGATTGGCTAAATAAGCCAAATGTAAAAGTCATATTTTCCTTTGTCTTGGCTCAATAGCTCATTAGCCTACATTTACATCTGCAAATGAGGAATTGTCAAAAAAAATCATAAACCTGTTGAAGGCAGCAATTGTGTTGGATTGGTGACAGATTCACAGGGATGTGATGGCGACGATACCTTAGTGCATTCTGACGTTATGCCATCAGCAACACTTTGCCACCATGTTGCCACCCTGACCCCCTTATCACGTCTTAGTGCATCTCGCCCCTGGTATCTGCTGTGTTATGTCAAACCATACCAACTGGGTACCATTTTTCCTGGGCTGGAAGCAAGTACTGACTACAGTAAGAAATCCTATGATTTTCAAAGATTTTAGTATTTTGAAGTAGCAAAATATATACAATATATAGCATTTCCTACTGTATTCTCAGCAGCTCATCTCCTGAGAGAACTAACACCCTATTGAAAATAGCTGAAGTGTCATTGCAGATGCCAGAAGCAAAAAACTTAATCTACAAAAATCTATAAATGTTCTTTATTCCTCAAATATGTTCTGCCTATACTAAAATAGCTGTAACAACTAGAAATATGAAGAAATGGTAGACAAAGCACACAATTATGGAAAGAAGACAATTCACTACATCAGATGAGGGGCAATGTGAGTTTCTACCCATAGCCTGGTAAACACAACTGTTTGCAGAAGATGGCACTAAAGGGAAAATATGTTGTTTTTTTCACATTTCTATCTCTTCAAAGGTACTGAAACCTTTCAGTATTATGGCATTTCATACTGTGTTCCTTAACAACCCATCTCCTGATAGGAATAACACCCCATTGGTAAGACCTGACATAATGCAAGGGGTGCCAGAAGCACCAAACTAACCTTACCAAAAGCGGTCATGTTTCCTTACATACTTCAGATATATACTGTCTGAACTCAAATGGCTGTAACAACTAGACATATTAAGAAAAGGTAAACAAAACACATAATTTTGAAACCATCTTAGTACATTAAATAAGGCATCACTTGCCTTTCTACCCTAGGATGTTTCCAGAAGATGGCATTAAAGTAAAAATATTTATTTTTCAATTATTCTAGTACCTTTGAAGGTATAGAAATTAAAAACAAAATGCACATTCTGTCCATCTACTGGAAATATTTGTTCACATCAGGCTAGAAGTAGAAAAGCAAGTAACCTTTCATTTGCTGCTGGTCTTTTTTCGGAAATGGTATGCCTTGTCTATATTTCTGCTATTCTGTAGTTGTTACAAACATTTAAGTGTAGGTTGGTCAGTGCAGTTTGTCATCCTGTAAATGACAGCAGTTCCTGAAAATGTAATTTTGTGTACTTTAAAAAAAACTTACTGCAAGTAGGGTTACGTGGTTTATTTCTTGTTATTTTGTGCCTGAATTGTAGAATGATGCAAAACGAAAAAACAAGCAAACAGAATTTTACATTTACTTTATTGCTAATTTTTATAGGACGAGCACTGCATGAAACAAATAATTTTAGTATTTTAGAGTTAAAACTAACTTAAAACCATAAACATTTGACTGGGAAATATAGAAACCTTACACTCCAGGACAGTTGTATTTCATTAGAATTTCACCAACTTTTTTTTGCATTCTTGGTAAATTTTTTTAATCATGGTTGGGGGTAAGGGGGTAGCCACAAACCAAATATATTCATTGAAAGTGTAGGGTCTACTAAAAACAGTGTATGACGTGTGAGTTTTTATCAGAAATGTATCAACATTTTTCATGTGATTGTAAAATGCAACAAAAGTGTGTAAATGTGTTTAGCACTGGGAGTGAAAAGGCTTAGCAGTGAAGTTTTTCATTGTGGGAAGTCCCATTCTACCAGTGGGCACTAAGAAGAGAAAAATGTATCCCTATTGTTAAAACAGCCTTGAATGTTTAATCAAAAGTCATAGGCAGATCATTTTTATTTTCATTTGACTTTATGATACAGTACAAAATAAAGTTCAGATCATATCATGGTAGGAGCATCAGCACATTCATAATATATGAATTGATGTGTTTATAACAGTCACAGTGCAGAGACATTTCAGGCAGATTTCTTCTAATGTTTGATTGCCATTGGGGTGTGCAATGCATTGCTTCACAAGCAGATCAGTTAATCAAATGTAGCTACATATGTTTGCTGTTCATGTAACCTTTAATAAAACAACGCTAAAAATAGAAAACCATTTGTCCAGTGTAGTGTCAGCTTATCAATTAGAGAATGTGTGAGCAGCTAATTAGCTTAGGGTGCTTCTGAAATGCGTCTTAATGCATGCAAGTCATATTATTATTCCTTCGAAAGGATATGTCACATGGAAAAATACATTTTGCAGGGTTTATTCTGGAGTAAAATATGGGTACTCCCTCTGCTGAGGTGTACTTTGAAACTTGAAACACAGACTTATAATTTTTGGGTGCAGTACTCTCATGTCCTGAACTTCTATTGTGGTACTGTCACTACAGTGGTGTAGCTTGAGCTGCAGTAACTTTTCAATAAAATACTTCTCAGCAGTGGAGGTATCCTTGATTTACTCAGAAGGATACAATCTGCAAAATGTATTTAATTCACTATTAAGTGTTACCATCCCTTTAATAATGGCAAATTCCGTACTGCTTGAGTGATACTTGTCTAGTCAAAAACGTAAGGACATTTGATTCACTGAAACATAAAAATATCTTTGTGATCCAGTTTTATAATGAGATATCACAAAAAACTTATAACAAGACAAGAAGCACTTACCATTGACAGGTTTTAGGAAGTGATGTTACTTCCTTTTTTCTTTTATTTATATTGATTTTTTTTAACCATTTGAATGCATTGCGTATCCCTCTGACACTCAAAGGCTTAAGCATAACAATTCAATCAGATGTTTGAGTTCAGTAGTATTGAGGGTTCTTAACATTTGTATTTGTTTAAAAAGAGAAGAAGCTGGGGTACCATACCAAACCATACCAATCTAATTGTTATTATAGCAAGTGATCAGGTCTAACAAACAAGAAACAGAAAAAGGGGGGATAAATTGAACAGTTGGTGGTATAAATGGCTTAGAACAGAACAGGGGAGTAGAAGAATATAAATAAGAATATTAAGACAGCAGTTTATATGACTATAGCCTGAGTTGGACTTTCTCCTCACATACATCAAAATCAACAACACAACCAATGAAAAGGCCACAAAAACACTTAAACTCAAACCGGCAAAATATACGTTTGTAATATGCTAATATTTGAATAAAGCATCTCCATATTTTATGTAGAAGGAAGTCTCAAATATATCTTGTTTCCATCATAAGTGTTTGCTACACCTTTAACTGGTTATCTTGCAACACCTGTACTTAGTGATGCATTGATTGATCAACTTGAATTATACTAAAGTGTTCTGAACAATGTTTTCTTCCCACAGTAACAAATATAACAAGTATTTTCTTTGCAATTTCATTATAAACCAGAAGCTGCAATGCAATATGATAATTTCTGAAACTTTACAGTATCTCTAAGAAAGCTTTATAAATCATGTCATAAATTATTGAGGCGAGTGCTATAACTTATTGAAATACATTTTTCATGTACATATTTATAGTTTTATGATTTACTCTGTGAACACCTTTGCAGTATTCTCACTTAATGATCTTTAAAAATAATTTATTGGCCCTATACAAGTGTATTGACCACAATATGCTTTTGTGGAGCTAAAGTTAAAGAAGCTGATTCAGTTCCCATGGGCCATCTCATTCTCTCTATTAAGATTAAGATCCTATACTGCTAATGTTTGGAAATGATCTCCCTTGCTTATACGTGATAAAAAAAAGAAGATAATCACGTTTCATGACGTAAATGTAAAGTATAATTTAGAATACTGATACCTCAGGGATAAAAAAGTAGCATCATTTGACTTAGTGTAGGTGAGAGCCCTTTGGGATTAAATGAACACTAAAACTAAAACAAATGTGCTCTTTTATGAAAGAAGATACACAGATCTGTAAAAGTATCAAGACCAGGGGGAGCATCCATACTGAGAGGATGCATCATTGTGTCACTCCGTTAAAGCATTAATTTAATCCTGTGCCATCCATACATTAAGTTCCCACGTAAGAGCAAATCTACCCTTATTCAATTCTTTGGACCTTCTGGGACCAAACAGAATCTCTTTTTGGGGAAGTATTGTTCCAATACCGGCACTTGCTGGTTTGCTGCCTAGGCCACACCTGTCATCGCAGGTGTCTACGTAAGAGGGAATCAACTAACACAAATATACAGAGTGGTAAGGCAATAATAATATCCCCTTGAGTTTCCATCTAGATTCAGAGAGTTCATTGGTCCATGTTACCAGACTGAACCCCTAGTGTCGCACATGAGGCTGAGTCAGACTGAAACGGATTGAGGCTGCTGCCGGGATAGTAGAGGAAGAGGTACAATCATCTGCAGATAGCTGAAACCCACTGAATACCTATGAAGACATTCAGTCGAAATCTTACTTTGGAACACTCATCGATGTCACTAATTTTAATTGCATCTACATAGACCTTGGTGAGGCAGATTGCTCTGTGTGAAGATCCTCAGACCCAGTTTTGGACTAGTGAATTAAAGATATTCACTCCCACCCTTTTGGAAAACTACAGTCATAACATACTCCTCACTGACACCAATTGTCCTACTGTATATACAGGCTCCCCATACTATTAGTTGGTTGTAGCCTGGAGTTCCCTATCGAACATGCATCAGCAGATTACAGATTATACACAGTGAACTTGTGCTCTGAGGTGGATTTAGCCTCAGTTGCTTTGACAAAACTGGTAGTGGAAGCAGTGCAGAGTGGCATTTGATCTTAAACTTGTGCTGTGCAAAACTTTTAGGCAGGTGTGAAAAAATGCTGTAAAGTAAAAATGCTTTAAAAAAATAGACATGTTAATAGAAATGCAAAGTGAGTTAACAGAGGAAAAATCTAAATCAAATCAATATTTGGTGTGACTATCCTTTGCCTTCTAAGCAGCATCAATTCTTCTAGGTACACTTGCACAAAGTCAGGGATTTTTTAGGCATATAGTCAGGTGTATGATTAAACAATTATACCAAACAGGTGCTGATGATCATCAATTTAATATGTAGGTTGAAACAAAATCATTAACTGAAACAGATACTGCTGTGTAGGAGGAATTAAACTGGGTGAGGAACAGCCAAACTGAGCTAACAAGGCTAGGTTGCTGAAGAAGGTTTAATGTTAGAAGTCATACACTATAGTAAGACTGAGTACATCAACAAGACACGAGGTAGTTATACTGCATCAGCAAAGTCTCTCCCAGGCAGAAACTTCAAGGCAGAAAGAGATTTCCAGATATGCTGTCCAAGCTCTTTTGAAGAAGCACAAAGAAATTGGCAACTTTGAGGGCTGTAGACGCAGTGGTCAGCAGCAGATGAAAGACACATCATGCTTACTTCCCTACGCAATTGGAAGATGTTCAACAGTGCCAGCTTGTTCACCGAAGGCTGGAGAGTGGTACAGGAATGAGAGTCTGCAGGCAACAGTGGAGCATGGTGGTGGTTCCTTGCAATTTTGGGGCTGCATTTACTTCAGTTATCATGTCTTGCTCTAGTCTTTGAAACCTTTATTGTGGGAGAGATTGGAATTTTCACACTAATCAGCACCTCCACATCCCAATTAGTGAGAGAAGGAGGGAGGAGATCAAGAAGAGAGGTGAAGGAGAAGACAATAATAAGTATCCACTGAAGCGGTTGCTGTCCAATCTGGGATATTTGGGAATACCCCCTTAGATTGCCTCATCCTGCTAGGGCTATCTCACCCTGTACTTCAACACAGTTTCATATGAAACTGCTGCATGAAAGAAGAAAAGGAAGGGGAAAGAGAATTACTATGAATTTCCACTTATTGTGCATCTCATATTCCCAGTATTTTCTCCCTTTGTAACCACAAAGATCTCATGAATTAATGTTACTTTAAGGTACTCCTGTCATCTATACATCCATCCTGCTGACATGTGATGCTTTTCAGTTAATGACTCTTGACCATCTGACTACACTCTGTTGTACTACTCTCCATATTGGGCTATGGGAAAGAAGTCTACAGATTACAGACTTGCTAGAAAGTGAATTGCAGAAGAGGAAAATGGGAGCTATACCTGAAGAACAATCTCCATCAGTGTCACTGGCTCTGAATCTGAGGATGCTATCAAATCTCACTTTACTGAGCTAATGGAAGCTATTGCCAACTGTCAATCCATTCTCACAAACAACATTGAAACTCTTCAAGTTGACATAAACCTCCTCCTTGCAGATCAGCAATCAATACATGAAAATGTTGCTGAAGTCCAATGCAGAGTTTCAGAGGCGGAAAATGTAATCCTGCCAATGTCTGACTCTGTGTTTACTCTAAAAAGGCAAATTTAAGAACTACAAAAGAAATCTGATGACATTGAAACAGGCCTCAAAGAAGTAATATTCAAATAATTGGTCTCCCAGAGGGGAGGAGTGCAGAACGTTTCCTAGAGAATTGGTTAAAATCCACTTATGGTCAGGAGAGTTCCTCTTCTGCCTATGTCATTAAGAGGGCTCACCGTATTCCGTCCTCGCAAAGACCACAGGGCACTTCACCTAAAGCATTGATTGACAAGATTCTGAATTACAGAGATAGAGATATAATTATACCTCTAGCAAGACAGAAATGTCAAACATCACTCAAAAACCTCTAGATTCCATCTACCCTGACTTCTCTGTGGAGGATCAGAAATTTCATGATGTGAAGTGTAATATGAAGGAAATTAATATCCAGTACTCCACGCTGAAAGTCTTCCGTAAGGGAACGTATCATGTTCTCCACATTCGAATCTGAGGCCCAGGTGTGGCCGTAAGCTCTTTGAATATTAGTCTATGCTGAGTGATCTCAACTTGAAAAAGTCATCCATCATCCATCTCCATGTTTGATACTGTTTTAGAGGAGAAATAGGTTATAGTTCTTTTTTTGCCATATATGCACATGACTGGCGATATGGGGACTCAGGTATACCCACCATGCTTTTAATTAGTTATTTATTCCATACGCTGTGTCTTTTAAACATTTATTCTACAAAATAGGATAATTCCTGGATAACCCTTCCACTTATTCACTAGTAGATTTGAAAGCTTTCTCTAACCCAGCCTAATGTAATTTACAATGACCTAATCGAGTAGCCGTGGGACTGCTGTCTCCCCATTTGTTGTGAGGGTGTGATTGTGTGTTTTTTTTTCTCTTTCAGTTGAACACCTGCTGGAAAAGAGAGACTGAGTTCTAGTTAATTGATTTTGTTACATATACATGTGGCTTGGGTTGTGGTGGCTCGGGCACTCTCACATGGCTATTCAATCACTTCTAAGGCAACGCCATAGGATCATTTAAACTATTACCTTGAATCACAGGACAGTTCTGGGTGGTACCTGATGTTATCAATTTAAATAATTCAATGTCCTAATTAGTTCAGCCAAATATAAATTGCAATAGCTTGGTTGGGGTGCTGTGTGGGTGGTAGGGTTGCTGTCTCCTCAGTAGTCTTTTCCTTTTCTTGTCTATATAAGACCAGACAATCCAGAGATTATGTGTTCTTTCTTACTCACTGACCTAAATTTACATTAGAATAATATGATGCCTATATTGACCTTAATTGAATAGAAAACTCTATGTTGCCTCTGGCCCTTTAGAGGTTGGAGGGAACTAGAAGTTACACAAGTAGACTACATATGAGCGTGGAGGGATGGATGATGTGCTCTGATGTCTATCGAGTAAACAGTGAACTCGCTGTTGGCTAATGGAGGAACGAGATACTGGATCATATTAATTTGCAGAACCAATCCTGAATCACTTGACTTAAAAAAAAAAAAAGAGTATCAAGACCAGAGTAGAATGTAAAATATATGGTGATTTTCAAGAGGCTACAGAAAGCCCATTTTACTTTACACTCAGCATATGGCAACATATAGCAGGGAGTGGGGAGTGCCAGGAAAACACATTTCCCAAGCCTGATGAGAATAAATGTATTACATTTCTGTGAATATACACTACTATATAACACCAATTTATATGACAGAAATACTTTTAAATTGCCATTTCTTAGCATCTGATGCACTAGTGGGAGCCCTTTCTCCAGGAGAATTGCTAGGTGTTGTGGTAGGTTACCAACACACCTAGGGATTGAACAAACCCCATGCATTATTAGTGTACAGTGTAACCCAATTTCGCCATTACATTTCCTAAGGGTACACATTACCCCTTTAAATGCAGAATATGGAGTAAATTTTTTAATTTAAATTTAATGTTTTGCTCTATTTACTAGCAGGATTAATCAGCAGTTTAGGCACTGTCTTATTTTTACTTGTGTCTTGGTTAGAAGTATAATCCCACCATTTCCAGTAGGAATTTTGACAACTATCCTGGCATGAATCAAGGCAATCAGGAAATAGAGAGCACTTGTGAATATGAATATCCCCTGAATAAAAATCACTGTTTGTTAAAACATACAGGAGAAATAGACAACAGGCAAAAGTAGTTCACAGGTCTTATGCATTTCATGTCAAATGTGTAAGATCTGTGGACCACTTTTGTCCAGTGTTTGTCCCATATTTTCTAATACACATTTTTTTTCCAGAGGATCTCTGTGTCCATGAGTGTGCTCTATTTTCTGTTTGTCATGTGAAACAGAGGTATTCTGTTATAGGGGAGAGAGTGTTTGTTTGTCAGTGGATGGACCAAGACCGATCATACCGGAGTGATCTCTGCAGCATTATGCCATTCTCTTCATATAATTATTACTGTTTAGGTCACACCAACTCACAGCAAACAATGAGCTTTAACAGAAATCTTAATTGGATTTGTTAAAAATTGCCAGTGTATCATGTTAACCAAAAGACCAGCAGAAATATAGTTTAGAAAATATTGCAACATTTACTTCTAGAAAATGACCTCTCTGAGTGCAGCATCATATCATAATTTAACTTTCAGTGCAGTATAGAGCTTAATGCTTAACAGCTTAGGTTATTTTAGCCATTTTTATTAAACTAGTTTTTGTGCTATGTATTTATTAGTTGGTTTATGCAAATTACCCAGTGCTGTCCAGTAGGAAGTGACAGTTGAAATGAAGAGCAGTGTGAAATGTTAGCATATTGCCAACCAGTATTTTCTAATTTTGAGCTGACAAATACATAAAGTTAGTCATGTCAGAAACTATTGTTTTAAATAAAAACTGGCCAACAAAACAGAAAGTTGATTTTGAAAGCTCTTTCAAAACCGCTTAAGTTTTATAATATTTTTGTTGTACTTTAAATATGAACTTTACCTTAGGAATAAGTGCTTCTTAAGCCTTTGAGTGTCAGAGTGGTATCCAACACTTTTGCAATGTGTTGGATACCTCTCTGGCACTCAAAGGGTTAATTTGATTACAGATTAATTTACCTGGCCAGATATATTTACATTGTAGCTAAAGTACCCTGTATATATTCGTATCTATATTTCCACAGACCTGAATCGCTTGCCAGGGTCACTAGTCTTGTAAACTGAAACTATTATGTATAACTGATGTTTGAGGGACATCTACCTAGCTAAGTTCTTTTGTTAAACAAATAAGGAAACCCTTATTCCCAAGCTATAGTTTCCATTTACTTAGCATATTGTGCCACACTATAATACACTGCTTTCAGGAATACAATTATCAATATCTTCTAAACCGGTAGTTCTCAAACTTTTTTACTCAAGACACCCCCAGCACGCACACTTAACATATTTTATGTCATCTGTCAAGGCCATAATGAAGGGAACAAATACATAAATATATAGTTATGCTTGTGCCTGACAATAAGAATAACAAAATTGTGCCTGACAACAAGAATAACAAAAATAAACGTACTTTGCATAACAAGCTCAATGAATGTACATTTAACCCTTCGGGTGCCAGAGAGATGTCCAACACATTGTGTTGCATTCCTCTCTGGCACGCAAAGGGTTAAAACTCAGCATTCTCATATTTGTCAATATGTTTTTAGAAAATGGGGCACCTTAAATGGATGTTAGTGGCACACCAAAGTGCCACGGATCCCTTGATGAGAACCACTGTTTTAAACTATTCATCTGCAGGTCTTTTGGCTTGTAGAAGTTTGTAATGAAGTTGTCAAGTTTAATTCAATTCAACAGTCCTCTTCAATATATAATCTGAACATAAACCATAAATCAGAAGTGTCTAGCGCTGAGAAGTGTGCTGGCCATTCCTGCAACTTTGCACTTCAGGAATGGCCTAAACATTCCAGCTTGCAATGCATTGTGGGTCCTTTTTCTCCAGAATGCTCAAAGTTCTATAAGAGCAGTGTCAGGCAACAAGAATCACATTCAGGTGCTCTTTTGTGGTGATAGGAGCTTTTTTGGGGTGAGAATAGGGGGATGATGTGGTAAAGGGAAATTATATCCTCTAACAGTAAACATAGTGAGGGCTGAAGGAAATGCTTCTGAGGGCCACAAGCGGTCCCAGGGCCACCTGTTGCCCACCCCTTTTGGAGCATTGTTACTTTTACATCTGAGCTAAAATGGAATATTCCACAATGCAGCTGAGCTTCAGGAGATTGCTATTATGTGTTTATTGTTCCATAGAACATCATGCTCCCGTCACAATTTAAGACAAGTTAAAAGAAAGAGGTATTCATTATTTTCTGGATAACAGTAATAGTACGTCCCTGAAATTACTAAGCTCTTATTCATATGCAAAATGTGTATTGTTATTAATAAATACCTCTAATTACCTAATTTCTTCTTTCTCATTATCAAAATGATTTTGACTCATAGGATTTGTGTCAATGGCTACTGGTAAAAGAGGACTGCAGTGGTGAGTGATGCTAATAATATACTTTTTCAAAGCAGTTATAGAGCATTGTATGAAAGCTATTAGTCTTTTGTGTTTGTGTTCTTAAATTACATTGTGATTTAAATATTATAGTCTTTGACAGCAGTATAAATCATTTGGCCTCTGAAGCTGTTATACATTGTTAGTGCCTTATCATAACTCCCAAGTGCCCCTCTTTGAGACCCAAATCCTCTGTCCCTCTTTCCTACCCTGGTGTCCCTCTTTATAGGAGATTAGACTGTGTGGTGTGTATAGAAGTGTATCACATCGCTGCACAGCAATAAAACTCACATTAATGTTTGTTTATACCTCACTATATGTGTTCATACATTAATCTGTGTAAAAAAATAACATGGCCTTGCACTAAACCATTTATTCAGTTACTCAAAGAGGTGTAAATAGGTAATGAAATAACCTAAAAATTCTCAATAATGTGCTGCCCACCAGAAAAGCTCCCAGCAACACCACCTAAAACAAAAGTGTCCCTATTTAGCCATTTGGAATGTTGGTAGGTATGCCTTATTGCTTGTGAGATGTGCATTTTATCAGGTTGTCACAGTAACATGTTATAAATATGTCAAATAGGTAGTTACTGACTTTGATTATCCCATTGCTCACTTGTGAAACAATGCTTTTGGAGGCGTCTTTATTATTAAATGGGGTTATTTGCAGAACTGACCACATGGTAGCCAACCTAATATGACCTTGCTTCTCCTACACTTTAGGTGTTCATGAACAATCTGTATTATAAAGTAATTATAACATTCACTCTGTCTCATTTCACTTACCTTAAGAGTCAGTCACTCACTGAAATGTTTCACACATGCCTTACATGCTTTCAGAAGAATATCTTTTGTGCTTGTTACATAATAGTATACTTGTCCAATAATACTTTGAGTGTCCAATGAGGTATTCAGTGCATTGCAAAGCAATGTATTGGATAACCCTCTGGCACTCAAAAGGTTAATAAAATATCAGACAGTGAGAGTGAACAGATAATTAAAGACCTACTGTAGTGGGTATCCTCCAGTTCCTGTTGTATTCTGGGGACACTATGCAGTAAGATCTCCCAAGTGGGATAAATCTTAATTCATAAGCTCCATAGAATAACATAGGAACTGGAGAAATGATATCACTGGAGAAATGATCTCCTCTTCATCACCTCTTTATCACAACTTGGCTGTACATATATTCCTGGGGGGAGATGAAATGAGGTGTGATAAAGAGGTGGTAAAGTAGAGATGACTTCTCTAATGTTCTAAACTCTCCCAGTCATATGTTATTCTATGGCGCCAATGCACTAAGATTTCTCCAACTTTAGAGATCTTAGTACATTGATTCCATAGAGATTGTGTGTAAAGCGTGGTACAGTGCTAGCCATAGAAAAAGTAGGGGACTAGTAGAGTAAAAATTATACCTTTATTGGCCAACTGATGCAAGCTTTCAAGACACTGGGGGAAGGGGGAGTTATGCACTAAGGTGTGATAAAGAGGAGATAAAGTGGAGACTACTTCTCCAGTTATATCTCTTCTACAGTTCCTATGTTATTCTATAGAGCCTGTGCACTAAAATCTCAAACACTGGAGAAATCTTAGTGCATTGGCTTCATAGAATAACAAAGGAATTGGAGAAGAGATATCATTGGAGAAGTCATCATCACTCTCTATAACCTCTTCATCATTCCTTAGTGCATAACCCCCCCAGTTTCTTCTTCAGGCACAATAAGAATGAAGGCTGAGTACACAATGAATGACAGTTTCAACACTCATGCAAATTATTTTAACATTTACATTTCACTGACAGTGAACATTCTTATCAATATTGTATGATTCATTCCCTATTTTAGTATTTATTCAGAGATGGTTAAGTCTATAAAATGCATGGGTTAAATCTAACTTCTAGAGGGGTGCAAACCCATCACTTGCAATGAGTTGTACAGCTGCTTGCACCCAAAATGTTTATTGTGTGAGATAATGGGACATAAATTCCTTGTCATGGTTCAATCCTCAGTTCAGATTGTTAGACTTATAATATATATATATATATATATATATATATATATATATAAGTTTACTCCCAGATCTTCCTGTCGCTCTGTGTCCTACAATTTCCTATCAGTACAGTCACCTTGAGATCTTTAATGCTGTGATTATTTTTTTTAAAAATGTTGACCCAATGGGATGTCTCTTTTGTTGTTCATACTGGACCTTTGAGAATGCACCCAAAGGATATCGGAGGCCCATGATAGACTGCTGGCAACAAGTACCATAGATAACTAGGGATATAGGGAGGCAACGCAGCACAGGACCTGGCAACAAGGACCCTTGAATGCTAGGAGTCCAGCGGAGGACAACTGGCATACAAACCCTGTAGCGCTGGGTCACACGGAACCCGGTAGAGGACAAGGCAGCTCAGACCCTAGGACACTAGGGTCACCGAAGGACTAAGGCAACCTCTACTGGTAATAGAGACCCTAGGACACTAGGGGTGGATCGAGGCAACTGAACACGGAAGGCAACCAGTGTCCCAGCACTAAAGTGCCAAGATGGTATGTCATGCAACAGCTGGCTCTTGAGCCTTGTGGCTACTGCAGATGGCAAGACGAGCAATGAACCTGCCTAGAGGATCTAGGTACAGAAAAGTTCCAGAGGTAATGTGCCCAGAGGAATATCTGCAACTCCCACAGGGAGTGAGACCAGCTAGTGGTAGGCAGAGTAGAGGACACGCTACAGAAACCAAGAGTAATACAGTCCAAGCTGAGACAGCACTGAACCGGTACTTCGCATGTGCACACCGCCAGAGGTGGTTAACCAGTATAAGCGGCTTCAGCAACAAGTGCTCAGCCTAAGGTTGACAAAATAAGTGAAAGCGCCAACCCGGCGCCACTACAGTGGGAACGCAACCAGATTAGTCAGCAGTGTAGTGGGTTTGCTAATCAGATCTGTCATCAGTGTAATGGGTAATCAGCCAGGCCAGTTAGCAACGGAGAGAGTACACAGCCAGATAGTCAGCAACGGAGCAGGTTCTCAGCCAGATCGGTCAGCAACAGAGTGGGTTCTCAGCCAGATCGGTCAGCAATGGAGCGGGTTCTCAGCCAGATCAGTCAGCAATGGTGTGGGTTCTCAGCCAGATCAGTCAGCAATGGAGCGGGTTCTCAGCCAGATCAGTCAGCAACACAAATCAGCAAATCAGGATGCACAGGAACGTCATCAGGCAGGCCAGGTCATACACGAACAGAGCATAAACAGGAACTAACGCCAGGAACAGGTACACCAAGAAAGGGCGCCCAAGTACTGTCATGACAAGGTATATATAGGCTGGCCCTGGGTGCAGTCAAGATCAATGACCAATAAAAGCGAGTCAGTAAAAACCAGGAAGTGATAATGTCGCCACCTGCAGCCAGGAGCATGGGCACCGTGATAGTATGTCAATTCACACAAATGGGGTGCCATTTTTCTCCTAAGAGCAGTTGCTCCTGAAATTCCACAGTTTCCAAAGATTTAGGTATCTTTGAAGTGGTGGTAATATATTAAAAATAAAATTACTATTTTTTCCTTTAGCGCCACTTTCTGGAAGTATTTGTGCACACCAGGGTAGTTTTACCACATAACCACTAGGATGTAGATTTTAGGTCAAAAATCTGTAAATATAATTTTGCACTCCTGATAATTAGGGGTTGGTGCAGGTTATGTATATTGGTAATACTATTCATATGTGGTATTTTTTTTACACCCTGGGTTCAAGATTTAAAAATAATTGACATTTCTGCAGTGGACATAAATGGTTTGAATATATACTTTATGACAGTAGCAAAATAAGTATTTTTTTACATTTGCATTTATGAGATCATAGCTTGTAAAATGATGCAAAATTTTGTTTTTGAGAGGTATCATGAAAAAGCTGAATTATTTCTGAAAAAATATTATATCGTTTTCCCCATATAACTAAAAAGTTATCAATGGGAATCATACATAAAGAGATGAATAGCAAAAATTCTGAAAATATGTCTGGCCAGCAAGGTACAAATAATTCCTCAAGCCTCTGGCACTAAAGAGGTGAATGCATTGAAGACATCTCTAGCATTAAAGAGATAAAAAGCTCCAAATATGTCAATGATATAAAAACATAAGTAGAACTGGACTAATATGGCTACAACAAATTATTCATTATTTTGAGGCTCTTTCTTCCCCCCATGGTGCAGTTGTTTTGATATAAAATTAGCTTATGAATATGGCTTCTTAATCATTAGACCAGTGGTTGCCAATCCATGCCTTCAGGGCTCACTAACAGGCCAGGATTAAAAGATTTCCTTGCTAGAACACAGGTGAGTTAATTAGAGGCTAAGTGAGTTTAATTAATTTCCATGTGATCTTCAAAAGGAAAGCCTCAAGTCATGCCCTGTTAGTGGGCCCTTAGGACATGGACTGGGAACCACTGCATTAGAATATAGCTTTTTATTACATTGGATGTTTTTTGAATAACTTATAAGCTGATGAAATTTTCTAAATCTGTTTGCAGATTGTGTGCATTGCTATTGTGTTAAGTACTTGTCCAACTATGTTATTGAATAACTCTGTAAATTAAATTTTGCTTTAATTTTGTTTATGACTCTTGAGCCACAAGAGTTTGTACAAACTGCTGTTGAATGATCTCTGCATAGCATCAGATGAAGCAGTAATATGATCAGTCATATCCCGGAAGATAACTTACATTTGCATTCGGTCACTCATAATTGATGGGGTCATTGTTTTCCCATCTATAACCCAGGCAGATTTAGAAAAGGTCAAACAATTAAACAACTATTTAATTCCTGCTATATAACAAACAAAATATGGTGTCTTGCTCCAAAAGTGTATTTGCCGGAATGTAACATACTAAAAGATGTTAGCCCCTTGTATATTAGCATTTAGTGAATCAAAATGTTGGAGACCTCAACAGGCTGTTCTTTTATATAATTGAGATGGACTGATATACACTTTATAATCTGCTCAAAATACTTCAAGGGAATCCTATCATCTCAAAACAATTTTTGGTGATTTTGATAGAGTTTCAAAATCCCCTTTATTTTTTAATAGGCATTTTTTTCTTTAGAAAACTTGTTTGAGTTATTTAGATTTATAGATTATGCTAATTAGGGCATGCAGATTTAGCAGTTGTAATACAATTTGTTTTGTGAATTAATATTGAGCTGCATTCTGTAACCCTTTGCAGGGCTATGTCAATGAGTGAATGCAGATATTGTACATGTGTTCATGTGTATGAAAATGAAAGGTGATGTTTGCAAGGAAGCGAAGTGGATGTCAGCATATGATTAAGCTAAGTGATAGATGATTATTAGTGACCAACCTACAGATGAGCACAATCTGTAGAATGCACATTTCTAAATTCTACTTTGAACTATCTGGAGAGACACTAGGTCTGTTATATTTGCATATTACTGTAAAGTGTTAAATATTTAACCAAAGGGTTCCCAAAATATTAAAAATTAAGATGGGTTCCATTTGGGGATTTGTTTACATTTGTAATTGAGAGTTCTGTACATGCATGGTTATTAAAAGTATATAATTTCCAAAATATTTAATTCAGCTCCTGATCTCTTAAATTCAGGAGCTTCAAAATTGTCCAACTGGGAACTGAAGTCTGAGGATCTAGATTGGCTGCAATGAAATGTCTGTTATTTCTGAATGTGGTGCTGTTCCAATTGCAGCACCAAACAACCCTGAAGTTTATTCCTAAAGGTTCTGGCCTGCTGTAGCTGGCATTGATTACAATACATTCTCCAGAAGAGGGTTTTTTTTCAGATAATTTTGTCACATTCAACATAAATGTATTGTAAACTTCAGTCACTTATACCTTTAAACTTTTTCAAAACGACCCTGTTATAGACTATAGCTGGTCACTTTCAGTTGAAACTCTGGCAAATGAAATAACCTTTTGTCCGCTATCTAAATTAGTAATCCAATGCTTCAAAGGAGAACATCCACACTCATCAGTTTCAAGCACCTCAAAACACACCTGCTCAAGGAGGCAGCTCAGTAACACTATCCTCTTTGTGCACACTGATAGTCACATCAGAATTCTTCTGCACTTCCTTCACTACACTTGGTATTTGCACTTATGATCCTCCTCCTACTGTCTCTTTATGTCATCATTAGTGATGAGCGAGCACCCCAATGCTCGGGTGTTCGGGTGCTCTGACCGAGCGCCCCCGGAGGCTCGAGTGCTCGGCCGAGCACCCGAGCCCCATTGAAGTCAATGGGAGGACTCGAGCATTACACCAGGCACCCCCTGCTCTGATGAGGGGAGGGTGCCTGGTCCATAGGAAAAGGGCAGAAAAGGATGGAAACACCACAGAAATGGTTCAGGGACAGCATAGGGAGGATGTCTGGATGCATCTTGGACTCCAACATCGCTGCTGGGAACGATCTTTCGCCCATAGTACGCCATTTTTACAGACTGACCGTAAAACACACAAAAAGGAAAATTAAAAAACGACTTTAGGCGAAAAATTGTTACCAAACAGTATTTGCTGTATATTTACTTGTATATCATCTGCAAATTCTGCAAAAAATTTCATCGGTTTTTCTGAAGTGAGGCCATGATTAAGAGGGAAATGTGCGCAAAGGCAAATTCTCCCAAAAATTTCCTAGATTTTTCTGAACTGGGGCCATGATTAAGAGGGAAACGTGCGCTGAGCC
Source organism: Rhinophrynus dorsalis (assembly GCA_037306005.1). Taxonomy (NCBI): domain Eukaryota; kingdom Metazoa; phylum Chordata; class Amphibia; order Anura; family Rhinophrynidae; genus Rhinophrynus; species Rhinophrynus dorsalis. Next base: position 132,994,550 of record CM074719.1, read on the forward strand.
GACCATCTAAAACATTATGGGTGAGGGTCTGCTGCGGAGCTGACCATCCTAAACATTATATGCGAAGGCCCGCTAGTGAGCTGACGCTATAAAACATTATATGAGAGGGCCCGCTAGAGAGCTGACCCAATAAAACATTATATGAGAAGGCCCGCTGGTGAGCTGACCTATATAAAAATTGTCAAACAGGGCCCGCTGGTGAGCTGGCCCTATATAAAAATTATATCACAGGGCATATGGAAGAGGAGGAGGAGGATGAGAAGATTAAGAGTCAACCATATACCCGTTTTTTGGGTGGAAGGGGTGAATGGGAATACAGAGTATTCCCATCATTGTAAATAACATATATAAAGTGAGTTTATGTTCCCCCGGGGCTTTCCTCCAGTGGAGTGGAGAAGTCAGGGGAAATCCAGGCCTTGTTCATTTTTATAAGTGTCAACCTATCAGCATTGTCGGTGGAAAGGCGGATACGCTTATCTGTTATGATGCCACCAGCAGCACTAAATACCCGCTCAGACAGAACGCTGGCGGCAGGGCAGGCCAGCACCTCCAAGGCGTAGAGTGCCAGTTCATACCACGTGTCCAGCTTGGACACCCAGTAGTTGTAAGGCACAGAGGGATCATTGAGGACGCTGACACGGTCTGCTACGTACTCCTTCACCATCTTCCAAAACTTTTCCCTCCTTGTGACACTAGGCTGCGCATCAGGGTGAGGGTGCTGGCGGGGTGTCATGAAGGTGTCCCACGCCTTGGAGAGTGTTGCCCTGCCTTTGTCGGAACTGCTGTGTGCTCCCCTTTTCTCCCCTTCTCGGTTGGCCAAGGTAGCACGTACTCTGCCGCCAGCGTTGTCAGATGGAAAATTTTGGAGCAATTTTTCGACAAGAACCTTCTGGTATTGCACCATTTTGCTTGTCCTCTCCACCGGAGGAATGAGAGATGAGAAATTCTCTTTGTAGCGGGGGTCCAGAAGGGTGAACACCCAGTAATCCGTGTTGTCTAAAATGCGTATAACGCGTGGGTCACGGGAAAGGCAGCCTAACATAAAGTCAGCCATGTGTGCCAGAGTACCAACAGGCAAGATTTCGCTGTCCTCACCAGGAGGATGACTCTCAATCTCCTCATCCTCTTCCTCCTCTTCTACCCACCCACGCTGAAGAGATGGAACTAAAGTTCCATGGCTACCCTCTGTAGCGGAGGCAACCGTGTCTTCCTCCTCCTCCTCCTCCTCCTCCGCCTCCTCCAATTGTCGCTGAGAAGACGAAGTGAGGGTGCTCTGGCTATCACCTTGTGTAAGCTCTTCCTCCCGCATTTCCACCTCTTCCACATGCAAAGCGTCAGTTTTAATTGTGAGCAGCGAGCGTTTCAGTAGACACAGAAGTGGGATGGTTACACTGATAATAGCGTTATCGCCGCTCACCATCTGTGTCGATTCCTCAAAATTGCGTAAAACCTCACAGAGGTCTGACATCCATTCCCACTCCTCACTTCTGATTACAGGAAGTTGAACGGAGAGGCGACGACCGTGTAACAGCTGGTACTCCACTACTGCCCTCTGCTGCTCACAAAGCCGGGCCAACATGTGTAAGGTGGAGTTCCAGCGCGTGCTCACGTCACACAGCAGCCGGTGAGCTGGCAATTGTAAGCGCTGCTGCAGCTTCAACAGGCCGGCCGAAGCTGTAGATGACTTACGGAAATGTGCACACACGCGGCGCACCTTGGTCAAGAGATCATGCACATTGGGGTAGGTTTTTAGAAATCGCTGAACCACTAAATTAAATACATGCGCTAGGCATGGTACGTGTGTGAGCTTGCCGAGCTCCAAAGCCGCCACCAAGTTACGCCCATTATCACACACAACCATGCCTGGTTGCAGGTTGAGTGGCGAGAGCCACTGCTCGGTCTGGTGACTAATCCCCTGCAACAGCTCTGAGGCCGTGTGCTGTTTGTCCCCAAGGCAGATCAGCTTCAGCACGGCCTGTTGACGCTTCCCCACTGCAGTGCTACACTGCTTCCAGCTACTGGCTGATGGGGGAGTGGCGCTGCGTGTAGAGAATTCGGAGGTGGAAACGGAGGAGGAGGAGCCAATAACGTAGGTGCTGGCGGAAACCCTGATGGAGGTAGGGCCCGCAATCCTCGGCGTGGGTAGCGCCCGTGCCATCCCAGGGTCCGAGTCGCTCCCAGCCTCCACGACATTCACCCAGTGTGCCGTCAGGGAAATGTAGCGTCCCTGGCCACAAGCACTTGTCCATGTGTCAGTCGTTAAGTGGACCTTCCCAGTAACTGCGTTGGTCAGGGCACGGGTGATGTTACGGGACACATGGTGGTGTAAGGCGGGAACGGCACACCGGGAAAAGTAGTGGCAGCTGGGGACTGCGTACCGAGGGACAGCTGCTGCCATCAGGCTGCGGAAGGACTCAGTCTCCACAAGCCTAAATGGCAGCATTTCGATGGCCAGTAATTTGGAAAGGTGTGAGGTTAGTGCTATGGCCTGTGGGTGGGTGGCTGGGTATTTTCGCTTGCGCTCAAATGCCTGGGGTAACGACATTTGGACGCTGTGCTGGGACAGGGAAGTGGATGTGGTCGCTGATGGTGCTTCAGATGGTACAGGTGCAGGGCGGGAGGTATGCGGGCCTGCGCCTTCGACAGGCGATTGGCCGGCACCGAAAAAAAGGGAAGAGGAGGCAGTGGTGTGGCCTGCAGACACAGATGGGCGATCCAGGCGTTCCTCCCACTTATTACGGTGCTTGGATGCCATGTGTCGGATCATGCTGGTGGTGGTGAGGTTTCTAGTGTTCATGCCTCGGCTCATTCTGGTGTGGCACAGGTTGCAAACTACAATTCTTTTGTCGTCCGCACTTTCCTTAAAAAAACGCCATACCGCGGAACACCTACCCCTTGGCAAGGGAGATTTACGCAAGGGGGTGCTCCATGGAACATTTGCGGGCCGTTTTGGTGCGGTCCGCCTTCTTTCTGTAGCCACACCACTGCCTCTTCCAGCCTGTTGCGGTGCTGCAGATGGCTCACCCTCAGGACTGCTGTCATCGCTCGGCTCTACACCTTCCCAGGTGGGGTCAGTCACCTCATCGTCCACCAAGTCCTCCTCCACTTCCTCACTCTGATCATCCTCCTCATGTCTTGATCCCACCACATACTCAGTCATTGACAACTGTATAACATCCTCCTCAACAAGGTCTTGAGACAGTAATAGTGGTTGATTTAATGGCAACTGTGTCTCATCATCATCATCATCATCCACTACTTCCTTTGACCTTAAATGCCGTTCACATCTGTCATCTTCTTGTGATTGGGTACCCTCTAGAGGTTGTGAATCAGGGCATAAGATGTCATGTTCCTCTGCAAGCGTGCTTGGAGAGAGGGTCAAATGAAGGATTGGTGATGAGACGAGCTCCTCACTATATCCCAGTGTGGGATCACTTCTTTGACCAGACCGTCTATGGTGGGAGGAAGGATGATCAGAGTGAGGATTATGTTGACCAGACTCTTGGCTACTGAGAGTGGACTTGGTGGAAGACAGGGTGGTGCTTAACCGACTGGAAGCAGTATCAGCTGACATCCAACCGACCACCTGTTCGCAGTGGTCGGACCTCGAGAGTGATGTCCTGCAACGCCCTGTAAAATGAGACATGAAGCTAGGTATGGTGGATGTCTTTCTTTCTTGTGCTCTGGCACCAGGCACAGTTTCTCCGCGTCCTGACCCGCGCCCTGAACTATCAGGATCACGTCCACTTCCCCGTCCCTTTTTACCCGCCTTCTTCATCTTACACGGAATATGTGACTTTGATTTTTGAGTTTGAAGACTTAACAGTATTTCTTCCTATTCTGCAACTGTGCAGAGTACACAGAATAGGCTGCTAAACTGCGGCGAAGCACACTGAATGGAATATGTGACTTTGATATTTGAGTTTGAAGACTTAACAGTATTTCTTCCTATTCTGCAACTGTGCAGAGTACACAGAATATGCTGCTAAACTGCGGTGACGCACACTGAATGGAATATGTGACTTTGATATTTGAGTTTGAAGACTTAACAGTATTTCTTCCTATTCTGCAACTGTGCAGAGTACACAGAATATGCTGCTAAACTGCGGTGACGCACACTGAATGGAATATGTGACTTTGATATATGAGTTTGAAGACTTAACAGTATTTCTTCCTATTCTGCAACTGTGCAGAGTACACAGAATAGGCTGCTAAACTGCGGCGAAGCACACTGAATGGAATATGTGACTTTGATATTTGAGTTTGAAGACTTAACAGTATTTCTTCCTATTCTGCAACTGTGCAGAGTACACAGAATAGGCTGCTAAACTGCGGTGACGCACACTGAATGGAATATGTGACTTTGATATTTGAGTTTGAAGACTTAACAGTATTTCTTCCTATTCTGCAACTGTGCAGAGTACACAGAATAGGCTGCTAAACTGCGGCGAAGCACACTGAATGGAATATGTGACTTTGATATTTGAGTTTGAAGACTTAACAGTATTTCTTCCTATTCTGCAACTGTGCAGAGTACACAGAATATGCTGCTAAACTGCGGTGACGCACACTGAATGGAATATGTGACTTTGATATTTGAGTTTGAAGACTTAACAGTATTTCTTCCTATTCTGCAACTGTGCAGAGTACACAGAATATGCTGCTAAACTGCGGTGACGCACACTGAATGGAATATGTGACTTTGATATTTGAGTTTGAAGACTTAACAGTATTTCTTCCTATTCTGCAACTGTGCAGAGTACACAGAATATGCTGCTAAACTGCGGTGACGCACACTGAATGTAATATGTGACTTTGATATTTGAGTTTGAAGACTTAACAGTATTTCTTCCTATTCTGCAACTGTGCAGAGTACACAGAATATGCTGCTAAACTGCGGCGAAGCACACTGAATGGAATATGTGACTTTGATATTTTAGTTTGAAGACTTAACAGAATATGCTCTAATCTGCAACTTTGCACACTAAACAGAATGTGCTCTAATCTGCAACTTTGCACACTAAACAGAATGTGCTCTAATCTGCAACTTTGCACACTAAACAGAATGTGCTCTAATCTGCAACTTTGCACACTAAACAGAATGTGCTCTAATCTGCAATTTTGCACACTAAACAGAATATATGAAATTTTTTTTTGTTTGTTTTTTTCCCCCCACACAAAATAAACTGCTGCCCCCACACACAGTAGTCCTAAAAAGGACTTTTGGTTCTTTTTTTTTCACAAATTTGCTTTTTTTCTCCCTACACTGACTTTCCCTTCCTATCCTCATCTCTCCCTGGCTAAGACTGAGCCGAACTCGCTGGTCCGGTGCTATACAGCACCAGACCACGGGTTCTGGCCAGCCAATCAGTGTAATGCCAGCAGCCAACATGGCTGCTGGCATTACACTGATGTCAGAGCCTCCCTGCACGTTTATTGGCTGCGCAGCAGCCGCAAAACGTGCGGGGAGGAGACCCGAACATGGCGGGCGAGCACATGCGGTACTCGTACGAGTACCGCCATGTGCCGAGCAGAGCGATGCTCGAGCCGATCCGAGCATCGGCCGAGCATGCTCGCTCAACACTAGTCATCATGAATTCTAATTAGATTGTAAGCTCCTTGGGGCAGGGTACCGTTCCCAGTGTATGATTCTATTACTGCACTTTCTCCACAAATAATGCAATGATTGCACTTTATCCTAATGCTCTTAACCCAGTTCTGTATTTTTGTATTGTATTGTACCATTTTAACTTCTGTAAAGCTCTGTGTACATGTATGGAGCTATATAAATAAAGATACATACATACATATACATACATCAGTTAAAGGAGAATGCAGATGTACCAAACTGCTGCATGAATGACTCCTATCTAGGTCTTTCTGTTAAACAAATTAAGAACTATGTATTCCAGCACCTATAGTTCCTTTTTAGATCCATGTCATAAAACAGTCATCAGAGTAAAATCAAACCTTATAGAGGTAAACAGAGAAGAAACGAACACTTACAGGTCTATTATTAAGTTAAACATGCCCAACCTTGCCTTTGCTCCCCGACCTTAACAAAAAGCAATCTGCATTGCAGAACGCACCACACACACCTGCTGTCTTAGCAGGAAAACCTTTAACTTGTTTAACTTTAATCTTGAAATACATACAAAACCTACATTTCAGTGGGAAAATGGGGGTTACAGTTTATTAAGGCCTACTTAACTATTTATTCCCTTGGATCACCCTACATAATGTGGAGCTCCTGAGCCATGGCTTCCCGGCATGGAAACTGCAAGACCCTCAAAACCCCAGTCATGGCAGCTACCCGAGTGAGGGACCTTTTATTAGATGTTCTTTGTCCAACTCTGGCCACCATCCATGGCAGTTTGCCACTGTTTTGTGACTGACAAAACCATTTTCTCTGCAGAACACACTAGTTGTAGAACCAGTGAATGCCCTTAACTGAACCAAAGCATTCAGGCATGTCACACAGGCACACTTTTCAGGAGAGCCACATGCCACCATGGAAAAATGAGTAAATACTATAGAGGACCTCCTTTAGCCCATTTTCCAAGCAGGGACAAAACTATGGATATTTCTTTATTAAACTTACCCAAACCCTTTTCTGGTAGGTTTACACCATCTATCCTATACAACCTGCTGATCTTTAACACTAATTCAGCATGCTGAATGGTATAAACCCTACAAGAATGCTTACATTGCCTCATGGCCTGGTTTACCTTCCACCTAGATTTTTCAACAGCTGGAGTGGACATGGTACACCACACCACCCATCTGGCTACCATGTTTTGACCAAATCAAACTTGCCTTGGTGTGAGAGATATAATTTGAGCTCAGGTGTCCTGAATATCCAAAATAAGGTGGGCTGATTTCAGGAACGTAATGTCATCCCACCTGTATGAAGCACTAAATTGTCAGAATCTCCCCAACTCTTTTGTCTCTTTATTTATAAAGGTAGCACATTACTCCATCGTAGCCCTCTCTTACCAACCCTCCTGACTTTCATGCACTCCTGTGGTATCCCTAATTGCCACCCAAAGGGCTGGCTGCTTTGTGCTCTCCAGCCCAATACACAACTAAACATCAATGAGTCTGATATATTTTTTTATAATTGCCGCTGCTCACTGCACTTGCCTGGCTGCTTCAGATGTTGGACCTATTTTAAATAAGTGTCTGCTGTACAGAGTAGGATCAACTCCCAGTATGGCTGTTACCTTCTTTAGTACTGTCTTGAATTGATATATTGACAGGGCTGAGCCATCCTAATGCCGCAGAAATGGTACTGTCCCAGAAGGTCTGATCTGTATGAAATACTTTACTGTTCTCACTGGGCAAATAGATTATGTCCCTTCTGTTGTGGTCACCACTGACCATATGCTCCCTGATCTGTTTTAGATTTAGCAATGAAACAGCACACTAAACATCGGAATGTATGGTGGAATGTCAATAAAAATGCAGCTGCAAAGAGCTTCACCTTATGCATACTTACACACAGTTTAGGGTAGGGTTGCACTAATGCCCTCAAAAGAGCTTGATATATGGGCCTCCGCTTATCCTTGCTCTGGGATGCTTGCCTTGCTCAGCCTTTAAGAATGTGCCTCACACTGGAAACCTGGCTATCCTTAGATATTTGACAAATCTTAACACCTGAAATTTGGGGTTAAGATAACATATACATGGCTCCTTCAACTTACCCCAACACTTCAAAGTGCTGTAATACATCTCCCACGTTTTTGGATCCAGGGATTTTCTTATCAGGCCAAGCAATTTATTGATCAGGGTCTCCAACTGCCAGATTTCAGAAGGATAAATAGCACTATTAGGGTGGGCATTGGGAGCTAAAGACTGGTGGTGATGATGAAAATAGATGATTATTAGTGAATACCATGCTCAAAACACTGCTTGTTTGTTAATTCATCATGCCACAGTTCCAAGGAAACCACAAAAGGAAATAGCACCAGAAAGTAAATTGCATGTAAGGCCTACTGAGTTCCATTCCTGTGGCCATCTGGCTTCACATCACTGACCCTGAAAGTATGCCCCAAAATCCAAGCACCTAGCTGTGTCTGTATTAGAACTGGATATCTCGGATGTACTGGCCAGGGTAAGCCCATACCCTTATTCCATTCAAGTTTTGTAGGAAGGCATCCCACACCTTCAGGTCCTCCCTTAGTGGTACTGTCAAACTGATTTTTAAATAGCACTTATCCAACCTGCAGCTAAACACATGCCCCATGGGAATTACACTATGTGTAAAATCAAGCAACCCCCAGCAGAGAATGTAATTCACACAATGTAACCTTATCCCGGGCAAATGCTTGTGCTACCTCTGCCTAGCCTTATCCACCTCATCCCAACTACCTGGGACACCGTGTCAATTTCTGTACCCAAAAAAGTTAAGCATGTAGTGGCAAGTTTTGTCACCAGCTACAAGCCTCAAAATTCCAAAACATTTCCTGCTCTGTGCAGAGTAGCTGATCACACTGGGGAGAAGATGGAGGGCCTGTTGTCAGGAAATGGTTACATATTTAGAAAACCAGTATGGTTTTTCTAAATTTCTTCTTATATCCTTATGTTTAAATGATCTCATTTACAAGTTGGGGGTGGAAATATTTTAGTGAAGTGTTATGGAAATTTACAACTAAGTTGTAAACACATAGTCTAGGAAATACTCACAATCTGATGAGAGATTCTAGGGAGGCTGACAGCTGGATATGACGTATGGTACTCGTCAAATACCCCAATGGTTACAAATCATACAGTTCATCTGTCAATATGTACAAAATCATAATTTGGAATTAGTGCACCATCTTCAGGAATAATAGAAATATTGCTAGAAGAATTCCAAAATCTCAAAAGAATGTAATTTTAGGTTTGACCAATCAGAGAGTCCAGATAATTTAGTCTGACATCATATTATAATGATATGGTTAATCATCCAATCAGAAGAGGGTGGGTAGTCACTTTCTCATAAAGGGATTTTTCCTTATAAAATGTTTAGACCTAAGATAGCTCTGTCGTTTGGTGCTGACATCCTTGAAGTGTTCTGGTCATCCAGGCCCAAGGAAATTCTAAGAAATCTACGCTAATTGTCTGGTAATTATATTATATTAATTCTGTAAAGCCCTAAGAACTATATATATATTTCACTCTACATTTGAGAAAAAATAGTTTCTAATGCAAAATAGTTTTTACTATATGTTATAAAAATCGAAGAACAGGACAAAAGATTGGAGAGCATACAAAATGTACAGTGAGGGAAAAAATTATTTGATCCCCTGCTGATTTTCTACGTTTGCCCACTGACAAAGAAATGATCAGTCTATAATTTTAATGGTAGGTTTATTTGAACAGTGAGAGACAGAATAACAACAAAAAAATCCAGAAAAACACATTTCAAAAAAGTTATAAATTGATTTGCATTTTACTGAGTGAAATAAGTATTTGACCTCTTTGCAAAACATGACTTATTACTTGTTGGCAAAACCCTTGTTGGCGATCACAGAGGTCTGGCGTTTCTTGTAGTTGGCCACCAGGTTTGCACACATCTCAGACAGGATTTTGTCCCACTCATCTTTGCAGATCCTCTCCAAGTCCTTAAGGTTTCCAGGCTGACGTTTGGCAACTCAAACCTTCAGCTCTCTTCACAGATTTTTTTGGGGATTAAGGTCTGGAGACTGGCTAAGCCACTTCAGGACCTTAATGTGCTTCTTCTTGAGCCATTCTTTGTTTCCTTGGCTGTGTGTTTTGGGTCATTGTCATGCTGGAATACCTATCCACCACACATTTTCAATGCCCTGGCTGAGGGAAAGAAGTTCTCACCCAAGATTTGATGGTACATGGCTCCATCCATCGTCCCTTTTATGCGGTGAAGTTGTCCTGTCCCCCTAGCAGAAAAACACCCCAAAAGCATAATGTTTCCACGTCCATGTTTGATGGTGGGGATGGTGTTCTTGGGGTCATAAGCAGTATTCCTTCTATTGCAAACACGGTGAGCTGAGTTGATGCCAAAGAGCTCGATTTTGGTCTCATCTGACACTTTCACCCAGTTCTCCTCTGAGGATAATACGTAGTAAGTTTGTTTTTACACCACAACATCATTCAACATTAATCCACCCTTCCCACCAATGTATCCACATCCTTCAGATGAGAAAAAACTTGCACTGAGTTAGTTTATATAATTTTATGGCATCAAAAGCTTTGAGACACTGCTTTCTATACTCACTTCCAGGTTATTAATAAATAAATTAAATGCCCCTTTGGATGAAAGAGGTTTCCAATACATAAATGCACTGAAAAAAGGGGGTAAAAATGGCTGAACCCTAGGGCATGCCTCTCACAACTTTTGAGCATCTTGAAAAGGTTCTGTTACTAACAGTATAGCATTATGTCACATACCAGTGGCAAAAGTTCTGTGTTTACAGAAGCATAACTATAAATATGGCCCTGCTTTTTTATTTATTAAATACAATATTTCACATATGTTACAAGCCAGTAAGAAAACATACTTTATGACTGTACTATGCAATTATTCTAGTGCAAAATAGATGGAAAGTTTTATTTGGGCCTTAGCTTGCACTTGAATGTGGATTTTTCTAAATTAATGCATTTTGCAGCTAAGTTTGTTACTCATTGAAACAGCACCTGATGGTAACTTGTAAACTTTTATAAGCCATGTTACTTCATGCACCTGCCTCACTACCTCTCCTGCTGGTAATATTTTCCAGTCCACTGCAGATTTTATGTTTTTTTCTGTAGCAGAGAGTAAATAGCAAAACTGAATTTATTAAATCTCTGAGTTGTTTTCTTATGCCTATAAGGATTATGCTTGGATTCATGACAATAGTGGTTGCTCATTATAAATGAACCATGGTGCCTTACGAGGAAAGCATATCTGGAGTAATTCTGGGAAAAACAACTGTACAACAGGGGACATTTAAAATGACTAAAAGGGCTTAATGAGTCTTTTAATTCCTTGAAAGCTAGAGTTCTCTGATGCATTGCTTTACAATGCATTGGATGCCTCCCTGGCAGTCAAGGGGGTTAAAACCCCACTTAAATTAGTGGAATTGTTTATTTCCCTCATTGGTGCTGATGATTTGCTTTCTGCATGAGGACCTAAGACCTTACTCACCAAACATACAACGAGCAATACTAGAGGAAACACAATGTATGATGGGGGGGGGGATAAGGAGTCCCACTGATTTAAATGTGGCTGTTAAACCATTGAATGCTAGAGTGATGTTCAAAGGTATAGTAACACAATATGTAAATAAATATATTTTGTAGGGTTTGTCCTCATGAGTAAAGCAAGGGTACTCTCTTCACTGAGAGATATTATTCAAATGTTTTTGCAGCTCCAATGTGAATTATTTTGGGTGCAGTATCTCAGTGGTCTGAAATTGTACAGTGATGCTGTTCTTACAACATCCTATGGAGATTTATAGTCAACTGACAAGAGTTGTCCATAGGATGATGTAGTTACAGCGCCAATGTACAATTTCAGACCACTGAAATACTGCACCTAAAAAATTAAAGCTTGAGCTGCAATAGCTTTTGAGTAAAAAAAACTCTCAGCAGTGGAAGTATCCTTGTTTTACACACAAGGATTAACCCTGCAATATATATTTTTTTACCTATTAAGTGTTACTATCCTTTTAAAATATTGTGAATCAATGCATTGGAAACCTCTTTAGCATTAAAGACACTAAAAGCCCAAGCTTAATCACTGTAATTTGGGAATTTACTCCCTGTGGTGCAGTTCCTCTGTTCCCGCCAAAAGAAAAAATATGAATTACTTAAAGAAGCAGTAAACTTTTTTTTATGAAAACCTATATATTATAGAGATTTTCCTACTGAGTAACACAAGGGCACTTCCACTGTTGTCAGATGTTTTATTCAAATGTTATAAAAGTTCAAATAATCAGGAAGTGAATTTACTTTGTTTACTTCCTGAATGTTCTAACTGATGAACTGACTTTGCAGTTTCCATCACATTCTATGGAGAACTGTAAGTCACTGACTTTCCTCTTCATTAGAATGAAACTGGATAACTAATTAGAATTTTACCACTAGATGGCACTGCTAATGTAAAAAAACAGGGGGTTAAACAGTAATAATTCTGGAAATATGCATCTCTCAGCTGTAAGACTACCATTATTTTACTCAACAGGAAACACCCTACAATATATATTTTTTCATAACAAAAGTTTACTGCTCCTTTAAACATAATATGGAAGGATGGTGGTCTGAAGCATACAGAAGAGCCATGGGACCAAGAGAAAAAAATACATTTTCACTTTTAAGCTCAAAATCTTGACTTTTAAAGTAAAAATTCTGACTTTAGTACTTTTCCATTGAGGCAAAGTACAATAATCACTAGAAGGAAATGTTTGAAAATTGTGTTTTTTTACCTTGAAGACTGACAAGAGTATAAATCCATATGATATACATATGGCCCATAATCATTTAATTTTCTAGGCTTTTGGTTTACAAAGGGACACTAATGCTAAATGTTATTAACGTGCTTTCTTTCACAATAATCTTTTTTACAGTTTTTGTTATCATCACAATTTATACAGTTTCTTGCTGGATTACCAAGAATATGACAGAAACTAAAGCTAGCATAGAAAATGTTAATTAACATCTTGCATGCTTTGCAATGAGCTGGAAATGTACTCTGACCTCTAATTGGTGCCTTCTGTCTTACATGATTCCTTCTGACACCAATCAGATCAGAAAAATGAGTGAGAGTTATGAAACTGGAGTAATAAAGAAATTGTCTGTAAAATTGTCTCAAAGCAACATAAGGATATGTGTAAACATTTAATGACATTTTTGCTAAGTACCAGACTTGTGCACGGGCAAAATTTTCGGTAAAATTCGAATTCGGACTAATTTTTTTTTTCTAATTCGGATGATCCTAATTTCGGACCGGGCCTATTCGATTCGGACGAAATTCTGATCCATTCGAATTATTCGGCCGAATTTAACATGGGTTAAATTATAGCAGTGCGCCTCCGTGCACGCTGCTATCATTCTTTGCAGACAGGGTGTGCATTTAGAAAAAGATCCATCCCAAAAACGGACATTGTCGTACATTGCCAGTCTGTGTATGTCACCTCTACTCCACCATGGGATGCCAGTCACAATGCAAACGTCGAACATCGAGAACCCATGCCTGTCATTCAATTTAGCATATTCGAACATCGAAACCCCATGCCTGTCCTTCAATATAGCATATGTTCGAACATTGAAACCCCATGCCTGTCCTTCAATATAGCATATGCTCGAACATCGAAAACCCATGCCTGTCACATCCTACTCAACATAAGTGGTCGACTCGAACATGGACAAACTACATGTCACATTCTATGTTAGTACATGGGTAAAGATTAAGGTTTCATTTTCTGGTACCAGCCTCCTACCCTACTGTCCCTTTTAAAACCCAAATTCCTCTCTCTCGTTTTCCTATCCTGATTTCCCCTCATATCAGATACCTCTATGTGCATATACATTGTAGTGTTTCATACTACATCAAGAATAAACATCAAGGATTGTAATGTGATAGATGTAATGTGTTAAAAAGAAAAATTGAGACATTCTGTTGTGAACAAACTGCAACACAGGGGAGAAATAAAACAAAAATGCTTGACATCTATTCTGAAGAGGGGTCCACAGCATTGTTTTAGTATAGCAATATCACCGTTTTCCGTGAGTGTGCAATACAGGGCTCTACGGTAATTGCTGGGCATTTCCCAATGTCATAATCAGGGGATGATGGGAGTTGTATTCTAACTACTGTTAGGAAACACATAAGTGATGCACATTCATCTCCCACCTAGAAATTATTTACACACGAGGCAACTCCCCCAAGTAATACTAGCCCCTTTCCAAGTGAAAGGACTTCCAGAAAGGCTTCAGGTCTCTTAGTGACTCACCTGTTATTGCCAGTCAGCGGGACCCGGAGAGTAGGAGGGGGTGATGCTATGGCTGCAGATTAAGTCTGGCACGGTGCTCTTAGTTGGTCACTCGTCACAATGTTGAAGCTCAGCCCGGACAGCACCTTCTGGGTGGAGACACCTCACAGCAGTCCTGTTCAGGACACATCATGCACTGTTGTGCACTCATACTAGGGATCCCAAATGTTTAGACTCATTTCGTACAGGGGGCACCCTCCTATATTTGTAAAACCTCTCTAGCAAATCTGGGACGGTAGACCTATTTACTCAAGTCTTGACTTTAGGTGGGCAATAAACAATACAAAATAGGCATAATGTTTCACTATCACATAATTCACGTCACTGAAGCAGCCAACAGGCATCGCCACTGAGTGAGCATAGGGCTGCCCGGCTGCTGACAGTCACACTGATGGGACACCCTGCAACACAGAACTGGCGGAAGAGCACAAAATAAACATGCTATGGGACGGCAAATTGCCGCCCCTGTCAAAGTGCCGCCTGGGTCCATGGACCCACTGGGACCCGTGTAAGGGCCGGCCCTGTATTCGAACAAATACCTAATATTTTTTTATATTTTGCACAGGAACAAATATTACTTGCTCTTGCAGTGGCAATAACTGGAACTAATGCTGGCTGCCTACCTATGCCTAGCCTAATGCTACCTGCCTGCCTACAAAACAACTGTACACTCTCTAATCTCTTCTCTCTCTGAGCTCCAACAACGCAATGAGGAAATGCAGGCTGTCTGTCTGTGTGACTGTGTCATTAGTCCAACCCCCATCATGAAACGAAGAAGGCTATTCGAATACAGACAAAAGAGGGAAGTAGTGCATGAAACGGAGAATGGAATTGGACTAGAGACATGGAGGGAAAATTATGGAGGGAAAGTAATTGAGCGCGCACAGGAAGTACAAAAAAGTCCTGGTCAAAAGTAGTCAAAACTTTTGGAAATGTGTCGATTGCCGAAACTTCCGAAAGTTTCGACGAATTTCGGACCTGGGCTGTTCGGAGTCGGATCATTTTTTCCGAATGACCCTTGAGTTTCGGATTGGCCGAATGTCTCCGAATGACCCCATTTTCGATGAAATCCGAATGTCTCCGAATGAATTCGCACATGTCTACTAAGTACTAACTTCAGTCAGTTGAGGAATTGCCATAATCTTTATATAAAAGACTGCTGTGTGCCTGGCAAACATATCCAGGGGTGGTAGCAAGGAGGAGTTATTCAAATCTACTCTATACTGATTGTCTCATTGGTCCAACCATGGCGGAGTGATTTTGATAGGAGTTGCCAGGGGTGCTATGTCCCCTGTGGAGCGTTTCCTTCTGAATAAAAGAAGGTATTCACATTGTTAAAGTTATACTAGTGTTTTTCGCTCAAGAAACAAAGATCAAGGGAGCTTATTTCCTTAAAGTTCAAACTGACAGAAGTGATAAGCTGTTACTATCACATTCTACATAGAATTGTTATCAGTGACTCACCTCTCCCATATAATGCAACAAAATAACTACCTGAAATGTGGCAACTCGAGGGCAATGTGTTAAAAACAAAAGTTTAAATTGCAACAACTCTGGAAGGATGCACCTCCCAGCAATATTGCATTCTGTCCGCTTTCTAGCCCCAAACTTAACATATAATATAAAAAAAAAGTGAAGATGAAAAAATAAAAACTATAGGCAATTTTACTTCACCTATTTTGCACTTGAAGCATATGTAAAGTCAAAATAGAGGGTTATTGTTCCTTTAACAACTAAGTAATGTGAGTCTATACAGATCCATAGCAAATAATACATGTTTCTTGCTAACTAGCCACCTACATTGCTTAATTGAACATTTCAAACCACTATGCAAAATGTCTCGATAAACAGAAGAGCCCACACATTTGTTCCTGGCTTCTCTCCTATTATTTTTGTTCACAAGAAAGGCTCATGATTTCATCAGATGTTTAGTTCCAATCCTTTGTAATTTCTTTATACAGAGACTTCTACAATATCCATATATTGACATGTATTCAAATGATTAGTTAATACGGCATTCATAAAAATATTTGTAATTTATATTGATAATACCCCTTGATCTAGTTCAGGGATAGGAAAACGTTGGCTTTCTGACTGCTGGAGACAATCCCCATCATTTCCAACTAACTGATAGCAGTTGTACTTCACAACAGGTAGAGAGATAAAGGTTACCTACCCCTTAACTAGCACGGTCCTAATGAGATCTCACTTGTGTTCAATACATTGTGATGCACTGTATCCCTGGACTTTAACACTTTGAGTGCCAGAGAGATATGAAATGTATTGCAAAACACCCAAAGGGTTCAAAGAAGTGTGGGGGGGGCAGTTCCTTGAAAGAAAAGAAATCAATATATTTTTAAAGTTAATCATAAGGTTTGCCAGATTTCATTTGAATTATGTAATAACTATCAATAGCACCAAGCTTTGGAGGAGTCCATCTGCTATCTGGCTGTTTTGAACTGCTCTTGTAGCTTCTGTGCATGATTTTTTCTTCTCTAGCCAAGAGCTTTCTTTGGCAATAACCTGTACCTTCTGGAGTGTTTTGGCCTCGTGCATTGGATAACAGTAACAGTGTGTTATAGTAACATTCTATGTAAAGGCAGCACATGTAATTAGTGGCAAGTTTTAACCCTATGTTTGCATTACACAACACTCTGACATTCAAAAACTTAACTCTATTCTCTCTTAAAGTTTACATGATTTAATGATAACCCTTTTGGGTGCTAGCATGGTCCCCAATACATTATGAAGTAGTGAGATGGAGTGAGTAGTGAGATGGAGACCTCTTAGCTTTATAGGGTTGTATCAGAACTACACATGAGTACAAATGCATGAAGTTAAAATACATTGCACCCAAATACATTTATTACCTTAGTTTATCTTAAATTTAACTGTATAAGTTAGGAGAATTCAGCAGTATATGGCCATGTGACATGCAATTCTGCCAGACACCAACAGGGATTCATGAGCTCATGAAGACTGTGGCTAACATATAGTCCATCTTGTGCATGTATTCTGATGATTATCACTATCATCATCAGCCATTGTTGATCCACTGCAGGATGAAGTCTGCCTCAGTAAGTTTCCAGCAACTTTAGTCTTGTGCTTTTTGTAGACACTGTGTACCAATAAATTTGATATTTTCTTTTACCCATCTTGTCTTTGGTCTGCTTTGTGGAGTCCATTTCAAAATTTCTTTGCTCATTATATATGTGTGTTTGTGTGAGAGAGAAAGAGAGAGAGAGAGAAAAAGAAAGCACTTGTTCAGTACTGGTCCAGGGTGCTGCCAGGCTACCAGCAGTGGTCAATGATGCTGCTGAGAACCCAGCAGAGGTTAAGGGTCTTGTCACATACCAACCAGAGGTCCAGAGTACTACCAAGAGCCCAGCAGTGGTCAAGAGTCCTGCCAAGATCCCAGCACAGGTCAAGGGTGCTGCCAATAGATCATCAGCATTCCAAGGTCTGACAAAGAACCCAACAGCACACAAGAGTCCTTACAACTTTACTGCTAGTCACATCAGTGCATCCCCAGCCCTGAACAAGTCACTTTTTACCCCAATAAATACATATTAAGTATTAAAGTGCAGGCTCACTTTAATGCTGCTTCATTTTCTCATTGTGTGTGCAGTAAGCAGAGTAAGGTGGTGGGATTAAAGCTTGCAAAGTGAGTACACTTGAAGGCTGGAGCCTGGACATTATTAAATATTTTACTTTTAGTTCCATTGATTTAGGCTGCATCCCAAATAAATACACATATTGATTACTATGTTTACTATGAAAACCCAAAGGGTTAAAACTAACAAGCTTCATTTAAACTCTGAACGTGCCAGAGGGGTATGCAGTCCATTTCTTTGAAATGAACTGCACAGCTCTCTGGCACTCAAAGGGTTAGGTGCAGACTCACTATAACACTGCTCCATTTTCTCAGTGTGTGCACTAAAGCTGGCAAAGCAAGCACACTTGGAGGCTGGACATCATTAGATTAGTAATATGTACCTGCTGGCTGCTCTTCTCTCCATCCTCACCCTTGTGCTACTTCATGGCAGCATGTGAAGATACAGTAATTTATTATGGCTATGCCCGGTCTCTTCCTCATGTAATGTGCCAATAATGGGGATAGGTGGGCCATTAAAAATATTTAGCCAATAAGGTTACTAATGTGATTATTATCTATATCTCCTTCTTGGTCCTCAGACATGGGCGGTCTAATTATTAATATGGTGGATGTCCGTATGACCTGGGGTGGTGAAGCAATGTAGTAATTTTGTGGTTCAATTTGAATTTTAAATGATTTGGTTGCTTCTAGTTAGTTTTGCCTGAGAGGTCAGAGCATGTGTTTATTGATGGGAAGTTGCATTTTCTCCTCTCTGGTAGCCATAGGGTAATGATGGGGTTAATGTGATAAATATGGGGAGGATAAGTTGTCCAATAGATTAATGGCAAGTTGGAGCAGACAGCGTGTTCCTTTAAATCATTGGATAGTTTGTGTCGAACAATAAAGTAGGATCAACGGTTGGCAATTACGTTTCTTTTTAAATTGATTGAGTGATCATTAATCACTTCCTGTTCAAATACTGGAGCATTTATAGCTTTAAATGTACCTTGAAAAAGCCCCAAGGTTGGGAGAAACACATAGGTGGTGGTCGGAACCTGAGGGCTACATGCAGCAGCAGAAGGGCAATTCTTTGAATGTATTGTAAATGGCGTGAGATTGATATGAGAGTCAGCACTGAAGAGAAAAATTAAATACTATGCCATACATTGTGTGCAGTCTGGACCAACGGATTTGCTACTGAGAGACCACACAAGTGAGAGAGAGAGCGAAAAAGACCCACACGGTTCGGAAGCAAAGATCTGAAATGCCACCTGGATGTGGTGAGATCATTTTATGAACACTGTCAATCTGAGTCTGCAATTGGGTGATCATGATTGATTTCAGTGTGTGGTATAGAGAACTTTGTTAATATGGCTGTATGGTTTTGTTGAAGTATTAAAAATTTTACGAACATGTTATCTAATTGCCCAATATTATGAATGAAAAAAAACAGTACTGAGGAAATTATCTGGATTGTTGCAAACAGTGCGAATTTAAAGGACTAGATTAGACTTATCCACAGCTGTGGTTGCCCTATATTCTCTTAGAGCAAATGAATCCTCATTATTTGGTCAATATCTAGGACTGATACAACTGTGTATGCCGTGGATGTGGATGCCGGCATCTAGTGATCAGGCTCTATAGGTGTTTGTATTGTGTGTAGGGACATATATGGGAAGATTGCATAGAGATCACACCTTTATACATTCCCTATATTTTAGGAGCATGTTGTATTGTGGAGACCAGTATATGCATTAAAATGGTCCTTGTGATTGTGAAAGTGGGAGATGGAGAGAATCAGTGTGGGACTGATGAAAAGCCTGAGAGGTGAAAGTTATGATGGATGTCTTCTACTAGAAGGGTCTACAATGATATGTATGTGTAGTGTAGAAGATTTGTATTTACTGTTATGATTATCATTAACTTATAAAGCACTGGAAATTTGCAGATCTGTACAACTGGACAACTAATTACAAAGAGATGACACACTTAACATATGGATACAAAGAAGATGGCTAAATATAATACTTACAGGACTTTATTAAATTTAATTTATTATTCAATGTTTGTCTTTCAACATTACCAATAAAGTTGAGACTTTTCTTGTGGGTCAAATAGTGGATTTAAAGTGCCTCACTCGCTACTGAATAGGGTCTGTGGTTTTCATTGGGCATGGAACTGCAGACCCAACAGCCTCTAGTGTTCAATAGACTCAGAGTGGGAGAGGGGGTGAGACCAAGAGAAAGAGAGAAAGAAAGGAAGAGGTGGAGAGTGGGAGAGATACAGAGCAAAAGAAAAGGGGAGAAAGCAAGAATGGGAGAGTCAGAGCAGGGAGAAGAGGAGAGACAAAGTAAGAGAGAGTCTTGCCTGCTTATTAATCCTTTGAGTGCCTGCAAAGTATCCAGTGCATTACAATGCAATGTGTAGGAAACCTCCCTGGCATTCAAAGTGTTAACCCTGGATGGGAACCTGTTTGATTGGTTGATTATTGAAGTTAAGGACTCCTGCATTTTCCCAAGCATCACAATGATCCTTTTCCTGCGACCTGATTGGTTTAACAGCAAACAAAGCATTTGTTTCACAATCTGTATTTTGTGTATTTAAAATGTATATTTCATACAAATTCCAAATATAATCATTTTGCTTAACCTAACTCTAGCTTCCAAAGGGTTATTTCTTGGTTAATACATATACATCAGTTACTATTTCTGCAGTGAGATGTTTTTCATTGCACTTAATACATATTGATGATTTTGTTCCACTTTTGTCCCTACTGTATATTGTTTCCTTTTATAGCTCCCTTACCAGTGTTTGCATTGATCCATACTACAAACATATTCATTCGTGATGGCAAGCTGCTGTTTGTGACTCATTAATAATTGAGGGCACAGAATAAGCAAGTATGTACAACATGCCTGATGCGTGAGATTGGGTTCTGGTTTCCTCTGACAATGAGACTGGAATCTGAAACATCTCAGGCAAAGCAAATTCTGTTTTGCCTCCTTAGGGTCATATTCAGGCCTGGATTCCATTACAGGTGATACATTTATCAAGGGTTTTATCTACAAATGTCTCCATAGGCTCCAATGGTAATCTATCAGTTTAAGATAGTGATGGCAGTTTATCAATTGCAATGTTATCTAGGACTTAATAAGCTAAAAATATGCAATTCTGGAGCAATAGGAAAAAAAACCTACCCAAAGTCAAACTGATCTAAGTGACTCAATGCACTGGAGACATCTCTTACATTAACCCTTTGAGTGCCAGAGAGGTATGGAATGCATTGCAAAGCAATACATTCTGTACCCCTCTGGCACTCTAAGGGTGAAAGGAAGTCACATTTAAATAAAAGGGAATTTTAATTTTTCCCATATGGTATATTTGATTGGCTCCAAATCTGTTCATCTTTAGCTTATGAATATGACCCTTGGGATGAACAGCAACTAATTGAAAATGAAGCTGACTGAAAGTGTATTAGTTACCATTTTCTACTTCAAGTGGAATTATGCCTTAGTTGGATTAACAATAATTTAGTTAAGTGACTTTCACATTATTTATTTATTTTTTATTTAGAAAATGTTTTACCAGGAAGAATACATTGAGATTTCTCTCGTTTTCAAGTATGTCCTGGACAGTTTTCAGTAGAGGGTTGCATATTTACACAAATTGAGAAACACTATATACATTACATGTTATTAAATATACATACACATATTCATATGGAAATTTTAGAATTATAAACAGTTACACTCGGTTTTTAGATATAAAGAAGCATTTACTTTTAAGGATTTTAGACTGGGAGCAGATCTGGTTATTTCAGGCAGATTGTTCCAGGCCTTTGGAGCTCTGAAGGAGAAGGCGGCTCTTCCTGCTTCTTTCTTGTATTGTGGTATACGTAGCGAGTTGTTTGCGGTGGAGCGGAGGTTATACTTAGTATGGAGAGCAGGAGTGAGCATACTGCTCAGGTAGTGTGGTAGTTTTCCTGAGAAGTGGTTGTGCACTAAGCAAGAAAGATGAAGGGCACGTCTAGATTTGAGTGTTAACCAATTTAGTTCTTTTAACATATCACAGCGATGAGTAGTGTAATTACATTGGAGGCTAAAGCGGCATGTTGAATTATACAGGGTGTCAAGTTTACTAAGATGGATTTCTGGTGCTGGAGCATAAACTACATCACCATAGTCTATGACAGGCAGCAACATCTGTTGCACAATACGTTTTCTAACCTGGGGACTTAAACATGATTTGTGTCTAAAAAGAGCACTGATTTTGGGATAAAGCTTGGAGGTTAACTTGTCAATATGATGTCCAAAAGTGAGGCTGGGGTCAAGCCATATACCAAGATATTTGTAGGAGTCCACTGGGGCCAATTTACGATTAGACTCCGTTACAATGGATATGTGGGTATTGCCGAGATTACGCAGTTTATGCTTTGTGCCAAATATCATTGTGACAGTTTTGTCTGTGTTTAAGAACAGTTTGTTCCTTGCTATCCATCTTTCAACCTCGCAGAAATCATGTTGTAATATGGCCTCAAGGTGTGATATGTTTGAGTTTTTAGTATAGAGATTAGTGTCGTCTGCATACATGTGTACTGAAGATGATTTGCAAACCTTGGGCAGATCATTTATAAAAAGAGAAAACAGAAGAGGGCCGAGAATGGAGCCTTGAGGAACTCCACTTGTTACTTTGAGCGGAAGAGAGTCATTGCCAGCAACTGACACATACTGCATTCTGTCTGATAAATAGGATCGGAACCAGTTTAGAGAATTATTACCCAGTCCTGATCTTTGGAGTTTATTTATAAGAATATTATGGTCTACTGTGTCAAAGGCCTTGGCAAAATCTAGGAAAATGGCTCCTGTGAGGTCACCATTTTCCATGCCTGTCTGGATATCGTTGGTTACTTTTAGGAGGGCCGTGACTGTTGAGTGATTTGGTCGAAAGCCTGATTGAAGAGGGGTGAAAAAACTAGTCTGTTGGTAATATTTATTTAGTTGCACGTGTACACATTTCTCTAGGATTTTAGATAAAGTGGGGAGTAGGGATATTGGTCTGTAGTTTGATACTACATTTTTATCCCCACTTTTGTGGATAGGCACAACTCTAGCCACCTTCCAGGATTTGGGCATGTACCCTGTTGCCAAAGAGGTATTAATTAAAGAAGCAATCGGTTTGGCCATTACCATAGCACTGAGCTTTAATAGCATTGCTGGTAGTTTGTCAGGGCTAGATTGGCATTTCATTTTTGGATTGAGGAGGTGATCATATATTTCGCTTTCATTTACTGGCATGAAATTGAATTCATTTTCAGAACTGGACCGGGCAACAGGTGCCAGTGAATGTTCTGTAGATGGCTGAACTTCTGAGTTATCTTTGTTTTGTGTAATCAGGGTGGTGGTACATCCAATAAAGTAGCTGTTAAATGCATTGGCTATGTCTGTGGGGCATTGTATTGTTTCATTATCTATGATTATAGTTGATGGGTGAGTGTGATTAGGAGGGTTATAAAGGTTTTTAATAACCTTCCAAAAGTTGGCTGGCTTTGAAATGTTACTGTTTAAGTTGTCAGTAAAATATTGTGCTTTTGCTAATTTTGTTTGTTTTGTACATGTATTCCTTAATTGTCTGTATGCAGTGTGATCATATGCGGAGTCGGTTTGTTTAAATTTTGTCCATAAGGCATCTCTGAGACTGTATAATTGAATCAAGTCAGCTGAGACCCAGGGTAGATGTGCCCCCCTAACCCTGATCTTTCTTAGTGGGGCATGTGTATTACAGACCTGTAAGAATTCAGAGTTAAAGAATTCTATCGCTGAGTCTAGGTCTGGTATTAGCTGCATTCTCTGCCTTGAGCAATTTCTTAAGTCATTGAGGAAGGACTGAAGATTAAAATTTCTAAATGATCTCGTGAGTATGACTTTGGAACATGACTTGACTGGTTTTATTTTGCGGACACAGTAAACTATGGAGTGATCGCTAAACACATTTGCTAGTACACCCGAGTCTTGGATTCTGCTTGTGCAGGATGAAAGGATCCAGTCTAGCAGAGTATGTTTGGATGTTTTAAGATTTATGCGAGTAGGGGAGGAGATTAGTTGTGATAAATTCAATGTTTTAAACAATGAACAAAATTTTTCATTCCTGGAGTCTAGCCAATTAATATTAAAGTCTCCAAGAACCACCAGCTCGCTTTTCTTGTTTTGAGTGGCAATCTCCTTTAGGTGTTGCGCTATGTCTGAAAGGGTATGTGCTGGGGTATTTGGTGGTCTGTAGATGCCTACAATTATGATTTGTTTTGAATATGGAAGACAAATTTTGCCAGCAATGTATTCATAAGAATCAGTGTTATGAGAGTCATTTAGAAGTGTAAAGTTTACTGATTCCTGTATGTATATGATTACCCCTCCTCCTCGCTTTGCACGGTCTTTTCTAAAGCATGAGTATCCCTCTATGGCAACAGCAGTATCAGGTATTTTTGGGGATAACCAGGATTCAGTAAGAATAAGAATTTTAGGTTTGTATGCGTAACACCATGCTTTTAGTTCATCCATTTTGGGCAGTATACTGCGTATGTTGCAGTGCACAAAAGACAGACCCTTTTTAAAGGGGAAGTTGCCATTTATTGCTATTTGAGGGCCAGGGTTGGTTTCTATGTCATTTGCCAAAGCAAGTAATAGAATGCATAAAAATTTGGTGATTTGTTTTCTGTGAGCATATAGTGAGAGGGTGCGCCTGTTGCTATAATTACTGGGGGAGGGTGAGCTTGTTTTTAATACTCTCCACCAGCATTCAGAGGGGAGTGCACATGTATGCAGAAGTCCATGGTGTATTAATATGGTATGGTGAGGGTGCTGGGCATGGCTGCAGGGATAAGAGGAAATCTGTATTAATAGTGGAATGGTTAGTACACATAGAAGAAATATGTTCATGTTGGCATGCATATGACAAGGCTCACAGGGTGCATACAGATAGACAAACCAGCTGAGATTAAAAATTCACTTGCCTGTATTAATCAGTAGGTGTTCTGCAGCAGCTGTGTTTCTTTCCTGTCCACTCTCCTGTCCAACTCTCTTGTATAACTCTCCATACTTTGATAAGGTGTTACTTAGAGAAGGTGGTAATACCCTGGCAAATGCCACCCCTAACTGGGCTCTAGATATATACTAGATGGAGCCCCTAGGAAGACTCACACACTGATAGCAGTAAGATGCATGTTATTTATATACATATATATATATATATATATATATAAATACATGCATCTTACTGCTATCAGTGTGTGAGTCTTCCTAGGGGCCTGTTTTTTGCTGTGGGGACTGTGTGTGAACTATATATATGTCTATATGTGCATACAAATGCATGTACACACCCTCAACACATACACACACATACACTCACAAAACAAATAGTACAAAAGGGACAGGAAAAGATTATGTGAATAAAGCACCTGGGCCTAATGGCATACACCTAAGGGTACTTAATCTTAATTCAGAAATAGCAAGACCATTATATTTTACTTTCTTGATTCACTCTCAACAGGCTAAGAATTCTATGAGGAGGAAAGCAGTTGCAGTGCTAATGTTCAAATAAGGAAAAATATTTATATAGGGGAAACCACAGACCTGTATGTCTGACTTTCAAAGTGGGTAAGATAAAGAGTGGGTCTGTGTTAGCCATGGCTAAAGCAGGGGACTAGCAGAGTAAAAGGGAATTATTGTCTAATTAACTTTAGAGTGCAAGCTTTGAAGACCAGTTAGATCACTTTGTTGGTCAAATTAAAATCTTACCGATAGTATTCAGGACTATGTAATGGCCAACAACATTATTATGTCAAATTAATTTGGAAAGCAAATAGAAGAAGCATGCTGAAACAGACACAGGAGTAAGCAGCACTGGTGTCTCAGCTCAAGAGGCAGTAGGTTTTTCCTTTTTTTTCTGCATAATTTAGATACACCTCTTCCTGAGACATGCCCTGTCTCCCTGGAGGAACTGGGGTGGCAATATCATCTTCCCCCTGGAACGTCTTGGCTATATAATCAGCTACACCACTTCCTCCTCCAGCTTGCTGCCTTGGGATATGTTTTTCGATCTGACACACCATTCAAGAGGCTTATCTTTTCCCCTCTCATTCGGGAGCACGTTCTCTCAAAAATGTTAACTTTCCTACAATCCTGCACCTTGAACTCTAAGCCATACTATGTGAGGGAATGAGAGAGTGAGCTAACAATTTCCTTACCCTACCCTCAATTGCTTACAATCCAAAAGGTTATGAGCCTATGCCGGGGACACCACCACCAGGGAATGTATCTATAAACTTCTTACTGGGTGGCACCGCACCACGGCCACACTTTCAAAACTGGATCCCCACCGGCCAGTGTCCTGTTGGAAATGTGCAGCGCCTCACTGCACTTCACTCCAAATGTGGTGGTCTTGTCCACAAATCACCCTCTTCTGGTCCAGCATTGCAGCGGCATTGTCCACTGTTTTTCAGCTTAGGTTGATAACTGATGCTCTTTCCTACAAATGCCTACAATTCATTGCAAAGGAATGTATTGGAAACTTCTCTAGCCTTCAAATGTGTTAAAGCCCAATTTAATAATTTCAGTCAGGGTTGTTCAGACTTTAATGACATGAGGTTTACTTTTTTTAGTCCCTAACATGAGCTATCACCTTACCGGCACACCTCAATAGTCTCTTTCCATCACATTCAAGCAGGTTACACAATGTATGTCTGCTTATATTGCCTATCTATCTATATATAAATATATAGAACAAAATAGGACCCAAGCAATTTTGCAATAATCAAAAAACGTTGGTGTAAACCCATTGTACCACAGAGGGCAAATAAAACTTTCCAAATTTGCCACTGATTAACCCTTTGAGAGGTGTGCAACACATTCCTTCACAATGCGTTGTTAATATATATGTAGATTAGTGGTAGGGTACACACTCATACCAATAGGAAATAGTAGTGCTTTGCCTTAATAAATACACAATATATTTTATATTTTATTCACATTTCTTTCTTATCTGTTATCCAGTTATTATGTAGGACCTAAGGGTTTCCTGAGTGCTGCCTGACCCTGTTATAGGGTATTCTTGTCTCATCTATCTATCTATCTATCTATCTATCTATCTATCTATCTATCTCACTAAGTGATCTACTAGTATGTTGTAAAGTTTTCACATTTTAATATGTTCCCAGTGCATATGAGAAAATGAGTAAGGAAGGCATAAACTGTGACATTATGACTTCTCGCACTGTTATGGTTGTCTGATACTGGCTGTGGGTCTTAAGCCCCAGGTCTAATGCTTAAAGTCTCAGGTCTCATGCTTAAATCTCCAGGTATTATTTCCAGCTTGGGGCATGTAGTTGCGCTAATCTCCCTACTATATTTGCTGTAGTTGGGCTGTATGATGCACTAATAATGCATTGGGTTGGTCCAGGCTCCAGGTCTTGTGAACATAGCAAATCCCCTGACTGTTGATAACAGAAGGGAAAAAGTTACAATCGCCACATAATGAAAAATGAGGCCTATGTTAGATTTGTGTTTCAAATATGCTTTAATTATTCATAAGCACAAGCTACACTAATGTTTCTGGAGCTGTTCATGTTGCTTAATGACCTTTATTTTTGTATTTATCTGTAGAAAACAAGCTTGTAAATTACTGATTTTGACCCATACAACTGGCCTTTTTATATGTTAATTACTGTACCACATACTGTTATAACTTCTATACCGTCATTATTGTTACCATTAATAGATGCTGCTTCAGCATGCTATGTTGGGCAATGTAATTTTGAACACAAAGGAAATAATAGCATTGGAATGTAGAGTTATTATGAACCAGCCTTACACTGTCTAGTTTAGTAACCCATGGAAATGGAAAAATCCTGGGCCTTATTCACCAAACAGGTGCAATTTTATCCCCTTAAATGCTAGAATCCTCTCCAAAATATTGCCAACAATGCAACAGAGACATTCCTAGCATTCAGAGGGTTAAAACACCATTTACAGCAAAGAAAATGTACTGTTTTTTTATTTTATTTCAGTCTCATTGTGCAGTTAGTTTGGTCCAGAATTGCACCTCTTTAGCTTGATGAAGAAGGCCCAACATTTGTGTGCCAATCAGGGCTCTGCTTTTATTTCCAGGTATCCAACATTTGTCTCCTGCATTTGAATCCAGCCTCAGGTCTTTAATCAAATCTCACACCCAATTTTAAGGAACGCAGACCCTTATGTATAAAAGCTGGAGTTATTCTGGAATAAACCAACTGTACCATGGGGGACAAATACAAATTCCTGTTCAATTAAATTGGGGGTTTAACCCCTTGAATGGTAGAGACAGCTCTGGTGCATTGCTTCACAATGTATTGGAGACCTTTCTAGCATTCAAGGAGTAGGATGCTCTCTCTATTCAAGAGCATGGGGATTTAGAAATGTTTATTTTGTCCCCTATGGTGCAGTTGGTTTACTCCAGAATAACTACAAGAAAGGGGTTGCTGTAACATTCTCAGATACATATATAATTTTCATGTTCTATACACATCTCATTTAAGGAAACCACATATCATTTTAAATGAAGGACACCTGAAAATGTATTCTGCGGCACTGCACAGCAATCAGTAGAAACCTGTGTTTTTAGAAGCTTCCCTGATTTAAAGGAATATGTATTTTCTTTACTCCCAGGGCCACCAACAGGCCAGGATATAAGGATTTCCCTGATTAAGCACAAGCGAGTTAATCAGTGGCTCATTCATTTTGATTGGCCGTATGTTCTCAGACAGGGAAATCCTTCAATTATGGACTGTTGGTAGCTCTTGAGGACCTAACTTGGACACCCCCTGCTCCAGCTCATTTCATCCATAAGGTTATGATGTTTTTTTGTTTTTCTGTTGTAGGTACAATTTATTTTCTGTACTAAGTAAAATGGATAGAAGAGAATTTATGTAAGGAGTAGAGGTGTGGCCATAGTTATGACTAAGGACTTCTAGGATTTCTTACCTTGGAAGGCCAGAGAAATAAATCCTGCCCAGATTGCAAAGCAACTTGTCTACTTGAGAAGTGCTGGGGTTTGACCCTGAGACTCAGGATTTTGGACCCAATATCAGTCTGACTATGGTGAAAGACCAAATTCTCAGGGTATGAGAGTATACTGTATTAGCTGCACCAGCTGCCTGTTTAGTGTCTAAATTGGTTCCATTTTGACTAGAAAGAAATCTGGAGTAGATCCACTTGTCTTGTGTTCATTGAGGGAGATATAAACTGGACCATGGTAAAGGGATAATAATGGTTAGGTATTACTGTAAGATCAATTCTTCTATATACATTTGTATAATGATGTGTAGCTTTCTAACCATCCATAACATTGTCATTTTTGTTTTATTCTATAATAAAGCGTCCCACACCTGCTCCTTTTCCATATGTAACCAGTCATCTCCTCAGAGGACTGGACAGATTGCAGCAAGGGACAATTCTTTCTTTCAATATAAGGAAAAATGAAGGAGGAGTTTTTTTCTTATGCTGAAAGAAGATTGTCCCTTGTTGCGATCCATCTGGACTGACTTGCTGCTCTTAGGGGATGATTCTTGATGTATGTAAAAGGTGGAAGGGGGAGACTTTATTTTAGAATAAAACAAAAATGGCAACTCCAGTTTGCTTATATACAGTGAGGGAAACCATTATTTGATCCCCTGATGATTTTGTACATTTGCCCACTGACAATGAAATGATCAGTCAGGTTTATTTGAACAGTGAGAGACAGAATAACAAAAAAATATCCTGAAAAACGCATTTCAAAAAAAGTTATAAATTGATTTGCTTTTTACTGAGAGAAATAAGTATTTGACCCTCTATCAATCAGCAAGCTTTCTGGCTCCCAGGTGTCTTTTATACAGGTAAAAAGCTGAGATTTGGAGCACTCTCTTAAAGGGAGTGCTTCTAATCTCCGCTTGTTACCTGTATAAAAGACACCTGTCCACAGAAGCAAGCAATCAATCAGATTCCAAACTCTCCACCATGGCCAAGACCAAAGAGCTGTTCAAGGATGTCTGGGACAAGATTGTAGACCTACACAAGGCTGGAATGGGCTACAAGACCATCGCCAAGCAGCTTGGTGAGAAGGTGACAACAGCTGGTGCGAGTATTTGCAAATGGAAGAAACACAAAATAACTGTCAATCTCCCTCAGTCTGGGGCTTCATGCAAGATCTCACCTCGTGGAGTTTCAATGATCATGAGAACGGTGAGGAATCAGCCCAGAACTACATGGGAGGATCTTGTCAATGATCTCAGGGCAGCTGGGACCATAGTCACCAAGAAAACAATTGGTAACACACTACACCGTGAAGGACTTAAATTCTGCAGCGTCCGCAAGGTCCCCCTGCTCAAGAAAGCACATGTACAGGCCCGTCTGAAGTTTGCCAATGAACATCTGAATGATTCAGAGGAGAACTGGGTGAAAGCGTTGTGGTCAGATGAGACCAAAATCAAGCTCTTTAGCATCAACTCAACTCGCTGTTTGGAGGAGGAGGAATGCTGCCTATGACCCCAAGAACACCATCCCCACCGTCAAACATGGAGGTGGAAACATTATGCTTTGGGGTGTTTTTCTGCTAAGGGGACAGGACAACTTCACCGCATCAAAGGGACGATGGGCGGGGCCATGTACTGTCTAATCTTGGGTGAGAACCTCCTTCCCTCAGCCAGGGCATTGAAAATGGGTCGTGGATGGGTATTCCATTAATGACTTGGAGAGGATCTGCAAACCTGGTGGCCAACAACAAGAAATGTCTGACCTCTGTGATTGCCAACAAGGGTTTTGCCACCAAGTACTAAGTCATGTTTTGCAAATGGGTCAAATGCTTATTTCACACAGTAAAATGCAAATCAATTTATAACTTTTTTGAAATTAGTTTTTCAGGATTTTTTTGTTGTTATTCTGTCTCTCACTGTTCAAATAAACCTACCATTAAAATTATAGACAGATCATTTCTTGGTCAGTGGGCAAATGTACAAAATCAGCAGGGGATCAAATAATTTTTTCCATAATTGTACATATGTGCTACTGTGACACCAATGCACTGTGAGTGTGAATTTTACATTTATCTGTATTTTCTGACTGGCTGCAATATGCTTTTAGTATCTCATGTAATGAATTACAAACTGCTAGGCAGCCCTGATTTACAGTAAGTGCCACATATTTTTGCATCTGCAATCTCATTAGCGTGTGCAGATTTTCGATTCTCAATTGTTAGTCAATCATTTTTTCCATTTAAGTTTTAAAATGTAATTTAATGCTATTGAACTTCCCAGTTGTGCTTGTTAGGTTCTTAGGTAGAACATACCAAGGCTAATGTACTAAGAACTGAAGCAATTCTGAGGTAAACCGTCTACATCATAAACATTCCAGTTGATTTAAATGGGGCTTTTAACACCTTGAATGCTAAAGGGACCGCCAATGAATTATTTTGCAATGCTATGAAGCCATCTCTCGAAATTCAAGAAGTTAAAATATACTCTATAATTAACTTCTCAAATGCTAGAGGAGTTAAAATCCTCATTTAAATCAATGAGAATTTGGGGATTTTTTTCATCACAGAAATACATTCCTCCATGAGCCTTTATTCATTATGGTCATTATAATAATTAAAAAGAAACATGTATAGTCTCACATGCATGCAAGGATAATGAGTAAAAATAATAATTTGTATTAATACACAATGATATAAATAACAAAAATGAATAAAAACATGTACAGTTAAGAGATACTCCTTAAACCCTTTGAATGCCAGAGCAGTGCCTAACACATTGTTTTGCAATGCACTGGGCACCCCTCTAGCAATCAAAGGGTAAATATGTTATTTGAGCCATTCAGGGCTGGATTTCCCAAGAGACAGAGAAGGCTACTGCTTAGAGCTTCAAATTTTGAAGGGGTGCCTCAGATTTGCTTGCCACACCCACATTCTGAATTGTGGGACAGGAAAAAGTGCATGGGACTAGAGGCGTGGTCATGCAAGGAGTGGGGGTGTGGCATGGGCAAAGCTATGAGCACCTAGATTGCCTTGCCTAGGGGTGCATGAGATTTAAATCCAGCTCCGGAACCATTTTGTACCACAAGACATAGGCTGTTTTGAGGGACAGTAAAGTAGGAATCATATTTTAAGGGACATTTGTTGAATTGATAAGTGGAGGAATTCTAGGGCAAACAAACTGCACCATAGGGAGAAATAAAACATCCCCAAATTTGCATTGATTTAAATGGGGGCTTTTAACCTCTTAAATAGCAAAGAGGTGTCCAATGCATTCCCTCCTTTTAAGTCAATGAGAATGTTTATTTTTTCTCTGTGGTACAGTTGGTTTTCCCCGGTATTGTTCCATTTTACTTTTGATTGTAAGGCCCTTAGTGGAGTAGTCTGTATACTGGGAACTTTTTTGTCCTAAGCCTCCAAAGGTCTACTAAGATCTGGAGCTGAGATTGTCCAAATGACTTGTTTTGTGTTATAAAGTAGGTAGGGCTTGATTGGTACAGAGAGGGGTTGTGAGTAAGGGGAACAGGTTTTCCCTTAACACCTTACGGACCATGCGGTCTGGGGTTGGGGCGCCCTGGAGGACCAAGGCACATTTTCTTTTCAAAGAAATGATCTGACATTACAGTGCGGCGTACAGACGTTGCGATCACAAATGTCCATGAAGTGACAGGACAATCACCTGTCCTTAATGCCCAGACAGCCATGACAGTTCTGGCATGTCATGGGTCATTAAGGGGTTAAAATGGGATAAGAGTGGGAAAATGAGGTGGACAGAGAGCAGGAACTATCAGTGATGTGGGAGGAGTGTCAAGAACTCACTGAGCGTTTAGAATTAACCTCTGTGTCCAAAGACCTGATAACTAAGGAAAAAAAACTGGAGTCTTCAGGTTAGACCTGGAGAGAATTCCCTGGTATGGTAATCTGTGATATGTGAGTGGCCTTCACATGCAATTTATTGAATATAAATTTGTATTTGTCCTCAATGGCAGTGGTGCCCATCCCCTAACAGGCCATATCTTTAGGACTTCCCAGCCTGAGTATAGGTGAGTTAATTAGAGGCTCAGTCATTAAACCCTTTGAGTACCAGAGAGGTACCCAACACATTTCATTGCAATGTGTTGGATACCTCTCTGGCACTCAAAGGGTTAATTAACTCACCTGTACACATGCAAGGGAGTTCTGTGGAATATGGAATATTAGACTTATTTCACAGAGTGACATAGTGTGATGTCAACAATATGTATCATTGTACCATAGGGGCATGGTCACATGGTGAATATCATTGCCCATTCAACTCTCCTCCGTTAATGGTCCACTAAATTTATTGCATGTGATTTAATGAGATTGCAATGGAATTGTGCAAATATCAGCAGTAGATAAGCAATTTTGTCACTACTGCTTATATTGAGAGCAAGGGATGCCTGGAGAACAAAAAAACAAACTTACTTGCAAATTGCATTTAAGTTGCATGGAAAAAAGCATCTGTTTTTTGTTTTTCTTTTTAATTACAATTTTGCTGCTACTACAAAGTCACCATGTTTACCCAGCCTTAGCAATCCACTGCTCAGTGGTGCCACTGGCCTCTTCTATAATTGCTCCAATTCAGCTTAGCACATCAGCCTCATTGATATTTTACATTTCTAACAAGTAAGTGAGTTCTCTCAGGTGCAATAGATTTTATTTGCAAGGTGTCTCTATGAGTTAAACCGTGTATATAATGTCTCTTTTTTTAACACTTTCTATGGGAAATCACGCATACCTGTTGAATGGAAATTAATTTGTGTGCCCATAAATCAGAACAGAGTTAAGCTATTGATGGACTTGTTGAGGGGTTTCTAGTGCAATGCTTTGCAATGTGCTGGAGAGATCTCTATCAGGGCTAAGTAATGACTAGTACTACACCTGTTTTCCCCTTCTGTTAAATGTGAGTACTCAAACATACAGTAACAAAGCACAGTTTTGAACTTACAGTACATCAACATCAAAGAATGTTACGTCCTTGGTTAGGCCTCATCTGGAATATGGAGTACAGTTTTGGGCACCAGTTCTTAAAAAATATATTATTGAACTGGAAAAAATGCACAGATGTGCAACAAAACTAATAAAGGGAATTTTTACAGTAATAGCGGTAAAGCTATGCAGTTTTTTGCCCCAGGATGTTGTGCTTGCAGATACTAACTGCTTTCAAAAAAGCAATGGATACCTATCTAGCACAGAACAATATTGAGAACCATGACAGATGGCTTCAATCGAGATAGGTTGATGATCCAGTGAATGTTGGACCATTCTCTTACCTTCTGCACATGTGTGCACTTCTGGGTGCTTCTTGTCACTGCACACACACAGAAGCCATCCAAGTTAGTGTGGTGCATGCGTTGTAACGAGCCTCCTCCTCCTCCTCATCTTCGGATTGGACGGCTCGTGTCTACTCATTTTAGAGAATCCTGTCAAGCCCCCACTTCCAGCCCTGTCATTGGCTACATGTCATATTTAAACGGAGCCCCCGTATTCTATGGTGCCAGTTCCATGAGCTAGTTTGTTGCTGTTATCTCTAGTGCTCTTTGTTTATTCTGACCTCTTGGCTTCTGACCCCGGCTTGCTCTCAGATACCGGTATATTCTGACCTCTTGGCTACTGACCCCAGCTTGCTCCTGAACCATGGCTTATCTGACCCCCTGGCTTCTGACCCCAACTTGCTCTCAGACCGCGGCTTGTCTGACCTTCTGGCTTCTGACTCAAGGTGGCTCCTATATCACAAATGTAAAAAAATATATACAATAAGCCTGTGCAAAAGTAAAGACAAGAGGAAATTTATGTCAACGTAGGTGATCAATAAGATGAGTTCCAGGTCCACATACACAAATGTAAATGTTAAAAAGGTCCTAACACTTAGTGTCCAGAGGTCAAGGTTAGTAATGAAAAATAATAAATAACACAAGTTAGGATAATGATATGATGATGATGATGATGAATGAATATGATGAAGACACCATTCGTGAGAATGTTAGATGCTGCTAGTCCGGTTCAAAAAGTGACCTTGTCCACCGTGCAGTCATTGGGATAGAGAAAACATGGAATAGTGCAAAAGCTAGACAAAAACACAAGAAGTGAAAGAGATATCTGAGTGTAGTATTTATTGTACCAAAAGCGTTATAAAAACATGTAAAAGTTGCACTCACATTTCGCCCATCTTGGGCTTTGTGCGTTACAGAGGTCCCTTCCTCTAATAGCCAGCGAGACTATGTCTCCGTAATCATTGTTCTGCAAAGTCCTGTTGGATTCTCTTAGATGATAGTCCATGTAATGGCTCCAGTATCCACTGTGTGTGTGTAGAGATGATGATCCCAAATGATGGTATTGAGCTAATGAGAACTAGTCTCAGTACAAGTCTCTGGTTGTATGATGAGCAATAGGAACTGACTACAAACAACACCAGAAAATGCGGATTTAAAACCAGGAGATCCCTGTGGTTGCCTCGTAGATGAAGGCCCACGCCAAGGGCCATAGGGCCGTAAAGCAGCGTGACCGGCAGAAAACTACGGAGGCGGGGATACCACAGGGGGCATAGGAGGGACCTAGGATGAAGTGCAACTGAATGGAATCCAACACATCATGGAGTTCCGACTCCACTTCTTCAGGGGTTTGTTAGAATAACCTCGGTGACCTATAAGGTATATATATACCCTCATGGGTGGCCACATGGGTATCATCATAACAGATCTTCATTGGATACAGCAAAGAAAAAAGTAACAAAGCAATAAAAAATATATATCTATAAAATGCACCAAATACAATGTAGCATGCATTATGACCATGTAGTAGATGAGGCACATTCCAAGAATTGAAACAAATATCTATAAAAATGACATCACAACAAAATTGTACAATTAGTGCACCTTATTTGAATCAGGAGCAATGACACATCCCAATACAAGTCAAGGACTTATCTAAGTATTTTAACCATAAAAGATATAAAATTAATAATGATAAAAAACATATGTTTAAGCATATATTAAAACACAATGGTACCTCTAAGATATGTTTAAGATTAAAATTGAATGAAATCATTCTGTTCCTATTCTCAAAGAAAATCAGAGATCAAGAGTTGAATAAATAAATGTGATGGAGTGAAACCATGTTGTGTTTGATAGACTGGAAAACAACTGATATGTAAAAAAGAGGAATGACCTAAAAATTGTATATAAATTGTAATAAATATTAATTGTGATTATAATTTAAGTGTAAAAATCCTGAAAATTGAAAAAAAAAAGGGGGGGTACATAAGATATTATCTCTATAGGATGGACACACCAAAAAAGAAAGTATAGTTTACTTATTTTTATAAAAACCTAAATATAATATAAACCTAAAAATAATCCTGTGGGCTTACATGAAAGCCATCAAATCAAACTCTATACTGAGCCCGGATGGGTAAAGTGTTTGTAATTCATGAATCCAAAATTATTCACTCTGACGTAACTTTAAAAAGATATCACCACTCCATGTGATAAAGTGACATGTTTAATTCCAGTAATATTTATCTGTGAATATTGACAACTGTGAAAATCTTTGTAATGGAAACACTGTGTGACTCCAGTCCATTGGCAATGTTTCTAAGATGTTCTCCAAAGTGAGTTTTAATCTTTCTTTTAGTTCTGTCAACGTACTGGAGTCCACAGTTGCAGATAATGAGGTAAACCACATATGTGCTATGACAGTTCATAAAATTCTTGATGGAATACTCTTTGCCTGTCTTAGAAGATTTTAAAGAACTTAGCTTCAGCAATGATAGATGTGAACACGTGTGTCATACTGCTCCTGACTGCTCCTCCTACCTATAATCCTATTGGCGGCTGTAGGCTTTATGTACCTGGATCTTCCATCAACCCTTGCTCGATTTTAGCGCCAAAAGTCTGAGAGAAACCTTTGTCGTGAGTTCCTGTGTTTGCTGATTCCGTGTACCGAACCCTGCCTGATTACCGACCAAGTCTTGTCTTCTGCCCGTGGATCTTGACCCCAGCTTTGCCTGACTACGTCTCTGTCTGCTCCTTTGGTTACTGATTCGATTCCGGCCTGACCCAGTATTCCCGGACCACGCTTTCTTTTCGGAACTTTCTGCCTCGCAACGAGAGTCCCTCCAGCTGCTCTCAAGGTTGGTTCCAGTCTTCCGTTCCTTCACCTCTGGGGCTCCGACTGGTTTGGGTTGCCATCACCGGCCGCTCCGGTGACTGCCCCGGCCAGTCGAGGGTGTAGGAACTCGTATTCCCCTTACCTGCTTCCAGTTTCCTGGGCCGCGAGTCCAAACCCGATTCTAGCAGAGAATAGAGGATTCGTAGTCCATAAACCTCGAACCTGTCTCGAACCTTGTCGATACCCCAAGACCTCGAACCTGTCTCGAACCTTATCGATACCCCAAGACCTCGAACCTGTCTCGAACCTTATCGATACCCCAAGACCTCGAACCTGCCTCGAACCTTCTCTGGACCTCGAGGTCTTCGATTAAAGAGAACTCTGTCCTGCAGTCTGACTACGGTTTTGAACCTTCCCGAGCCTCCTAGTTCCAGTTGATTCAGTCTCGAACTCTGAGGAGCAGTGAACTGGTTAACCTGAGTCCTTTACCTTGCTTGATCCTGCTCGGAGACTGACAGTAAAATCGAGCCAGTAAAATGGATGCTGCTGAGGCTTCCCTCTTAGCCTCCAGACAGGAACAACAGGAGCAAGTTCTGTCTACCCATGCAGCACAACTACAAACCCTCAATCATAAGCTGGATGCTATGATAGAAATGTTGCAAACATTCTCTCCATCTACCCCTGCTCAAGCTCCACCACAGCCCCCTGGGGCCACAGGGTCTACAGGAGCGCCCTCAGGGTACAAGCCACCCAAGATACCCTTACCAGAGAGATACTCTGGCCGACCTGAACATTGTCGTGGATTCTTGAACCAGTGCCAGTTACATTTTCAGACCTTGCCTCATTCGTTTAACTCTCATTCTACTAGGGTGGCATTCATAATCTCTCTATTGACTGATAAGGCCCTCGTTTGGGCTTCCCCTCTGGTGGAGAACAGATCTTCTCTTCTTGATGACTCCAATGCATTTATCGCTGCCTTTAAAACCGTATTTGATCTACCTGGAAGACAGGCATCTGCTGAAGCCAGTATACTGGGCCTAAAACAGGGCACTCGCACGGTGGCTGAATATGCAGTAGAGTTCAGAACACTTTCATACGCAACCGACTGGAACAATGGAGACTTGCGAGCCGCCTTTCGCAGGGGACTGAGCGAACGCATCAAAGACGCTCTAGTTAATCAAGACATACCAGAGGATCTGGAGGGTCTGATATCTACCTGTTTAGAATTAGATCATCGGCAAATTGAGCGACAGCTTGAGAGAGATCGCTCCCGCCGCCATAAATCTGATTTTGTTCCTCGATTATCCTCTCCCACCGAGACATTACAGACCGCTGTTGAACCTATGGATATTGGGTCTGTTACTAAACTCCCTGAGGAGGAGAAACGCCGACGAAGAAGTCAGGGACTTTGCCTTTATTGTGGCCTCAAGGGCCATCTCCTACGCCAGTGTCCAACCCGTCCGGGAAACTTCCAAAGTTTAGGGAACCATGGAGACACCTCCCTAGGCGTAATACACAAAATCTCTCCGTCTGACACAAACCGTTTGATGGTTCCTGTTCGGTTAAGCTGGGCGGAGGGCTCAGTCTCCACTAAAGCCTTCTTGGACTCAGGTGCGGCAGGGGTCTTCCTTGATGCTGGTTTCGCTTCCAGGCACTCCATACCGCTTGTCCAGAAAACCAAACCCCTGCGGGTCTCTACCGTGGGTGGGGGTCCTCTGGGAAAGGGCCTCGTTACCCATGAAACTCAACTACTACTTCTTCGGACTGGCACCCATCATTCAGAAACAATTCACCTCGACGTTATAGAGTGCCCTTCCGTTCCAGTGATTTTGGGACTTCCTTGGCTTCGCCGCCACAATCCAGTAATTGACTGGAGCTCTGACCAGTTGACGAATTGGGGTTCTTCCTGCTACTCTAACTGCCTTTCTGAGATACCTGTACCAGGCCTTGTGGGTTGCATAACCACTCCTGAGGAATCTGTTCCTAAGCCCTGCAGAGACTGTCCTATTGACTTCTTACCCGGAACCGTGCCTCCTAGAGGAAAACCAATTCTTCTATCTGAACTGGGACCTAAGAATCTGAAGGTGGATGCCTTGCCTCCTCTCTTCCCTCCTGAACCAGAACCTCCTCCTGAACCCATGATTCCTTCTAATCATATTGTGGCCTCTCTATCATTGTCTATAGTACAAAGGATCAAGTCCCTCCAACATCATTTTAGTGGACGTTTTCAAGGAAAACCCGCTCATCTGCTATTTGTCCCCAAGCGATTTCGTTCCTCTCTCCTTAAATGGTCACACCGTTCTACTATGGCCGGTCACCCAGGCATTACAAAAAATACTGAATTTCTTCTTAGACGCTTCTGGTGGCCTTCCTTGAAACAAGATGTGAAAGCCTACGTCAAAGCCTGCACACCTTACACACAAAATAAATCATCCAATCAGAGGCCTGTTGGGCTTCTTCAACCTTCGCCAATCCCTCAGACGTTGCCCAGCCTTCCAATTTCCGATGTTCCCGAAACTGATATTAGAGTACGAAATCTCCGTCTTCAGTGGGCTTCTGTTCATCGCTCTTTGACAGCCGCTTCTTCCAGTTATAAGTCCTCGGCGGATAAGAAAAGGCAACCTGCTCCTTCATACCAGACTGGTGACCAGGTGTGGCTCTCCACCCAACTCCTTCGCTTGAAGCAGCCCTCTGGTAAATTGGGTCCCAGGTTCATTGGACCTTTTCCTATCAAGACTCAGCTCACTCCTGTCACCTATTCTCTTGATTTACCTTCAACCATGAAGGTGGCCAATTCCTTTCATGTCTCCCTTCTACGTCCCTTGGTTAAGAACCGTTTCTACCAACCGGCCACTTCTCCTGCTCCTGTTCTGGTGGACGGTCATCCAGAATATGAGGTCAGCAAGATTCTGGATTCTCGGCTATCTCGGGGCCGATTACACTATTTGGTTGACTGGAAGGGCTATGGTCCTGCCGATCGTTCCTGGGTGCCAGCTACTGAGGTCCATGCTCCGGTCCTTGTGCGGAGAAAGGGAATAGCTTTTCCCGAAACGCGTCGATATTGATTGATACTTATCTATTAACTTCTTAAAAGACTTTGAGACACAACTTGAAAGGAGTGAATATAGTAGCTCAACTTTTGAAGCAATAACCACCTGCTGACGGACGGTAAACAGAGGGGAGCGCGGGAGGACCGAAAGTTAATGAGAGCAGCCACCGGAGAAAAATACTACGGGCCCGATAACAAGTACCTATCTGGTGAGCGGCTACTAAGAACTATGCATTAATCTTTATACTGCTTATCTGAAAGATCTATAAATACAAGCAGGGTCCATACTATTTTCCCCTTAAGTATACCCTGTTATAGGTTCCGTCTGTTCATTTGAGCCACTTTTACCTCTGCAATATTTATAGCTTCATTTACATGCTATCACTATGTATATTACGTTTGTCTCAGAGAGTCTTTTCACTTTTATGAACATTTAATGTTTCTTGCTATGCAATAAATTTATTCTTAACCGTACTACACTTAGAGGTCTCTGTGCGCTGTGTCTTTTTATCTCTTTTGCATATTTCATTTACCCGAGAGGACTCCGGGGACCAGACAGCAGCCGAGACACAGTGTGGATTACTACCACTTTTATCGGACAACCTTCATTTTTCCATTATTTCCATCTTCCATCAACATCGTGCACTATTTATGTGTTTCTGATTTAAGTATTCTTTTGGGATTCATACACAGTGAAGCGCTTCTT
This sequence comes from Rhinophrynus dorsalis, assembly GCA_037306005.1. Taxonomy (NCBI): domain Eukaryota; kingdom Metazoa; phylum Chordata; class Amphibia; order Anura; family Rhinophrynidae; genus Rhinophrynus; species Rhinophrynus dorsalis. Next base: position 133,035,052 of record CM074719.1, read on the forward strand.
CTTTTTTCATTTATACGATTGATAACCCTTCCTTGTGAAAGGGAGTCCTTTTAGGAGCAGCTTCCTGAGATATCCCTATACAATACTGTTATTTTATATATCATCTCAATATGTTAAACTGCTTAAACAGGAAAACTAGAAGAGAAAAGTTAGCATCAAGCTTCTTTAGACAAGAAGTGGAACAAATACAATCCACAAGCAAAAAAGACAATAAGGATCTAAGAAAAATATTTTCAGAATTGGAGAAACAATTGAAAATAGAAATGTCCCAGTGGTGGGAGACTATTACTCTCCAAAAATATATAGATAAACACCAAATACCCAGAGGTTTAAGGATCATTAAGGAACCTTCTTTTGGAAAGAATGAACAAGAATTTCTAACACAATGGAATGCGATTTTAGACCGTTGCTCATACCAACTAATGGCCCTGATAATCTCAAACAAGGAAAAGAAACTGGAGACTATGATCAGTAATATAGAAAACATAAAAAATTCTTTGGAAATATATAAAGATGATCCCAATTTCAAACACTTGGACAAGCAAACCAATGACAAAGTAATGAGGCATGAAAAAGAAATTATTGAAAGAAAACAACGAAAACTACAAAGAGATGACAAGGACTACAATTCAGGAAATATTCGGAGGTGGAAGAACCATTATACGAAATATCAAAATCCTACACATTATTACTATTCACGTTCGGGAAATATTAATAAAGAACCGACAACAAGAAAGAACACTGTTATAGAAGCAAATGAGGAAAAAGTAAAAAACTTAAAAATGGTTGATAAAGAACAACAGAAATCACCAATAAAGATCCCCAGTGGCAACATTCCAACCCCACAGAACTCTTTTTCAATCGAAACCAAAGAATCAAATATACAAATCCAAGCATCTAAAAATGACTATGATAACAATCAGACAACACGAAATTTAACTACAACTCAAAACAACACAAGTAATGAACAAGTGGCACAACAAAAACACAAAAAACTAAAAAAGAAAAAATTAGATCAACCAAAATGCAATTCGATCCCTAAAAGAAACGATCCTGAACCTACCAATTATAATCAATTGGGCGCGAGACCTTGAGCCAACAATAAAACCAACTCATCACAAGCAAAGGAAGGAGGATCGCATTTTTTATCCATGAGCTCACAAACACCAATAGAAGCTTGGGTAAGAAAGGAATGGAATCGGGAAAGGGACAAATCACCAAGAACACCGATGAGAAGAAAAAGGGCAGAAGGCCCAGAAGGGGAACCAGAGGGGGTAAGAGAAAACAAGCGAAGAAATCAAGAAATAATTCCAACAATCTAGGTGGAATATTCAACTTATCCTCCTATACCCTTTCAGTTAATGATGTATCATTACTTAATAAGGGTCTCAAGTTCGCTCCTCACAGTAAGCCAAATGAATTTGAATTATTTATAGATATGCATAAATTTGTTAGAAAACTTAGCCTTAAAAGATTCTTCATGAAAAAAGAGGAAGAAGACGACTCAAAACAAGACCTGACAAATATATTGGATGAAGGAGACGATGAAAGCGTCTTGGAGAATCTACTCAATCTATGGACTGAAAACCAAAATGGGCAAGTTTCTATGCATACAGAAAATATAGAAATTGGACCCCACTTTAGACATACTTCACTGAAATCAATCTCCAAGTTTAATCCAACCCAAACAAGAGGACGCCATATAGAGACTTTTCTAGAATTGGTGATTAAGGATTTTAAAAACATGTTCCAGACTCCAATTAGAGTCAAATACAATTTATCTAGGGGTGAAAAGGAAAGCCTTGAAAATCTTATGAAAAATAAGAACCTTGTCTTCAGGGAAGCGGACAAAGGAGGAGGAATTGTTATCCAGAATAAGATTGACTATGTAAAAGAATCCAGAAGGATTCTGGGAGATCAAGAGTTCTATGAACCATTATCTGGCAATCCAACTTCTAAATACAAAATACAATATGATCATCTCATTCTTGAAGCATTCCAGATTGGCATTCTTACTAAACAAGAATACACTTTTCTATCAGTCTCACATCCGGTTACACCCATTTTTTATCATATTCCTAAAATACATAAAAATCTCCAAAACCCCCCTGGTCGCCCAATCATTTCAGGGATCCAGTCTCTTACAAGTAATCTCTCTGAATATATCGATCACATACTCCAACCTTACGTGCAGAAAACCCCTTCTTATATAAAGGATTCATCACACATTTTGAGGAAACTAGAACACATCCAATGGATAGAGGGATATATATGGGTAACGTGTGATGTGACATCATTATACACCATCATAGAACATCATGAAGGTATTAAGGCAGTGGAAAAAGTATTACGCAGAGACAAACAATTGCCTCAGGAACAAATTGATTTCCTATTGGACGGAATTGCTTTCATTCTTCAACATAATTATTTTATGTTTGAGGGAAACTATTTCCGCCAGATACGGGGCACAACGATGGGAACTCGCTTTGCGCTAGCTTTGCCAACTTATTTTTAAGCATATGGGAGGAAGAACACATATGGAATGATCATTTCGCCAATATGATAATGTATGGTCGATATATCGATGACATCATCCTAATTTGGAAGGGTGGTGAACAGAAGTTAAATGACTTCATCAATTCCATCAATCATAACCAGTTAGGTTTACACTTTACCCATACAAGTAGCCCCCATACGGTGACCTTCTTGGATCTACAGATTGTAACAGAACCTGATGGAAATATCAGCACACACACTCACCATAAACCAGTGGATGTTAATGGATTTATAGAAGCCACAAGTAACCATCATGAAAAATGGCTCCAGAGTGTACCCTATGGTCAATTTCTTAGATTAAGACGAAACTGCTCGAAGACACAAGAATTCTTGAAAGAAGCTGAGGTACTGAAGACTCGATTCCTTGAAAAAGGTTACAAAGAAATTGACATACAAAAAGCATTCAAAAAGGCCCAAAATAAACCAAGAGAACACTTGATAATTGATAAAAAAGAGGAAATCAAAAATGTCAATATTACTAAAAAATCTAAGAAACCAGAACTACCTTTCATTACTAGATATACATCCTCTACAAAAAGGATTGAAAGAATCATACGCAAACATTGGAATGTATTAGGGAATGATAAATACCTTCAAAAGATCCTCCCAAAAAAACCCAATTTCATATACAAAAAATCATCAGATCTAAAAAGCAAATTGGCTCCGTCTATGATAACAAGCACCCAAAAATCAGAAATACTACAGAAAGATCTTACAGGAATACCTATAACTGGCACATATAAATGTGGCCACAATAGATGTATCACTTGTGAACATATGAGGAATAGATGCAAATCCTTTACATCTAAGAGTACAGGGGAAACGTTCCAAATTCGACAATTTATTAATTGTACAACAGACTATGTGGTTTATCTCCTAGAATGCATATGTGGTTTTCAATATGTTGGTCGAACAACTAGACCACTAAAAACGAGATTTTTGGAACATCGAAATAATATTCTTAAGAAAAACAAACAACATACGGTCCCAAGACATTGCCTAAATTGCAGTACTTTTAAAAACATCACGGACATAAGGATTCTAGGAATCGAATATATCCCAATAACAGTAAGGGGAGGAAATAGATTTGTGAAACTCTCCAGACAGGAGTCCTATTGAATTTACAAACTTCAAACACTAACTCCCATGGGTCTCAATGAGGAATTAGACCTATGGTGTCTGTGAAGCTGAAAAACTCCTCTAGTGACTTTACCAATTAAGGATAAAATCCTTAAGAACAGAATAGAGTACGATTAACACACACATATATTTCTATATGAAGAAAAAGGCAACTTTACATCAACTTGCCCCTATCCCTATTAGCCTACAATTGATCCAATCAGTAACCAAATCTACAGAAATTGAAATTATAGCGACTTAGTATATGGAGTTATGTTTTCACATACACAATATATAAGTATTAAATCCATAATTATTAGTCATATTTGAAACTAGGTTTTCCCTTGTTCCCTTTATTTGCTATCACATAGTATTATTTCTTGTCACTTCTATGTCTATTCACGTTTTAGTTTCACAATTTTATATATGATATAATATTCATTTTTATCTTCACTAATGCGTGTTTAGGTTATATCATAATGTCATGGGCTCATGAGACCCTGATTGGTATACTACGTCCATCTACCACTCAGACCACTATAGGGTCAGAACATATTCGATGCCGATATTTCCAAGATCGACGTTAGCGCTCTGCGATGCCTGGGAGACATAGCAGTCCCCTACACATCGCGAAGCGCACGTATGCAAGAGGAAGAGAAAAATTAGTTTTAGATGGACGACACTAGCAACTAGGGTCTCATTAGGCATAGATACTATTTTAACCCCTTAGTGACCGGCTGCGTGCGCACGTGGCCGGCACTTAATGACAATGGTTTTTTTTTTTCCATTATAGTGAATGACTTCCTGGACTTACCAGGTAAGTCGTCTGTCACTAACTGACATTTTTTCATGACTTACCTGGTAAGTCATTTGTCACTAAGGGGTTAATATGGTCTAAACTCTGGGGGAGATTTATATGTAAAGAAACTTCGGAGATGTCCATAATGATATCGAAGCAAGAATAACACATGTTGTTTTGTGTACACATCTTCATTGTTTTATTTAAAATTTCAAAACTCCAAAAAATCCTGTTTTTATTTCTAACACAGAAAAGAGTAAATTATATACAAAGGTAATCCATAATATGTATGTGCCAAACTATGGGTCATTGCCTTTGAACTTTGTTACACTGACCCTTAATGTGATTGGCTAAGACAGACGCACACGTCTTTAAATGCTAGCATTTGGTTGTATCAAATGATATTACAATCATTGTATCTTGAGAAAGGGAATAGCTTTTCCCGAAACGCGTCGATATTGATTGATACTTATCTATTAACTTCTTAAAAGACTTTGAGACACAACTTGAAAGGAGTGAATATAGTAGCTCAACTTTTGAAGCAATAACCACCTGCTGACGGACGGTAAACAGAGGGGAGCGCGGGAGGACCGAAAGTTAATGAGAGCAGCCACCGGAGAAAAATACTACGGGCCCGATAACAAGTACCTATCTGGTGAGCGGCTACTAAGAACTATGCATTAATCTTTATACTGCTTATCTGAAAGATCTATAAATACAAGCAGGGTCCATACTATTTTCCCCTTAAGTATACCCCGTTATAGGTTCCGTCTGTTCATTTGAGCCACTTTTAGCTCTGCAATATTTATAGCTTCATTTACATGCTATCACTATGTATATTACGTTTGTCTCAGAGAGTCTTTTCACTTTTATGAACATTTAATGTTTCTTGCTATGCAATAAATTTATTCTTAACCGTACTACACTTAGAGGTCTCTGTGCGCTGTGTCTTTTTATCTCTTTTGCGGACCTTTTCATCGCCTGCATCCTGATGCTCCAGGCCGTCCGGAGGTCGGCCGTTGAAGGGGGGCACTGTCATACTGCTCCTGACTGCTCCTCCTACCTATAATCCTATTGGCGGCTGTAGGCTTTATGTACCTGGATCTTCCATCAACCCTTGCTCGATTTTAGCGCCAAAAGTCTGAGAGAAACCTTTGTCGTGAGTTCCTGTGTTTGCTGATTCCGTGTACCGAACCCTGCCTGATTACCGACCAAGTCTTGTCTTCTGCCCGTGGATCTTGACCCCAGCTTTGCCTGACTACGTCTCTGTCTGCTCCTTTGGTTACTGATTCGATTCCGGCCTGACCCAGTATTCCCGGACCACGCTTTCTTTTCGGAACTTTCTGCCTCGCAACGAGAGTCCCTCCAGCTGCTCTCAAGGTTGGTTCCAGTCTTCCGTTCCTTCACCTCTGGGGCTCTGACTGGTTTGGGTTGCCATCACCGGCCGCTCCGGTGACTGCCCCGGCCAGTCGAGGGTGTAGGAACTCGTATTCCCCTTACCTGCTTCCAGTTTCCTGGGCCGCGAGTCCAAACCCGATTCTAGCAGAGAATAGAGGATTCGTAGTCCATAAACCTCGAACCTGTCTCGAACCTTGTCGATACCCCAAGACCTCGAACCTGTCTCGAACCTTATCGATACCCCAAGACCTCGAACCTGTCTCGAACCTTATCGATACCCCAAGACCTCGAACCTGCCTCGAACCTTCTCTGGACCTCGAGGTCTTCGATTAAAGAGAACTCTGTCCTGCAGTCTGACTACGGTTTTGAACCTTCCCGAGCCTCCTAGTTCCAGTTGATCCAGTCTCGAACTCTGAGGAGCAGTGAACTGGTTAACCTGAGTCCTTTACCTTGCTTGATCCTGCTCGGAGACTGACAACGTGTTACAGTTAGTTTTGCCACATTTATGCATTCTCGAGGGGCGTGGGGCAAAATTAAGTTGACCCCCATGAACTCTGTTACCCCTAAAAATATCACTGGGGACCACTTGATTGCCAATGCTACGATTTTTCTTAAATACTATATGTGGTATGTCTCCTAGTTCTCGATGTAAGACAGAATCTTGAATAAGAACATGCCAGTGCTTTTGGAAAATATGTTGGATCTATGGTGCCTTTTTATTATACATGGACACAAAATAAGGAGGTTGGGATAAACACTGTTTGCTCTGTGAATTATTTTTATTTTTATATTTGAGTAAAACTTGCCTGTCAGATTTTAAACTCCTTGTGTAGGCTTTTTCAATTATTTCTTGATTATATCCATTTTCTCTTAATTTTTCTTTTAGAATTGCTGCTTCCTGCTTAAAATCCTCATCTCTAGTACAACTTCTTCTAATGCGTTTGAACTGGTTAAAAGGGATGTTGTTTATCCATCGTTTATGATGGCCACTTTTAGTGTGTAGATAGCCATTTCCATTGCAAGACTTCTTGTAATTCATAGAAAATATTTTTGATTGTTCATGAAAAAGTACTACACCCAGGAACTCAATTTTGCCTTTCTGTATGCGGTGAGTAAATCGTAACACTAACGAGTTGTTGTTCATATGGAGAAAAAACTCCAGAAAAGATTCTGGAGTTCCTCTCCAGATGAAAATCAAATTGTCAATATATCTTTTATAGTAAATAATCTTATTAGAAAAAGGATTATTATTGAGGATGTGTTTGTCTTCCCATTGGTTCATATAAATATTTGCGTAGGATGGGGCAAAAGTTGACCCCATTGCAATGCCTTTTTTTGGAGGAAGAAATAACCTTGGAAGAAGAAAAAATGATGGTAACGTATGAACTGAATGCATTGAATGAGAAAATCAATTTGAACTGACAGCAATGTGTTGTGTGCAACGAGAGCATCTTTGACTGCTTGAATGCCCAAAATATGTGGGATGCATGTATAAAGACTGCTCATGTCACAAGTGGCCCAAATGAATTCTTCTGATTTGCTCCATATCCTGTAGTAATTGTAACTTTCAAATAAGTAATATGAGAGATAACCAAGGGTTGAAGATATTCATCTATAAACTGTGATAAGTGATAAGAAAGGGAATCTATACCAGAAATGATAAGTCAGTTTCAGATCCACCTGGTAGACCTATGTAATTTAGGCAAATGATTGAAAACTGGGATGATGGGAAATTCATGAAACATAAAATTATACTCTGCTTTAGAAATAATTGATGAGTTTAAAGCTGTTAAAAGTATAGTTCTAAGTTCTTCAGTGTATTCTTTGGTGGGATCTTTGGTGAGTTTGCAATAACTGTTCATATCATCTAAGAGGCGTTTAGCTTCTTTTAAATAGTCTTCCGTATCTTTTATACAAATGCCCCCTCCTTTATCAGCATTTCTTATTATTATATCTTTATTGTCCTGCAATTTCTTAAGAGCTATAGTTTCTCTTTTAGAAAGGTTAGGTTTTTGATTAGAAGTTTTATTATAGAGTTTCTCAATATCTTTACTGATTAACTGTTGAAATACTTAAATATTTTCATTTTGAGAGTGACTCGGATTGAAAGAAGACTTTGGTTTCTTGCTACTGTGGATAATTGCTGTATTATCTTCTTATGTCATATATTTTTGTAAAAGTTCTAATTGTCTGATGGCATATTTATCTGTCGTAGCGTAAGTGGGAATGGGATTAGGATTACAATTATGTTGTGTGGCAAAAAATCTTTTTAAGGTGATAGACCTAATGTATTTTTGAATATCCACATAAATATTACATTTGTTGGGTTCTTTATGGGGGGCAAATGATAAGCCTCTTGATAGGACCTTTGTCTCTTCATTAGGTAGGACATGACTACTGATGTTATAGTGTTTGATGTATATGTATTCACTTTATTTTTGAGATTTTTGTTGTTCCCTCCTCAACATCCTCCTCTACATCCTCTTCTATAGACAAAGGTCTTTTGTTGCCCTTGTTTTAAGATGGATCTTGTTGTTCTGTACAAACTGTTGGAATGGGAGGAGATTTTGGAAGGGGTGCTTGTATATGAGATTTTTGTTGCTGTGTGACTGTTGCGATGGGTAAGGGCAAGAGTGGAGCTCTTAATGGAACCGTGGTAATTGGAAGATTGAGTATTAGGGCCGTTGATGGTATAGTGATCTGGATTTGTTGAGTGCATTCTTTCTTCCGGGATGATTCTTCCCTTTTTGTGATTGTTTGCTTCTGAGTTCTTTTGGGGCGTTTCCAGGGTTGATGGTGATTGTCTAAAAAATATTGATTATTTTTTGGATCTTGATCACGGTTAGGGTTATAAGTCTTTGGTCTGGATCCCTGTTGTAAGTGTCTTGGTGGATGTGAAGGTGAAAAATTATCAGTGAGGGGGTGAAATCTATTAGTGTTGTGATAGGATTATTGAATTTCTGTATATCAGTGTCAATGAACGTTTGTTTCAAAGGGCGCGTATTGTGAAAGTGAGGATACTGTGCCACATGCAAATGTTTAAGGGGTGGTTGTGACTGTGAATAAGTTTATCTCTATTTTATCTCTAACAAACCCCTGAAGAAGTAGAGTCAGAACTCCACGACGCGTCGGGTTCCATTCAGTTGCAAGTCATCCTAGGTCCCTCCTACTCCCCCTGTGGTATCCCCGCCTCCTTAATTTTCTGCCGGTCACTCTGCTCTACGGCCCTACATCCCTAAGCGTGGGCCTCCATCCGGGTGTGTTCACTCTGTAGTCCAGCAGCGCTTGGTCCTATCGGTTGCTTGTAGTCCTAGCGTTCTAGGACATGTGGCAGTTCCTGTGTCCCCTAACATTCTAGGGTATTGTGTCGGTTGACCCTAGCATTCTAGGGTGTCTGGGACTTCAGTCACTGCACGCTAGTCAGAGCTCGTACACATACCACTCTGCGCTATTCCAGTGGTTCTGCTTTCCGTCCTGGTTCACTTCTTATACTCTGGATGCATTGTCTGGCTACATTCAGTGCTGATCCTGGTAGTGGACTGTGCACTATCCTCACGCCTATACCCAGGAAGGTTGGGGAAGTGCTTATTGCCATCTTGATTGCATTTGTTCTTAAATAAACTAAATACATTTATACACTATAGCTAGAGAAGGTAATGGCTTTTAATACATATCTGCATATGATGCTGAGTTTTCACATGTAGACATTGTACAGACTTTATTGTTTATTCCACAGAGGGACGTACAGAAGTTCCCAAAGTGTGATGTATGATAATCAAAGTTGTTTAAAATTGCTTAAGCCCCGCCTTAAACCTTGCACAAAATAACAGCGAAGTAGAATAGTATTGTTTCAAATTTTATTTATTTCTCTATTTTTCTTACTCTTTTTCCTTTTTGGGAGCCTCATATTTCTTTTCTCTGTTGCTTCTCGAAACCCGTGGATGCTAGAGTCATCAGTAATACATTGCATCTCTAGTACTCAAGGGGTTAGGGCAGTGGTTTTCACATATTTGTAAAGGTAGACAATGGAATCAGTCTGGGGTGGCAGACAATGAGGCTGATGTGCTAAGAAAGTGAAGCAAACCAACTGCATCATAATGAAAAAAAAAAACACATTTGTATTGATTTAAATTAAATTAAACTTTTAGCCCTTGGAATGCTGAAACTTTGGGAAATGTTGTCTTCCGATGAGGCCAGGTAGTTTTTCAGTATTTTGCTATGCCTCTGTTTACATATGATTTCTGGATGTTGCTTTCTTGTTATACATGGAAAACTAGATTACTTACTTTTTTAACCCCTTAAGGACAGGTGGTAATGGGACATTTCCGTCCCATAATGACCGCATAGGCACACTTGGACGCGCCGGTACGCGTGACCTGTCGCGTGTATCGGCGCGTCATTATGGGGCCTGATAGAGATCGCTCCGATCTTGGAGCGGTCAATTTCAGGCCCTATTTTTACTTACAGCGCTCCCGGTAGAGCGCTGTAAGTAAAAAGTACGGGACGTAATATGACCGTCATCGGTCCTTGAGTATTTCAAGGACCGTGACAGTCCTGGTACGTCAAGGGTCCTTAAGGGGTTAAAAAACTATGTATCAAGTACATTTATTTTGATCGTTAAAGTTTCCATTATTTTTAAAAGCCCTGAACTCCCTAAGTAAAAAAATGCCAAATATGTATAGATTTACCTAAATGTTATCCTGCACAGACCCCTAATGAACAGGAGTGCAAAACAGTATTTTCAACTTTGAGCTAAAAAATTCACATTCCATTGGTTACATGATAAAACTAAACTAAAACAGCTGAATAACTATATAAAAGTATATATTTTCTGAAAGTACGCTAACATATGACTCTCAAAATGGCTGAAATGTCTTCCTACATGAAATGAGGAACCAAGGAATTTTTTTTAAAAAATAGGGTTTTTTGGTGAAGTTTCAAAAATGTAAATTAAAATCACAAATTTCTGTAAAACATCTCAAGAAATTTTAGCATAACAAACCAAAAAATATGAAATATACATGACACAAATCTCCTGAGTACATTGATACATACTATACACAGGTAAGCAAATATATATCCTTCCCCTGTGGCCCAAATTGGTAAATAAACAGAACAGAATTTCTACTAAAATGTTAATGCAGATAAACAGAATGTATTCAATTATATATACCCTGAAGGCATAGTTTCCTCATGACATCAAAATAACCCCCTAATAGCAAGAATTTCCTAAAAATAGATAACCAACTGCATCAAATGAGGTGTCGATTACCTTTCTATCCCTAGCCCTATGTGCATAAATGTTTCCAGAAGTTGGTACTAATGGAAAAAATAGGCATTATTTTACATTTCCACCCCTTCAAAGGTACTGAAATTGCTTGAAACTATGAGATGTACTACTGTATTCATTAGCTACTCCTCTACCAAAAAATGGCACTCCACTTGTATGAGTTGATTTACTGTAGGGGATGCCAGAAGTACAAAATGACACCAACTGCAATATTTCATTTTTCTCACGTTTTAAATTTTGAGTTTCCTGTACTAAAATGGTTTTAATAAAAACAGAATTGAAGAAAAAGTAGACAAACTATTTCATTTTAAAACAGCCTCCCACAAAAAAATGTCCTTTCTACTCCTAGCCTGATGGGCACAAAAGTTTTCAGAATATGAAACTAAAGAAAAAAAAAATGCCTTTTTTTTTTTTTAACAATCCCATACATTCAAATGTAATGGAGGCTTTGACATTTTTTTTATTATTCTTCTGTTTTCGTTAGCTACTGCTCATCTAAGAAAAATGGTACCACATTGTTATGTGTTCACTTACTAGAGGGGATGTCAGAAGCACAAAAATAATACACATACCTGATTTCTTTTTGGAAACTGCCTGCCTGCACTGAAGTGGTCATAACTATTAGAGATCTGAAGGGAAGGTATTCAAGGCAGTTATCTGGCTAAAATGAGAGTTTGTATGCCTCTCTAACCATAGGTTGGCGTGCACAAATATTCCCATAAGGTAGCGCTATAGGAAAACATTTTATTTTTCATTTACACCACTTCAAATGTATGAAAATATTCACCCTCATCAAATGAGGGAGTCACTTGCCTTTTTACCCATATGCTAATATGCACAAAGCACAGCTATTTCCAGAAAGTGGTACCATCAGATAAAACACCTCGATAAAAGTAAAAGATACTAACATCTTTCAACACCATGGAATGTAGGTATACAGTACCTAATGCCAGCCAAAGAAAAATGGTACCCATTAGCAATAAATAATTTGTGATTTACTATAGATAATAGTTACATGTTTCTGGCCAAAACCAAGAAAAGCTTGCCCCCCCATCAAGGCACCCCAGATTTAGACAAGTCCCTATCTGTCTCAAATCCAAGTGAACATATATTTAGTATAATGCAATTAAAAACAGTAATATCACCTTACCTCTACTGTGGATACATGTTTCTGGCCAAAACCATGATAAGTTGCCTGCTTCATCAAGGAACCCCAGATTTAGGCAAGTCCCTATCGGTCTCAAATCCAAGTGAACATGTAGGGAAGGAGTAAATACCACTTTATTCCCCTCACAAGGATTTTGCTGAATACTATTGAATGTGCTTCTTTGAGCTCCCAAGAAACCCATGGAACATCATTCCAATGGAATGAGGCTTTATTGTCAGACAGAGTTATGTGTGGTTCTGTAACTACCAGTGGAACCAGACTGGGGGGGGGGTAGACAGTGTATGTGTGGTATCTGGGACTACCAGGGAATGGTGGAAGCATTCTGAGGTTTAACATTGTATGTGGGGGTTGTGTGACTTTCAGAGGAACCAGGCTGGGGGGGTCATAGTGTATGTATGTGGTTGTGTGACTAACAGTGGAACTAGGCAGGGGACAGACAGACAGTGTATGTGGGGTATAAGTGGCTACTAGAAATGTGGTAGTTAACAGTATGTGTGAAGCTGTGTGAATACAGGTGGAACCAGGCTTGGGGGGGATAAAATGTATTTGGGCTTCTGTGACTACAAGTAAAACCATGCTGGGGGGGGGGGAACAGACAACATATGTGGTAATCTGTGGCTACTAGCGGGCATGGGAACAAGGCTTGGGGGTAGGTTGTCCGATAGTGTATCTGGAGAATCTGTGGCTACCAGTGGGTAAGAGGGGAGGTTACACAGTATAAGTGGGGAATCTGGCTAGCAGTGATCAGGGGAACAAGGCTGGGGTGACAGATAGTATATGTGGGGTATTTGGGGCAGTAGGAGCAAGCTGGGTTGAATTATATTTTATTTATGTATTTATTTTTCTAATTCCAAACCTTGTAAGGGGACACCAGGATCTTCTTGACATCTCCTGGCATTGATTATTTGGTGGGATAGGTGATCAATGCAGTGACAAGGAAGGTGATTGCTACCTTCCCTACATGCTCCTCCTTAACCTGGCATTCTATGAATGATTGGATTGAATAGTAGGACCTTTATGTCCCTCTCATGTCATGTGATCCGTGGGGTGGAATATATTGATAAGAAAGAATTATCATGTGAATACTTTCAAGATAGAAGCTCCCACTGAAGGCAGGACTTGAAAAGTTGACAGGTTTAATTTGAATTCCACACATAGCATCTTCATGACAGTGCACTTTAGTAAGGTACTACCCACCTGACAGACACAGCATTTCAGTGTCATTGTAGTGACATAATTAGTAATTGGGCCCCCTAATATTGAGCCCATGAGCTGATATGCCCACTTGGATGCTGGATCCCATCACAACTGCACACTCTGTAACCCCTGTAGTTATGACCCTAGCTGATCTATAACCCCTTAAGGATTGGCCACCCAAGCTCGTGGCTGGCACTTAAGGACCACAGACCATTTTTTTTCTCTATCCAAAGCAGTGCAGCTACGCGGGGAGCCCAGAAATCCATGACAGTCCTGGCATATCATGGGTCCTTATCACAGGTCCAACCCATGACGTGCCAGGACAGACATGGGTCCTTAATGGGATAAAGTGGCCCCTGAAGGGTTAAACTGAAGGTACAAAGTGGTAGGGTTGTGACAAATACAGTATATAGGAAGGATGACCACTAATTTGTAGAGGTGACACGCTAATACTCACAGAGGATATTTGTATAATAACCCCATACGCTCCAAGTAAGTGGAGCAATTCTGTGACAAACCAACTTCACCATAGGGAAGAAATAAAAATTCCCAATATACTAATTGATTTCAAAATGGGTTTTAACCCCTTGAATGCTAGAGAGGTCTCCAATGCATTTCTTCACAATACATTGCATACCTCTTTATCATTCAAGTGTTTAAAAGCCCCATTTAGATCAAGGCACATTTTTATTTCTCCACTTTGTTGCAATTGGCTGCCCCACAAATTGCTCTACTCTGTCTTTTTGCATATGGCCATAAATGCCTATTTCTCTTTGATGAACATAAATATATAACCTTTTTGTTTTAGCTGACAAAATAGTAAATCTCTATCACCTCAGCATATTTCAGTAATCCACAACTATTACATTTATTCCCATATCTTTTTTGCTTTGTTGGCAATTTTATACTATCTATTTTAGGAAAAAATCTCATTTTGTCATATTAGCACTGTCCTTTATTGTTTTGTTCAATTGTTTTTTTTTTTTTACTTATTGAACCATACATAATTTAATTGATTGCATGACAGTAGCATCTTCATGTGTGTCACAAAGGCTGTGAGGAAGGAGGGCTTTAATTGCTTGGGTATGCTCAGGTCCAAGTGTTTTCTATAACATTGCTGTGCACATAATAGGAAATAGAGTTTGCGGAGTTTCAAAATCTGATTGTGTTGAGTTTGCCATTAAGAGTCACTTTAAACCCTTGGGACCAGAGAGGTGTGCAGAGCATTGCTTGGCAATATATTGTGCACCCCTCTTTTCCTCCAGGGTTAAATGAACATTGAAGAAAGGAATGCCATGAAATGCCCATATACTGGCCCACTGCTCTCCCCTTTGCATAAGTGATATTAAGGGAAGAGTCTTCAATGTAGTTAGCTTAGTAAACTGGTGTTAGCTTGGCACTGGTGTGGTCCTCCTTACCTCCAACATACAGCACAGTTCCCACCCCTAATCCATTTTGTCTATAAATAATTATTTATAGAGGTGGTATCAACCTGTTTAGCCTTGATTTTGAATGCCTAGGTGCTTTTTCATTGGTCAGAAATAGCAACACAAATTAATTTCTTATTAACATATGGCCAAAAAAAGATGAATCCATCAAATTCCTCCTTTGCTTTATCACACTTGTTGATCCAGAGGAAGAATGGGTATAGAAGATTCCTCCTCCTTGAGATGTAATAAAGAGGTGATAAAGTGGAGATTATGTCTTCAGTGATATCACTTACAAATTTCTATGTTATTCTGTGGAGCCTATGCACTAAGATCTTGAAAGCTGGAGAAATCTTAGTGCATTGGCTCCATGGAATAAAACAGAAATTCGATAAGTGATATCACTGAAGAAGTTATCACCTCCTTATCACCTCCTTATCACACGTTACTACATATACCCCCTTGACTTAAAAAAAAAAGCAGTAGGATACCTCCCTGAATCAACATACTATCTGAACTTAAACCTGCTGTCATAATCAACAAAATTGTTCTGAGGGAGAAAAGTATCCACTACATTTTTAAAATATCAGCCATATATGCAACACAGACCAAACACAAACATCTGAGGCAAAGAATTCTCCAACCGTAACACTTATGGTAATACATGTCTGCTTTTGTTTTATTTGAAAATACATTTCCTTTAGTTTTATCAGGTAAACCATTGTGTTTTGCTCATCTCTTAAAGTAAATGGGTCCTTAGGTTTGAATATATTTGTTAATAATAATCATATTGCCCTTACACACCTTTTTTAAGCAAACCCAGTTTTGCTAATCTCACTTTATAGCTATAATCTTTCAATCCCTGTATTAGTTTTATTGCACATCTGTGTATTCTTTCCATTTCAGTAATGTCGATTTTTAAGTACTGTCAACCAAAACTGTACTCCTTATTCTAGATGAGGCCTTACCAAGGATTTATAAAGAGGTAAATTTATATTCCCATCTCATACATTTGCACCCCCTTTTATAATTGATAATAACACACTGTTGCAAAATCAGTTGTCTGTCAGTACCCCTAAATATTTCCTAAATATCATTCCCCTAGTAGTTTTCTATTTAGTGCATATGCTCATACTTTTTTCTGCAACCCAAATTAAAATCTTTAAATTTATCTAACCTTGGTACATACCTTTCACAATTGATGACATATCTGTTATACTTGAAATGTTATGCTTCTGTTATAAGTGTATTTGCTTTGTTCCCTTATGGGAATTATTGTCTGTATTTATCTCATAATGCTACTTTACTTCTCAATAAACTTGTTTTAAAGGGAAAAAAAACAAACAAAACAAAAAAAACTTTACATTTATCTACATTCATCTTCTCCGGCCATTCACTTTGTTTATCCAAATCTTTAAGCAGAGAAAATTTCTGCTCTTTATGTATTTCTTTACACAGTTTTGTGTGATCAGCAAATATATAGACAAAGCAATAAAGGATTTTGCAAAATCCCAGTATACTACATCAATAGCAGTAGCTTTATCCAAGTTACTACTTATTAGTCTGACATAATCTATACTTCATAAAACCATGATGACCCTTACTAATAATATTGTCAGTTATTACATAGTCCTTAATACTATTGGCTAGTAATCTATCTTACCCACTACAGAATTCAAACTCACAAGTAAATAATTTCCAGGTTTTCATCTTACCTCCTTTTTGATTTGAATAAAAGTATTACATCTGTTTTTCTCCAATCACAGGGTACTATGCCTGATGAGAGAGACTCAATGATGAGTAAGCATACTGGACTTGCTATAACTTATTTACTTACCCTTGGGTATATGCCATCATACACAGGTGATTTACTTAACATAAACTTTTGCTGTATCTTATGGACTTTGTTCAGTAAGCCATGAACATGATGGAGGAAAGCCTGTCATAGCTGCTTCCTTTGTATAAGCAAAAGAAAATAATTTGTTTACAGAATAAAGCTATGCCTTATTCTTATTAATTTACTGTAATGGTTTTAAGGGGCCTGATAGCAACCTTCATCTTTTTTCATGTCAATTTTTTTCAGGATTTTTTTTGCTCTCTTTTGTAATTCTTTTTTCATTTCCAATTGTAGCTAGCCTAATTGTTTGTTTGCTGATTCTATTGCATGATTTAAATGATTTAAATGATACATCTGACCCTTCTGCCGTAAATAATTTAAAAACTTGCTTCTTATTCCTCTTTTCCTTGTGAACATCTTTGTTAAGTCAATGATATCACATTTGTATTTCTTAAAGTGACAGTATATGTACTAAGAACTTTGCAAATGATTTTCTTAAAGTGACAGGGAATTTGCTTAGAATTATTTAAAGTGATAGTGTATTTACTAAAACTGACAAAATTAAATACAATTAGATCTCTTAACATGACGTCTCACTTAAATTTCATAAAGGGACAGAGCACATACTAAAAATATCTCAATCTGACAGCAAATTTACTAAGACTGACTTAAAGCACATTTATTAAAACTGATATTACAATTAAATTAATAGACTTTCAACATAAATCCCTTTCTTATTTAAATAAAATCACAACAAAGTTACTTAACCCCTTAATGATCCTTGACGTGCCAGGGTCATCATGCCAGCACTTAAGGACCAGTGATTGCCCTGGCACCTCATGGAATTCTGGGATGGCAGCGTGGCCTCATGCTGCTCTGCCATTAAAGAATCATAGTTACATAGCCTGTCCTAGCTTGCATGCACCCTGTCTGTTTGTAATCAATTACTCCTCACATGACTTTTGGGGGGGTTGAGATACAGGTTTCATTCATGAAGAGGACTGCTGGATCCACAGTCCTCTTATATCTACATAATGCAGCCCCATTACAGGTATGTCCTCTATTACACCTGTTTTTTTATTACAATGTATGTCCTCTGTTTTTAATTGCACCATACTGGGCCCCAAAAATACTGCAAAGAGCATATTTAAAGGGTCCCCTCCCACTCTCAAACATGTTCATTAAGAAAAGACACTTCTACAAGGATTTTGATTTGAATTTTATTTTATATAGATAGGGCTTTATCGATGTATTAAGGTAGGACTTGCCTTAAAGTGAAATACCTTGACGGGGCGGCAAGCTTACCCACAACTTGGCCAATTTTGTGAAACCAAAATTTCACTTATTTACTAAGAATTATTATATATGCCCAACACAGGGCACACACTTCTTATTTATATAGAGGAATGCAGGTCTGTCTGTCTGTTTGTGTTTGCACTTTGGGTTTTTGGTCGATTGTTTGGGGGACTGGGGAACCCTCTCATTCCTAGCTGCCTTCTATATATCTATCTTTATATTCACATTTAAATTGTATTTATTATATGAATATGTCATGGTTAATTGGCGCTGTGAGTTTTTGCTCTCTCTTCATAGTCACATAGTAGTTTAGGTTGAAAAAAGACTTGCGTCCATCAAGTTCAACCCTTTTCCATTTCCTGTTTATTGTTGTTAATCTAGAATAAAGCAAAAAAACACCTCAATAGAGCTATTTCAAATTCTGCTTTGAATGGGAGGAAGAATTCTCCTTGGATCAACAAGCACTAAATAAATAGCTGGGACAGGCAGTGGGTGAGGAAAATCAGTAACCATAGGCAGTTCCATAGAGTGGTGCAGTACATCAGGTAATTGTTTTTTTTGTTTTTTTTTTAAACAAGTGGGTTTAAAAAAAAAAAATAAACAACTTAGAGGTACTACTGTGATAAAGTTTATTGGGGTGAACATTCTGCTTTAAGGATGATGTAGAATAAGAAAAATAGCTTCAAACATATTATTAACTGCAGTTCTTATACATCAAAGTGCACAGTTTCATTACTATTATATTTTAAAACAAGTCTGCAGTCTTCTCTATAGATGACAAAAGGATAAAATAATGGGAAAGGAATGAGGAAAAAAATGAAATGATCAATCCAAAACCACCAGGTTGGAGAATTTTTAAAGCGGATTCCTAAAATTTTCAACTTTATAACTGATTTTTATTCTTCTTCTCCTCAACTGTCTCATTGGATATTACTGATAATGGAAGCTATTTGTTGCAATATAACTATTCTTGTTTAAAATTAGTTTTAGTGTAGATATTGTTATTCTCTATAAATATCACTAGATCTAAAAACTCATCCCTACTTTGGCCGGCAGGAGACCGGCGATATGTGTGGGGGACCCATGACAAAGTCAGCAGGAGACCGGCGATACTCGTAGGGAAGTCATTAGTTATCTATGATTGCCTTTGCCTTTGTTGCAAGACTGAGGACATTGTAAAGAGAAGATAAGATCTCATGTGACTGTTGGTTACCGGATACTTGTGCTTACACCCTGACCGGCGATATGTGTGGGGGACCCATGACAAAGTCAGCAGGAGACCGGCGATACTCGTAGGGAAGTCATTAGTTATCTATGATTGCCTTTGCCTTTGTTGCAAGACTGAGGACATTGTAAAGAGAAGATAAGATCTCATGTGACTGTTGGTTACCGGATACTTGTGCTTACACCCTGAGTATCTGGATTGAAGGCCACAGAGGTACCGATGACCCAGGAAGGTGAAAGTATCGTTAAGCTTGTGACCTGTGAATGACGGGTGAAGCGATTTAAAGCTGAGGTGCCACTTACACATGGAAAGATATACTGTAATTACTATATGCCTATTTATATTTTTATCTCGTAAGTGCATTTCCTTTGTTACTAGGGGGGAGAGCTGAATAAACACGGCTTTTAGATTGTCTTCTGTTTTGTGCCTTGTTTTTGCAGAAACAGATTAATTTGAGATGATTATGTTTTAAAAATGTTATAAAAGTATCCAAACTCTCTGTAGATGCCACACATATGAAAAAGTATTGCTTATAAAATCTATGAGGGTAAATTCACTAGCACTTTCTGCAAAAAAATATATCCACATATTCAGACTTATTTGCAGTTAGTGAGCCTATACCTTAAATGAAATGTCTTCCAGGCAGTTTTATAATGTTCTTATCAATTTTTTGGAAGAAAGTACATATCGTATATCATTTCATTTTTACATATAAATATACAGTCCTTTTAAGGATCTTCTCCTTGTAACTAGACTCAATTAAAACATTATTTTTATGAGTGGATGAGTTTCCCAATGATCTAAAATACTTCTTCAGTTGAAATTAGACTTAGATTTTAAATTATAATGTCCATTTAATCTGGATCATGTCCTCCCTAGTGTCAGAACAGTTTTTTGTTTAATTTCCCCTGGAATATCTATAAATCAATAAATAAAGAGAAAGCATCATGATTTTGGATAGAGACAGAATTAAGACCTTTAGCTAATACTACATTCCTAATTTCATTCACAATTTCTTTTTAACCTAAATGAATATTCCTTACTATTTTTTACTTTGTCTTCTTGAAAAGGAATATCTTTAGATTTCCTCTTTGCACTATTTCCTCATTGGCATCTGGTTTTTCGTTTCATTGGCAATGGGGTTTTTCTCTATATTTGAACCAACATTTAAAGTGATAGTAATGTTTCATAAAAACAGCAGCTCCAATTAATCTTCATAGTATTTGAGCCATAGAGAGTGTTATTTCATTGCTGTGAGTATTGTAGTTCAAGAGTAATTGAATGATAAAGTTTCCCCCTCCCGCCCCTTTTACCTAGTGTAAGCCCCCACTCCTCAGATGTGGAATCCTGTCCATAGACCAGACAACTCACATCAAGGGTCAATATTCTTACTATGAGAACAATGAAAACCCTGCCCCCTTGACATGTTTCTCAGCTTTTTCCCTTATCTTAATTGAAGATTGTCCCTCTCTGCAATCTACCTGGACACTCCCTGCTGCTCTAAGCTGAGCAGTGTTCCATCAGTAGAAGGAGCGGGAGGGGGATAATTTATCATTCAATTACTCTTGAACTACAACTCTGTCAGAATTGAAATAACACTCTCCAAGGTCCACATACTATGAATATTAATTAGAGCTGCTTTTATTACTAAACATTACTATCTCTTTAAAAATAATTGATTTGACTGGGCACAAATTGATTGGTTGACCCATTTATCTTTTGCTGTCTCAACCACTCAGTCCTTTTTGCTTTCATACTCATTAGCACTATTTTTCTCCCAAACTTCTCTAATGTAAATAGGTCTATTCAGGCTAGGTGACCCATTGAATATATAATTATCATAATGTCCATATTATGTTCTTATCTCTTATGATAAATATTATACTGAAAACCTTAATTATAAAGACCATTCTTATTATAAGAAGGGTTATAAAAAGAATTACTTGATCCTGAACCCAGAAATGTATAGGATTGTTAAAAGCTAGGGATGAAAACATTGGGTAGAAATTTTTAACAACTTCTGCATGTTTTCCTTGTAACAAACATTCAATTTAAATTATTTTTGATGGAACATTGTCCTCATAGGTGTTTCACTTTCAGATCAGCTTTTTATTTTTCCATTTATTTCAATTACCCTAGTATAGGGAAAAAAAGGGGGAGAGGGGAATGAAGGGGTGAGATCGTTGCAACAACCCTGTCTCCATCTAACCAGCAAGTGGTCAGGAAGCCCTTCTGGTCTCAAGGGGGATGGAAAGGGAAAAAAGCTGTCCAAACAGTCCACTGATCCTTGAATTTTGTCAACTTATTGGCATACCTGGGAACTCTTCAGATTTGCCCCAGAGACTCCGGTTTTGACAGAGCTTTACTGGGGCAGAAGCTGATTCCTTCAGATGTGGGGAGTTTCTATTGAAACTCTGCCCACATCTGCTGTTTCTACCGGTGTTCCTCCTTCCCCAGCCTTCTGTGTGACACCGTTAAATCCTGCCCTCTCAAATTGTGTCAAGCCCCACCCCCTTTTTGACGTGATTCGCGTCATTATTGTCACCCTCTGCTGCACCAGAGAACTCCCTTCCGGGTAGACCTTAATTGGAAGTTCCCAGGTATGCTTATTGGGCCTGGCAGCGTGAAATCACTCCAACTCCATATAACTGAGCAGTTTCAATTTCCAAGTGGAAATAAGGGGGTGGGGGGGAGGTGGATTTCCAAAACAGAGGAATCCACAACTTAAGAGGAACTACCACCCCGCAATAACTTAACCTGCATTCATTCTTCATCTGGCGACTAGCTGCCTAGTACCGCTAGTCGGCAGAAATATTACCTGGTTCCGAAGATTTCTCAGTTTTACCTATGCTCACAGGAGCAGGAAGCACAGACATCTCGTCACAGTGACGTCCGTGCACCTGCGCTGTCAGTCCCTTTTGGAGCCAAGTGGAGAAATCTTCGGAACCAGGTAATATTTCTGCCGACTAGCGCTACTAAGCAGCTAGTCGCCAGATGAAGAATGAATGCAGGTTAAGTTATTGCGGGGTGGTAGTTCCCCTTTAGCTGATGTTATTCCTATAAACCAAGGTTTGAGCAGGTGGCTATACCTTTGCCGGCAAAACAAAAAAAGGAATTTGATTAAAGATGGCGTTGGCCGGGGCCAGTGTCCAATGCTTCATTGATTACTGATTTTCTTACACGCATCAAGTTCTTGAAAGGGGTATAATTTTAATTTTAATTTCCACAGAGTTATAGCTATGAGTTATTAGTTTCCTGTGACAGAGTATGGTCTATTAGAGACAAGCTTCCCTTTTGTATACCTGCCTGATTTAATTTCTGTGGGACAGATTATTTGTTTCTTAATACATAATCCCATGTTCCAGTATTTCTGTTTATACTGTTAGGCCTCCTGCTACTACAGTAACCTTGTTTGAGCTGTGATACACCTGATTTGGCACTACTTCTGCCTCTGATATGATTAATTGGTTTCTGTCTCAGCAGTCACCTGACCATTGTGTTTTCTGGACTCCTACAGACCTGGCCATGCTAAGACTCCTTTCTGTGTTCATACCAGCAAACATATTGTACAGGAAGACATAAGCAATTCTGAATGCCCTTAATCTAGAGCTCTGGCTGCTCTCTTGCTCTGTAATCATCAGCTGATCCAAAGTTCCAAAGTCATATTTCAGTTTTAGACACTGAAGGGACTTTCAAAATCTATAGTTTCTGCCTGCTGAATTTCCTTCAGAGGTTCTTCTTTCAGATCTCCACCTGAGAGTGTAATTACTTACAAGGGAGTTTTCCTCATATTGGCTGTATTAATCCTTAACACCTCAAGGACGAGGGTTATGTCACACCTAAAGGACAACATCAAATATCGATTCTTGCTTTGTGTTTTTTTAAATGAGGTTTCACTGGTTTATTGTTTAGTGAACCAATGCAAACTACAGAAATTAGAATAGGGATGTATTTTCTAATTGCTTTAAATGTAATTAACTTTATATTAATCTTATTTGTATTATTCTAATATGTATCTTCTTTTCTCCTCTAGTTTTTAACTATATTATTATGAGACTTGCAGGTAATATCCTGCACCCTTCAATCTAGGACGTTCCCTGAAATATGTCCCACTCATTATCAGTACTGTGGATGCAGATAGAGTGCTAATACTGATGACCGACTTTGTTTTAAAGGAGCAGTAAACTTTTTTTTATGAAAAAATATATACTGTAGGGATTTTCCTGTTGAGTAAAATAAGGGTACTCCCACTGCTGAGAGATTTATATTTCCAGAGTTATTACAGTTTAAACCCATATTTTTTTACATTAGCAGTGCCCTCTAGTGGTCAAATTCTAATTAGTTTTCCTGTTAGATTCTAATGGAGAGGAAAGTCAGAAAAGTCAGAGACATACAGTTCTCCATAGAATGTGACAGAAACTGCCTGTCACTTCCTGTCAGTTAGAAGTATCAGAAAGTAAACACAGTAAATTCTCTTCCTGGTTATTTGAACTGCTATGAATTTTGAATAAAACATCTGACAGAGATGGGAGTGACCTTGTTTTACTCAGCAGGAAAAGCTCTATAAAATATGTGTTTTCATAAATAAAAGTTTACTGCTCCTTTAAGGGCTATTGGTTTTCAGCCATTTCCTCAAATCCTAACTCCCACCATGTTCAGTTTGGCCAACAGACCAAAATGGATTGTTTTTTAAATTTTTTTTTCTTTTTAATTTTAAATGTTGTCTTAAACAGAGCTAGAGATATTCTACTGAAAACATTAGGACAGTTTATTACTGGTTGAATACCTTAACACTTAAACCTTTTGAATGTCAGAAGACATAGTCCAATCATTGCAGAGCAGTGTTCCGCTAACCCTTATGGCATTTAAACAGCCATTTAAGCCTTCTCTACTTCAGTGTGATAATATCTCTAATTCCTATTTTAGTCTATGTAGATCTTTGATATTAGTGCATAAGATCTATCCTATATAATAATTTGCTAAAACGTGTAACGCCACAATCATGCGCAGTAGAGACTGCTGCGCGTGTTGCAGTCATTCGCAGTAGAGACTGCCAGTGACGAGTCTGATACAGAGCGGGGAGGTCCAAAGGAGCTTCCCGCTCTGTATCAGCCACGGCGTGGGCAGTCTCTACTGAGCATGACTGCACCGTGACCGGCTGGCACTGTATCAGCCGTGGTGTGGGAAGTCTCTACTGTGCATGACTGCCCCGCGACCGGCTGCCAGTGGCACTGTGGCCCGTGTAACGGGCTCTTCATCTAGTAGAATAATATAGGGATTGGTGAGTTTGTTCTTTATCACAGCTTTATCACAATTTAGCGCATCTCACCCTGGGGTGATTGATGCCTTCCCCTGATAAAAAAAAGTATTTTCATGGACCAAAATAAAAACATACAATGGGGACTTATGTTTAAAAGAAATGTGGAGGAGTTCTGAGCTAAACCAATTGTGCCCCAGAAGAGAAATATGAAATACCGCGGGTGATACAGAGCTGGATGCTCCGAAGGAGCGTCCAGCTCTGTATAAGCCGTGGCATGGGCAGTCTCTACTGAGCATGACTGTGGCATGCTCAGCAGTCTCTACTGCGCATGACTGGTCATTACACACGTTTTAGCGAATTAGTATATAGGATAGGCTTAAATAGGGTTTTTGGCGCTCTGAATGCAAAAGAGGTATTTAGTGCATGCAATATGATGGAGCATTGTCCAGCATTCAAGGAGTTAAAAGCCCCATTTAAATTAATGAGAGTTTTTGGATTTTTATTCCCCTGCTGCATTTGGTTTGCTTCAAAATTCCTCCACTTTTCTTGTTAACATTAGACTATAAATATATATATATCTGGAAGACACTTTAAAGTTCATTCAACTGTGTAAATGATAAGAAACTTAGCTATTATATCTGGATTACATAAATACAAGCACTGTGATATAACTGGCCATATTGCAAGTAGGCTCAATCTTCTGTATTTATCTTAGGTGTACATATGTGTGTCTACTAATAGACACAGGATGAAAATACACCTACTCGTTTTTCTCATTATTAGCAACAAGATTGTATTTGCATTTTTTTCAAGGATATCAGACAAATGATATAAAGTAAGATTTTGAAGATTGTTAATTCAAATAGATACAATTAAAAATGTTCTCTTGCAACACTTGGCATTTGAGATTATGTCCATCAATAAATCCATAATAGGAAATGTCCATTAGTGGACATCATATATTTATTGACATAACACATCTTTATTGGCAAAAGTCTAATATAGCTATTCAAAGTATTCCATAGCTTGTTAATGATAACATTAACCCTTTGAGTGCCAGATGGATAAGGAACACTTTGCAAAGCAATGTGTTGCATATCCCTCTGGCACTCAAAGGGTTAAAATGTTATTTTCCACCTTAGAAAAGGCAGGGGGAACTACTAAGAAGAACGAAAACAATGTTTTTGCAAACCTACTGTACCATAAATTCTCCAGATCCTCATTGATTGAAATTGGATTTTTAACTACTTCAATGTCAAACAGGTCAAGAACACATTGATTCCTCTCTATCATTCAAGGGTTTAACCTCTGGGTGACAAGGGCTTTTATTACACTACAGGACAAGAGCAATGTTAGCCTTTTTTTGTATGTCTTTGTGCAAGCATATTTTTCCTCTAATTCATTTATTCTACCCATACAAATTATAGACTGTTTTTAAGGAAAAGTAGTACTTTTTAATGCCATATTTATAGGTATATAGGCAATACCCCCCTATCCATTGTAACAGAGTCTAATCGTAAATTGGCCCCAGTGGACTCCTACAAATATCTTGGTATGTGGCTTTACCCCAACCTCACTTTTGGTCATCATATTGACAAATTAACCTCCAAGTTTTATCCCAAAATCAGTACTGTTTTTAGACATAAATCGTGTTTAAGTCCCCTGGTTAGAAAACGTATTGTGCAACAGATGTTGCTGCCTGTCATAGACTATGGTGATGTAGTTTATGCTGCAGCACCAGAAATCCATTTTAGTAAACTTGACACCCTGTATAATTCAATATGCTGCTTTAGCGTCCAATGTAATTATACTACCCATCACTGTGATATACTAAAAGAACTAAATTGGTTAACACTCAAATCTAAACATACCCGTCAGCTTTCTTGTTTAGTACACAACCACTTCTCTGGAAAACTACCACACTACCTTAGCAGTATGCTCACTCCTGCTCTCCATACTAACTATAACCTCCGCTCCACTGCAAACAACTCGCTACGTATATCACAATACAAGAAAGAAGCAGGAAGATCTGCCTTCTCCTTCAGAGCTCCAAATGCCTGGAACAATCTGCCTGAAAGAATCAAATCTGCTCCCAGTCTAAAATCCTTAAAAGTAAATGCTTCTTTATATCTAAAAACAGTGTGTAACTGTATATAATTTTAATATGTATGTATATTTCTATGTATATGTATATATAATAACATGTAATATATAATGTTTCTCAATTTGTGTAAATATGCAACCCTTTACTGAAAACTATCCTGGACAAACTTGAAAATGAGAGAAATCTCAATGTATTCTTCCTGGTAAAACATTTTCAAAATAAATAAATAAATAAATACAATTTAGTTTTAGTATAATATAAAAAAGTGAGACAGATTTAAAAAGTTTTTTTATAGGTGTTCCTTTGCTGATTTGTTCTCACTTAGGAACCGGTTAAAAAGTATAAACATTAGTTCATACCTGCCAAGTGTTCCTTTTTTTGTGGGGTACTGTCCCTTGTTGACACCCAAATCCCTCTGCCCCTCTTTCCCACCCTGGTTTCCCTCTATTTAGGAGATCAGATTATGTGGTATGTATTTGTGAATCACATTTCTCCACAGCAATAAAACTCACATTAATGTTTGCTTAAATGTGTTTATAAACTAGTCTGCGTAAATAAAAAACTTTGGTGTTGTGCTAAATCATTTATCCTACAAATGGAGTCAATAGGTCATGACGCAACATAAAAATTACATAAAATGTTTTCCCCACCAGTCTTGCACCCAGAACCACTGGTATGTGTTGAAAAAATAGAAAAAGATTAACCCTATGAGTGTCAGTGGGGTATGCAAAGCATTATACAGTGTTGCATACCACCAATTAACCCTTTGAGTGCCGAAGGGGTAGCCCTCCGACACTCAAATGGTTAAAATAGGTGTTATCTTATTTTCCATACGTCCATATCAATTAAATGCCTCCAGTGGGCCCCCTCTTTGCCTCCGCTGTGGCTGTCTCTGCTGAAGGTAGAAGGCATTTGCACTGACAGAACCCCCCAGTGCCATACCTCTTGGGCTACTGCCTGAGTCAGACTGCCAGAATTTTGAACCGAGATTGGCTTTTATATGCCCGTCTGAGACAGCGGTGGTGGAGGCGAAGGGGGGGAGACATTGGTGGCATTTATTTGACATGGACATATTAAAAAACATTTTAATTTTAAACAGGAAAATAAGATGACAACTATTTTTAACCCTGTGAGTGTCAGAGGGCTACCACAAAGGGATAACTATCACATCTTTAGGGGGCTTAATTTTTTTTTAACAAAAGATGCAGAACTAAACAATTTTTTTGTTTTTAAATAACACAAAAGAAAAGAAGAAAGAAGACAAGAATAAGGAAGAAGACGGACAGTGGTTGACAGGCAAGTGTTACATTTCTGACTCTTTTCAGCTCACTCTCGTTGTCTGACACTGTCAAACAATGATAGTTGGCTTTTTTTTCCTTTCGCTTTTTCCTACAACTTGCGCTATTTAGAGCTAATTGTGGGAACAGAAACCAACAATGAGCATTTCACATTTTGGCCACCAGTGCTCATTGGTCCCTGTACCTCACCAGCTATAGAATAGTACATATGTTAGTTTATAGGTCGGTCTTATTTTTACTGTTACCGCCAGTTTTACTGGTGGTAATAGTATCGAGCCCTAGCAGTCATATCTCTGCCTTTCTCTACCTCATAATCACAGTAAGGAGGAGAGAGGCAGAGAGGGTCTGGAACTGACTGCTCTGATTTTAGTGATGAGCGAGCATGCTCGGCCGAAGCTCGGTTCGGCTCGAGCATCGCTCTGCTCGGCACATGGCGGTACTCGTACGAGTACCGCATGTGCTCGCCCGCCATGTTCGGGTCTCCTCCCCGCACGTTTCGCGGCTGCTGCGCAGCCAATAAACGTGCAGGGAGGCTCTGACATCAGTGTAATGCCAGCAGCCATGTTGGCTGCTGGCATTACACTGATTGGCTGGCCAGAACCCGTGATCGGGTGCTGTATAGCACCTGACCAGCGAGTTCGGCTCAGTCTTAGCCAGGGAGAGATGAGGATAGGAAGGGAAAGTCAGTGTAGGGAGAAGAAAAGCGATTTTGAAAAAAAAAAAAGACCCAAAAGTCCTTTTTAGGACTACTGTGTGTGGGGGCAGCAGTTTATTTTGTTTGGGGGGGCAGAGATTTAAAAAAAAAAATGTCACATATTCCGTTCACTGTGCCTAGCCGCAGATTAGCAGCACATTCTGTTTAGTGTGCAAAGTTGCAGATTAGCAGCACATTCTGGTTAGTGTGCAAAGTTGCAGATTAGCAGCACATTCTTTTTAGTGTGCAAAGTTGCAGATTAGCAGCACATTCTGTTTAGTGTGCAAAGTTGCAGATTAGCAGCACATTCTGTTCAGTGTGCAAAGTTGCAGATTAGCAGCACATTCTTTTTAGTGTGCAAAGTTTCAGATTAGCAGCACATTCTGTTTAGTGTGCAAAGTTTCAGATTAGCAGAACATTCTGTTTAGTGTGCAAAGTGTAAAATATCAAAGTCACATATTCCATTCACTGTGCCGAGCCGCAGATAAGCAGCACATTCTGTTTAGTGTGCAAAGTTTCAGATTAGCAGAACATTCTGTTTAGTGTGCAAAGTGTAAAATATCAAAGTCACATATTCCATTCACTGTGTCTAACCGCAGATAAGAAGCACATTCTGTTTAGTGTGCAAAGTTGCATATTAGGAGAACATTCTGTTTACTGTGCAAAGTGTAAAATATCAAAGTCACATATTCCATTCACTGTGTCTAACCGCAGATAAGAAGCACATTCTGTTTAGTGTGCAAAGTTTCAGATTAGCAGAACATTCTGTTTAGTGTGCAAAGTGTAAAATATCAAAGTCACATATTCCATTCACTGTGTTTCCCTCTTAATCTTGGCCCCAGTTCAGAAAAATCGAGGAAATTTTTGGGAGAATTTGCCTTTGCGCACGTTTCCCTCTTAATCATGGCCTCAGTTCAGAAAAATCAAGGAAATTTTTGGGAGAATTTGCCTCTGCGCACGTTTCCCTCTTAATCATGGCCTCTGTTCAGAAAAATCGAGGAAATTTTTGGGAGAATTTGCCTCTGCGCACGTTTCCCTCTTAATCATGGCCTCAGTTCAGAAAAATCGAGGAAATTTTTGGGAGAATTTGCCTCTGCGCACGTTTCCCTCTTAATCATGGCCCCAGTTCCGAAAAATCGATGACATTTTTTGCAGAATTTGCAGATGATATACAAGTAAATATACAGCAAATACTGTTTGGTAACAATTTTTCGCCTAAAGTCGTTTTTATCTTCCTTTTTGTGTGTTTTACGGTCAGTCTGTAAAAATGGCGTACTACGGGCGAAAGATCGTTCCCAGCAGCGACGTTGGAGTCCAAGATGCATCCAGACATCCTCCCTATGCTGTCCCTGAACCATTTCTGTGGTGTTTCCATCATTTTCTGCCCTTTTCCTATGGACCAGGCACCCTCCCCTCATCAGAGCAGGGGGTGCCTGGTGTAATGCTCGAGTCCTCCCATTGACTTCAATGGGGCTCGGGTGCTCGGCCGAGCACTCGAGCCTCCGGGGGCGCTCGGTCAGAGCACCCGAACACCCGAGCATTGGGGTGCTCGCTCATCACTATCTGATTTCTGTACTGTCCTAGCATGTCACTCAGCATTAACAGGTTAAATATTCTATTTACATCAATGGGAATTTTTGTTTAACTGCTACGTGTAGATGGTTTGCCTGAGAATATTCACTCTCTTCTTACTACATCCACCTCAAAAGGCCAGATGAACAAAACAGAAGATGAGCAATTCTGAAGCAAATCTACTGCTCCAACACTAAAGCCCTCTCTAGCATTCAATAACATAAAAGCCACATTTAAAACCATGTGATTTTTCATTTGTCCACAATGGTGCAGTTGGTTTGCCCCAGAAGTGCTACTCAAGTCATTCAATGCATTATTAATAATATGTGCTTATTGTAAAAAGTGAGTACTTTCTCTTACCAATATGTGATGATTCCATGGGGAAAACAGTGAAATAATCACTGCAGGAAATGCTGCTTTGAAATTTCCTTGCTGCTTGGATTTATGATGATGGATTACTAATATACAGTAGTCAAAAACTGTAATTAGCCTTTGCCTGTGGCCTAACATGTCGAGTCCCCTGGGAGCTACTGATTTAGCCTAAGCTGCAGTACTTTTTTACACACTTCCTTAACCCCTTAAAGACCAGAGCATGTGGAACACATTGTTTTGCAATGCGTTGCACACCCCTCTGTTCTTCAAGTTGTTAATGAATGTGTGGTAAGGTATTAAAGTAAATCTGTCCAGTAATTAACTATAATATCATCCTTTATCAGGTTTGTATGTAATATGCCTCTCATTAAACTATATTGCGGGCCCATGTGACTGATGCCTCTTCTCGCTGATACTGTCATTGTCATAACAATGTGTCTTGTGGTCATAACAATCGCAGTGTCTCTACACTAGTTTTGCACTCTTTACTGGCTATTATTTAACACCTTGAATGCTAGAGAAATATCCAGTGTATTGCAAAACAAGATGTTGGAGATTTCTCTAGAAACCAAGGGGGTTAAATGTTTTTTTTTAATTTATTTTTTTTTGTCCTTGCTTGTTATAGATCAAGATGCAGAAAAGCAAAGGGGCGCTCATAGAACAGTATGACAGTACAGGTTAAGCATCCCTTATCCGAAATTCCAAAAACTGAAATATTCCGAAATCCGGAATATTTCCACACACGAGCAGATTCCTGACGTATTACACAGGGCATTTTTTTTTCTGCTCTGTGTTGTAATGGATAATGTCTGCGGAAGATGTTGTGGTGAAAATGTGTGATAGTCTTATTGAAGGACTAGAGCAGCGTGCATTCATAACAGAACAAGAAAGCATGTCTGTTTATAAAATCAAAGAGAGACTTCTAAGACAAAAAACATTGTTAATGAGGCAGATGACTATGGAGGAAACATTTAAAAAAGCCATCCAGCACAATACCTCCTCATCTCTAGAGGACCCACCTCCTGGTCCCTCAACTGTTCCTGATGTTTTCTCAACTAAAAATAAAACAACAACAGTGTACAGTAACCCTTTAACCCTTTCAGTGCCAGTGGCAGTGGCCAGTGACACTGAAAGAGTTAATCAAAACACAGCATTCTAGGTTGAAATTGAAAACCTGACATTATTTGTCGTTGATGTTGTTTGTTGTTTGGCATTTTGAGTTCCATAGGGGTATGCAATGCATTGCTTTGCAATGTGTTGCGTACCTCTCTGACGCTCAGCGGGTTAACAGCTGATACCTGTATAGGTATACTGGTTATGCTACTGTGCTACTTAGCCACCCTGAAAACATTTTTCACTGTATTAATGGTATGTCATGTTTTTTACTTATAAATGGGCATTGTACCATGTACCACAGTCTGCCCGGAAATAAATGCACAGTAGATTTTTAATAATGTACATTTCCAAAAGAATATGCATGTTTAAATATAACAAACCATTATGCTTATGCACATCCCAGCCACTCCGTTTGAAGCACCATAGCTTGAAGCTGATTGGCTGGGATGCGTAAGCACATCCCAGCCAATGTATTTGAGGGAATTGGAACAGAGTCTGCCCATATATAAAGGCAGTCTCTATTCAAATTCCCTCAGTGTGGAATGGGCATGGGCCCATGGAAGAAGAACAGGGGGGTCTGTGCCACACATCACTGTCTCCACCGCTTCTGCCTCTACAGCTGCACACAGCAGCAGAGACAAAGAAAAGCTAAGTATATTTATTCTTAAGTTTTGGAATACTTATTTCTACCAAGTTAGAAACATTTTCATAACTGGAGGCACGTTGATATTCAACCAGAGAGTAATACATGGTTTAACCCTTTGAGCCCCAGGGAGGTACAAAACGCATTGCTCTGCAATGTGTTGCATTCCCACTGGCACTCAAGGGGTTAAACTATATATTAATGTTTGGGTTATTTGAGCAAAGCTTGTATTAATACTTTTTTTTTCTTTACAGCTAGAAGACAGAAGAGAAGAAAGAAGATACAAGGCAGAAGAAAGAAGAGAATATAGAAGACAGGAAAGAAGATGGACAGTAGATGACCAGGATGCTGAGGACCCCACTGGACATCAGGATTAATGGTAAGTGTTACTTTTAATGGGATGCTGCATTGTACCTTTGTTGGGTTAACCCTATGAGTGCCGGCTGGGTAATTATACCCCACTGGCACTCATAGGGTTAATTCTACTAAGACTGAACACTATGTACTTTGGATGTATAGATATAGGGCTTAGGACCCTATACCAATACATCCACTGGGGACTTTTTTTTTTAACTTCCACTGGGGACTTTTTTTTTTCCTTTCAATAGCTGCGTCAGCTGACTAAAGATCCAATAAGGGACTTTAATCAGACAAAAAGTAGGTCTTAAATTTAAGAGCTGAAGTGAGTCCCTTATCAGATCTTAACAGCTAACACAGTCTATAGAAATTGCAACTTCTGTTTGTCTATGGGCCAAAACACCTCTGACTTTATCGCCCGGCAAGGGGGTTTTTTGCCGCCACTTTTGTCATAGCACTGTGAATTGAATGGCTTACAGTGCTTGATAAAATGCCACTGGAGTTTTTTTGGCCTAACAGGAACAACTGAATCTAGCCCTTATTACTTTGGCTTAAAGGAAATGCTAACACCTCGATTTATTTTAATATGGCCAGAAAATCCTAATAGCTACCATTAGTTTTGCTCCTTGTGCCTTTTTTAAATACACAGTGTATTTAATCAGTCTTATATGTTACGTAGGTAAAACATGGTACCCTGTTATCCACAGAAAAACCAGGAGACCAGTAGAGTAAATGATTAAAATTACCTCTCACCTTCCCATCCTCCAGTGTTTTCTCAGATATGTTTAACCCCTTAGGGACCCTTGACGTACCAGGACCGTCAAGGGTAAACTTGCTTGAAAGACCCTTGACGGTCCTGGTACGTCATGTACTTTTTACTTACAGCGCTCTACCGGGAGCGCTGTAAGTAAAAATGGGGCATGAAATAGACCGCTCCAAGATCGGAGCGATCTGTTTCAAGCCCCATAGTGACGCGCCGATACACGTGACAGGTCACGTGTACCGGCGCGTCCAAGTGCCCCTATGCGGACGTTATGGGACGGAAATGTCCCATAACGTCCGGTCGTTAAGGGGTTAAATATTCACCCAGTTTGTTGTTTTAATTGGGGACCCAGATGACACCCCTGGAATCCTTCTGTACACATGTAATTTGAGCCTAGGTCTAGAAGGGGACTTTTGTCCTACTTTGCTGTCACCCTGCTCCCCTTGGACCCTGCCCGGTTCTTATTATTGTTAGCATTGGTGGCAGTGGTCGCTGCTCAGTGGTCATCCTGGCACTTTATGCAGACAAGAGCTCTAAGAGCGTCTTCCTGGAGGTGGAACCCATACTGGTGCTGGTTCTTGGTGCCTTACTGCAGTAGCAAATTAGGTTGAAAAAAGTATAACAAGGAAAACAAGAATTATTGAAACCTTTCGCAAGCCTAAATGGGTAACACTCTTTACAAGAATTTTCTGTTTTACCTACTAATACACAGTATAACCCTGTATGTTTCCTTATGCTAGAAATGCCTCTAATATTCTCTTAAATGTATCCATTGTATCTGCCATAATTCCATAATTTAACAGTTCTTACTGTAAAAAAATCCTTCCTTTTCTGAAGTTGAGACCTACTTTCCTCTAATCACAGGGGGTGGCCCACTGGCCCCTAGTTATTTGATCAGGCCTTGGAATGACAAGCTCACCAGAGAGATCCTTTTATTGAGATTGCACATACTTAGAAAGTGTAACAAGATCTCCTCTTCGTTGTCTTTTTGTAGAATAATTAAACTACGTTTGTCTAGAAATTTCTCATACTTCAAGTCCCCCATTCCCTTACTTAATTGTGTTGCTCTTTGCTGTACTCTCTCCAGTTCTAGAATATCCATTTTCAGAAGAGGTACCCAAGACTGCACTGCATATTTCATGTGACATCTTACCAACGATTTGTACAGTAGCTTTAATGTCACTTTTTATGCAAGACAGGACTGTGCTTTTGCTATTGTTGTTTGACACTGGTCTCTGTTTCCTAGTGTGTAGTTTACAAGGACTCCTACTGACATGTAGCTATCCCTAAGCATGCTCACAAACCTGCTTCGCTTTACACTATGACAAGTCCCATGTGGATAGTTAAAATCTCGCATAATTATGTCATGTACAAAATGTGCAGCTTTTTTCATTTGCAATAACAGTTGGACCTCAACATGCTCATCAATATTTGGAGGTTTGTAGCATATACCCACCAGCACCTTTTTATGTTTTAGTTAAGTTACCTTTAACTTCTACCCAAGGACTTCACATTATCTCCAGTTTCCTTATAAATGTCTTCTCTTAAACTTGGATTTAGATCTGGGTTAAAATATAGACACACACCTCCCCCACACCTCTTAATCCTGTCTCTCATTAACAGGGAATAGTCCTCAATATCTGCACCCCAATCATGTGTATCATCCCACAGCATTTCGGTTATGCAAACTATGTCCAAATGCTCACTATACGCCAGCAATTCCAGTTTTTCCATTTTGCCTACCATACTTCATGAAGTGGCCAAAATATAATTAATTTTGTCATCATTATTAGTGATGAGCGAGCACCCCAATGCTCGGGTGTTCGGGTGCTCTGACCGAGCACCCCCGGAGGCTCGAGTGCTCGGCCGAGCACCCGAGCCCCATTGAAGTCACTGGGAGGACTCGAGCATTACACCAGGCACCCCCTGCTCTGATGAGGGGAGGGTGCCTGGTCCATAGGAAAAGGTCAGAAAATGATGGAAACACAACAGAAATGGTTCAGGGACAGCATAGGGAGGATGTCTGGATGCATCTTGGACTCCAACGTCGCTGCTGGGAACGATGTTTCGCCCGTAGTACGCCATTTTTACAGACTGACCGTAAAACACACAAAAAGGAAGATAAAAACGACTTTAGGCGAAAAATTGTTACCAAACAGTATTTGATGTATATTTACTTGTATATCATCTGCAAATTCTGCAAAAAATTTCATCGATTTTTCGGAACTGGGGCCATGATTAAGAGGGAAACGTGCGCAGAGGCAAATTCTCCCAAAAATTTCCTTGATTTTTCTGAACTGAGGCCATGATTAAGAGGGAAACGTGCGCAGAGGCAAATTCTCTCAAAAATTTCCTTGATTTTTCTGAACTGAGGCCATGATTAAGAGGGAAACGTGCACAAAGGCAAATTCTCCCAAAAATATCCTCGATTTTTCTGAACTGGGGCCATGATTAAGAGGGAAACGTGCGCTGAGCCGACCATCTAAAACATTATGGGTGAGGGTCTGCTGCGGAGCTGAACATCCTAAACATTATATGCGAAGGCCCGCTAGTGAGCTGACGCTATAAAACATTATATGAGAGGGCCCGCTAGAGAGCTGACCCAATAAAACATTATATGAGAAGGCCCGCTGGTGAGCTGACCTATACAAAAATTGTCAAACAGGGCCCGCTGGTGAGCTGGCCCTATATAAAAATTATATCACAGGGCCCGCTGGTGAGCTGGCCCTATATAAAAATTATATCACAGGGCATATGGAAGAGGAGGAGGAGGATGAGAAGATTAAGAGTCAACCATATACCCGTTTTTTGGGTGGAAGGGGTGAATGGGAATACAGAGTATTCCCATCATTGTAAATAACATATATAAATTGACTTTATGTTCCCCCGGGGCTTTCCTCCAGTGGAGTGGAGAAGTCAGGGGAAATCCAGGCCTTGTTCATTTTTATAAGTGTCAACCTATCAGCATTTTCGGTGGAAAGGCGGATACGCTTATCTGTTATGATGCCACCAGCAGCACTAAATACCCGCTCAGACAGAACGCTGGCGGCAGGGCAGGCCAGCACCTCCAAGGCGTACAGTGCCAGTTCATACCACGTGTCAAGCTTGGACACCCAGTAGTTGTAAGGCACAGAGGGATCATTGAGGACGCTGACACGGTCTGCTACGTACTCCTTCACCATCTTCCAAAACTTTTCCCTCCTTGTGACACTAGGCTGCGCATCAGGGTGAGGGTGCTGGCGGGGTGTCATGAAGGTGTCCCACGCCTTGGAGAGTGTTGCCCTGCCTTTCTCTGTGTGCTCCCCTTTTCTCCCCTTCTCGGTTGGCCAAGGTAGCACGTACTCTGCCGCCAGCGTTGTCAGATGGAAAATTTTGGAGCAATTTTTCGACAAGAACCTTCTGGTATTGCACCATTTTGCTTGTCCTCTCCACCGGAAGAATGAGAGATGAGAAATTCTCTTTGTAGCGGGGGTCCAGAAGGGTGAACACCCAGTAATCCGTGTTGTCTAAAATGCGTATAACGCGTGGGTCACGGGAAAGGCAGCCTAACATAAAGTCAGCCATGTGTGCCACAGTACCAACAGTCAAGATTTCGCTGTCCTCACCAGGAGGATGACTCTCAATCTCCTCATCCTCTTCCTCCTCTTCTGCCCACCCACGCTGAAGAGATGGAACTAAAGTTCCATGGCTACCCTCTGTAGCGGAGGCAACCGTGTCTTCCTCCTCCTCCTCCTCCTCCTCCGCCTCCTCCAATTGTCGCTGAGAAGACGAAGTGAGGGTGCTCTGGCTATCACCTTGTGTAAGCTCTTCCTCCCGCATTTCCACCTCTTCCACATGCAAAGCGTCGGTTTTAATTGTGAGCAGCGAGCGTTTCAGTAGACACAGAAGTGGGATGGTTACACTGATAATAGCGTTATCGCCGCTCACCATCTGTGTCGATTCCTCAAAATTGCGTAAAACCTCACAGAGGTCTGACATCCATTCCCACTCCTCACTTCTGATTAGAGGAAGTTGAACGGAGAGGCGACGACCGTGTAACAGCTGGTACTCCACTACTGCCCTCTGCTGCTCACAAAGCCGGGCCAACATGTGGAAGGTGGAGTTCCAGCGCGTGCTCACGTCACACAGCAGCCGGTGAGCTGGCAATTGTAAGCGCTGCTGCAGCTTCAACAGGCCGGCTGAAGCTGTAGATGACTTACGGAAATGTGCACACACGCGGCGCACCTTCCTCAAGAGATCATGCAAATTGGGGTAGGTTTTTAGAAATCGCTGAACCACTAAATTAAATACATGCGCTAGGCATGGTACGTGTATGAGCTTGCCGAGCTCCAAAGCCGCCACCAAGTTACGCCCATTATCACACACAACCATGTCTGGTTGCAGGTTGAGTGGCGAGAGCCATTGCTCGGTCTGGTGACTAATCCCCTGCAACAGCTCTGAGGCCGTGTGCTGTTTGTCCCCAAGGCAGATCAGCTTCAGCACGGCCTGTTGACGCTTCCCCACTGCAGTGCTACACTGCTTCCAGCTACCGGCTGATGGGTGAGTGGCGCTGCGCGCAGAGAATTCGGAGGTGGAAACGGAGGAGGAGGAGCCAATAACGTAGGTGCTGGCGGAAACCCTGATGGAGGTAGGGCCCGCAATCCTCGGCGTGGGTAGCACCTGTGCCATCCCAGGGTCCGAGTCGCTCCCAGCCTCCACGACATTCACCCAGTGTGCCGTCAGGGAAATGTAGCGTCCCTGGCCACAAGCACTTGTCCATGTGTCAGTCGTTAAGTAGACCTTCCCAGTAACTGTGTTGGTCAGGGCACGGGTGATGTTACGGGACACATGGTGGTGTAAGGCAGGGACGGCACACCGGGAAAAGTAGTGGCGGCTGGGGACTGCGTACCGAGGGACAGCTGCTGCCATCAGGCTGCAGAAGGACTCAGTCTCCACAAGCCTAAATGGCAGCATTTCGATGGCCAGTAATTTGGAAAGGTGTGAGGTTAGTGCTATGGCCTGTGGGTGGGTGGCTGGGTATTTTCGCTTGCGCTCAAATGCCTGGGGTAACGACATTTGGACGCTGTGCTGGGACAGGGAAGTGGATGTGGTCGCTGATGGTGCTTCAGATGGTACAGGTGCAGGGCGGGAGGTATGCGGGCCTGCGCCTTCGATAGGCGATTGGCCGGCACCGAAAACAGGGGAAGAGGAGGCAGTGGTGTGGCCTGCAGACACAGATGGGCGATCCAGGCGTTCCTCCCACTTATTACGGTGCTTGGATGCCATGTGTCGGATCATGCTGGTGGTGGTGAGGTTTCTAGTGTTCATGCCTCGGCTCATTCTGGTGTTGCACAGGTTGCAAACTACAATTCTTTTGTCGTCCGCACTTTCCTTAAAAAAACGCCATACCGCGGAACACCTACCCCTTGGCAAGGGAGATTTACGCAAGGGGGTGCTCCGTGGAACATTTGCGGGCCGGTTTGGTGCGGTCCGCCTTCTTTCTGTAGCCACACCACTGCCTCTTCCAGCCTGTTGTGGTGCTGCAGATGGCTCACCCTCAGGACTGCTGTCATCGCTCGGCTCTACACCTTCCCAGGTGGGGTCAGTCACCTCATCGTCCACCAAGTCCTCCTCCACTTCCTCACTCTGATCATCCTCCTCATGTCTTGATCCCACCACATACTCAGTCATTGACAACTGTATATCATCCTCCTCATCAAGGTCTTGAGACAGTAATAGTGGTTGATTTAATGGCAACTGTGTCTCATCATCATCATCATCATCCACTTCCTTTGACCTTAAATGCCGTTCACCTCTGTCATCTTCTTGTGATTGGGTACCCTCTAGAGGTTGTGAATCAGGGCACAAGATGTCATGTTCCTCTGCAAGCCTGCTTGGAGAGAGGTTCAAATTAAGCATTGGTGATGAGACGAGCTCCTCACTATATCCCAGTGTGGGATCACTTCTTTGACCAGATCCTCTATGGTGGGAGGAAGGATGATCAGGGTGAGGATTATGTTGACCAGACTCTTGGCTACTGAGAGTGGACTTGGTGGAAGACAGGGTGGTGCTTAACCGACTGGAAGCAGTATCAGCTGACATCCAACCGACCACCTGTTCGCAGTGGTCGGACCTCGAGAGTGATGTCCTGCGACGCCCTGTAAACTGAGACATGAAGCTAAGTATGGTGGATGTCTTTCTGTCTTATGCTCTGGCACCAGGCACAGTTTCTACGCGTCCTGACCCGCGCCCTGAACTATCAGGATCACGTCCACTTCCCCGTCCCTTTTTACCCGCCTTCTTCATATTACACGGAATATGTGCTGCAAATCTGCAACTTTGCACAGTAAACAGAATGTTCTTCTTAACTGCGGCTCGGCACAGTGAATGGAATATGTGACTTTGATATTTTACAGTTTGCACAGTTAACAGAATGTTCTCCTAATATGCAACTTTGCACACTAAACAGAATGTGCTTCTTAACTGCGGCTACGCACAGTGAATGGAATATGTGACTATGATATTTTACAGTTTGCACAGTTAACAGAATGTTCTCCTAATATGCAACTTTGCACACTTAACAGAATGTGCTTCTTAACTGCGGCTCGGCACAGTGAATGGAATATGTGACTTTGATATTTTACAGTTTGAACACTTAACAGAATGTTCTCCTAATATGCAACTTTGCACACTAAACAGAATGTGCTTCTTAACTGCGGCTACGCACAGTGAATGGAATATGTGACTTTGATATTTTACAGTTTGAACACTTAACAGAATGTTCTCCTAATATGCAACTTTGCACACTAAACAGAATGTGCTTTTTAACTGCGGCTACGCACAGTGAATGGAATATGTGACTTTGATATTTTACAGTTTGAACACTTAACAGAATGTTCTCCTAATGTGCAACTTTGCACACTAAACAGAATGTGCTTCTTAACTGCGGCTACGCACAGTGAATGGAATATGTGACTTTGATATTTTACAGTTTGAACACTTAACAGAATGTTCTCCTAATATGCAACTTTGCACACTAAACAGAATGTGCTTCTTAACTGCGGCTACGCACAGTGAATGGAATATGTGACTTTGATATTTTACAGTTTGAACACTTAACAGAATGTTCTCCTAATATGCAACTTTGCACACTAAACAGAATGTGCTTCTTAACTGCGGCTACGCACAGTGAATGGAATATGTGACTTTGATATTTTACAGTTTGCACACTTAACAGAATGTTCTCCTAATATGCAACTTTGCACACTAAACAGAATGTGCTTCTTAACTGCGGCTACGCACAGTGAATGGAATATGTGACTTTGATATTTTACAGTTTGCACAGTTAACAGAATGTTCTCCTAATATGCAACTTTGCACACTAAACAGAATGTGCTTCTTAACTGCGGCTACGCACAGTGAATGGAATATGTGACTTTAATATTTTACAGTTTGAACACTTAACAGAATGTTCTCCTAATATGCAACTTTGCACACTAAACAGAATGTGCTTCTTAACTGCGGCTACGCACAGTGAATGGAATATGTGACTTTGATATTTTACAGTTTGAACACTTAACAGAATGTTCTCCTAATATGCAACTTTGCACACTAAACAGAATGTGCTTCTTAACTGCGGCTACGCACAGTGAATGGAATATGTGACTTTGATATTTTACAGTTTTCACAGTTAACAGAATGTTCTCCTAATATGCAACTTTGCACACTGAACAGAATGTGCTCTAATCTGCAACTTTGCACACTAAAAAGAATGTGCTGCTAATCTGCAACTTTGCACACTGAACAGAATGTGCTCTAATCTGCAACTTTGCACACTAAAAAGAATGTGCTGCTAATCTGCAACTTTGCACACTGAACAGAATGTGCTCTAATCTGCAACTTTGCACACTAAACAGAATGTGCTGCTAATCTGCGGCTAGGCACAGTGAACAGAATATGTGAAGTTTTTTTTTTTATATCTCTGCCCCCCCAAACAAAATAAACTGCTGCCCCCACACACAGTAGTCCTAAAAAGGACTTTTGGGTCTTTTTTTTTTACAAATTCGCTTTTCTTCTCCCTACACTGACTTTCCCTTCCTATCCTCATCTCTCCCTGGCTAAGACTGAGCCGAACTCGCTGGTCAGGTGCTATTCAGCACCCGATCACGGGTTCTGGCCAGCCAATCAGTGTAATGCCAGCAGCCAACATGGCTGCTGGCATTACACTGATGTCAGAGCCTCCCTGCACGTTTATTGGCTGCGCAGCAGCCGCGAAACGTGCGGGGAGGAGACCCGAACATGGCGGGCGAGCACATGCGGTACTCGTACGAGTACCGCCATGTGCCGAGCAGAGCGATGCTCGAGCCGAACCGAGCTTCGGCCGAGCATGCTCGCTCATCACTAATCATTATGTATGTTACCCACTACTTATTAGCTGCATTTATCCTCTTCTCCATGCCCATAATCCTTTACTTTTTGCTATCTACACTATCTATCCCATTTTTACTAGCTATACCCTACTCCCTTTCCTATTATAAAAGCTCCTCCAACCTTCTAAGCATTCTGTCCCTAACCATTTAGGTGCAATCCATCACAACCATACAGACTGTACCAAAAAGCAAAATCAGCCTGGTTCTCTAAAAACCCCAAACCATCCTTCCTGTTCTTGTTCTACTGCAGAGGGGTGGACTCCCTCTGTAGAGTTCTCTTTACTATGTAGGCTGTATTTTACTGGTGACTGAGCTGCAGCTTCCCCTTTCTTAGTCAGAAGCTTTCTGTGTTCTGTTCTGCACAGAGTAAATAGGTTTGTCAGCCTGTAAACAGACTTATGTCTTTCCTTGTATCTTTTTACACTGTTGAAGTCTAAAAGTATGCCTTTCTTCCTTAAATTTCTGCAGCACTGAAGGAGATTGTCACATTGTGTGGCCTGTGTAAAGCTCCACATGAAACTGCATGTACCAGGAACAGGAAGCTATGCCAGAAGTGTGGGACTGAGTTTTCTTTGCCTGTCCAGCCTTTTTCTACATCTGTTCGTGGAATGGCCACAGAAATGGCTATAACAGTTTCCCTGTTCCAGCTAGCTAAGAAACTTCCAAGACTCTCCAGGAGGAAGAACAGAGTTTTAGCAGTCTGTCTTTGACTTTGTCTCAGTGCAGTCC
Organism: Rhinophrynus dorsalis; assembly: GCA_037306005.1. Classification (NCBI taxonomy): domain Eukaryota; kingdom Metazoa; phylum Chordata; class Amphibia; order Anura; family Rhinophrynidae; genus Rhinophrynus; species Rhinophrynus dorsalis. The sequence continues at coordinate 133,077,680 of CM074719.1, forward strand.
ACTGAGGAAGGTTATAGGTGAGCTTTTATTAACTTTTTGACTGAATATATTGATATATTGATTAAGCACATCCATATTTCCCTTCACATCCAGGAACATGACAAACCTAAGTCTGTGGCAAAACGACTTGTACCTGGGCTACAAGAAGACTCATAAACTCTTCCCTTTGCACAAGCTGGTTTTGTCACTTATTGTTTAGGTATGGAGAAGTCCAGAGAAGCTGCTCATATTCCCCTGGAAGCTGAAATCTTTTTTTCCATTTCATCCTAAAGATTCAGCCTTTTGAGACTGCATACCTATACTTGACATCCATGTAATTAAATTGTCCAAGAAAATATAGAAACATGGGAAAAGTGACGCGCCCTGAGCTGGTGCACATGGCACACCAACTTGCCATAAGACCCTGGTTGTGAACCACAGGCCTATACCATACAACAAGTCGCAGACAAACAAGAATCCAGCAACCGCACAGGGACTGGGGGGGGACACAAAGCAGCACAACATAAGCCATCACAACACACCCTGGAACAACAGGGGTTAACACACAACACAACATGCACACCTGGCACAAAAAAACAAATCAAGCTCACCCATGTAACCTCAGCAGCCAATGGAGACAAAACACACACACCTGACAGGCACATACCAATTACAACATATCACACCACCAACCATGGACACACCAGCAAACAATTACCCGTATAACACACACCTTTCCATTAGTCAATTGGGACCACATGACTTCTCATGGACACCTTACTGCTGTTGAAACCTGGCAGTCCACCCTCCTCAGATGTAGCGTGAGAAACATAGAAACATAGAATTTGATGGCAGATAAGAACCATTTCAGCCCATCTAGTCTGCCCATTTTCCTACAGTAAAAACCTCAAACTTTTTTTGGTCCTTGATCTTTTCTTAAGTTAAGGACAACCTTATGCCTATCCCATGCATGCTTAAATTCTGTCACTGTATTTACTTCTACCACATCTGCTGGTTGGCTATTCCACTTATCTACTACCCTCTCAGTGAAGTAAAACTTTCTTAAATTACATCTATACCTGTGTCCCTCTATTTTTAGACTATGGCCTCTTGTCCTAACATTTTTACTCCTTTGAAATATACTTCCATCCTGCACTTTGTTGAATCCCTTCGTGTATTTGAATGTTTCAATCATATCCCCTCTCTCTCTTCTCTCCTCCAAGCTATACATGTTCAGATCATTTAGTCTATACTGATATTTCTTTTCCTGTAAACCAGTCACCATTTTAGTAGCCCTTCTTTGAATTTTCTCTAGAGTATCTATAGCCTTCTGGAGATGGGGTCTCCAGTACTGTACACAATACTCTAGGTGAGGTCTAACTAGAGATCTGTAGAGTGGCATGACCACTTCCCTTTTTCTGCTACTAATGCCCCTAGCTATACAACCCAGTACCCTGCTTGCATTCCCCACCGCTTTATTACATTGCCTGCCTACCTTTAAGTCATTAGAGATAATTACTCCCAAATCCCTTTCCTCTGTTGTCTCAGACAGTACAGTACCCTTAATAGTATATTTTTCCTTTGGATTTTTATGTCCCAAGTGCATTATTTTACATTTAGTGCATTATTTTACATTTATCAATGTTAAACTGCATCTGCCACACTCTTGACCATTCTTCTAATTTACCTAAATCATTTGTCATTTGGCTTATTACCCTTGGAATGTCTACCCCATTGCAGATCTTGGTATCATCTTCAAAAAGGCATACCTTACCTTGAAGACCTTTTGCAATATCACTAATAAAAATAATAAAAAGAATGGGTCCCAGTACAGATCCCTGAGATACTCCACTAGTAACACTCCTTTCGTCCGAATAGAGAGAGTGATAGAGAGAGACTGGCATGTTAGTGTACATTGGTGGTGTGGGTGGTGGTGGTGGTGGGGTGAACACATCCCTAGCTTGGGGATGTTGTGGCTCCCCGATGTGCCCCACATGTTCCTACTCCAGGGGCCATTGAAATGTAGACCCCTGGGTGTCCTCCTGCCACATGTGTTGCTGTGGCTTCTGTGTAGGGCCATACCCTGCATGCTGTGGCATGGCCACTGTCTCAGGGATCCAATGCCTACCAGTCAGTGGTGGTGGTGGTGGGAACTGGTAGGCCAGCTGCTGCTGCTGCTGCTGTGGTAGTGGGGGTGCCTGGTAGGCCAGCTGCTGCTGCTGTGGTGTGGGGGGGGGCAGTTAGGCCAGCTGCTGCTGCTGCTGCTGTGGTGGTGGGGGGGCCAGGTAGGTCAGCTGCTGCTGACGTGGTGGTGGTGGTGATAGAGTCCAGGATGTGGTTGGCTCATCAGGGGAGCTTGTCCCAGGATCCCCCGTGGATGCAGGCATGTATGCTGTGTGGGGAAATGACATGATATGATCAGTGATGTGAGTCATGACAGGAGTGCTGCAAGACCATGACAATAACATGAGAACCGTTGAGTGGCAGGATGGTATCCATTACATTGCTTTGCAATGCATTGGTTACCATCCTGACACCCACTGATTGCTGAACCTGACAGGATCTAATACATAGATTTATAAAACCTACAGCGATGTAGCTTTAGTCATCATATGTATCCTGGGGTGCGAGTATGGCAAGGCATCCCCGTACATCTGGATACATGTGGTGAAAAGAACTGGACCAACACACCTTGAGTGATACAAGCTTGACAGCAAACACACTAGGGCCTCTGTAAACATCAATGCACCGGTGATGACCAATACCACTGAGTCCAACCATTGATGTCAGCTACACTAACAGGCACAGCGAGCACACCAACAAACATGCACTGTGGAACCCAACCACACAATCAGCTGGAGGACACATCAAACAGACCCCAGGACGGCTGGAATCCAAACACGCAGCAGACATGGGCGGGGTTATGTAATATAATTGGAGGTTACTTCTACCCTTTCCTATGTTATGCTATGGAGCCTAAGCACTGATATGTCACAGGTTGTTGGCTCCACAGACTAACACAGGGATTGCAGATGTGATGACACTGCAGTTGTCATGTACACATTGTCACCTCTTTCTGACACCATAGTGCATATCCCCCACTGTCATGGCTGATCCTTGTGAATCACATATGTCCTGCAGAGTGGTTATGGCGGTGAATGCCCCCTGGCCATCCATATGATGCAGAAAGCTGATCCTTGACTATTCCACTTGGACTAAATACCTACATGTACAATGCCTAGCCCTGACATGCAGTACCAATACTCCGAACAACACACCATATCCCCTCCATGCTATCTCCCATAACCCTTTGATTGCCAGGGGATTAACCAATGTATCATGAAACAATGCATTACTTATCCCTGTGACACTCAAGGGTTGTGTACTGACCTCTTTGTCACTCTAAACTCCCTTTCTCTCTTTCTCTAGCCTCTGCTCCTGGGTCCTAAGATCTAGCTCTTGGAACTTGAAATCAGACAAATGTGCGTCGGTGTCACAGTGTACCTTGGTTCCAGAGCTGCCGCTTCAGTGACGCACTGTGTCATTCCACGCATCATCTGCAGGCGTGAGGCTTCAGAGTGAAGCAGGCCTCTGTTTTATGCCATGCTTCCTGTAGTCTCCTCCTACCTACTTCCTTCCTCTGAGCCTGCCCCTCCTACCTACTTCCTGAGGAGGGGTTTAAAGGGCAGTCTGAGGTCTGACTCAGTTGACCTTGTGTTGTTGTACAAAGCAGTTCTGTGTCTTTGGGCTCTGTGTATGACCTGGCTTGTCTGACCATCCAATCTGGTGCTGAGCTGTGGCTCTGTCTGATTATTCTCATGCCATATCCTTAGATAGTGGACACCCAATCTGGTGCAGACCTGTGGCTCTGGTTGACTACCTGAACTGTGTATGACCTGGTTTGTCTGAATACCATCTCTGGTGCTGACCTGTGGCTCTATCTGACTATTCTCTTGTTTGTCCCCTGTACATAGCAGACACCCAATCTGATGCGGTCCTGGGGCTCTTGTAGACTACTAGCTTATACTAACTGCAGGTGTGAGTCAGATATCCGCTTCCTCTTCTGACTGCAGGCGTGAGTCTGGTATGCGCTTTCATTATACTGACTGCAGGCGTGAGTCAGGAGTATTCCTTTCCTGTTCCAGCTCCTGGTTCCAGCTGAGACTACCAGTGGCTTCAGCCTAGTCTCCAGCAGTGTGGTCAATCTTGGCAGTCTACTATTCCTGATAGTAGCGCTTGCTGGCTGTGACAATCTGCTTGCTCCTGCCTTATTACCATTGTATGCTATCTTTATTGTTATTTAATAAACTGAATTTTACTATACCGTACTGACTTCTGAATATCTCGGTGGAACAGTGACTGCTGTGATTGTCTGGGCCATTAGGTAACATTGGTAGTTTTGCTTGTTTCTTTTATTGGAACGTTTTTTTGACCGCGATGAGGTCAGATTTTAGGAGACTCCAGTTTTGTAGTTTTCGTGTGTATTGTAGGCCGTCGCACATTAATCTTTCCAGATAAGGAAGATTTTAATCTCACGTTACCCGGTCTTGGTTAACTTGCGAAGGCCTTTTTTTTCTTCTCGTTAGTTTTAACACCAACATTTGCATTGAGCACTAAATTCCTTTTAAGTTTAAAGGGCAACAGACATGAAAAAGCAATACATATCTGACGGATTCCTTTAGACACAAGTATTTTTTTTTGGTAAGACATGTATTTTCAAGCTAGTCGACATGCATTTAATGAATGCATGGCGACTGGCTGTTATCTGAAAGTTCCGCTTTAACCAGTTCTCTATCCATTCATTGCTATCACCTTCCAAACCAAAGCGCTTCTGCAGTAACCTCCTGTGAGGCACAGCATCAAAGGCTTTTTCAAAATCCAAGGATAATATATCAACAGCTATACCTTGTTTATGTGTTTTTTTAGTAGTTTTCATTGATCTGAGACGTTAAGAAGCCCCATTTAAATCAATGGGAAATTCTATTTCTCCCTTAAGATGCAGTTTGAACTATTAGCTTCTTTGTGCGAGACAAATAAAATCTACATCTTTTTATTGTACTTATTTTTTAATTGATAATGTTTTATTTTTTGCAGTATAAATTGCACAACACTGAGGCTACTGAAAAAAAGACATCTAATGGTGAGAATATATCTAATGAAACAATCTTATTTTTGTGAGAACTGGCACAAAATGTAATTAGAATAAAAAGCTGACATCTTATGTGACAGAACCTGAGTAGGCAGGCTGAATTCATCACCTCCTGTTCTCATGCTTTCCTTTTTCAAATTAGCAAGATTTATCTTGAACGCCCACTCACCTGGCTTGGCATCAGCAAGTGCATACAAAAATATAGGCTTTGAAAATAATCCACATTTGCCTTGTTTTAACCCTGCGAGTGCCAGAGATTTATGCCAAGCAAGGAGCTGCATGCCCATCTGGCAATCAATGGGTTAACCTTTTGAGTACCAGAGGTGAGCCCAAAGCATTGTGAAGTAATGTGTTAGATTCAAAGGGTTAAAAGGGAGGCTGATGTCCCGAGAAGTGCTAGAGCAAACCAACCACACTGTAGTGGACAAATAAAAATCCCCTTGATTTAAATGATAATTCTAACCCCTTGAATGCTAGGGAGGTCTCCAATATATTGATAAGAATCAGTATATAGTGCTGAAGGAGTTAAAAGCCCCATTTAAACCAATGGGAATTTGGAGCATTTTTTTGTTCCCTACAGTACAGTAGGTATTCTACAAAAATTGCCCCCCTTTTAGCTTCTTGAATAAAGCCTTTAGTCCCTATGTTGATTATTCTAAAGATTACAATAACCCCTAGAGGACCAGACGGGTAAACAATACATTGAGTATGGACCATATGTATAAAGACACAAGTGGAGATATTCTGGGGCAAATCAACTGCACCATAAGGGATTTAAATAAGGTTATGAGTACCTTTAAAGGGATAGTAATGTTTCATAATAAAAGCAGCTCTAATTAATCATCATAATATTTGGACTTTGGAGAGTGTTATTTCAATTCTGTCAGAGTTGTAGTTCCAGAGTAATTCAATGACAAAGTCTCCCCCTCCCGCCCCTTTTACTGATTTAACACTGCTCACCCAGATCAGAAGGGAGGTGCCCAGGTAGACTGCAGAGAGGGACAATCTTCAATTAAGGTAAGGGAAAAACCTGAAAAACTTGTCAAGCGGGGCAGGGCTTTCATTGTCCTCATAGGAAGAAGATTGTCCCCTGCTGTTGTCTGTCTGGTCTATGGACTGGATTCCACATCTGAGAAGAGATGGCTTACACTAGGTAAAAGGGGCGGGAAGGGGAAACTTTGCTTGTGAATATCTCTCAAACCATAAAGGTTTGAGAGATGAGACTTATATCATTCCCATGTTTTTTTAATACCTATAAAATAAAGATAAAACGAAATATTACTATCCCTTTAATGCTAGAAGCACTTGTGGGGTTAACCCTTTGATGCCAGAGGGGTATGGAATGCAATGCAAAGCAATGCATTCCGTATACCTCTGGTACTCAATGGGTTATAAGAATGAATTAAATCACTGTGACATATTGGGGATTGGGATTTGTCCTCTATAGTGCAGTTAGTTTGTTCCATCATTGCTCCTCTTTTAGTTTCTGCATGAAGCCACTGAGGTCTTATCTAACCCCTTAAGGACCAGCGGTCCTGGGGCGTGCCGTCCCTTAAGGACCACATAGGAATCTTTGACGTGCTGTCCCACGTGACTGATCACGTGGGGCGGCACGTCAAACGGGGCACTGGAAGAGATCGCTCCGGTCTTGGAGTGATCAACTTCAGTGCCCGGTATTACTCACCGCGCTCCTGTAGGAGTGCGGTGAGTAAAAGAACGTGACGTGCCAGGACCATCACTGGTCCTTAAGTGCCGGACCAGCGTGACGGTCCTGCCACGTCAATGGTCCTTAAGGGGTTAAAGAATAAATAAGGATCAATTCTGGAGAAAACCAACAACATCATTGGGAACAAAGGGGGCTTGGCCAGCTGGTCTCGCTTTTCCAGTAGAAGCAGCGGCTCCATGTTTCTCATCTGTGTTGCCTCTATCTGTCTCCCAGAGATATTGACTGTGAGATCAATAGCTGGGGGGGGGGTCACAAGGGGTCCTGATGCCCCCCCTGCACCCAAAGTCTGAGTATAAAAAAATTTAAACAGTATATAATAAAAAATAAAATAAAAAAGTTAAAAAAAATAAAATGTGTGCCAGAGAGTTGTCCAATGCATTAGACACTCCTCTGTGACTGATTCCCAACCTCTTGATTCCCCCTTATCCCCCACATACACTGTCTCTGACCCCCCAGCCTGGTTTTTGCCCACTGGTAGTCACAGATCCCTACATACTCTGACCCTCAACACTTGTTCCACTGCTGGCTGCTAATCACATATACCTACAGTGTTGGACACCCAAGGCTGGTTCCGCTGCCCATTGGAAGTCACAGATCCCATCATATACAGTACAACCCCTCTCCAGCCGTGTTCTACTGCCCCCTGCCCCCACAAATTCCTGCATACATTATCTTACATCCTCCCAGCCTTGGTTCACTAGTAGTTATGGAACTCAGCCTTTTTCCACTGGTACCCATGCTCCTGGTACCCACTACCCATTACATAATTGAAAGATTTTAGTTTCTTTGAAGTTACTAAAAAGTGTGTTTTTCAGCTTCATTTTTTGGAAAAAAGATGTGCTCACTGTCATAGGGAGTAAGAAGTTAAGTGACTCCTTATTTGATACTGGTGAATGTCTACATTCCAAAATGGTTTGCCTTATTGTCCTTTTCTTCGTATCTCTAATGGTTGTGCACATTTTAGTGCAGTCCGGTCATTTCAAAAAAGGAAAGTGGAAGATGTAGTTCTGTGCTTCTGGCACCCCCTACGTCAACCCATGCCAATGGGGTACCATTTCTCTTGAGCTGGTAAAAAGTCCTGAATACTGCAGGAAAGTCATGGTTTCAAAGATTTTAGCATTTTGAAGTGCTGGAAATGTGTAGAAACATTTTCCATTTAAACAAACCTAGGGGGAGAAAGGCAAAAATAACATAGACTGATGCAGGGGAATGTCTTTTTTCCAAAATGGTATACCTTACATATATTTTCTTCATATTACTAAAAGTTATGATCATTTTAGCGCAGCTAGCCTCTTTCAAAAAAGAAAACAGATGTAGGTTTGTGCTGTGAGCATCCCAGTGGGATACCATTTTTCTTTTTGAGCAGTAGCTAATGAATGCAGTAGGACATTCCATAGTTTTCAAAGCTTTTAGTACCTTTGAAGAGGGTAGACATTTTTTTAACTTTAACTTCACTTTCTGGAAAAACCTGTGCATACCAGATTAGGGGTAGAAGGACAATTCAACTCTTATTTTATTAAAGGCATAGTAATGGTTAATTTTATGTTTCTTTCATATTGTAGGCATTATAAAAATATTAACAGTGATGTAAGTCTTATCTCTCAAACATTTATGGTTTGAGAGATATACCGTGCTAATGATACCTCTTCCTGTCTGTTTGAGAGAAGTCAGCAATCTAGCTGACAGCTGCAGAATCCGTTCATTTGACCAGAAGGGGTCTCTTCAGCAGAGTCAAAATCGCGCTATTTAGAAATAAATACTTAATTGGAACGGTCTACAAAGTGTGCCTGGTTTGCTGTCCCCTATGGAGCTGTAGGTTTGACCTAGTATTGTTCCTCATTTCCTTTGTGAATAAAACTCTGATGGCCACATGCAGAAAGTAATAGAGGAGCAATTCATAAGCAAACCAAATGCTTTTTTCTCCTAGCTCATTGCATTGAAATCAACGGGAAGAAAACATTTTCCCCAACACATTAAAGCTTTCTCTGCTTTTCTACAGCCATATACAAGGGTGTCAGGCTCTCACAGCATGCCACTCTGTGTTTGTGAGAGAAGAAAACAGATGAGAGTAGTTTTTGATACCTTTTATTGGCTAACTAAGCAGATTTAGAATGCAAGCTTTCAAGACCTTAGGTCTCTTCCTCAGGCATGTTATACAGATAAATATGAAAACATCTCTCTTAAATACAAGTACACATTGCATTGTTTATAATGGAAATCAGATAAGAGAACTCAATCCAGATCCAGATATCTTTGATCAGTCAGTGGTAAATTGCATTCTTCCTCTGAGGCTTTAGAGGTATTTATGATGCTCTGTTGGAAAGGTCAATCAACTAAATTGTAATGTGATAAAAATTCTTTGTCTCTGTTTAAACCACTACAAATTGCATTAAATTTTAACATTAATTTTACCTCCCATACCTTTCTGTCCCTCTGAGTGCGGAACAGTCCCATCGATACAGTTAACTTAATATCCCTGACACTGTGCCCATTTTGACAAAAATGTTCTCCCACTGGTGTCTCTGTCTTTTTGTTATTAACACTGGATCTGTGGGAATTAAATCTATTATGTAGTGCTTGTCCAGTTTCTCCCACATATAGAGCAGTTGGGCATTTTGCACACATGATAAGGTATATTAAATTGGATGATTTACAGGTGAAGGTACCATTGATCTTCTGGTGTAACTGGGTGTTTGGAATTGGTATCTTGTCTGTGGTGTAAATGTGTGCACAGGTTTCACATCTCTTTTGTAGGCAGGGAGATGTGCCATTTTTTGTATTTTTATTCAGGGCACTCTTCACCATCAGTTGTTTCAAATTGGGAGGCTGTCTGAAGGAGAGTAAGGGAGGCTGTGGGAATATGTTCTTAAGTCTTTCATCTGTATGTAATTTCGTTTGAAGTTCTCTTGATATTTTGCGTAGCACTTCAACTTGGAGGTGGTAAATGACCACCAGTGGCGTGCGCCTGTAGGCAGGTGCCGACTTTGCCTTATGGTAAATCCAGCCCTGAGCAAGTTGAGAAGGAGGATAGCAATTTGACACAAGCATGACAATGGTAAAAACTGCTGTAGGAATCTGTCTCTCTCTCTCTTTCTATATATATATATATATACAGTGGGGCAAAAAAGTATTTAGTCAGCCACCAATTGTGCAAGTTCTCCCACTTAAAAAGATGAGAGAGGCCTGTAATTTTCATCATAGGTACACTTCAACTATGAGAGACAGAATGAGACAAAAAAAATCCATAAAATCACATTGTCTGATTTTTAAAGAATTTATTTGCAAATTATGGTGGAAAATAAGTATTTGGTCAATAACAAAAGTTCATATCAATACTTTGTTATATACCCTTTGTTGGCAATGACAGAGGTCAAACGTTTTCTGTAAGTCTTCACAAGGTTTTCACACACTGTTGCTGTTATTTTGGACCATTCCTCCATGCAGATCTCCTCCAGAGCAGTGATGTTTTGGGGCTGTCGCTGGGCAACATGGACTTTCAACTCCCTCCAAAGGTTTTCTATGGGGTTGAGATCTGGAGACTGGCTAGGCCACTCCAGGACCTTGAAATGCTTCTTACGAAGCCACTCCTTTGTTGCCCGGGTGGTGTGTTTGGGATCATTGTCATGCTGAAAGACCCAGCCACGTTTCATCTTCAATGCCCTTGCTGATGGAAGGAGGTTTTCACTCAAAATCTCACGATACATGGCCCCATTCATTCTTTCCTTTACACGGATCAGTCGTCCTGGTCCCTTTGCAGAAAAACAGCCCCAAAGCATGATGTTTCCACCCCCATGCTTCACCGTAGGTATGGTGTTCTTTGGATGCAACTCAGCATTCTTTCTCCTCCAAACACGACGAGTTGAGTTTTTACCAAAAAGTTCTACTTTGGTTTCATCTGACCATATGACATTGGCCCAATCCTCTTCTGGATCATTCAAATGCTCTCTAGCAAACTTCAGACGGGCCCGGACATGTACTGGCTTAAGCAGGGGGACACGTCTGGCACTGGATGATTTGAGTCCCTGGCGGCGTAGTGTGTTACCGATGGTAGCCTTTGTTACTTTGGTCCCAGCTCTCTGCAGGTCATTCACTAGGTCCCCCCGTGTGGTTCTGGGATTTTTGCTCACAGTTCTTGCGATCATTTTGACACCACGGGGTGAAATTTTGCGTGGAGTCCCAGATCGAGGGAGATTATCAGTGGTCTTGTATGTCTTCCATTTTCGAATAATTGCTCCCACAGTTGATTTCTTCACACCAAGCTGCTTGCCTATTGCAGATTCAGTCTTCCCAGCCTGCTGCAGGTCTACCATTTTGTTTCTGGTGTCCTTCAACAGCTCTTTGGTCTTGACCATAGTGGAGTTTGGAGCGTGACTGTTTGAGGTTGTGGACAGATGTCTTTTATACTGATAACAAGTTCACACAGGTGCTATTAATACAGGTAATGAGTGAAGGACAGAGGAGACTCTTAAAGAAGAAGTTACAGGTCTGTGAGAGCCAGAAATCTTGCATGTTTGTAGGTGACCAAATACTTATTTTACCGAGGAATTTACCAATGAATTCATTAGAAATCCTACAATGTTATTTCCTGTATTCTTTCCCCCCATTCTGTCTCTCATAGTTGAAGTGTACCTATGATGAAAATTACAGGCCTCTCTCATCTTTTTATGTGTAGGTTGTACTTTTTTTTATTACTTGACATCATCATATGTGTCAGTGTCACTTAAAAAACAGCAGCTCCAATTAATCTTCATAGTGTTTGAGCCATAGAGAGTGTTATTTCAATACTGTCAGAGTTGTTGTTCAAGAGTAATTGAGTGATAAAGTTTCCCCCTAATTGCCCACATCCCCTCAGATTTGGATCTGGTCTTGAGACCAGACAACTCACAGCAAGGGACAATCTTCTTATTATAAGGGTTTTTTCCCTTATACTAATTGAAGATTGTCCCTCTCTGCAATCCACCTGGACACCACATTGTTGTTCTGAGTTGAGCAGTTTTACATCAGTAAAAGGAGTGGGGGGACACTTTATCATTCAATTACTCTTGAACTACAACTCTGACTGTATTGAAATAACACTCTCAATGGCCCAAATACTATGAAGGTTAATTGGAGCTGCTTTTATTGTGAAACATTAATATATCTTTAAGCAGGAAGTTAGTGTTGTGGGCAAGGAAAAAAAATGCACTCTGCATGCAAACATATTTTTCTAGGTATATGTTGCTGTAGGACTCACAACTTTGACTTTCAGCTACATATTTCTCCACTACAGCCCTCAGAAGAAGTAATATTGCAGTGGGAAATATAGGCAAAACATTTGTTAAAATAGTTGAAAAGGAGGAACATTTTTCATTGGCGAAAAGGAGAAAAGTTTTGCGAAAAAAGAGAGAAATCGTCCAGTTTTCGCAAAAAGTCATGCAGGAAATTTTTTTCACTTTTCTCCCACCCCTACTCTCTAATGATTTAACCCTTTGAGTGCCCTCTGGCTCTCAAAGGGTTAAATGGGGCTTTTAATCACTTGAATGTTAGCTCTCTGAAGCATCACTTCACTATTTTTGGAGACCATTTTACCATTCATTGGGTTAAAAGCCACAGTTAAATCAATTGACATTTGGGGATTTTTTTTATTCATCCCCTGTGGTGTAGTTAGACTGCTCTAGAATAGACTCTGTTTCATTGTCATAACTTGTTATTGGAGCACCATGGTACACACCATTTCTCCTAACACACACACATTTTCACACAGGCATAACTAGAACCTATTGAGCCCCGGAGCTGATCAGCACCATTGAACATCGGACCCACTGCAACTGTACCCTCTATACCCCCTGTAGTTACACCCTGGTCCAATTCCAATGCACCAACCTCAGAATGCACTGCACGTTCTTTCTTTATAGAGAGAATGCTAGAAGTCAGTTATTACACTGACACAGGTCTCTTCACTCTTTTCTTTAATTTAATGGAAAACAGATTCATAATCAAATATTAATGTGCAAGGGTGATGAAAATGCCTGGAATTATATGAACACTTAGTTTATCAAAGCAATCTGTTGAAGATCAAATTGCTGCTCTGGGAAAAATAAGCATCATGTATTTTGTATCCAGAACACCATTTAAATGAATTCAAAGAAAAAACATTGCAAATGATATAACCGATTATTAACATAATACAAAAGTATTTGTTTTTCTTCTGTGAAGTATATCATTACCACCCTGAAGTATTGATGCAGGATAGGAGTTCTTGGTATTTTCAAGCAGTCACAGAGGGCTGGATTATTTTATTACGCAGAGAAAGCAAGTGTTCAGGGTGGTAAATTCTGAGGTGCACATCAACTTCGCTGACCAAGCCTTGCCTGCTAAGTTATGGATGCAGTCAACATTTCACTGCTCCTGCACCAGAGCCCAACTCATTTCTTATAGTCGCTAGTTAAATTACCAGTTAATATAATATTGTAATGGCTAGTTTACATACTGATTTGGGAAGTTTATACATCACTGTTTTGGACAGTTAATTTGACAGCTTTTCCAGTATGTTAAAGGTTATGTGTATTTTCTGTAACTTGACTGAGTGCAGGGTCATTGGTATAGTGGGTGTGACCACTGCTGGGATTAGGGTTGCCAAAAAAGAGAGAGATAGAGAGAGAGAGAGAGAGAGAGTGAGAGTGCAAGTCTATATGAAATATAAGAATGGAAAATCATGAATCTCAATCCTTGATAGCATTATGAATTCTGAGGCCATACTAAACTTTTGTTTTCAATGGTCAGTCTCAGCTTTACCTTGTTCTGTAAATATTTGCACAGTCACTGCTAGAATTAAGTTCAAGCTCCATGTCCTAGCCTAGCACTGCATGATGTTGACCCAACATATCTATCATGCCTCATTTCTCAACTGTTCCCTGTTGATCTACTACACAACTGTCCTGTTATAACTTACTTACACTCACAGTTACAAAACATTGTCTTTATTGTGCCCTACATGTGGCACTTCCTATCATACTTCATTAGACTGACAGAAAATCATTGAAAACTCCCCTTAGGATCTCATCCTCAAAGTTACCTGCTTGAGGCAGCTAAGTAGCTGATATGATTTCCTTTTGGCCCAATAAAACTTTCTTTACAAACACACTTCTGGGACCCATTGGATTCAATGTTATTATTAATTTCTAAATATATTGATTTTCTTCTTGTATTCATATGCAACCCATTTCCTCTAGATTGCATGCTTCTATGATGTCTTTAGTTTTGGCACTGTATTGTACAGGTCTGTTTAAAATTAATAATCATAATAATAAATAATAAACTAATAATAATACCAATATTTCTCAACACTCTAGAAATTACTTAATTTAGTATTGTTGCCCAATCATGTAGCTATCTAATTAGACACAATAAGTCACTGGGAGTCCAATCACTTAAAATCTGGTAATGAACAATCACAAAGCTTGCCACAATGGGAAGTTTCTTAAAATGTGCCACATATAAGCTACCTCTCCACATTTCTGGTTGATCACTAATATAGATGAGCAAACGCTCATGACTTGCTTCTCAGACTGATTCAGAAGACCTGGAGAAAATTCCAGGTTGGAATAAACTAAACCAGAATGAATGGAGGAGAGACAGTGGAAAAGGTGACATAGTGTGGGAGGGACAAGGTAGGCTATAAAATGGATCATGGGAAAGTGAGAGGGGGCAGGGAGGCAGGAGTCTGGATTGAGAGGAGGCCAGGCGCGTGAACGTCACTAGGGCAAGATGTCCCTGCTCCGTCTTGCTGTCAGTCCATGAAGAATCGAGATTTCTCTTTAATCCGGTAAGAATTCTGGCGACTAGTGCTACTGAGCAGCTGGTCACCAGATGTTCAATGATGTGATGCTATCTTATTATTGGGTGGTAGTTCCGCTTTAAAAGATGATTTTTTGGAATATCATAGAGCAGGTATGTCTAGTATGCAGCCCATGGCCTGGAAACATGTAGACTATGGGCTGGCAGGGTGAGACCCTCCATAGAGAGAAACATTTTAAGTGACTGTAGCCCAGAATTGAGGGGTTAAAAGCCACAATTAGGTCAGTGGGATTTGTTTTCTTAGTCACTTTAATCCTCTATGAATGCCTGAGACATGTCCAATGCATTGCTTTGCCATGTGACACTCAACCAGAATACATATGCAGATTTAACACACCTGCTATTATGTAATAAAGTTTTATTTACATATTTTCACTGGTGAGGCTTTACATGGCCGCGCTGTTGGTCATATGTAAATGGAGTGTGGACACTTTGCATGTAGTTATTGTTTCACTTATTACTTTTATATGTATTCTGTAAGAATTCATTTTGCATTTATTTTTCCTAATGTACTTAGATAAGGATTTATATAGTGTGCTAATGTGATGTTATTTTGATTTTTTTTACTTTCTGTTAATAATTTTTGGTGGATTTTTTTCTTCTGTACTAAGTTACAATGGGTATTTAAGAGAGGTGGTGTACACTATGAGATTGCATTTATAAAGATCCCAACAAGGATCAAAGCATTGACATTATCTGAAAAAATCCAAAATATCAAAAACCTACTCTATGTGTCTGGGTATAAGTAGAAATAAATATCATACTCATCATTATCCCGTGACAAAGCCACAGGAGTGGTGATTATGTGTTGGTTTTGGGCAGGGGGACGTCCTGACTAGGGGTGGGTGAAAATTTCCGCCTCAAACTGAAATCGGTGAAAAATGGCACTTTACACTTGGCGAAAAATTTCCTGCAAAAAGTGTCAATTTTCCAATTTTTTTCCACTTTTTTCACCTAGCTCATTCCATTGAGATCAATGGGAAAATTGAAGTTACACACAACATAAAATAAATATTATTTAATTTCACAAAGGCATAGTATAAAAGGGGCACGAGGGTGCCTGTGTTGGTGGGGTGTGGGGAAACAATCAGTTGAAGAGGGGATGATTTTTTGGGGGGTTGTTTACTGGGATTGGGGGGCACTTAATAAAAAGAAACTCTAACTAAAATAAGACATTTGGATGTAAAGTGATAGAGACAGGAAATCTCCCTGATATAAGCTGCCACTGGGGTGAACTGATACTTGACTTGATAGTGTATTTTGTAAAGGATGATTTGTTTGATTTGTTGTTAGAGGCTTTTGTTGGACTTAGACTATTAGAGACCCAAGCCATGAAGAAACATTGATTTGTAGGACTTAAGCTTGTTTGGCACAAGCCCTAAGGAAACACTGATTTGTAGGACTTAGGCTTGTTAGAAACAAACCCCCAAAAATTATTTATTTTTTCGTAATTTTTTTTATTATTATTATTATTATTTTTTTTGTCAAAACAAGCCCTGAGGAAAAAATAAATATGCCCTACTGGCCTAATGCCATCAGGTCAGGTTGGCCAGTGGCCACTGTCAAATGCCCTCCTGAGTCATGAGTTTCAACTGCTGTTAATTTTGCTGCTGCTGCTGAGTTGTTTAAGCAGCAGGATGATTAGGCAGCTGAAAGGGAATAGGATTAACAATAGCAGTAACATGGAAGATGGATGATAAAGATTCCACTTGCCACATGGAAATTTTAAACCCTGACGACTGGCTCTAGTGATGTGCCTGAGGCAGTAGCAGTCCAATAAGTAGGCCCCAGTCTATGTGGAGTGTCAGAGACATTGCCATAATGGGGAGGAAATGGTTAATTTTTCTTTTAAACCAAATTCTCTAAAAATCTGTGTTTAACATGTGTTTAAATTAGCACATTCTTCTGGACAAAAGGGGCCTCTATTTATCTAGATAGGAGTGAAAAATATCTAGACGACTTTTATGGTGATTGATATCGAGTTGCAGACAACCACAGTCTCAAGCAGTATTATTATCTTATGAGAAAATCTCAAAGTCTAAAACAGACATATACTCCCCTATGGGAAGTCTGTCAGGATGACATATTTATGTGAAGTAGGATTAAGGTTCACATTCCTATTTTTTGATAGAATACAGACCACGTATCATTTTAGGTGTGAATTTTAGTGTAGAGTAATGGCGCCATCTATAGGATATATAGCATTATTACTAGTGTTTTTAAGAATTTCTAAAAATTATGATAATTGTATTCTGATGTCACTGCATAACGAGATGGCTATTTAACCAATCAGAGCAGATTCTGATAAAGGTAATTTTACATTATAAATATGTACATTTTGAGAGAGAAAGGGGCTTTTTCCTCTTGGCTCCTGGCTCTTCAGTTCCTGCTATATACCTGGCTGCCTGCTAAGGAAATCCTAAGAAATCCACACTTTTTGGACTGGTAACTATATATATTCTTTTTTAAATTTTGCAAAATTTCAGAATCATATACATATTTCTTCTATATTTGAAGAAACCTAATTTTCTTATAATTTGTCTGAATTGGATTGACCAACCATTTGGGATCAATTATAATAAGCTATATTAGCTATAGAAATTCTGAAATTAAACAGAATTAATTTATTATTGGTAAATTGTAATATTTTGTGAGATAAGAGTAAAATAGGTTATAGCAGTGAGATATATAGATCCTTATTACATATTAGTTAATGTAATTCTTTATATTTTTAGGATACTATATTGTGTTTCTGGAAAGTTTATAATAGTTAATATTTGATCTGGGGAATTCTTTGAATTCATTTATTATCCCTTTAACTGCTATTTGTCTATTTTCTTTGAAATGTTTCTTGGATTTCTTTGGATCTAAACTTTTGTGCAGTGAACAGTTTTTAACATCTCACTAAACAAAAGAAGTAGCCATCTTAGGTGTAGCATCCTATATTTTACTAGTGATTTAACCCTTGGAGTAACCTATAGGTTTTACATAGGACTGCTGTAGTTATATTTGTGATATATTTGTTATAAGTTTAATATACTGTTTAGACATATATTATTGGATTGATTCTAAGTATATTCTTGGTATAATCTATTCGACTATATTAATTGCAATTTATCTGTTTTATTCAGAAGGTATGAAATCAGTACATAAATCAATTATAGTGATCTAAATCAGGGATTTTATTCCAGTTAGTTTCTCTAAATTTGGTTATTATATATGGTATAAGGAAATTGTCAGAGGACCTGGCTTAATATTAAAGTTTGCTCACCTGACAACCTACCTTAAACCTCAATTAGCATAGCTTATACAGTTTCTGGGGCATAGGTATTAATATATGCTGCTGCCAACTGTATTTTAATTAATTATAGGGTCAATTATCCTTTTCTATGCTGCTGAATTCAATTATTGTTATTTAATATCTCTGAATATACCTATGTGTGGTTAACCCTTTAATTGCTGGTAATCCTAATGGTGGTAATTGTGGTTTGAGTTACTGTATATATATTGTAATTGCTGGTCACTCATTTATATCATTGTTGTTTACACTTTATAATTATTATATTTTACTTAAATAAATTATGTATATTTTTGCACAAATATGCGGGATTGATTATTTTAATCAATTCTTTACTGTGAAGAAGCGTGTCAGTACCTAATATAGTGTAAAGTTCTCAAATTTAATTGTATCTATTTATGTGAAGTTATCCAACCTAACAGGTTCTCTTGTTTAACCTTTTCTTGGATATTACCTTTGATAGGAGAAAAGAAGAAGTTGGCCATTAAATCTTCTCCACCTGCCCCTACTCCAAAATCATGGGTGTCTTGTTATTAGAATAAATATTTTTTCCCTTGAGAACAGGAACTGTGGCTTCCATCAGCAACTGCAATGTGCACAGTGTGTGTGTGTGGTAAATAACATCTGGGGGCACAACTGTATCCAAACACCATGACACCCGAAACCAAGTACTGCCGCTGTCACCAGACCCCGTTAAGGATACATGACAACTTGCTGACAGTTTAATAGTAATGATGAACCCTCCCCCTGCCAGAATCCTAGCATATTCTGCTGGATAGAATCTCCTCAGATGCCACCTGATGACCTGGTATCGATTCTCCTCCACCACACTGGCATGTGTGGTCAGTGCACCACACAGTGTGCAATGGGTAGAGATGAACTGCCATATCTTAACATTAACAGAGTGGCTATCATTTGGCGGGGGAGCTAACAATGAATGAGGTGAATTGGCAGGAGATGCACTTGTTACCCTAGAGGAAGAAGGTGATGATGATGGAGAGCTAGTTGTTTCGCTCATCATGGAACCTCCAGCATCTTTCTGGGTTTCTTTATTCTTCCTCCTCTTTGATCTCCACCTTTCTGGAGAGACAGGGGGTACAGTAACAGCAGTGCTAGATTTCTGTAATGGGTGTTTGGCTTTAACATGCTTGACATAAATGTCATGGTGTCTGTGTTTCATGTGTGTTTTCAGGGAGGTTGTGTCAAGGTGTGTTCCCTCCTCTCCCCTTCTCACTAACTTGTCACAAATTTTGCACTGTACCATTGTTGATGATGACTGCACTGTGCCTGCCGAAAGAGAATAATAGTCTCACACCCATGACTTCTGGGGGGAGGGATAGGGAAAGGTGGAGAAGAATGGCCTCTTTCTTCTTGTCCTCCACATTCCCCTTCACTTTCTGTGGCAGCGGATAATGTTGCTGCTGTTGCTGCTACTGCCTCATATTTAGCACTGCAACTAGGATCAGGAGTATTGCTACTGCTGGCAAGTGGAACCTGTGGAACTTGTCCTAGTCCCGCATTACTTGCTGACCCCATGCCCACTGTGTCCACGGTGGTCTGTGGCACACTAGCCTGCTCCTCAGCACTCTGCTGTCCTTTCAACTCAGCAAAAGCAGAAATTAGAGCAGTTGTAATTTCTGCAAATTCCAAAAGCTGATTGCTAGTGGTGGTGGTGAAGCCTATCCTCATCCCTGTCTCCCATTCCTTCTCAGTTTCTGATAAAAAGGCCATCAATGTTTCTTACACCCCAGCTTTTCCAACACCACCATCACCACTAGTCCCTACATGATGCTGCTCTATTCCAGACATCTCACTGCTGCTTGGAGGAGGTGACGAGCAATGTGACAGATGGTCCCCTGCTGTCACACTTGGCATCCCCCCACCGAGTATTACAAGAAACACTAGCAGCAGGTAAAGTATTGGTGGCAGCAGGTTCAGCACTGGCAGCAGACTCAGCTCTCAGGATAAAGTAAATTAAGTTTGGCTCTCACAAAAAATACCATTTTCTCCCTCCCTTCTCATTCCCTTTTCTCCCTCCCTCCATTCCCTTTTCTCCCTCCCTTCCCATTAAATTCTCCAAGATACCTTGGGGTGATTTAGGGGGACTGGACAGCATTGGTTCAGTACTGCTAGTCACTTCCTCCTCCCCCTCAGACTCAGTGGACACATAAGGGTACTTCCAGCTCCTCCATTGATTATTTTTCACCCTGCTCATAGTGATAGCAGTCACTATGAGCCTTTTCTGCCTCAATTTTTGCAAAATATCACAGCAGAACAGCACAGCACATCTATCTCACTCTGTAGCTGCTTCTATTTTGTCTGCCTTAAGCAAAAACGTCATGTTTTTATAGTGGAAGTGCGAAAACAACTTTATAGCCATTGAAAAAATGGAGGAAGATTTTGGCTAATGGGCGAAAGATGTGAAAATTTTAACCGCTAGTTTTAAAGCGGATTTTCCTGCGAAAAAGCAGATAACGAGGTTTTCGCAAAATTTCCTATGGAACACAGCGACAACTTTCGCCTATCCCTAATCCTGACTCTATATACACACACACCTTGGACTTCCTTTTTGCTTCCTTTGATTATTAACTACAGATAAGTATATTATATTTATTCATATGTTATGGTATGTTGTATCAATTTGTGATATTTATCTCTTCTTTCAGTACTTGGCACTTTCTGATAATGCTGGCTCATTATTTATAGTATGTCACTTGGCCTTTGTACTTGTGTATTTTATGCCCTTCAGGTGAGTGTGATATTTATATTTGTCTTTATACTCAGATTATTTGATTATATCCTTGTTCCCATTTTTATTTCATTACTCTGAGGTATTTATATCTTTGTTGTCCAGAAGTTCATATCAGATGCAAGCTGGTAAAAATAAAGTTATATGAATACATCTATTTGCTGCAAATAGGATTAACCCTGTGAGTGCCAGATGGGTATCTAATGCATTGTTTAGCAATGCATTGGATACACCTCAGGCAATCAAACGTTTAAGTAGCTCTAAAAGATCACTAACCTGTCTCTTTGGATGGTCTTAAATGATGCACTGACAGAGATGAAGTGATGTAGATGATCTGTTGAAGATGTAGATGAAAAGTTACGATAAATAAGATGTCTTTGTATGTGTTACTTATATGCATATAAGTGTGTCAGTGTGTTCCCTATATGTGTATGTTTGTGTTAGTGTGTGTTCCCTTTATGTGTTTAAGTGTGTCAATTTGTGTAAGTCTCTGTAGGGGTATCAGTGTGTAAGTGTGTGTGCGCACGCTTCTCTATATGTGTATACGTGTGTCAATGTGTGTGAGTCTCTGTAGGGGTATTAGTGTGTAAAAGTGTGTGTGCCTCTCTATATGTGTATCAGTGTGTCAGAGTGTTTTCTCTATATAAGTGTGTCAATGTGTATGCTTGTCTGTATGTGTATCAGTGTGTTAGTTATTGTGTTTGACTATTTCTCCCCCCTTTGACGTTTTCTTTCCCTTTACTGTTGATCCCCCTTTTGACTCTCTTCCCCCCTTTTCACCCTTGATCCCCTTCTTGAGTGTTGATACCCCTTTGACTCTTTCTCCCCGTCTGACTCTTGATCCCCCCTCTTGAGTGTTGATCCCCCTTTGACTCTTTCTCCCCGCCTGACTCTTAATCCCCCCTCTTGAGTGTTGATCCCCCTTTGACTCTTTCTCCCTGCCTGACTCTTAATCCCCCCTCTTGAGTTTTGATCCCCCTTTGACTCTTTCTCCCCCTGTCTGACTCTTGATCCCCCCTCTTGATTGTTGAACCCCCTTTGACTTTCTCCCCCTTTCTGACTCTTGATCCCCCTACTTGAATGTTGATCCCCCTTTGACTCTTTCTCCCCCTGTCTGACTCTTGACCCCCTCTTGAATGATGATCCCCCTATGACTCTTTCTCTCCCTGTCTGACTCGTATATCCCCCCTAGTGAGTGTTGATCCCCCTTTGTTTTTTCTCCCCCTGTCTGTCTCTTGATCTCCCTTTGAATCTTTCCTTCCCCCTTTTGACCTTCTCTCCTCTTGACCCCCCAATTTTGACTTTCTCCCCCTAGTTTTGACTGACCCTATGTTGCCTCCCCCCCCCCAATTTCCCTCCTCTTACCTCTATATGCGAGGAGGAAGGGAGCTCATGTGGTCACTGGGGACGTACTCCGTCCTGACCTGAAAGCCTGTGGTGTCTTGAGTCCTCCTGCATCTCTCTGACTCCGGTGGTGGTGTGCAAATGCGGTGTGTCTGACATCACTGGCCGCATCTGCTCGTCTGATTGGACACAGATGTCATGAGGGAGAGATTGGTAGCGTGAATCAGTGCTCCCTCGCAGCAAATATATATAAAAAAATAAATCAGAAAAACAATAAATAATAATAATAAAAAAAAAATATTCTCAGCTCCCCCTGTTTTGCCACCCTCTGCTGTGGCGCCTGCAGCTGCCTAAGCAGCCTTATGCTAGCGCCGGCCCTGGGGGTAGGAGTACTTATGAAAAGGTGTAGAAAATTGGGGGGCACAGTAGAATGTAGGCTAGTGATCCCACTGTCAGTTCTTTACCCAATGAGTAAAGTGGCCGGATGCTAGTCCCATTCTCGCTGTTTTCCTGAGGAAGTGCTACCATACAGGCATGATATGGATTCATTAGAGAACACTCTGTTTGGGATGGATCAGATACGTATCTGTAAGATCTGAGAGATGCAAACAGTAGCAGACAGCAGAGGGCATGCAGCTTGAGAATAGAAGGACAGGGAGGGAAAGGAACCAATTTATCCTGGAGGTCTTGGTGAGTGCTTTTAATATCGTGTTTGTAGAATTTAAACAATAAAATAGTGCCTTTAGATTTTTTTCTTTGTGTTGTTTCTTTTAGACTATAGCCTTTGCTGAGGGATGCATCACTTAAAAGGTATAACCAATCAATTTTTGAACAAGCTGTTTGTAACAATGCTAACTAAAGTACAGAAGTATATTTTTTTTATAACACAATAAAGGATAGTTTGAATTCTAAACTATAGATCACCATGGTTAGTGGTGGGAATACTACCCCTTGATGAGCACACTAGAAATTTGGTGTTTAAATTAAAAAAAAACAACATTTTGATTGAAATTATTGCCTGTATTTTGGAGCACCTTTGCTCTGCTCAGCAGGAATGGCTCTTTATATATATTTATAATAAAATGTAAATAAATAAAATTACCTTACATTTTAATATAATCCCAGGTAAAATCTCAAGATGCTCTAGAGAAGCACATTGTCATGTTACTTATCTGTACCCATTTCCACTCTAAAGTCCCAGTCAATAAAATCTACTGTATTCAATGTCCAGCAGACTTTAAAAATATTTGCCAGACTTAGAGTTTCCTGAAAATATTTCTATTAAGCATCCACTGGTTGGGACAGATGAAGGAGATATACTTAATTGTAAGATTCAATAAACCTTCACCCCTCAATCCATTATCAGAATTTAATAAACAGGTGCACTGTTAGTTCAGTAAAATTATTGCCTTTCTCCCACTGCAAGGAGTGCAACATCTGTTAAACCTTCGATGGTTGGTGCTGAAGTCCTGATCTAGTTAAAGAATCTTCACTATATCTGCTAATATAAGTGTGAAATATTAGTCACAAGCTCATTCAAGACAATTATGTTTTCAACATCAACTTTCTTACTGGGTGAGTGGTGAATCTTGCGGTCTGGAAAAGATCTCTGTATTTCTTATTCTTTCCTCTCTCTTTTGGCCATTTTGAGCTATTGTATATTCAATCCATCTATCAGATAAGGATCCACCACTGTCCTTATCATTTCATCTTTGCAAATAGGCCATAGTTGCAGGACAATGCAAAAACCGGATAGTGATCAGGTCCATAGGAGTATAGCTGCCCTTCTGCTGGTAGGTAATGTGTCCTTTTAAATATCTACATTTTCTTACATATTATTCCTTCTTGGTGTTTATGTATAATTTTCAATACACACACACAAAATCATCAAATAAAAAACAACTTATTAGCAATATTGAAGCTTATTGTTCTATGTGACCTATTTGTGACAGCGTTTTAGATATGTAACAAAACATCATATATTATTTGTGCTGATAAATGTTACTGGAGGCTTAAATTTTATAGGCTCTCCATGACTTCTACAGTCTCCTCTGTAATTACATTGAAACCTTTAAACATGCAACATACAAGTTATAAGTGTGTATCTGAAGATTCAGAGTCACAAGATCGTATTATTTTCTCTCACAGAGTTATTAAACTAGCATTTTAACAGCAATTTGTGGATACCTGCTTAACATTAAAGAGGTTAAGCTGGATATATTAAACACGTCTGATATATTAACTATTTGGTTGTTTGTATTTCTGAAACAAAGGTGTTTGTTAATCAGATTGATCATATCAGGCACATATCCATAGATCAGATACAATGTACATTACCAGTGCAGCAAACTATTTTTTATGAAAACCTATACGTTATAGAGCAGTGTTTCTTAACGTTAGTCCTTGGGGCACATCAACAGTGCAGGTTTTCAGGTTGTTCCTGTTTAATCACAGGTGAGTAATTAGTGGCTCAGTCATTGTGATTGATTCACCCGTGATTAATTAGGGATATCTTGAAAACATGATCTGTTGGTGTGCCCCGAGGACTGGAGCTGAGAATCACTGTCAAAGAGCTTTTCCTGTTGAGTAAAACAAGGTCACTCCCACCGCTGTCAGTTGTTTTTTTTTTTCCAAACTTTATTACAATTCAAATAACCAAGAAGTGAATTTAGTGTTTACTTACTGATTGTTCTGACAGGAAGTGGCTCTGCAGTTTCTATCACATTCTATGGAGAATTTTAAGTCTCTCACTTCCTCTCCATTAGAATGTAACAGAATAACTAATTGGAATTTGACCAGTAGAGGGCACTGCTAATTTTATAAAACACAGGTTTAAACATTAATAACACTGGAAATATGCATCTCTCAGCAGTGGGAATACTCTTATTTTACTCAACAGGAAACCCCCTACAATATATATATATTTTTTTTCATAAAGTTTACTGCTCCTTTACAAATGGTGGCATTTTAACACTTTTTCAGTTGTTTAATGCATTAAAACAATTACTATATTTAGATTCCCCCCTTAAACCTGGTATTTGAACTCTAAAATGTTTATTTTTACTTTTTAGATTATTAGTAAGAACAAGAGGCTTGAGACATATATCTTCAGTTCCAGCTTACTATTGAATTTTCTTTTGATATCTGACTATTGCTTTTTACAGTTATATACTGAATGACCCTACTACATTTATAGCCTCTGTAATATATAATACTATTTTTCTCTTTCTACACTTTCCTTTCTCAACAGTCTGCTAAGTATCTGATCATAAGATTCTGCTAGTGTGGTAATGAACAACATTCAAAGAAAAATACACATACTGTTTTGAGAAGCTACATTAAATGGTTGTACTTAAACAGTATGTTCTCATTTGCTGGTGATACTGATGTTCTTGTTGTTATATGCCTTTATTAAAGAGCAAGTATCATGTTTTAATTTTCCATTAACTATTATTATAATGTATGACTAATGATCCCATAAAGAGTAGTAATTAGAAAACTTTTCCAGTTATTTTTCCACAGAACACCCTGATGGAGTGGACTAATGATGTATCCATTTAATGTTTTGCTGTCCTAGCAGCAGTGGTTTCTCCTTTAGAAGGTCACCCTTCTTCCCTGTTACATTTCATTATATATATTTAGTTGCAAGTATATGTGCACACATGCGTGCATGTGTGTATGTGTGTCTATAAATTATGTGTGTAACATAATATAGTTGATAAAACTGAAAAAAGACATATGTCCATCAATTTCAGCCTTTGCTGTGGTAGAAGTAGAACAACACATACTGACCCTTAGCATTGTCCCACTGCATTGCGAGTGATAGAACCACACATACTGACCCCAACCCCAGGCTTATTCCAAGGTAGCCATAGAACCCACACATACTTACCCCTTGCCTTGTCCCACTGCATTGATAGCCATACATACACTTCTTCTCAATATTGCTGTGAGAATGTTGGGGCCTTACAAAGCATAGAAAGAAAAAGGGCAACGTCTTCACAGGACATCTATTGAGGTTAGAAACCAAGCAGAAATTGTACTGGTTTTCTATGTGCTGGCATTTCATGGAAAAGCAGCAAATTGTGGGTTTTCTGCAGGATATAAACTGAAATTTGCATCCATCCCTATTGTTGATCCAGGGGAAGATGAAGAAAGTACCTATTGAATCCATTTCAATTCAGCCCTAATTGTGTAAAAACAACTTCTTATTGAACACTGACCAAAAGGCAGTCAGATATATCCATGGATCAACACCTTGTCTGCAATTAAACCAACTATCTTACCGTAATTATCAGTATTGTTCTGTGCTAGAAAGGTATCCAGTAGTGATGATCGAGCACCCCGATGCTCGGGTGTTCGGGTGCTCTGGCCGAGCGCCCCCGGAGGCTCGAGTGCTCGGCCGAGCACCCGAGTCCCATTGAAGTCAATGGGAGGACTCGAGCATTACACCAGGCACCCCCTGCTCTGATAAGGGGAGGGTGCCTGGTTCATAGGAAAAGGTCAGAAAATGATGGAAACACCACAGGAATGGTTCAGGGACAGCATAGGGAGGATGTCTGGATGCATCTTGGACTCCAACGTCGCTGCTGGGAACGATGTTTCGCCCGTAGTACGCCATTTTTACAGACTGACCGTAAAACACACAAAAAGGAAGATAAAAACGATTTTAGGCGAAAAATTGTTACCAAACAGTATTTGCTGTATATTTACTTGTATATCATCTGCAAATTCTGCAAAAAATTTCATCGATTTTTCGGAACTGGGGTGTCACGGTTTATTATGACTCTCAGACACAAGTTTTAGGTAAAAAAATCAATTTTATTGAAATAATAAATTGATAACTTAGGATGGCAATAACATACATATATATATATACAGAAAATAGCACAGACAGAAGGCAGACTCTACCGGTCCTGTCAAAATACCGGACAGGACAGTCTTTAGGCTCTACCGACCTTGCCAATACCGGGTAAGGCAACCTGCAGATGGAATAGCATAACGGTTCTACCGGCCTTACCAAATTACCGGGCAAGGCAGCCTCAATAGATACACAATGTAGGCTCTACCGGCCCTGACAATACCGGGTAAGGCAACCTCAGATGGAATGTGGCAAAAGGTTCTACCGGCCTTACCAATACCGGGCAGGGCAGCCCAGAGATAATAGCAGCAGTCAGATGAAACTGGCAAATTAGCAGAATCGTTAAGCGGCAAGGCTTTGGAGCAAACCAGCGTCCGCACGCTGGGACCAACACAGAATTGTATAGCCGATAGGCTTTGGAGCAAACCAGTGACCGCACACTGGTGTAACAAGCGAGCTTGTATAGCCGCAAGGCTAGGAGCAAACCAGCGTCCGCACGCTGGGACAAACACAGATTTGTATAGATGATAGGCTTTGGAGCAAACCAGTGACCGCACACTGGTGTAACAAGCGAGCTTGTATAGCCGCCAGGCTTAGGAGCAAACCAGCGTCCGCACGCTGGGACCAACACAGATTGGTATAGCTGACAGGCTTTGGAGCAAACCAGTGACCGCACACTGGTGTAACAAGCGAGCTTGTATAGCCGCAAGGCTAGGAGCAAACCAGCGTCCGCACGCTGGGACAAACACAGATTTGTATAGATGATAGGCTTTGGAGCAAACCAGTGACCGCACACTGGTGTAACAAGCGAGTTTGTATAGCCGCAAGGCTTAGGAGCAAACCAGCGTCCGCATGCTGGGACCAACACAGATTTGTATAGCTGATAGGCTTTGGAGCAAACCAGTGACCGCACACTGGTGTAACAAGTGAGTTTGTATGGCCGCAAGGCTTAGGAGCAAACCAGCGTCCGCACGCTGGGACCAACACAGATATGTAGAGCTGATAGGCTTTGGAGCAAACCAGTGACCGCACACTGGTGTAACAAGTGAGTTTGTATAGCCGCAAGGCTTAGGAGCAAACTAGCGTCCGCACGCTGGGACCAACACAGATTTGTATGGCTGATAGGCTTTGGAGCAAACCAGTGACCGCACACTGGTGTAACAAGCGAGTTTGTATAGCCGCAAGGCTTAGGAGCAAACCAGCGTCCGCACGCTGGGACCAACACGGAATAGTAGCAATGTCACCAACGCGACCAGGCAGAAGGTCGCCAGGATACTGAAGACAGGTGATGAGATGACAGGATCCAGCAACCATCAGTCAGGTCAGGAAACATCAGAGAAGAAGTTCAGCAGTAACTGCAACACCAGAGACTAGGCCGGAACCAGGACTGGAGTAACTCAGCATCCAGGAAACACTGGAACAGTAGAGATCAGGAACTCAGGAACACAGGAGATCAGGAACTCAGGAACACTGGAACAGAGGCCCAGCTATCACTAGCATAGTGATAGCAAGAAGGTCAGAAACAACACGAAAGGGCACTCAAAGGGTGCCCAATCCAGGTTTAAATAGGCAATAAGAGGCGGGCTATCTGCAGACAGCCAATAGCAGCCCCCTAGTGGTGACAGACAAGGAACTGCAGCAAATCACGGGCACCGTGATAGTACCCCCCTTTCAAAGACCCCCTCTCCTAGAATAGGGTTTAGGTTTCTGTGGGTAATTGGCATGAAAGACCCTAGTTAGCCTAGGTGCATGAAGGTCCATACTATCCACCCATGATCGATCCTCAGGACCGTACCCTTTCCAATGTACCAGGTACTGTACCTTTCCTCTAAGCCTACGGGAATCAATAATGCTCTGAACCTCGTACTCCTCCTGGCCCTCGACCTCAACAGGTCCTGGCACCACAGGTGTGGTAGTATAGCGATTGCAAACCAGAGGCTTAAGAAGGGACACATGGAACACATTATGGATACGCATGGATGCAGGTAGGTCTAGTGCATAGGAGACAGGGTTAATTTTACGAATAACTCTGTACGGACCAATAAACCGGGGAGCCAACTTATTAGACGGAACCTGCAGCTTGAGATTTCTGGAGGAAAGCCATACTCTATCCCCAACCTGAAAGGAAACCGCTGGAAGCCTTCTGCGATTAGCATGGCGCTGATGACGCTGAAATGACTGACCAAGTGCCCTCTGAACTTGTGCCCATGTGGAACGGAGTTGCTCGATATGCTCATCCAGAGCTGGAATCTGTTGCGTCTGAAATGAATCTGGAAGCAAACAGGGCTGAAACCCATAATTAATCAGAAACGGAGAGCTCCCAGATGAAGAATTGACCGCACAGTTCCTGGCGAACTCTGCCCAAGGCAACAAGTCGGACCAATTATCATGATGGTCAGTAACGAAACAACGGAGAAATTGTTCCAAGCCCTGATTAGCTCGTTCAGCGGCTCCATTGGTCTGGGGATGGTAGGCAGAGGAGAAGGACAGCTGTATGCCCATCTGTTGGCAAAATGCCCTCCAGAATCTCGACACAAACTGGCTCCCCCTGTCAGACACCAGTACCCTAGGCACTCCATGCAACCGGAATACTTCTCTGGCGAACACCATTGTCAATTCCTTAGCCGAAGGAAGGCCACGGAGGGGCACGAAATGAGCCATTTTAGAAAACCTGTCCACCACCATGAATATAAAGGAATACCCCTTAGACATAGGCAATTCTCCCATAAAATCAATGGAAACATGAGACCAGGGGCGTTCGCCATTAGGCACCGGCTGAAGCAAGCCCACTGGGAGATGTCTCGGGGTCTTAGCGCGGGCGCAGGTGGCACAGGCATTCGTAAATTAGGCACAATCGTTTCTCATGGAAGGCCACCAAAATAACTGAGAAAGGGACCATAACAATTGGTCTCTACCAATATGTCCCGCAGCCTTAGAGGAATGGTAGGTTTCGAGCAGCCTAGTACGAAATGATTCAGCGACAAAACATTTGCCCACTGGGGTTTCATGGGGAGCGGACCCCTGAGAGGCCAGGATCTCCTCCCCTAGAGGAGAAGTGATACTCGTGCGTATAGTAGCCAGTATTCTATCAGGTTGGATGATAGGTGCTGGTGCTTCCACTCTGTCACTGTCGGCCTCAAATTGTCTTGACAGTGCATCAGCCCTGATATTTTTTGACCCTGGTAAATATGATACAATGAAATTAAATCGAGACAGGAACAGTGCCCACCTGGCCTGACGAGAGGACAATCTCTTGGCCTCCGAGAGATAGGTCAGATTTTTATGATCTGTTAGGATTAAGACAGGATTCTTAGTACCTTCAAGCAAATGACGCCATTCCTTAAGAGCGAGGATAATGGCCAATAATTCTCTGTCACCTATCTCATAGTGGCTTTGAGTGACAGTCAACTTTTTAGAGAAAAACCCACAAGGTCTGAGAGTTCCACCTTTCTCGTGTCGCTGCGAAAGTACTGCCCCGACCCCAATATCTGAGGCATCAACCTCTAACGTAAATGGAAGTAGAGGATTGGGGTGGGATAACACAGGAGCCGCAGCAAATGCCAGCTTCAAATTCTCAAAGGCTTTCTCAGCAGATACCGGCCAACAAGAAGGATTAGCACCCTTGTGCGTAAGATCGGACAGAGGTTTGACAATGGAAGAAAAGTTCTTAATAAACCTCCTATAATAATTAGCAAAACCCAGGAAACGCTGTATGGCTTTAAGACCCTTGGGTTTTGGCCATTGTAGGACAGCTGACAACTTTTCTTTGTCCATGGCAATGCCATCATTGCCAATTATGAACCCCAAGAATGGCACACTGGTTCTATGAAACTCACATTTTTCCATTTTACAAAATAATTTGTTCTCACGGAGTCGTAGCAATACTGCGGATACATTTTTGATGTGCTGTGCCATGTTTTGGGAGTAAATCAGTATATCGTCGAGGTACACCACAACACATGTCTGTAACATATCTCTCAGAACATCGTTTATCAGTTCCTGGAAAACTGCGGGTGCATTACACAGCCCAAAAGGCATTACTAGATACTCGTAGTGCCCAGCTCGAGTATTAAAGGCAGTTTTCCACTCATCACCTGCTCGAATGCGAACCAGATTGTAAGCGGCCCGTAGGTCCAATTTGGTAAATATCGAAGCGCCCTTAAGCCTGTCAAAAAGCTCGGTGATGAGTGGTATTGGGTATGCGTTTTTTGCCATTAGTTTATTCAAGCCCCGGTAGTCAATGCATGGTCTTAATTCGCCATTTTTCTTTTTTACGAAAAAGAACCCAGCCCCAGCTGGAGAGGTAGATTTTCGTATGATCCCTCTAGCAAGGGCATCAGAAGTGTAATCCTCCATAGCCTTATTTTCATCACAAGATAATGGATAAGTGCGTCCTTTTGGAGGTACTGCACCAGGCTGCAATTCAATGCAACAATCATAAGGTCTATGCTGGGGTAGCATACTAGCCTCTCCTTTGCTAAAAACATCGCCAAAATGTTGGTACACATCCGGTATAGCAGAGGAGGTGCATAGGACCTTAATAGGCTGGATGACGCACTTGTCCATACAAAACTGGGACCAAGCAGCAATTTCACACTTTTTCCAATCAAATTGTGGGTTATGTAACTGTAACCACGGAAATCCCAATATTACCGCATGGTGCGGAGAATTAATCAGTTGAAACTGCTGCTCTTCTCTGTGAAGTGCCCCAATAGTCATAGACAATGGCATAGTTTCAAATATAACCTGAGGCGGTTCTAAGGGTCTACCATCAATCGCTTCAATAGTCAAGGGGTTTTCTCTTTCAATGCGTGGAACTCCGTGCAATTCAGCAAAGGTATTATCCATAAAATACCCTGCTGCACCAGAGTCAACCAAGGCCAAAACCTCCACAGAGCGTTGTGCCCAAGACAATACCACCTGTATGGTGGGTTTCATTATGCCCGACACTGGGGACGATTGTACACCACCTAGGGCCTGTCCCCCAAGGTACCCTAGGTGTGTGCGTTTCCCGGACATACCGGACAGGAATTTAGCAAGTGCCCTTTTTTACCGCAGTATAAACATAACCCTTGTTTTTTGCGATATAGTCTCTCTGCCTTGGTTAGTCTAGTGAAGCCTATTTGCATAGGTTCACTTGTTTCCCGTACTGGTTCACTAGACTTCAATGCCAAGGGAGGGATGGGTGGGCAAAACATGCTACTAGGCTCATTATTTTTTGACCGTAACTTACGATCTCTGGCAATTGATCTCTCACGTATTCTGGAGTCAATTATCATAACATACTCAATGTAATCATCTAGATCAATAGGTAGATCTTTAGCAGCATTTTCGTCTTTAATGTGGTCATTCAGGCCTTGAGAAAAGGCTGCCAATAATGCCTCATTATTCCAACCTACCTCTGCTGCCAATGTGCGGAATTCGATGGCATAGTCGCCCACTGTACGCCTGCCCTGTTGTATCTCCATAAGGCGTTTGGCAGCAGAGGTGGTTCTACCAGGAGGCTCAAACACTCTTCGAAAGGAACGCACAAATTCACTAAAGTTCTTAGTACAAGGTTTAGCATTCTCCCACAAGGGGTTAGCCCAAGCCAATGCTCTGCCAGTGAGCAGTGATATCGTGAACCCCACTTTACTACGATCATTGGGAAATGCGTGTGCCGTCAATTCCATAAAGATTTCGAGTTGGTTGATGAACCCTCTGCAGAGACTAGGGTCACCATCATATCTTAGTGGCAAGGGTGCAGAAGCCGTTAACCCTTTAACAGTACCCCCTAGGGGTCTGGTATCACTTTCCGGTGTCTGACTTGGCGAGACCACCGGGCTAGAGCTAGATTGGTCAGCAGGTACCGTGCGTTCAAGGATCGTTTGAATTGCAACTGCCAACTGATCCAAACGTTGCTCGAGCACATCCATCCTCCAATGGATATTCTGTGCGTTACCTTCACCCTTGCTGTCTGAGGTCATGGCCCTTTCGTACTGTCACGGTTTATTATGACTCTCAGACACAAGTTTTAGGTAAAAAAATCAATTTTATTGAAATAATAAATTGATAACTTAGGATGGCAATAACATACATATATATATATATACAGAAAATAGCACAGACAGAAGGCAGACTCTACCGGTCCTGTCAAAATACCGGACAGGACAGTCTTTAGGCTCTACCGACCTTGCCAATACCGGGTAAGGCAACCTGCAGATGGAATAGCATAACGGTTCTACCGGCCTTACCAAATTACCGGGCAAGGCAGCCTCAATAGATACACAATGTAGGCTCTACCGGCCCTGACAATACCGGGTAAGGCAACCTCAGATGGAATGTGGCAAAAGGTTCTACCGGCCTTACCAATACCGGGCAGGGCAGCCCAGAGATAATAGCAGCAGTCAGATGAAACTGGCAAATTAGCAGAATCGTTAAGCGGCAAGGCTTTGGAGCAAACCAGCGTCCGCACGCTGGGACCAACACAGAATTGTATAGCCGATAGGCTTTGGAGCAAACCAGTGACCGCACACTGGTGTAACAAGCGAGCTTGTATAGCCGCAAGGCTAGGAGCAAACCAGCATCCGCACGCTGGGACAAACACAGATTTGTATAGATGATAGGCTTTGGAGCAAACCAGTGACCGCACACTGGTGTAACAAGCGAGCTTGTATAGCCGCCAGGCTTAGGAGCAAACCAGCGTCCGCACGCTGGGACCAACACAGATTGGTATAGCTGACAGGCTTTGGAGCAAACCAGTGACCGCACACTGGTGTAACAAGCGAGCTTGTATAGCCGCAAGGCTAGGAGCAAACCAGCGTCCGCACGCTGGGACAAACACAGATTTGTATAGATGATAGGCTTTGGAGCAAACCAGTGACCGCACACTGGTGTAACAAGCGAGTTTGTATAGCCGCAAGGCTTAGGAGCAAACCAGCGTCCGCACGCTGGGACCAACACAGATTTGTATAGCTGATAGGCTTTGGAGCAAACCAGTGACCGCACACTGGTGTAACAAGTGAGTTTGTATGGCCGCAAGGCTTAGGAGCAAACCAGCGTCCGCACGCTGGGACCAACACAGATATGTAGAGCTGATAGGCTTTGGAGCAAACCAGTGACCGCACACTGGTGTAACAAGTGAGTTTGTATAGCCGCAAGGCTTAGGAGCAAACCAGCGTCCGCACGCTGGGACCAACACAGATTTGTATGGCTGATAGGCTTTGGAGCAAACCAGTGACCGCACACTGGTGTAACAAGCGAGTTTGTATAGCCGCAAGGCTTAGGAGCAAACCAGCGTCCGCACGCTGGGACCAACACGGAATAGTAGCAATGTCACCAACGCGACCAGGCAGGTCGCCAGGATACTGAAGACAGGTGATGAGATGACAGGAACCAGCAACCATCAGTCAGGTCAGGAAACATCAGAGAAGAAGTTCAGCAGTAACTGCAACACCAGAGACTAGGCCGGAACCAGGACTGGAGTAACTCAGCATCCAGGAAACACTGGAACAGTAGAGATCAGGAACTCAGGAACACAGGAGATCAGGAACTCAGGAACACTGGAACAGAGGCCCAGCTATCACTAGCATAGTGATAGCAAGAAGGTCAGAAACAACACGAAAGGGCACTCAAAGGGTGCCCAATCCAGGTTTAAATAGGCAATAAGAGGCGGGCTATCTGCAGACAGCCAATAGCAGCCCCCTAGTGGTGACAGACTAGGAACTGCAGCAAATCACGGGCACCGTGATATGGGGCCATGATTAAGAGGGAAACGTGCGCAGCGTAAAGCAGGTGTTCAACGTGGTTATGGCCCGGGTAAGGTACAGCATTCAGGAACGGAGGCCGCAGCTACCACAGGTTTTACAACATGTCCGTTTGCCCTTGTTAAGTCCAAAATTTATAGTCGGAACAGTGGGGTCTGATCCATTGAGTAAAAGTGACGAAGTGACTTAGTGGATGAAGCCAAGAACTACCTTCTGCTCTGTCGAACACCCCAGCCCTATTTAATTCAATGGGAGGACCTGAGGCACTCCGATACAACCTGTATATCACAAAATGGAGGGCCTCATTCACATTGTGGTACAATAGTTCAGGTAGTGGTCCAACACTCATAAAGCCTATGCACTAAGTGAAAGGGCTGCCAAAAATTAGACTGAAATGTCACTCCAATACACCCTTTATTACACATAAAGGAGGGCATCATACACACCCTTGAAAAATTAGGATTAATGGCCTGCTGGTGACCCTCTAAAACATTAGGGGCGAGGGCATGCCGCTAAGCTGACCATCTAAAACATTAGGAATGAGGGTCTGCTGCTGAGCCGACCATCTAAAACATTATGGGTGAGGGTCTGCTGCGGAGCTGACCATCCTAAACATTATATGCGAAGGCCCGCTAGTGAGCTGACGCTATAAAACATTATATGAGAGGGCCCGCTAGAGAGCTGACCCAATAAAACATTATATGAGAAGGCCCGCTGGTGAGCTGACCTATACAAAAATTGTCAAACAGGGCCCGCTGGTGAGCTGGCCCTATATAAAAATTATATCACAGGGCCCGCTGGTGAGCTGGCCCTATATAAAAATTATATCACAGGGCATATGGAAGAGGAGGAGGAGGATGAGAAGATTAAGAGTCAACCATATACCCGTTTTTTGGGTGGAAGGGGTGAATGGGAATACAGAGTATTCCCATCATTGTAAATAACATATCTAAAGTGACTTTATGTTCCCCCGGGGCTTTCCTCCAGTCGAGTGGAGAAGTCAGGGGAAATCCAGGCCTTGTTCATTTTTATAAGTGTCAACCTATCAGCATTTTCGGTGGAAAGGCGGATACGCTTATCTGTTATGATGCCACCAGCAGCACTAAATACCCGCTCAGACAGAACGCTGGCGGCAGGGCAGGCCAGCACCTCCAAGGCGTAGAGTGCCAGTTCATACCACGTGTCCAGCTTGGACACCCAGTAGTTGTAAGGCACAGAGGGATCAGTGAGGACGCTGACACGGTCTGCTACGTACTCCTTCACCATCTTCCAAAACTTTTCCCTCCTTGTGACACTAGGCCGCGCATCAGGGTGAGGGTGCTGGCGGGGTGTCATGAAGGTGTCCCACGCCTTGGAGAGTGTTGCCCTGCCTTTGTTGGAACTGCTGTGTGCTCCCCTTTTCTCCCCTTCTCGGTTGGCCAAGGTAGCACGTACTCTGCCGCCAGCGTTGTCAGATGGAAAATTTTGGAGCAATTTTTCGACAAGAACCTTCTGGTATTGCACCATTTTGCTTGTCCTCTCCACCGGAGGAATGAGAGATGAGAAATTCTCTTTGTAGCGGGGGTCCAGAAGGGTGAACACCCAGTAATCCGTGTTGTCTAAAATGCGTATAACGCGTGGGTCACGGGAAAGGCAGCCTAACATAAAGTCAGCCATGTGTGCCAGAGTACCAACAGGCAAGATTTCGCTGTCCTCACCAGGAGGATGACTCTCAATCTCCTCATCCTCTTCCTCCTCTTCTGCCCGCCCACGCTGAAGAGATGGAAATAAAGTTCCATGGCTACCCTCTGTAGCGGAGGCAACCATGTCTTCCTCCTCCTCCTCCAATTGTCGCTGAGAAGACGAAGTGAGGGTGCTCTGGCTATCACCTTGTGTAAGCTCTTCCTCCCCCATTTCCACCTCTTCCACATGCAAAGCGTCGGTTTTAATTGTGAGCAGCGAGCGTTTCAGTGATAACAGCGTTATCGCCGCTCACCCTCTGTGTCGATTCCTCAAAATTGTGTAAAACCTCACAGAGGTCTGACATCCATTCCCACTCCTCACTTCTGATTAGAGGAAGTTGAACGGAGAGGGTACTCCACTACTGCCCTCTGCTGCTCACAAAGCCGGGCCAACATGTGGAAGGTGGAGTTCCAGCGCGTGCTCACGTCACACAGCAGCCGGTGAGCTGGCAATTGTAAGCGCTGCTGCAGCGTCAACAGGCCGGCTGAAGCTGTAGATGACTACGGAAATGTGCACACACGCGGCGCACCTTCGTCAAGAGATCATGCAAATTGGGGTAGGTTTTTAGAAATCGCTGAACCACTAAATTAAATACATGCGTTAGGCATGGTACGTGTGTGAGCTTGCCGAGCTCCAAAGCCGCCACCAAGTTACGCCCATTATCACACACAACCATTCCTGGTTGCAGGTTGAGTGGCGAGAGCCACTGCTCGGTCTGATGACTAATCCCCTGCAACAGCTCTGAGACCGTGTGCTGTTTGTCCCCAAGGCAGATCAGCTTCAGCACGGCCTGTTGACGCTTCCCCACTGCAGTGCTACACTGCTTCCAGCTACTGGCTGATGGGTGAGTGGCGCTGCGCGCAGAGAATTCGGAGGTGGAAACGGAGGAGGAGGAGGAGGAGCCAATAACGTAGGTGCTGGCGGAAACCCTGATGGAGGTAGGGCCCGCAATCCTCGGCGTGGGTAGCACCTGTGCCATCCCAGGGTCCGAGTCGCTCCCAGCCTCCACGACATTCACCCAGTGTGCCGTCAGGGAAATGTAGCGTCCCTGGCCACAAGCACTTGTCCATGTGTCAGTCGTTAAGTGGACCTTCCCAGTAACTGCGTTGGTCAGGGCACGGGTGATGTTAAGGGACACATGGTGGTGTAAGGCGGGGACGGCACACCGGGAAAAGTAGTGGCGACTGGGGACTGCATACCGAGGGACAGCTGCTGCCATCAGGCTGCGGAAGGACTCAGTGTCCACAAGCCTAAATGGCAGCATTTCGATGGCCAGTAATTTGGAAAGGTGTGAGGTTAGTGTTATGGCCCGTGGGTGGGTGGCTGGGTATTTTCGCTTGCGCTCAAATGCCTGGGGTAACGACATTTGGACGCTGCGCTGGGACAGGGAAGTGGATGTGGTCGCTGATGGTGCTTCAGATGGTACAGGTGCAGGGCGGGAGGTATGCGGGCCTGCGCCTTCGACAGGCGATTGGCCGGCACCGAAAACAGGGGAAGAGGAGGCAGTGGTGTGGCCTGCAGACACAGATTGGCAATCCGGGCGTTCCTCCCACTTATTACGGTGCTTGGATGCCATGTGTCGGATCATGCTGGTGGTGGTGAGGTTGCTAGTGTTCATGCCTCGGCTCATTCTGGTGTGGCACAGGTTGCAAACTACAATTCTTTTGTCGTCCGCACTTTCCTTAAAAAAATGCCATACCGCGGAACACCTAGCCCTTGGCAAGGGAGATTTACGCAAGGGGGTGCTCCGTGGAACATTTGCGGGCCGGTTTGGTGCGGTCCGCCTTCTTTCTTTAGCCACACCACTGCCTCTTCCAGCCTGTTGAGGTGCTGCAGATGGCTCACCCTCAGGACTGCTGTCATCGCTCGGCTTTCCACCTTCCCAGGTGGGGTCAGTGACCTCATCGTCCACCAAGTCCTCCTCCACTTCCTCACTCTGATCATCCTCCTCATTTCTTGATCCCACCACATCCTCAGTCATTGACAACTGTGTATCATCCTCCTCATCAAGGTCTTGAGACAGTAATTGTGGTTGATTTGATGGCAACTGTGTCTCATCATCATCATCCACTTCCTTTGACCTTAAATGCCGTTCCCCTCTGTCATCTTCTTGTGATTGGGTACCCTCTAGAGGTTGTGAATCAGGGCACAAGATCTCATGTTCCTCTGCAAGCGTGCTTGGAGAGAGGTTCAAATCAAGGATTGGTGATGAGAAGAGCTCCTCACTATATCCCAGTGTGGGATCACTTCTTTGGCCAGACCCTCTATGGTGGGAGGAAGGATGATCAGGGTGAGGATTATGTTGACCAGACTCTTGGCTAGTGAGAGTGGACTTGGTGGAAGACAGGGTGGTGCTTAACCGACTGGAAGCAGTATCAGCTGAAATCCAACCGACCACCTGTTCGCAGTGGTCTGACCTCGAGAGTGATGTCCTGCGACGCCCTGTAAACTGAGACATGAAGCTAGGTATGGTGGATGTCTTTCTTTCTTGTGCTCTGGCACCAGGCACAGTTTCTACGCGTCCTGACCCGCGCCCTGAACTATCAGGATCACGTCCACTTCCCCGTCCCTTTTTACCCGCCTTCTTCATATTAAACGGAATATATGCCGGTAATCTGCGGCTAGGCACACGAAACAGAATGTGACACTAATCTGTGGCTAGGCACACTAAACAATATGTGACGCTAATCTGCGGCTAGGCACGCTAAACAATATGTGACGTTAATCTGCGGCTAGGCACACGAAACAGAATGTGACGCTAATCTGCGGCTAGGCACACGAAACAGAATGTGACGCTAATCTGCGGCTAGGCACACGAAACAGAATGTGACGCTAATCTGCGGCTAGGCACAGTGAACGGAATATGTGACGTTAATTTGTGAATTTGCACACTAAACAGAATGTGACAATAATCTATGGCTAGGCACACGTTTAAAATGGCCCTTTTTGTCGCTGCGTTGTAAAATCATTGGCCCTGTGCACCTAACAGAATATGTCAGCTTGTCACTGCACTGTGAAATATTTGTCCCTGTGCACCTAGTACAATGTCACCTTAGAACATGTCCCCCTCCACAAAAAAATTAAATTCTGCCACCCCCAAAAAAAATTAAATGCTGCCCCCACACACAACAGTCCTAAAAAGGACTTTTGGGTCTTGAAAGAGTTTCAACAATTTTATTCTCCCTACACTGACTTCCTGTGCATCTAGTATTATATGTCACCTTACAAATATCCCCCCCACAAAAAAAAGGAAATTGTGCCCCCCCAAACAAAATATAAATGCTGCCCCCACACACAACAGTCCTAAAAAGGATTTTTGGGTCTTGAAAGAGTTTCAACAATTTTATTCTCCCTACACTGACTTTCCCTGCCTAAGCGCATCTCTCCCTGGCTAAGAATGAGCCGAACTCGCGCGTCGGGTGCTATACAGCACCCGATCACGGGTTCTGGCCAGCCAATCAGTGTAATGCCAGCAGCCAACATGGCTGCTGGCATTACACTGATGTCAGAGCCTCCCCG
This sequence comes from Rhinophrynus dorsalis, assembly GCA_037306005.1. NCBI lineage: Eukaryota > Metazoa > Chordata > Amphibia > Anura > Rhinophrynidae > Rhinophrynus > Rhinophrynus dorsalis. The sequence continues at coordinate 133,117,608 of CM074719.1, forward strand.
CACGTTTATTGGCTGCGCAGCAGCTGCGACACGTGCGGGGAGGAGACCCGAACATGGCGGGCGAGCACATGCGGTACTCGTACGAGTACCGCCATGTGCCGAGCAGAGCGATGCTCGAGCCAAACCGAGCTTCGGCCGAGCATGCTCGCTCATCACTAGTATCCAGTAGTGCTTTCTTGAAAACATTTATACTATCAGCAAAGAAAGCCTACAAATGCAAATCATTTAAAACCTTACTGTACTTCCTCTTAATGAGAAAAATAGTTTCTGCCATAGAATTCTTTGTATTGGCTTTGAATATATTTGTAAATTTTAATAATTTCCCCAACTCTTGTCTCTTCTTTAATGGATCATTCGGAAAAGAGACAAAAGGAGGGGGAACAATAAACAGTGTAGTAAGATAAGTCCCTACAGAAACTGGTATAATATGGATGAGAGTTATACTCACATTTAAATCTTTCTACCCTACCAAGTAGCAATAATAGCTTGTGGAGGATACTCTACTGCCCCCACACAGAATAAGCTGCTAAATCCTCAATATAAAGATCCTCTCCCAAAAGTTTACTTGAAGAAACAGAAAAGACACAACTAGGAGAGTGCTGATACTCTTATTGTGTACACCAATAGTTGTAATGAAAGGTGAATTTAAATGCAAAACTTACTTGTGAAGCATATGACCAGTGATTTTCATGGTCAACCAATCTTAGAGCTCATGGGGATCATTAAGCTGGTCCTCCCTACTTAGACCACCCAACTGGTAAATCCATGATATTGATTGCAGAGATATATCACAAGAAACACACTGAGTGATTAATATTTTATTGTTAATCACAAATAGTTATATACCTGGTTTTTATTGTTTTCACCCAATAAAGTGTTTTAATAATTTTTATCATCATCATGGTTTGCCTTGTGATATATATCTGGAATCAATGCTGGTCATGTGCTTCACAAGTAATGTAAGCATTTCAATTCACTTTTCATTACAAGCACAATAAGTATATCAGTGTTCTCCTAGTTGTGTCTTTTCCATTGTTAATGTAAACAAACCTAGTTTGACTAGTCTCTCTTTATCCCTTTGAGTGCCAGAGGGGTATGTACATCATTGCTGCATTGCCTTGCATACCCCTTAGGCACTCAAAGGGTTATAACTAAAATCTTCCAATCCTTTTATCAGTTTTGTTGTACATCTTGTTCCAATTCCTATATTAGCTGTGCACACCCTTGCATTGCCAGACAGCCAGGCCACCCACATTTTATTATCACGTTTACTGATTGGATGGGCCTACATCCATACTGGGGGGGGGTTTAAACTGTAGAGAACTTGGTAACTGTACCACTGCTGGGAAGAAAACAACCACGGAGTTGTGCAAATTTAAATAATAATCCCCACTCCTAGCAGTATATTACAGATTACAAAACAGAATGTGGCATTTCCCATAGAATTTAAAGTCATTGTTGAATATATATAGAAATTCACAATACCGCTCATCATTCATACAAATGTGAAATAGAGCAGCTAATCACTCTGTGACTTGCTTGGTGAGAAGGAGTCTTTATTTTACGGAGTTTCTCAGAGAAGGGCAATGCTGAGTCTTTCTGTTGAGCAGTTGATGAAACCCTTAGTTTTTGCACTCATGCTGTGTTACAAATTCACATGCCCTATTGTGTAAGCACCTGTTTCAGTTTCCCTATATGCACTTTCTTTCATTTTGTGTTAGGTGCATTGTGGTGATTTTGTAAAGAGCACGTTACTCAGCTGTTGCTATTTTAATACAAGCCAATTTAAAAAAAAAAAAATACAAAACATATTAGGAGTAAAAGGAAGACACAGACTGGTAGTTTCCATGGTTAAAATGATACAAGTGCTGCATCAACTGTTTAAAAAACACTAGGACCAAGACTTTCGGGGCCCTGAGGAATTTACACTCTCTTCTCAGTAAATGCTTTTCTTAACGCTTTAAGGACAGGAAAGGTGTGACGAACTTTGAGACACAATGTGTTATGCGCCCCATTGGTCCTTAAAGGTTTAAATACAAAGGGAAAGTGGTTCGATTCCCTAGCAAACCAACTGCACCTTAATGAGAAAGTAAAAATCCCCATTAACTTATATAGGTCTTTTAACCCCATGAATACTAGACCCACTGCTTCCCAATGCAATTATTGAAAAGGTTAAAATCTCCATTTAAATCTATGGGAATATTTGGAAAGTTTTACTTGTCCACTGTGGTGTGGTTGTTTTTATGCAAAATTGTTCTATTTCTTCTTAGTACATCAACCTCTGGATGGCACTAGAAATATTTCTGCATCCAAGAGGTTAAAAACCATTGAAAAAATCCTCAAAACACCAGTTTTACGAACGCTATGTTGTCTATCATTGTCGAGTTGTATATTTTATGTGGAAATTCATTTCAGTACTCGCTGAGGACTTGGACAAGGAACTAATAATGCAGCTCATTTTACAGACCTCAATATATCTATTCTGAATATGTATGTGTAATTTTATTTAAATAGAACTAGCTGCCAGTGGTGTATCTCTTCATTGGAAGGCCCAGTGCAAATATTTTTTCAGGGCTCACTAACACAAAAATATGTTCACAGGGGAATAACTGAATTTACTGCCCCTCAAAGTGGATAGGCTCCTGAATACTGGGCCCAGCACAACTGCACCCTCTGCACCACTAAAGTTAAGCCCCTATCAAAAGTGAGTGTACACTCTTAATATACCTGATATAATAAACACAAACAATTGTTACATGATTCTCAAACAATCCTGACATGTTTAACCAAAACATTCAATTTTAAAAAAGCTAATATTACAAAGCTAAAATCAGTATTAAAATATATTCAGTAGCATGTAATGTTCAAAGATAAAAATGCACAAGAATCATGGAATTTGTTTAAAATGCTCTTAGATAAATATAATTGTCAATATATACCATTGTGGAATAAACACAAGAGGAGCAAATTAAGACTAATGTGGCTTAATAGTGAGTTTTGCAGGGAAATTATAAATAAAAAGCAGGTATCACGGTTTTCAGGCAAAGGAGGACAGACAGGAATATAAAATATAAATCCACCTTTATTTAAAAAGTACAATAATAATAATAATATAGCCCACACATAACCCCAGACAAATGTAAATAGGACCCAAGGTCCCTCCGGAGCTGCACACTGTGCTGTGCACTGCACTACTCCAGATCACAAGACTAAGGAAGTGGCTTAAGTGGGAAAACAGAAAAATGGTAGAATATATGAAAGTCACCACTTTGTCTGCAAAAGGAGGCAACAGAGAGCGAGAGCAGACCAGAGCCAGGAGGCACTGAGACTACAGGTCAGGTAAGCAGGTAGTATAGGGAGCAAATAGGCAGCCAGAGTCACAGGTCAGACAAGCCAGGGACTACATGGAGTGAGAGTAACCAGGCCACTGGTCAGGCAACCAGAGACTATGCTGAGCGAGTAGGAGCCAGGGCCACTGGTCAGACAAACCGAGGATTACAAGGAGCGAAAGTAACCAGGTCCTCAGGGAAGGCAACCGGATGCTACACTGAGTGGGTAGTAGCAGGGGCCGCAGGAACACCATGTAAGGGCAATGACTCCTAGCCCCAAGGAGGATTATAAAGGAGCAGAAGGAGGCGGGACCCAATTAGGCCACCCAGAATAGGCCCATAAACAGGCGTCCGAGCCAGTGCCTGTAACAGACATAGTAATGCAGAAGTGGCCGCAAGGATGCTGGCAGACACACCACAGAGGAAGGAAGCACCGGCCTCAAAGGTAGACTGTGATAGCAGGCTTTTAAATTGTTTAAGTCAGATTGGCCAGATGCATCATTTAAAAAATATAAAGAATGTCATAGCATCTGCAGACAAGCAATTAGGCTAGCTAAAATTGAAAACGAGAGAAGTATTGCAGAAGAAAGCAAAATCCTAAACAATTCTACAAGCATATCTATACTATAAAGGAAAATGTAATCATGGGACCATGTACTCTACAGCTGTGTCTGACACAACCTGGGGCAGCAGCAAGGATGAGATATTCATATTTCACTGTCGTCCAATACAGGTCACTGGTACAATGGGAGGCGATCCGCCCCTTTAATAGGCAGGAACATTCATTCAAATGTATGCAGGGGGTGGAGCCTCCCCTCCTACTTAAGCTGCCTTCAGGCCAGAGCCAAGCTAGATTGATTTGTTCCTGTGTGCTGTGCACACCAGGTGGAGAACATCTATCATTCAGCTTTAGTTTTTTATTGTTTTCTTCAAATATGGAATACCACCATTAGGAGGGTGACCATGGCTGTGAATTGCCCTCTCCAAAGTGGCTAGTGCAGCTTCCAGGGATTTTCTGGTGGACCTTATGCCCTGAAGAGGGAACAGCTTGGGTCAAGTAACTTCCCTGCTGGGGAATTTGCCTCTGGTTAATTCCTATTTCAACATGGTCACCTGAAGACAGAAGTCCTGCAGAAAGGTGATCCACCCTTTGAGTGATGAAGGTCCACTTGTCCCCACAGTGTCCCCACAGAGTTACAAGCTCTGTCTTGTAAACCTCCTTACTTGGTGTTTCACAAGGATAAGGCAGTGCTTCGCACTTCCAAGGAGTTTTTACCCAAGGTTGTCTCCGGATTTCATATCAATCAGGAGATTGTGGTTCCCTCTTTCTGCCCTAACCCTTCCTCTGACAAGGAAAGAGATCTCCATTTATTGGATGTTGTGCGTTGTCTTAAATTTTATGTTCATCGCACTGAGTCTATCAGGAAGTCTGACGCCTTGTTCGTCATTCCTGAGGGGCCTAGGGCAGGGAGACCGGCATCCAAGGTAACTATTGCCTCTTGGATTAAATCTACTATCCGTGAAGCCTACAAATTGCGGAATAAGCACGTTCCCTTCAGGGTTACTGCTCATTCCACCAGATCTATTGGGGCCTCTTGGGCCTACAAGAATCAGGCATCTGCTGTTCAACTGTGCAGAGCGGCCACTTAGTCCTCTGTGCACACATTCTCGAAGCACTATCACGTTGATGTACTGGCCTCGGCTGATGCCAGCTTTGGAAGGAAGGTCCTGGAGGCGGTTTTGCCTGTTTAGGACTTCTATTCTATTTCATAGGAGTGGTTACTGGCCACTCCTGTTAAAATCTCTGGAAGGAGTTTGCCTGGCCTCAACATCCACATAAAAAAAAACATGTCCAACTCACATACACACACACACACACACACACACACACACACACACACACACTGTCACACATACTCTCTCTCACTCATAGTGGCCTTAGCCGGAACTGTAGTACTGAAGGGAACCTGCAGACTAGGGGGAACATCATGACACTCAAGGGGTTAAGGTGATGTGTTTCAACATTTTGCCCACAACACAGAACAGCAGCATTGGTGGGAAGCTGCCTCCAAATGGCGAGACCATACAATTGCATATCCTGGGCAGACAGCACCGGGGGGACAGTTCTGCAACACTCTCACCATAGAATTGCATATTATGCACAGAAAACATGATATGCAAGCCTATGTTGTCAGCACTTTTAGGACTGTCTCCCTGAAACAGTCTGGTCAGCACATGGAAGTGTACTATGTGACACTGGACAGGATATGCAAGTGTATGGTCTCACAGTACTGTGGAGGCTTCCCCCGGTGCTGCTGCAATGTCCTTCAGAGTTCCACATATAGAGTCCATTCTAACAAGGAGGATAAACCCTTTGAGTACCACACAGCTATACAATGCAAGTCATGGAGCCCACCTTCCCTCCCACCATGATTATGTTCATGCACCTACCCCCAGTTACCACCTTTGCCAGCCTGGGCACAGAGCTCCTCCCTCCACCTCCACCGCCTCCTTCTCCACTGACGAGTCCCAGGGACATGATGCTTAAGAAGGAGCCAGCCTCCCCTTCGCACCACAGCCGTTTCATATGACAGTCTCTGCTTCAGGCTACAATTACTAGAGTGGCATTTGGATTGTACCCATACACCGACCACTTTTTTGCAGCATCTGAATATTATTAGGAGCTATTTCTGAATGACCAGCTCCTATGTATATTCAGTAAAGCCTTGCTCAGCTATCTCAACACATCGCCACTCAGTTTTACAGTGATTGTAAAATATAAGAAAGTGCTAGCTTTAGGTGTACTAGTAGAAATCTCCCCAACACTTACTGACTATGTAAACTATCAGTCTTTTCTCGCCAGTATTTCTATTGAGAAATCTCCCAGTTGGTACCCACTCTTGTGGTTCTAATTGGAAGGCAGGAGATAACATATTAACATAGTAAATTAGGTTGAATAAAGATACAAGTCCATCAAGTTCAACCTTTGCCTCATACCCTAGTGACATGAGAACTGTATAGCTCTATCCTGCTACCAAATAAGTTAGTCTTTTTCAGACCTTCCTGATCTGCCTACTAATAAACAGTATAACCCTGTATGTTCCCTTTTGAAAGAAACATATCTAATCTTCTCTTGAATGTATCCATTGTATCTGCCATAACCACCTCCTTGGGCAAAGAATTCCACTATTTAACAGACCTTACTGTAAAAACCCCTTCCTCTGCAGAAGTCTAAACCTCCTATCCTCTAATCTCAAGGGGTGTCCCCTGGTCACCTGATCAGGCCTTGGAATAAATAGCTCACCTCAGAGATCTTTGTATTGACCTCTCATATATTTGTACAATGTGATAAGGTCTCCTCTTAGTCGTCTTTACTCTAGAGTAAATAAATCAAGTTTGTCTAGTCATTCCTCATATGTCAAGTCCTCCATTCCTTTAATTAATTTTGTTGCTCTTCGCTGTACCCTCTGTAGTTCTAGTATATCCTTTTTCAGAACTGGTGCCAAAAACTGCACTGCATACTCAAGGTGAGGTCTTACTAGAGATTTGTACAATGGCAAAATTATGTTATCCACTCTTGCTTCAATACCTCTTTTTATGTAAGACAGGATTTTGTTTTCCCTTGCTACTGCTCTTTGACATTGGGCACTGTTTCCAAGTTTGTAGTTGACAAGGATACCTAGGTCTTTCTCTAGCAACGAGTCCCCTAAAATGATTTCATTAAGTTCATAAGTAGCCTTGGGATTAATTCCTCCCAAATGCATGACTTTACACTTTCCCACATTAAACTTCATATTCCATTTGTTTGCCCAATCTGCTATTTTATATAAATCCCTCTGTAGAGAGCAATTATACTGTTCTGAATTAATTACCCTGCATAATTTAGTGTCATAAACATGTTAAAAAGCAGTTGACCTAATACTGAACCCTGAGGTACTCCACTCTCCACTTTAACTGTATTGGAGAATTGTCCATTTACAACCACACACTGTTCCCTATCATTCAACCAGTTTTATCCAATTGCAAAGGTCATCTCCTAGCCCCGATTTCCATATTTTATACCCCAGCCTTCTGTGTGGCACTTTATCAAATGCCTTTGCAAAGTCTATATATATACTACATCAACTGCCTTGCCATTATCAAGGTTGCTGCTTACTTTCTCATAGAAGTTGAAAAGGTTAGTTTGGCATGATCTGTTCTTCATAAATCCATGTTGATTCCTGCTAATTATCTTATTTTTTGTGTTGTAATCCTGAATATAGTCCCTTATTTTCATTTCTAGCAGTTTTCCCACTACAGAGGTCAAACTTACAGGTCTATAATTTCCAGGTTCTGTTTTAGTTCCCTTCTTAAATAGAGGAACTACACTGGCTCTTCGCCAATCTTCTGGCACTGAGCCTGTGGTGAGAGAATCTTTAAAGAGTAAATATAGGGGTTTTACTAACACTGCACTGAGTTCCTTAAGAACCCTTGGATGTATACCATCAGGACCCGGTGCTTTGTCAGTCTTAATTTTGTTCAGTCTACCCTTGAGTTAACCCAATATCTGATAATTGTATTGTTTTATTAGTTACTTGTTGAGGCTCGTCTACCATTCCTTGCTCCCTTATATATACTGGTACAAAGAGAGTGTTTAGAAAATTGTCAATTTCCTTATCCTCACTAATCAACTCACACATCTCATTTTTGAATGGTCCAATACACTCCCTCTTAAGTTTTTTGCTGTTTTTATATTTGAAAAACTTTTTAGGATTAGTCTTGCTTTCCGTTGCTATTCAAGTTTCATTTTCTATTTTTGCTACCCTAATTGCCTTTTTGCAATCTTTGTTGCATTCCCTCTATTTTAAGAAAGAATGTTCAGTTCCCTCAGACTTAAATAATTTGAATGCTTTTTTTCCTTGCCATTTCCTTCTTTACATGTGTAGTTAACCACATTGGCTGTGACTTACTTCTTTTGCATTTGTTCCCCATTGGAATAAACTGTTGATTACATTTCCGCAACCTAAATTTGAATTCTGACCATTTATCCTCAGTATTTTTGTCTTTAAATAATGTATCCCAGTCTATGTGTTGCATTGAAGCCCTTAACAATTTGAAGTTAGCTTTTTAAAATCAAGAGTTTTGGTTGAACGTGTACAGTTTTGCTTTGCTAGACTGATCTCAAATGTAACCATGTTCTGATCACTGTTTCCCAAAGGTTCACTTACCTTAATATTGGATACCATTTTTGTGTTATTCGTTATCACTAGGTCCAATATATTGTTATTTCTTGTTGGCACTGTCACCATTTGTGACATGTAGCTGTCACGAAGTATGCTCACAAACCTGCTCTAACAGGTCTCATTTTTCCAGTCGACATCTGGATAATTAAAATCTCCCATAATTATAGTATGCCCAAGCTGGACAGCTTTCCTTATTTGCAATAACAGTTGGGTCTGAACATTGTCATCAATATTTGGTGGTTTGTAGCATATGCCCACCAACACCTTTTTTTTACCTTTTACACCACATTTAGTCTCAATTTCTACCTACAAGGACTCCATAATTTGACAGTTTCCTCACTAATATCACCCCTCAAAATTGGATTTAGCTCTGGTTTCAAATATAAGCACACACCTCCCCCTATTCTATTAAGGTACAATAGTTATCTGTTTGAGACATATATCTTCAAAATGTGACAAACGTACAGGTGTTTTGTTTCACACACACACACACACACACACAAACACACACACCCATATCTTACAACAGGTGCATGTCAGATCGGTTTAATGGAACAGCATAGATTGCTACCACATCTACCATTAGTAGCTAATTTTCATCATAGGGCAATACTCCCTCAATTATTCTCCTTACAGACACTCATCTTATTTAGTGTTCTATGACTAAATGAATGTATTAGCATTATGACTGTACTTTTTCAGTCCCCCTTCTGATCTCTATCTTTGATCTTCTTAATAAATTGTGATAGAGCACAACCAGTTTATAGATCATAACACCATTTATGTATTTTCTTTATTATGTTTATGTTTTTCTTAATTTCTAATATTTACTTAATAAAGATATATTTTAAATTTTTAATGTCATCTCTCCATTGTGGTCCAAATATAATATGACCATAGGGGTCTCACTCTCTAAGACATCTTGTCTTTTTACCCACGTCTATGGGGATGTGTTCTTTGTGTCAATTTCTTCATTGCTTTTGCACCCATCTTCCAGACTTGTACATAGGGCATAACCCCGACCACAGGTAGATAGTGCAATCCAGATTCCTTTTTAGTATGGTATCAAACAGGACAAAATCGTGGAGAACAGTACTACTTATACGGGGAACTTTTTCACTCTGATAGAGGTATGCAAGCCATTGGTTGTGAATTTGTTTAGTACCCTTGTGCCACTGAAAGGGTTACAATACTTTGAAGTGAGTGACGGTGACAATTATTGCAGCTAATTCATTGAATAGAATGTGCAATTTAATGTAACTTGGGCTAAGGGTTAAAGTCTTACATTTTGTGAGGTGTTCTGTTCTGTTCTTAGGAACCGTACACACTGTGGGTGTCAAATCCCTACATCACCATATAATTTATCTGTGGCAGCCACACACTTACCTGCTTCATGTCCAATGCACGCCTCCATTTTGTTACATCATGTCTCCCTTATAGGCCTCTACTTCGCTGTGTCATCTCTCCCCACAGTAAGATGCTGTACCACTCTATGCCTATTTTATATCACTGCTTTGGCTACCACTCTGCCACTCAAATAATTCACATGCCCATGGGCCAAATACAGTACTGTTGCAACACATGACACATCAAATTGGAGCCCTGTAAGGAACACCCCTACTACAAAATGGAGCCCTGCGTGGAACACATGTAGTGCCAAGTATATAATATATAATATATAATGAACACATGATGCTCCAATATGGACACTTCACATCTACAGAGGAGGCCAACTGTATGACTCCCAATGACATGAAATAAGGCTGTAGTATTGTAGGGGCTCGGTTCTATTTACCCTGGTAAAACAGCAGTAAGGAAAAAAAGAGGCAGAGTGATAAACCCACTCATGCACCGCAGTTATTCTATAGTCGGCCCAACAACCAGCATTGGTGAGTTTTGGCCCAACGCACCTTGTTATTTTTTGTTCCCACAGCTTGCGCTAAATAGACCGAATTGTATGAACATCAGTGGAAAAAAGCCAACTCTCATTGTTTGACACCCAAATTTACTTCAGTAAGAGCAAGACCATTATACTTAATATTTATTGATTCACTTTTATCTGACATAGTGCTCCGTGATTGGAGGAAAGCTGATGTAGCACCATTTTACTATAGACCTGTGAGCTTGATTTGCATAGTGGTTAAGACATGAGAAGTGTTACTAAGGACAGTATTCAGAATTATGTGAAGACAATCAATATTATTAATAAGAGCCAGAATGGTTTTATGAAGAACAGGTCATGTCAGATTAATTTACTTGCATTTTACGAAAGGGTAAGTAATAATTTTGGCAAGGGAGTTGCTGTTGATATACTTGGATCTTGCAAAAGCCTTTGATACAATGCCTTACATCAGGTTACTGCATAAATTAAAAGGCTTCAGTTTGGAACGGGATATCTGTGCATGGATAGAGAACTGGTTAAATGATAGAAGTCAGAAAGCTATTGTAAATGGAACCTTTTCAAGTTGGTTTAAAGTTGTAAGTGGGGTGCACTTTTATTTGTTTATTAATGAACTGTAAGTGGGAACTGAAAGTAGTGTTTAAATCTTTGATGACACTAAGCTGTGTAATGAAATACTTGCAGAGCTGGATGTTCTTTCTCTGCAGAAGGTTTTAGATAAACTGACTGAATGGGCAGAATTGTCAGATGACATTTAATGTAGATAAATATAAGGTTATGCATTTGGGCTATAGGATCAAACAAGCTACATATACACCAAATGGGAAACAACTTGGGGAATCATCATTAGAGAAATATTTAGGAATAGTGATAGATGATAAACTTCACAGCAGTGTGCAGAGTCACTAGGCTGCTGCAAGAGCACATAGGGTACTATCCTGCATAAAAAGGGGTATAGATGCACGGGATGAAGGGCGTACATGTATGTTATGGGTAGAATGTTCCTAAAGGACCCATACATATAAGTCCTGGTATTCAGAGGTCCTGATTTGGTTGCAAGAAAAAAAATGTCTGTGGTCCTTAAATGCTGCCATGCTGCCGGTCCTTAAGGGGTTAAAAAATACATTATTGATCTAGAAAAAGCGCAGAGACCTGCAATAAAAAGACACTAACCAAACTGGATTTTTTTACATTAGAGAATTAACATCTAAGGGGTGGTATGATTACCATTTACAAATATATGCGAGGTTCACACAAAGAATTCTCCAATTAATTATTAATTTATTTAGTTGAGCTAAGAACAAGAAGCCATGCATTAAAACTAGAGGAATGGTGCTTTTGACTAAAACAAAGGCAGAGTTTTTTTTACAGTAAAGGTAATAAAAGCATGGAATTATTTGCCTCAGGATGCTGTGCTTGCAGATAATGTAACTACTTTCCAAAAAGTAATGGATACCTATCTAGTACTAAACAATATTGAGAATTATGACAGATGGCTTCAAAGCAGAGAGGATGTTGATCCAGGGAACTATCTGACTGCCATTTAGCATCATGAAGGATTTTTTTTTTTTTTTTTTAAATTGGGGCTTCTCCTCTGCATGGGAAACTGAACTAGGGACCTCTCTCTCTGCCTAGGACTGGTGCAATATTTGGACCTCTTCAGTTTCCTCTCAGGTCCTTGAAACCAACTTTAAATTCCTATATCGTTGTATTACACACCCTCACATCTACATAAAATCAATCCATCAAACAGCCCTCTATGCTGGCGATGTTCCATCCAAAAAGGCACATATCTCAACATTTGGTGGGCCTGCCACAAAATTCGACATTTCTGGTCTAAATGTATTTCACATATTGTTAAGCTACTACACATTAACATACCTCACAATCCTCGTCAGATCCTTTTCTTCTTGGGCCTCTCCACTTTTGCAAAAAAAAAACAAAAATTATTCTAGTGACCATGTTATCTCACTGAAGAGAGTCTTCTCCTTTGTCCATGGCTGAATGGCATGTGAAAGTTGGTAGTCTCTTGTTGCTCGCCAAACTTTCTCTTTATAAATCCAACTCAAGTGTCACCCACTTAGATGACTTCTTATTACTTTGGAATTCCACCTCTATGACTGACCTTCTACTGTGATAGACGGTGAGCTTCGTGGTCCAGGGGTGTTTGGCCACTGTATACCTCTCCTCTCTCTAGTTTTTTCTCTCTCCCACTCTTTTCTTATGGCTCTCTCTCTATCCCTTCGCTTCTTCTATGTCACTCTTTCCTCTTTCTCCTCTCTGTCCCTTCTCTCCCTCCTCCCTCTCCTTGGATATTACAAAATCAGACAATTGCAACTCCTTATACCCTTATATAAGGTGAGTTTTACTACTACTTCTGGAACTGGATCTGTTCTATCACTTATACGTCATGTACCTTGTAACTGTACACTATGACTGTATTTGCTTTTATTTATGATGTTGTAACACTGCTTTTGTCTGAATAAAACCCTTTTTCTACTAAAAAAAACTTGGGGCTTAATTGGAAATGGATTCAGTTGTTTTTTTTGCCTTACTCTGGATCAACAGGGGTTATTTGGCATGAGCTGGACTTGATGGATGTGTGTCTTTTTTCAGCCTATATCAGCACTGCATTGTTTTTATGTTTTATTTAAGAACTAGTTAGAGCCAGACCTTGTAATCTTTGCAGGGGAATGACTCCCTTGCTTCTTGTACCTTGGACTTAACTTTGTGACACAATCAGTGACATCTGATTTTGTCCTAAACTGCTTACCACTGCAAATGACAGGTATTAGAGGCTCCCACCTGCAGAATAAAGAAAGACTCACATTTACAGTTATCAAAATATTCATCAAATCACATGAGCAAATAAGACATTCCTCACAGTTGTCTTTCCAGTACTTGTTTCTAAACATAAACAATCGAAAGATCTGAATCCTTAAAGTGTGTAATAGACAGAAAGATCTGATTACTGTATCTAATTAAGATGATCTGTTAAGCTAATTGAGAAACGGTAATTTCTAAAGTATAATCTCACTTTAATTATCAACCAAAAGAGCTGTTTGTAAAAGTCAGTAAATGTGTTCTTATTTGCAGTCTTTAATTATTCATAATGTTTATCTTATCTAGTTGTTAGTTTACACAGATCTTTGACATCTATAACCATGCTGATTATGAATGTTGTTGCATAAGAGCAGATCCATTAAATGAAATCTATTGATTATTAACCTATATTATATGTGTACCTTTCTGCTTTACTTTATTATTTTAACTATGCTTTGATTTTTAATTGTTCATTTTTTTTCTGGTAATGTTAATATTGAAAAAAGTATAGATATATTAATTATAGGTTAGCCGTGTTAGCCTAGTGTGTAGAGGTCAAATTACTCTATATCTATGTCTATGTTTGTATGTATATCTATCTATCTATCTGTCTATCTATCTATCTATCTACTCATTTGACCTCTACATCACTGGACTAACACGGATAGCCTATAATGAATAAATATATATATATATATATAGACCAGTGATTCTCAACCCGTGCCCTCAGTGGCTACTAACAGGCCAGGATTTGAGAATTTCCTTTTAAGAGCACAGGTGAGTTAATCAATATGACTGAGCCTCTGATCAACATACTTGTGTTCTAGCAGGGAAATTCCTGGCCTGTTAGTGGCCATTGAGGGCATGGACTGAGAACATCTGATATAGAGACACACACACATATATATGTATATATAAGCATTCTTCATTTTTATGAATATGTCTTATTTGCATTATAATTTGCTAAATATCACTAATCATACATGTTTGAAAATCTAAGAGATTATGATGATTTTGACTGTAATTCCTGTGCAGTGCTGTTTTTCAGAAATTGTTCTCATTAACATGACCTTGAAACTTCAAAGTAACTGCCATTTCAAAGACTAAAGGAAGTGTTTTTGCAACAAAATAGATACATAAAAAATGTTAACTTCAAAGCTTCTATAAAAAGCATCCAGAAAACAATCCACTGTTTAAAAAGATAGTGAACCTCCTTTTTTAAGCAATACTTAACATATATATATATATATATATATATATATATATATATATATATATAAAATAGAGTTTATCCCTCTGAGTAAAACAAGGGTACTCCCACTGTTGAAAGGTGTTTATTCAAAAGTTATTACAGCTCAAACGTGAATTCTATTTAGGTACAGTATCTCAGTGGCCTGAGATTATACAGTGGTGCTATTGTGATGGCACCATATAGACGGTTGTGGTCAGTTATCCTTAATCTCCATAGGATGGTGTAGCAACCTGGGTGTGAGCCATAAAAGGGTTATGAATTTTTTAAGCCCAAAACCCTAACAATACGCTCACTTTAGCCTTCCCTCTTGTAGGCAGAGAAAGGGGCTGCAAGAACCTTTCCTTGGACATTTGCAAATCAAGCTGGGTCCTGGCACGTCATAGAGTTCACCGTAAGTAAAAAAAAAAAAAAAAAAAAAAAGCCCTGTGGTCATCAAGTGCAGGCCGTGCATCCACACACGCCAGTCCTTAAGGGGTTAAAACAAATGACTTCATTGGAATGGTCTATAAAGTGTGCCTGGTTTGCAAGCACACTTTTTAGACAATTCCAGTGAAGTCATTCATTTTAAATAATGTGATTGCGGCTCTGCTGCAGGGCGTCCTTGTCGGTTGACACGGATCTCCTGCTGTCAGCTTTACAGATATCAAACTCTGAATGCAGATATCTCTCAATCCATAGTGGTTTGAGAGATACTTTTTTGCATTCAACTTTTTAAGCTCTACACCAGAGGTTCTCAACCCCTGCCCTCTGTGGCCACTGACAGGCCAGGATTTAGGAATTTCCCTGGTAGAACACAAGTGTGTTGATCAGAGGCTCATTCATATTAATTAACTCACCTGTGCTCTTACAAGGAAATTCTCAAATCCTGGCCTGTTAGTAGCCACTGACGGCACAGGTTGAGAACCACTGCTCTACACTATGCAAAGTATTTTTTCGTGGACATTACTAACACTTTAATGTTCCCTTGGAGTGAATCTGTAATCCGTGTTTTTTAATTTATTTATTTATTTTTTTTAATATAATGCTTTATTGCCCAAGATACTGGCTTTTAATGTTAAGCCAGAGACATCAGTTCTGTACAGGCTCCGGTTCAGCTCTGTTCCGCAGCCTGTCAATCTTCCTCTGTTCCCCTCCCCAAGTATTCCTCATTTATTTTACAGAGTTATCCGCCATGCTATTTCATTTTTTTTCCTGACTAAAATAAAAAGTAAAATAGTTGATAAAGCTGAAAAAATGGACATGCGTCCATCAAGTCCAGCCCATGCCAAAACACCCCTGTTGATCCAGAGGAAGACAAAAAAAAAAAAACAAAGAACACTGAAGCCATTTCCAATTTAGCCCCAGGTAAGTAAAATAATTTCTTACTGACTCCAAATGGAAGTCAGACAGTTCCCTGGATCAACTACCTATCTGCACTGAAGCCATCTGTCATAATTCTCAATATTGTTATGTGCTATATACACATCATTTGCTTTATTGAAAGCAGTTACAGTATCTGCAAGTACAACCCCTTGGGGAAAAAGAATTCCATATCTTTACTGCCCTTACTGTAAAAAAACCCTGCCTTTTGTGGAATAATTTCACTTATCCTTGCACCAGCATGACTAACCAACAGGTTGGCCTCTTTTAAAAGGCTCCAGGAGCTCACAGATGTTTGACATAAGTTGCCATTCACTGAGTAGCAAAGAAGCTCCCTCCAAAGCCTTCCAGTTAAGCATTGTATATTCCCGATGGCCTTGTTATTCATCAATAATCAATTCCCTTGATAGGTATTTGTGGGCCCCAGACTACTATAAACACAATATCAATATCGCTTTTCTTCCAGATTGATAACAACTAAAATATATATATATATATATATATATATATATATATATATATATATATATATATATATATACATATTCTTTCTTTTTGAGTTGCAGATTGCAAAGCCAAGAAGGATTAGCAAGATCATTAAGAAATCAGTGATATGCACTATATCAAAATGCTTAGATTTAAAACAAAGCACAACTCTTCCAAGATTTCTGGGAAAAATCAAATTCCCAGACAGATCACTGTTGTTGGTTATAATGAAAAATTACTATTCAATGAAAATGTTGCTCTTCCTAACTTTCAGTTTCTTCTCAGCTGATGCAGAAGATCAGCCACCTCTCCAAAAATTCTCCTTCCCTATGATGCTTCATGCTTTTCTACATGTATTTGTGCAAATGTTCTCTTCATGCATCTCATTATTACAGTTCTGTTTAAAAGGATCATTTTGACCTAAAAACAACTCTAATGATTTTATAAATCACCTATTTGTTGTATTAGTCATTTTTTATCTGTAGAACTAGTTTTTGGATTTATACAAAAAAAAGAAGTGCTAGAAGAGGAGATAATGTAGGGCTAAGGCTGGAAGTTCATGTTAAATCAGTATAATCTAAAAACCAAAATAACTTTGAAACTAGTATTCTAAGTGAATAATACAACCTATGGGTGATTTTGAAAGCTCTTTAAAAATTCCCCCCTTTAATTAATTGGTCCCTTAACATATTAAATTTCTGTATTCTATTATGGATGTGATTATAGAGTAGTGTCTTCTACTCTAAGCTTCTGAACATATATGATCTTTTTATCACATGTGATATGTTTGCAATTCAAGATTTGTTTCTGTACTTTCATTACAAGCGATGAAAAAAGGAACAAGGTCAGCTTGCATTCAGCAAAACATTGTTTTCAGATTCACAAAGTGTTCCAATGCTATTTTAATTTATATAACCTCTTTCTTAATTTTAGGATTCAGTTTCCTTTAAGGGGCAGATGACCACAAACGAGATAAGATAAGGTAACAAGAGTAGGAAGAACAAGTTAAATGGGGGCAATGTATTACATATCACACCTGGCCACAGGTGCACCTGTGAGTAAGCAGGTATTGAGACTGAAAAGCCTTTAAAAATACAGATAAAAGCTTTTGAGTTAAGACTTTAAGGACCAAAGGGATGTATAATGCATTGCTCCAGTGTATTGTGCTCCTCTCTGGTCCTTAACCCTTTGCATGCCAGACAGGTATGCAATGCATTGCATTGCAATGCGTTGATACCTCTCTGGCACTCAAAGGGGTAAGGGGTAATAGATGGTCCTCCTCCTTTGTGTGTGCTTAGACTAACTTTTAGTTGTCATTCTCTTTCATCATACGCAGTACAAAGTATGACACTACTGGACTAAATGGGTTCAGCAATGCATCTGTTATCCAAAGTCAAGATCTTGAAATATAGAAAATGTAACTCAGGTTACACCTGTTCATACAGTATATTTGAGACATGTTGATGAATGAGACTTCTTTTCTTACACTAGTCTATTTAGCGCTTATTATTACATCTGGTTCAAAATACAAAGTGTGCTGTGAGTCCAACACAATAAATACTAATATCTTGCAGCAATCTCTTGTCTTAACATGGAACAATATAGTATGTGTATATATCTCATAAATCACCAGAGTGAATGATGCTTGTCAGATTACCTCTCCCATCCATATAGACTTGAGAGCGAATTGTGGGAAGATGGTCTATTGTCAAATTACCTCTTCTGTCTGTATAGGCTTGATAGCAAGTTGAGGGTAGAGAAATAATCTTCTCTCATGACTTGGATGAAGACGTAACTCGTATACACAAGGTTGGTTATTAGAAGCAGGCAAAGGATGATGTCCAGTTTTAGTCTCTGGTGTACATAAATAGATGATTAGTCTTTCATATTACTCTCTCCTGACTTTTGTATGGATAGGAGCATGATAGTAGGTAGAAAGTAAATATTCATCCACAAATATTTTCTTTAACATACGTGGGCAGATCTAAGTTGCAATAGTGAAGACTCTATAATAGCCATTTCTTGAATGCAATATAACTGTATTTCCAACACTTTTCATGTCTTTACATTGACATTTCCTATGGAAATATTTGGTATGGTAGCCAAACCGGATTTTAAAAACCCTGTTTACACGATTTACATCTTCAACATAAGAGAAGACTATCCCTCTATACTGTTTATTTGTTTTTATACATATGTATTTTTATGCTAATTTTATTATTAAATATTTATATTATATCCACCCAGAGGTGCTCTATATATATTGCTCTATATATTGTATCTGAATAAATACTTCTTTCAGCAGCGGGAGTACCCTTGTTTTAATCAAAAGCAAAAGCCCAATAATATGTCATTTTTTTATAACAAAAGTTTGCTGCTCCTTCAGGTTGATGTTGAACTTTAAACCCTTTAAAATCATCAATTCCCACTGCACCACATATTTTTCTGTTGGCCTTTCCTTTTTTATTTCGGTGATTAAATAATCTTGACAAGATGATAGTGAATGTCAAGATTAAGCTGCATGGCAAAGAGAGTTTAATTTAAGTATGAATGTGGAACTGACAGATTCCAGAGGGTACAAGATGATTATATAGCAAATATCATTACATTCTCACATTTGAAATGTAATATGTTTGCTTTTAATTTTCATAACCTAATATTTTAATGTATTTTTAATGTGTTATATAAACCCCTTTGATGCTAGGGACTAAGGGGGAGATTTATAAAACTGGTTTTATGAAAAAAATGTGGAGTAAAAGTGCCATAAAACTGAATGTTGGCATTTAAAAAGAAGCTTATGCCAGTTTTGGAAGCCTTTACACAACATAGTTGTGTTGCTGACAGTAAAGCTTTTTTGCCAGAATCTTAACACCAGAAATAATCTGTTCTTAATCATTCTATGGCACTAACATCAGATTAATGCCAAATTTCTAACTATGCCCTTATTCATTTATAAATAAGATTTGACGTTATCACCAAATACCATGATTTAAGGATGATCCTATATAATAATTCATTAGGATGTTTGTCACATGCAGTCACGCACAATAGAGACCGCCCGCATTCGGGCAGTCTCTACTGTGCATGATTGCATCCAGTGAGTGAGGCGACGCAAGATTGCCTCACGTGGAGCAGTGAGGTAGCAGCCTCTTAAACCTTTGAGTGCCAGAAGGTTTCGTTGCATACCACTCTGGCACTCAAAGGGTTAACATTACCCTGACAATGGCCCGTGTACACGGGCTTTTACACTAGTTTTTAATAATACAATTAGAATGTTTTTTATAAATCCCCCTAGGGACCATATTCAGTTCGTCAGAGATGTAATTTTGGAAAAATCCAACTGCATCGTACGTGATGAGTATAAATTCCCATTTTTTTTTTCATAAACTTTTTATTACATTTTTCAAAATATAAATATAAAACAAATTACAAAGAAAGATCACCTGAGATGTGAAATAAAACAATATGTATGGGAATCCAACACCGGTGCGCTGGATGTATAACACAAGTGTCACTTCCCATAATTGAACATTATGTCATACATAGACTGGACCAGTAAATTTAGAAATATATTAGGGAATATAACATGCCCGGAATAAGTAATAAACAGTGAGTGTGAGATGTCACAAACCTAAGTCAGCGAACATATCAGATATAAAGTCTGCATCTCAAGTAAAGATAGCTAACATGGAAACAATATAGAACAGATAACATAAGACATAGGACAGACGCACACCGCCAGAGGCGTGCAGACACCCCACTCCATCCTCTTTAGTTAGAAAGGGAAAATTAAGACGGAGAGAAATAGCAAGCACCCCCGAAGTTTCTTCCTCCACAACCAGACAAGGAAACAAAGAATCATTCCCCTCTCCCTCATTCACCAGTAATTGCTCTAATGTATTATCTGTCAAGAGCCTCTCCTCCATCCACGATGTATTTTTAAAGCAGCGATAAAATTCCCTTTGACAGGCCACAGGTAAGGATAGAATGAAAGGTTCCCAAAGAGAAACAAAACAAGCACCCAGCATTTCCTTATCCGAAAGGGCAAGTGTCCAATGCGATCTAGTGAAGCCGAACAATTTAAGCGTACAATGACAAAAAAGGGGGGTTGAGGAGATAGCCAAAGCTTCAGAATACATTTTATCGCTACCATAACAGAGAAATCAGTTAATTTAGTTTGGCTTGATGTCAATTGAGAAGAAGAATCATAGACCCCGAGGAGAAAAGCTGGAGAGGCAAAAGTAATAGGGATCTCAAGTTTCGTCGTGACATAAATAAAATACCTTGGTCCAAAAGGAATACACCTGCGGGCATGAGTATATCATGTGCAGTAAAGTCGCCTCAGAAGACCGACACTTAGGACAAGAGGAGTCTGAAGTAAGACCAATTCGGTGTGCTACCAGGGGAGTCACATAGACCCTATGAAGTAATCTATAAGAAAGGTCATGAAAATGTGCAGATGGGGAGCAACGCAATCTATGTAAAAAGCTTGATTCCAACTTATATACCGTCAATGTGGGTATATCCACTAACCAACTGGATGAACTTAAAGGATTTTTATCTCTATGAGCCATGTAGAAAATAGTTTTATAAATACGAGAAGTTTTAAAAGACACTGCTTTTTTTTAGTAAGCAATCTAACGGGTTATCGATAAGCTGGGGGATAGTACCGGTGAAAGAGACTGAACATAATGTTTAGCCTGTAAAAAAGAAAGAGATGGTTTGACGGCAGAGAATATTTGGATGTTAAGTCTGGGAATGAGTAAGTCAGGTGAGTTAAAGGATCCAACAAGTGACCTACCAATGTAATACCCAGGGCAGTCCAGTGAAGAAACCGAGCGTCCGCCAACTCGCCCTGAAAAGAAGAATTGCGAAGGAGGGGAACAAAAACTGAAACAGAACGTGATTTGAAAAGATGATATCTAATGTATTGCCATCCCTTCACAGTTGACATCAACAAGGGATTAGTTACACAAGAAGGGGGAAGAGCAGACAGAGAGGCATGCAAAATATACGGTAGACCAAGTTATGGGCAAAAACATTGATCTCTGGTCGAATCCGTGTAGACTGAAGTGTTATCCAACCAATCCTTTGCATACCGAAGAAGGCATGCCACATTGTAAAATCATAAATGTGGAAAATTAAACCCCCCAGACTTTTTAGGTCAGTTTAGCCAAGCTCAATCTGGGACGTCCACTGCCCCCAGATTCCAGAAGACCATATGGTCCAGGAGATTTAGCATTATGCAAAGACTTAATCACTGACAACAACTCTGTAGCCGTAATAGGCATCTCTAAAAGGGAGCATTGATCAGGTGTAAGAGTGGGTAAAGGTAGGCGATTTAAAAACTCAGTCTGAGCAAAAGGATTGTCTGGCTCGGGACCATAAAGGTTAGAAAAATACTCAATAAAAGCTGCGTTAATAGACGCCATATCCAATGTAAGTGTCGAATTTTGCGATTGAACAGATGAAATAATATTAGGGCCCCGAGTAAGCCTGGTTAAATGGGCCAACAAACTGCCCTGTAGATTAGCAGTGCGATAAAAGTGCGCCGAACGTTTAGATAATTGAAATTGTGCTGCCGTGGATAATACCACATCATATGCTTTCTAGGCATCTAACAGCAAGATAAGCAGAATAACGGGCAGTAAGCGTACGTTTCAACTGTGTTAGTTTATTTGCCGTCTCTTTCCGTATTTTTGCAACATAAGAGATAATATGGCCAGTCAAAACTGCCTTGGCTGTCGGCCAAAACGGAATGGGATCAGAAGAATGGAAAGTGTTGTCGATTTTGAATGTAAGCCATGTGTTCTGTAGACTTGTACAGAATTCAGGAGATTGGGCCAGAAAAGAAGGCATGCGCCAATACAAGGAGGAACATATAGGAAGACGAAAGGATGAATGAAGGGTGATTGGAGCGTGATCTGAGATAAGAATGTCATGGACTTGGCAATCAGTGACCAATGGTAGAATGTCCGCAGATACTAGAAAATAGTTCAACCTGGTAAAGGTGCCATGGGGATGAGAAAAAAAGCTATATTGCCTATCAGTAGGATGAAGATGGCGCCAAATGTCAGTGAAAGGAACCTGATCCATAAATGATCATAAGGGATTGAACGAAGAGGATCCAGAAACAACTGGACGTCCACTTCTATCCAATCTCTGGTCCAAAACAATATTAAAATCCCCCCTAACAGAATATTACCAGGAGTATATGGCAATAAGTGTGGAAGGAGAGAAGCGAAAAAAGAATAGGTAGGGTTATTGGGGTACATTACAAATTAGAAAATTCTGTTGATCAATCTCACGGTGCTCCAACAGGAAACGGCCATTTGGATCACGAATAGTCCTTAAAGACACAAAATTGAGGGATTTATGAATAAGAATGGCCAATCCCCGCCTTTTACTGGAATACGAAGCAGCTATGCAATGTCCCACCCACTCTCTACGAAGTTTAACATGTTCCTCATCTGTAAGATGAGTTTCTTGTAGCAGGGCAACCTGAGTGTGTTAGCGGCGCAAGTGGCTTAAAATTTGTTTTCGTTTAATAGGACTATGTATGCCCCCAACATTCCAGGAGGTAAAGCGGAGAGAATGAGGAATCATTAGATTAGGGCATGAAGAATCCACTATGGGGGTAAGCAGTTAAATAGAAACCATGAAAGATGTGCATAGATAAGAGGAACCAACAGCTCTCCCAGTGAGGAGTCACCAGCTCAACAAAGAGGAAGAGGAGTGGGACAAAAGAACAATAGGTCTATCCATCTAGAGGTGCGCGTCGACAACACAAAAGACAACACAAAAGACAACATAGACAACATGAACAAAAAGAACAAGGTCCATAATGAACCCAACAGTAAAATGAAGAACATAAGTTCTGATGAACCTGCAGACCAATTCCCAAATTGAACAAAGCATTGTAGTAATAAGAATGGCACTAAAGCGGGTTAGGAGACCCAGTGCTGAACCAGGCCACAGAAGTAGCCCCCGGCACCGAACTGCACCCCCCTAGAGAAAAAAAAACTCCCAGCCTGGAGCATAAACAGAAAAAAAAAAACACAGTAACCAGACCATCCATACCACCCCATGTTCAAACAATGAGTTCTCCACGCAACCCACAAGGTCCAGTCAGTCCAATCCCCTAGCAAACCAGACAGGACCCGAAACAAAATCGAATCGGTCCAGGGGAAAGGCCCGAAACCTGTAAGGAAAAAATGAGGGTTACCATCATCATAAAAGTTACAAATTGAGGAACAACAAAAAACATGTAAATGTATTAAGTATATAAGTTCCTAGGCGCCAAATGGTAAAGATGAAAGTCCATTGTAAGGTAGATAGTCCGCCCAGGGTATGCCTGTCAAACAAGCAATAGAGTAAGGATATCAAAAGTTGACAATCATTCCAGGCCAGACCAGGAAGTAGTAGAGACGGTCATCGGAGATCATGAAGGGGTCGGGTGACTTCCCTGAGATCGAAAGGAGAGTATTCACGGGAGAAGTCATAAAGGATGTGGAAAGTCACAACCGGCATCTCAGACTGTGCGGGAAAGATTCCAGATGTCAAGAGTAATGGAGAACTATCAATTCATGAATTGAACTAACAATGGCCCCCAACTGTTCTTTCGCTATGACCTGCTGATAAACCTTCATAATAATCCCTGGCCTCCTCAGGTGAAGCAAATCAGTGGGTGGAGGAACCATCCAAAACTTAGAGGCGTGCTGGATATAACAGGGCAAATCTGATGTTTCTCTTAAACAGCTTGCTGCAGATTTCTGAGAAACCACGCCTCTGCGCAGAAAACTTGGCTGAAAAGTCCTGAAATAGGAGGAGTTGAGAACTGAGATATTCAACTTTGCCCAGTTTTCTGTAAGCAGAGTGTAATCGTTGCCTGTCTTCATAGTGTAAAAGCTTAAAGATGACCGGACAAGGTCTGCTTCCCTTCGATGCGGGTGTCTGCCCCAAACGATGGGCTCTTTCAATGACTAAGGGGGCACTATAAACCTCCATCTGCAGAAGCGCCGGCAAGTTCACACTCAGAAAACGCATCAGTTCCCTAGCTCGAAGTGACTCAGGCAGACCAATGATGCGAAGATTGTTTCTACGACTGCGACTCTCTAAGTCATCAATTTTTTCAGTAAGAGCAGTAGCCTTGGCTTCCAAGCCGCAGATAGCGACACAAAGATCCTCTACTATCGCATCACAGTCAGACATACGTTGTGTGAGATTCACAATTTGTTCACCATGAGTTTTAACCTCCCCCAGGATAGAATGGATGGAAGACTGAAGCGCATCCAATTTAGTATCCAGAATTGGCGTAAGCAATGTAAGGACTGTTTTAGCTGTTTCCTCAGCAAGTGTGGACTGTACAGTGGCATCGACTGCAGTAGAGGTGCCTGCGGTATGGTCTTCCGGAAGGGAAGCTGGAGCAACTTTATGCTTGTCTTGTTTCTTATCCCCACGTTGAGGGCGTGGGGTTTTAGTTTGATCTGTAGACTGCACAAAACGCTCCATATGGACAACAACAGAATGAAAACGTGGGCAACGTATCAGGTGTAGCAAGAAGAGACACTACAAGTGCAGAGGGAGGCCAGGGGGCACAAGGCAAGAGTGGCGTAGTAAGATGTGCCTCAAGAAAGTAACTGGGAAGTCCACAGGTAAAAAGGAAGGTATCACATGGTAGAATATAAAGTGTAGCGCATTATCTCAGTGAAACAAAGCCAAAATTGCAGAAGGAATATCTTTTGGGTCTGTCTGCAGAGACACTGTGCATGGGAGAGGTAGGGGGAACACTAAGGGAAGGTACAAACAGGGGAATATTCTGAGGGACTCAGTAGCAGTTCAGAAAACCAGATGTATGTTGCAAGAAGTCCAATACAGAAGCAGGATCTGAAGCTGGATTTTGTATTGATATTCAGATAGGCAAAATCCCAGGCAGTACTGTAGTATTCACAAACATCACGGTATATTCCAGCCTGAAGCCAAGAGGACAGACTATAGGCTTAAATTCATACACGGGGTAGATGGGGGGCACAGATATTGGAAAGGAGACAAACTAGGGTGAGCGGAGAATCCACCAAGATAGACTTTTGTAATCTTCAGAGAGCTGGTATATCAAGGGTAGGCTGTCCAGCCACTACTGCAGTATATACACAGAAAGCCAACTAGCCCCTATTGCAGGGCCTGCCAGATGGGAATATCCACCTGATATGGAATGAAAGCCTACTGGAAGGTAGGGGGTACTGGGACATAAAATAATAAAAGGGATGGCGATCTAAAAAAGGGGGGGGGGGCACGACCAGCAGAAAATAGATAGGCTAGGCTCATGGGGGTGACACACTTTAGGTGGTGCGAGAAGCCCCGTGGAAGAACAGTCGGCCGCATGCAATCATTGGGAACACGGTACACGGGCTCCAGATCCGCACAGTAAATGTTATGGGCACCTCAGGACTCCCCACGCAGCCACCACCACCACAAACAGGGTACCTTCAAGCTAGGTGCAGTAGAGCCACCTCCGCCAGTTGCTCTCATCTGCCACAGGCTCCAGGCTCATGGTCTAATCCGACAAAACCCTCGAGCAGCTCACCGCCACACTTCTCGAGAGGCCACAGGTAGTCCAGCTCCAGACACATATATTGTTTCGCCTTCACCAATCCCGCCACCCGTCCAGCCGGAATGGCGCATAGGGTATGCAGCCCAAGCCTCCTGCCCCACAGGCAGAGGTCCACACAGCACAAAAAAAGGTATCCATGGATAGCTTCGGGTCCAGAGAACACAAATCCAGAGAGGGATTATCAAAAAAAGTGGTGCATAGAGTGGATGGTGAGAGATGGCCAGAAAATTCGGCGGAGTTGTTCCACAATTTGTCTGCTCAGAATCAAATTCCCATTTTTTAACTCCTTGAAATACTAGAGAGCCCACAAAAAATGAGTTAATAATATTTAAATAAGAAAAGTTCAAATAAAGCATTAGTTTTCTGTAAAGTACCACCCAGAACTATTGATCATGCCAATACAAAAGTATTTTAGTAAGCTATATGATGTGGCAATATGTAATAGATCTGAATTTCCTAAAACATGGTGCCTTGGAGTGGCAGACACGCTTAAACATAGGTCTAACTGCAGCAAAACCTTATTTGAAATAAGTGGGTTATTATATGGGTAATGATGTATGCTATATAGATAGGGTTCACATTTAACTAATTAATATAAAGAAGCACAGGAATGTTTTTTGTTTGTTTTATTTTTAATTTGGGGATTGGGGAGGGTGCCTTAGTCCTTACTACACCTCATGCTACATGGATTTAGTGTCCCTTTTTTAAAATATAAATATTATGGTGTTCTATCTCTGTGTTTTTTCCATTCACTCTCACAAACACACACTCAGACAAGCTCTACTCTCACAAACACACACAGGCACACTCTCAAAGACATACATACAATTTCAGAGGCACACAACCAGACTCTCACCAGACATGCATTAATATTTACATACTTGCACAAACTCACACAGAAAACATTTTCTGAAAGACCCAAACACCAAGTCTCATATACAAACTTGGTCACGCACACACACTCCATTGCTCAAATTTACACTCATGCAGCCAACCACACAATCCTACTTGTCCAAATGAATTCATTTAAATAGGCGATATTAACATGCAAGGATATCGGCATTTTAATATGAAGCATGTCAGAGCTGTAGTTCAAGAGTAATTAAATGATAAAGTATCCCCCCTCCACCCCTTTTTATCTAGTGTAAGCCACCTCACCTCAGATGTGGAATCTGGTTTGAAGACCAGACAGCTCACAGCAAGGTACAATCTTCATACTGTGAGAACAATGAAAACTCCCCCCCGACAGGTTTTTCAGGTTTTTCCTTATGCTAATTAAAGATTGTCCTTCTCTGCAAGTCATCTGGACACTGAGGTGAGCAGTGTTACATCAGTAAAAGGGGTGGGAGGGGGATACTTTATCATGCAATTACTCTTGAACTACAACTCTGACAGTATTGAAATAATATTCTTCCTGTCCCAAATACTATGAAGATTAATTGGAGCTGCTTTTATTGTGAAACATTACTATCCCTTTAAGCTCTACACAGTTATAAAATCTTCACAACACCAAGAAATATGTTAAACATTTTCTAAAACACTATTATTACTGGTGTCTTGACACCATATTTCATGTAGATACCAATTTTAAAAGCAATAACAATGAAATGCAATAGTACAGAGACAATAGAGAAAATGAAATTCTATACCTGGCTGGCTGACCTAGTGATTTACTAACAATATCTCAGTTTTTAGTGCCATTTGAAGCAGAATATAATGAGTCAACGCCAGATGAATCTTCTAAGTGATGATTTCCATTATGATGATTTTGGCACCATTAAACCCACTGAGGAATATTCAGATGAAGTAAAAGTAAAATATTTTCCACTGCTGGAAAGTATCTCTACATAGTAAATAGAGATCAGTGTATTTCAACAAGTCCTCAGGGCACTCCAACAGCTCAAGTTTTCAGGGCATCCCTACTTGATCGCAGGAGAGCAATCCATGGATCAGTAACTGTGATTTATTTACCTTTGCTTAAGTATTAGTATTTGGGCCATGGAAAGTGTAATTTCAATACTGTCAGAGTTGTAGTTCAAGAGTAATTGAATGATAAAGTATCCCCCTCCCGCCCCTTTTACTGATGTAAACACCTCAGAACAGGAAGGTGGTGTCCAGGTGGCTTGCAGAGAGGGACATCTTCAATTAGCATAAGGGAAAAACCTGAAAACCCACTCAAGGGGGGCAGGGTTTTCATTAAGCTCACAGTAAGAAGATTGTCCCTTGCTGTGAGCTGTCTGATCTTAAGACCAGATTCCACATTTGAGGTGAGGTGGCTTACACTAGATAAAAAGGGGCGGAGGGGGAATACTTTATCATTTAATTACTCTTGAACTACAGCTCTGAAATGCTTCATATTAAAATGCTGATATCCTTGCATGTTAGGTAAGGTAGCTTACACTAGGTATAAGGGGCTGGAGGGGGATACTTTATCATTAAATTACTCTTGAACTACAACTCTTACAGTATTGAAATAACACTTTTCATGACCCAAATACTATGAAGATTAATTGGAGCTTCTTTTATTTTGAAGCATTACTATCCCTTTAAATATCTAATACAGTATAGTGGAGTGGAAGCATAGCTATAGAATAGTTCAAACAAGAGATCTATAACGATTTGGAAGCATTGAATTTTGACAGTTTATGTGACTTTACGCACAAACCCTGAAGATTTGGTACAAGTCCATTGGGGGAATATAAATACGTACAACTACAAATAAATTCATTCTTTCCCCATGTATGTGCCTCTGAAAGATTTTGACAATTTTTCAATAAAATCAACTGGATATAAATCCATCAATTTTACACAAATTTAGACCTTATTGAGTATTATTCACTGTTTTAAATATCTGTGCTCCCATTCCAAAGTATTTATCTGTAATATTACTGTTCTTTTATGTGTAGTATGTTTTTGAAAAACTGGATAATATTTTTGTGAGCATGTGCAGAGCAGACTTTGTGCCACACAGCTCATATTCAAATTAGTCCTTCCTTAGATTAAGGGAAAGCTTGTTGACCATGTATGCAAAGCATATTTTATTAGTCCAAACTATATCAATCAGTACTATTAAAAACAGTTGTCTATCAGGTGTGCAAAGTGCATTCAGTTGAACAAAACATCAATTGAAAAATCTTACACACAAAGACCACTCTGTAAAAAATTATTTGACAAAAAGTGGTTAACGTGAGCACTGAGTATGCTCAGTCGAACAAAGCAATATCGATAAACATGTTTACCATACATATAAAGTTTGTGCTTGATAAAACAAAACAATAATGATAAAAACAATTGTTAATTATGCAAGTGACGTGCACTCCATAGTTTAAAACATTATAAAAAACAATATTGATAAGAAATGTTGACTGTGCAAGATGCACACTCAATCAAACAAAACAATATTGATAAACACATTCATAAAACACATGTGGCAAGCATTTTTGATCAATAAAAAATAATCTTTTTGATCTATCAAGTTAACGAATGATGCTTGCTCCACAAAAAAAAAAAAAAAACTTGCCAATGTGCAATGTGCCTGCAAAGTGCATGTAATCAAACAAAAAGCTAACATAAAAAGTGGAAAGAGCAAAAGAGAGAGCAAAAAATGCATTTAAGCCTTCATTATAATTCTCATTCACTCAGACAAAAGTATGGAAATTCTAAGTTATATAGGGTCATTTTGATCCCACAACCCACCTAAGCTTTTGCTTTAAATATCTTAAATTGTGATTTTATCTTTTATGTTATCAAGAAAGCACGGGAGAGGGGATTTACTGCGTAAATGTTTTTTTGAAGTATAGCCTGGAATTTACATGCATTTCTATGCATAAGTGAGAACTTTAATGATATCTATCTATCTGTCTATCTATCTATCTATCTATCTATCTATCTATCTATCTATCTATCTATCTATCTGCTCAAATCTATGCAGTCTCCCTTTTAAAATAGATTAGCACCCCGGCTATTGTTCTATCTTGACAAATACCAAAAGTGGAGCCAAATCATTGATTTAATAAATTGCACATTATTCATCTGGAAGAAGTCCTGTGAGTGTGGTCCATTCTACTAGAAAATCATATCTATATATTTATATCTATCTATCTATCTATCTATCTATCTATCTATCTATCTATCTACATATGTGTTAATAGCTTCTTTTTAGCAATTAACAAAATGCATAGCAAGTGAGCAGAAAAAAAAATCTAAATCAAATCAATGTTTGGTGTGACCACCTTTGCCTTCAAAACAGCATAAATTCTTCGAGGTACACTTGCACACAGTTTTTAAAGGAACTCAGCAGGTAGGCTTTTTCAAACATCTTGGAAAACTAACCACAGTTCTTCTGTGGAGTTAGGCATTCAAGTGGTGGATGGAAACCCACTGAAATCGGGTCCAGTCACAGAACAGACCATATCTCTACTTGTCACTCTTGGATCCAATCATTCAGAAATTTTACTATTTGACGTTGTCCAATCTTCTCTGTTTTCACTCATCCTTGGTTTGCCCTGGCTTCGACTCCATAATACAACTGTAGATTGGAGTTTAGGAAACCTTACCTTCTGTTACAGGTGGCAAGCAAAACCAGGAGTCAGATGGTATAGTAAGATAAACTTTATTATGAGAATAATAACAGCAATGCAATATAAATATATACACAGTGGGTGAATGAAAAGGCAAGTACTGTATCAGGAATAGCAGTCTCCCAATAGCACTACCACACTGTCCAAGACTAGGCCTCAGCCTGCTGGAGTCTCGCGGTACAGTAACGCCCAAGAGTGATACTGACTCAGCCAGCAGTCAGTAGTTGTGAGTCTGCTAGAGCCCCAGGTCTATACAAGGAAGGATGACTGAATAACGGAACTAACAAAGGAGCGAACAGACAGAGCCTTCTAGTAAGCACCAGATAGGATAGTCAGACGAGCCAAAGTCATATACGGACCGGGTAGACAGCCAGAGCCACAGGTTTTCACCAGATAGGATATCCACTGAAGCGATGGAATGCTGGATTTGCAGTGGACACAGCCCCAGGTCAACACCAGAGTGGGTAGTCTGACAAGCCTAGGGCATACACGGAGCGGGTAGTCCGCCAGAGCCACAGGTTTGCACCAGGTAGGATATCCACTGAAGCGTTGGTATGCACAGTGGACAGAGCTCCAGGTCAACACCAGAGTCGGTAGTCAGACAAGTTTAAGTCATACTCGGAGCGGGTAGTCAGCCAGATCCACAGGTTTGCACCAGAAAGGATATCTGAGCCAAATTGGAACACACAAGGAGAATCGTCAGACAGAACCACAGGTCAACACCAGAATGGATGGACAGACAAGCCAGATCATACACAGGAATCAGGAATACAAATAATGAACTGCACAGAACACCAATGTAAGGGTAACTGAGTCAGGACTCAGACTGCCCTTTAACCCCCCCCCCAGGAAGTAGGTAGGAGAAGCAGGCTCAGAGGAAGGAAGTAGGTAGGAGGAGACTACAGGAAGCATGGCATAAAACAGAGGTCTGCTTCCCTCTGAAGCCTCTTGACTGCAGATGATGCGTGGAAAGATGCCAAGCGTCACTGAAGCGGCGATGCTTGAAACAAGGTACTGTGACACCTTCTCTTCAGGTTACCTCCTTCCATCAAGGACTCTTCATCTAACGCTGGAGAGCACGCTTCCCAGCAGAGGAACGCCTATCATTCCTACTCCTTACTCATCCTTCTCCGATGTATTTGAGAAATAAGGGGCAGACGTGCTTCCACCCCATTGGGTATACATTTGCCCTGTTCACTTGCTTCCTGGAGTTCCTATACCATTTGGTCGGCTTTATCATTTATCAGAACCTGAATTGCTAGTTTTAAAAGAATACATTGATGAGAACCTTCAAAAAGGATTCATACGCCCTTCAACTTCTCCAGCAGGAGCTGGAATCTTTTTCATAGGGAAGAAGGATGGAGGACTATGGCCTTGTGTGGACTACAGAGAATTAAACAATATCACAGTAAAGAACAGCTATCCCCTGCCATTAATCTCTGAGTTACTAGATCGACTCAGCTCCGCTCATGTCTACTCCAAGTTGGATCTATGAAGGGCTTACAACTCAGTAAAAATTCTCAAAAGTGATGAGTGAAAGACGGCCTTCCGTTCCAGATATGAGCACTTAGAGTACACTGTCATGCAGTTCGGCTTTTGCAATGCCCCAGCCACATTTCAACACTTCCTGAACAATGCATTCGGAGACTATCTGGAAGTCTTTATGGTTGTCTACCTTGATGACATGCTCATTTACTCCTCTACTCTGGAAGAACATAGGGTACACATGCGGAAGGTTCTTAGTCAACTCCGGCTACACAACTTATACTCAAAACTGGAAAAATGTGTTTTTGACACTAACACTGTGGAGTTCCTGGGATAAATCCTATCACCCAGTGGTATGATAATGGACCCCCGAAAAAATATCTGCCATAATAGAATGGCCACATCCCACAGACAAGAAGGGAGTCCAGAGGTTTGTGGATTTTGCCAATTTCTATAGAAGATGCATCCGAAACTTCTCTCACATTACGAGACCTATCACTGAGTTAACCGAGAAGCATGTGCCCTTCTCCTAGACTGAACAAGCCCAATCTGCCTTTTCCTTGCTCAAGCCTCATTTTACATCCGCTCCCATCCTTGGTCTCCCAGATCCTGCAAAACCATTTATCCTTGAGGTAGATGCCTCCCAAGCGGCAGTAGGAGCAGTACTCTCCCATAGACTAGGAGAGAGGGAACAATTGCATCCAGTAGCCTTCTATTCCCATTGCCTAACCAACTCTAAAAAGAATTATGATGTCGGAGACAGAGAATTATTGGCAATTAAACAGGCCCTAGAGGAATGGAGGCATTCATTAGAAGGGATCAGGCATCCTATCATAATTTTCACCGACCACCACAACTTGGAGTATCTCCACACAGCTCGTCGACTTTGTCCCCTCCAAGCTCGGTGGGCGTTATTCTTTAGCCGCTTTAGGCTACACAACAGATATAGACCTGGCTTAAAGAATGGTAAGGCAGATGCTCTGTCTTGTACTACCAGTCTTGAAACAGAACCCCCAAAACAAACTAAGACTGTTTTGCAACAGGGCAACTTCCTATTCACCTCTTCTTCCATTTGGCACTGTATCAGAGATTTCTCCAACACATAGTCATCTACATTCCAAACCACCTTACCCAGCAGAATGGATACCTTATGCATGAAAGACAAATCTTTGTACCCCTTTCAGTTCGCTTAGAGGTCCTACAATTACTACACGATTCACCTCTAGCTTGTCATGGTAGTCAGAAAAAGACACAGGAATTGGTCCTATGAACCTTCTGGTGGCCAGAGGTACAAAAAGATATTGAGAACTACGTAGCCTTTTGTCAGACCTGTTCCAAGAGTCTCCATGCCAAACCCTCTGGTTTACTTCAACCTTTACCTGTCCCGGATCGTCCTTGGTCCAGTATCTCTATGGACCTCATTACCGATCTCCCTCCTTCACAAGGGCACACCTGTGTCATGGTGGTTGTAGACAGGTTCTCGAAAATGGCACACTGTGTTCACTCCAAAGGTCTTCCATCTCCTCATCTCTTTGTGGTCACAATCTTCCGTCTCAACGGCCTCCCCAAAAATGATCAGCTCAGATTGGGATCACAATTCACATCCCATTTCTGGTTTGCTTTCTGTAGTGGTCTGCATGTCCAATGGTCTCTCTCATCTACTTATCACCCCCAGTCCAATGGACAAACAGAAAGAACAAATCAATCCCTGGAACAATATATCAGGTGTTACACTACTCACTTACAGCACAACTGGATTTGTTTACTTCCTTTGGCAGAATTTGTCTACAATAATCAAATTCACAGATCCATTAACATGACACCTTTCTTCGTTAATTACGGCCTTCACCCAATTATGCTTCTCAACTCTCCAGTACCATGTTCTGTTCCCAGTGCATTGACACATCTGCTCCACACCTACAACCTTATCAGGAGTACCTTATTAAATGCCCATAGAAGGTACAAACATTACTCTGATAAACACCGTTCCTTGGCTTCTAACTATCATCCTGGAGACAAGGTGTGGCTCTCTACATCTCATCTCTGCTTGGCTTGTCCTTCCAAAAAGCTTGGACCTTGATTTGTTGAACAATTTGAGGTAGGCTGCATGATTAATCCCTCTGCTTTGTGCTTGATACTATCCATTGATACGCATGTTCACCCAGTCTTCCATGTTTACCTGGTCAAACCATTGCATGATACTAGTTTTCTGTGTCAACAAACACCTCCTCCAGCTCCTGTGATTGATAATGGTCAGGAAGAATACAAAGTACAGGATTTCCTGGACTCCCGCCTGCATAAGAGGAGGTTCGAATACCTAATTCAGTGAAAAGGTTATGGACCTGAAGAACGATGTTAGGAATCCGCTATGGGTATTCATGCCGCAATCAGAGTTCGGTCTTTTCATCATTTATATCCATCTCGTCCAGCTCCTCCATGCTCCCGGTGGGTATCTAAGGGCCCGCACAAATAAGCTCCGTTCACCTTTGAATCCTCCAGCTGAGCGGCGTGTTCCCCAGTCCTCTGGTTGCTAAGGGTGACTCTTCTGCCTGATTGAGCATCCCCTTGCAACGGAGGTATGTGCCAACTCACGTGATCCAGTTTCCCTACTTATTACCTCTCTGATCTCCTGGCATCCCAAAGACCTCTGCTTGCTACTGACCACTCTGATATCTGGCATCCAAGACCTCTGCTTGTTACTAACCACCCTGACCTCTGGCTTCCTGGACCTCTGCTAGTCTACTGAACACTGTGTACTCTGGCTTCCTAGTCCTCTGGTCACTCTCTTCTAAATTATTCTGTTGTTTGCTGCCTTCAATCCTTCCTGCTTCTCCTGTGAATTCCTTCTCTTTAAGTAGCCTGTGTGTTGTGGCCTACTCTCCAGCAGGTCTGTTTCCTCCAGCCTCCTGGTTAGTGGCCACTTATATGGGTATGAACATCCCTCCTCCAGGGCTCCAGTGGCTTTCAAACCAACCTGACAACTACGTTGTGTCTTGTTGGTGTGATCAGTCTTGCCATGGTGTATGCCTTTTGACATTAAACTTCAGCAACCTCACATTGTTAGCTGAGTTTGGATGTTCCTCACCCAGTTTTATTAATCTACACCGCTTTTTCTGTTTCAGTTAATGATTGTGTTTCAACCTACATGTTAAATTGACGATCATAAGCACCTGTTTTGGTATAATTGTTTAATCATGTATCTGCCTATATGCCTACAATATCCATGACGTTGTGCAAGTGTACCTAGAAGAATTGATGCTGTTTTGAAGGCAAAGGGTGGCCACCCCAAATATTGATTTCATTTAGATTTTTCTTCTGTTCACTCACTATGCATTTTGTTAATTGATAAAAATAAACTATTAACGTGTCAATTTTTGAAAGCATAATTACTTTACAGCATTTTTTCACACCTGCCTAAGACTTTTGCACAGTAATGTCTAGCTAGCTAGCTAGCTATGATTAGTGTGTATTTGCATTAATGTCCATTATGCCTTTATAATCCTGTCCTGCCTTCTCTATTTAATACAAATATATATTTATATATATATGTATATTTTAATTTCTATTCCAGAAAAAAATAGTTGTACCAGATATAGCACTGCTCTACTGACATGCACGTCAGTGGGAGCAGATTAGATTTCTATAGATACACTCAGTGCACAAGATCTACAGCATAGCTGCAGGATTATATTTAGAAAGGTGTTAGCACATTGAGTAGTTCCTAAGAAATAAAAGACAGGTCTACAGAATCTCTGCATGAGATACAATAATAAATCATCAGTTATTATGCCCTTTTACAATATTTACTGTCATTTCTTAGAAATATACATTTAAATAGATATGAAATCACCCTACTACATATGTTTTTTTATCCTATCTTCAAAGGAACTGATGCTTCAAAATCCATGTACATTATATTATAAGATATTTTATATACAATAAAATCATGTTATGTTTGTACATGATTCTGAAATGGAGAATGCATACAAATGTATACCCAGTTACTGCATGAAATAGAATCTCTGGAGCAGTGTTCCGTCTACTACAATTGACTGCTCCTGCTCTAATGTGGGCAAAATTGAGCAACCCAGCACTAAAATGTAACCATTTGAGTGCCAGAGTGGTGCACAAAGGCTTAGCTGGCCTAGCCCAAAAAAATAACACCAAACAGTAAAATCAACACTCACCAGTAATCCTGATGTCCAGCAGGGTCTTCTTCACCCAGGTCTTCTTCAATTCTTCTTCTGTAAGCTTCTTTCTTCTCCTTCATCTTTCATCTCCATCCTCAACTATCATCTTCATCTTCTTTCTTCATCTATGCTCCTCTTCATTCTTCATCTTTAACCAGAGTGTGGAACCTGAAAAACAAAATATATAGGTATTAAAAATAATCTAATATTAAAAATATGCTTCCGCTGCTGGTGGCGGCAGGAAACAATAGCAAAAATTCCACCACCTTTTACCTTTGTGGCTGATGCCTGATGAGCAGAGGGAAATTTAAATAGAGACTGCCTTTTATATGGCCAGTCCCTATTCAAACTAATTCTCACACTCCCATAGGCTAGGATGTGGGGTTAAGCAGGGAACAAAACGAGCCCTGCAGTAACCCCATCTCCTAGCCAATCAGCTTCAAGCATGTTGAGCCATATTAAATGCAGTCCCTGTTCAAATCTCTCTCAGCTGGAATTGGACAACAGTCCAAAAGGTACAAGGAGGTTTTTTTTGGTGGTTTGTCCTGCCAGCAGCAGCAGCACAGCATATGTTTAATGGTATATATTTTATATATTTTATAACAATATTTTTGTTTTTCAGGTTCCTTACTACGTTAAAGAAGAAGAACGAAGATTAAGATTAACAAAGAAGCTGACGTAGCACACGCTGTTTTGTACCTTCGGCAATAATTGGCCGATTGATGTCCCTCCTTCTCCGTTGGCCTTATATGCGGCCAGAGGACCGAGCTTCAGGGCCCTTTCGTGGTGTACCAGTGCGTTAGCTTCCTGTATTCTGCTCTTCGTTGTGACCCTTGCTTGACTGTTGATCCCAATCCGTGTATGAACCATGGCCTTGTCTGACTACCAGATCCGTGTATGAACCTTGGCCTTGTCTGACTACCCGATCCGTGTATGAACCTTGGTCTAGTCTGACTACCCGCTCCATGTATGTACCTTGACATTGTCTGACTACCAGATCCGTGTATGAACCTTGGCATTGTCTGACTACCAGATCCGTGTATGAACCTTGGCATTGTCTGACTACTCACTCCGTGCAGGTACCTGGGCCTTGTCTGTATACCGCTCCATATTGAACCCATGCCTTGTCTGACTACCTCTCCGTGTGACCTCTGGTTAGTCTGTTGTCTCCCAGGTCTTGCCAGCATCTGGGTTATTCTGTGGGTATTAGCCTTGGAACCTAGCGTTCTAGGGTATCACTTTCCTGCCATGGACCCTAGCATTCTAGGGTTCCGTGTAACTTCCTACCAGCCCCCCTTACTCCGTCTGGGGTAGGCAGCATTCACTCACCTGTAGAGAACTGTAGGTTAGGGTCTTTTCCTTGCTACTTTACCTTATTGCTAGTAGTGCAGGCTAGGTTCAGTGTTCAGCTCCTGAGTAGTGGACTGTAGAGGTGTCCTCACGCCTGACCTCGGGTAGGTTGGGGAAGTGCTTTATCTGTATATTTTCCTTAATAGAGTGGTGTTGATCTTACAATACCTGTTTTTTGTTCTTACTTACCTGAGCCACT
This sequence comes from Rhinophrynus dorsalis, assembly GCA_037306005.1. Classification (NCBI taxonomy): domain Eukaryota; kingdom Metazoa; phylum Chordata; class Amphibia; order Anura; family Rhinophrynidae; genus Rhinophrynus; species Rhinophrynus dorsalis. The sequence goes on from CM074719.1 coordinate 133,155,393, forward strand.
GTGACAATATCTCAAGAAAAGTAGTGGGGTTGGGGAGGAAGAGGATGATGTAGCCGATGATTCTGCTGCTGATTACCTAATTATTAATGATGATAATGATTATGTTGATTTATTCTTCTTTCTTCTTTAGATACACATCAAGTTGAGAGGGAGAACAGTGATGATTTGGCACAAAGTTAATTTAACATAAAAGTCTTCTAGCACTGGAAAGATGCATTATGCCAGTTTATTATAAACTCTTTAAGAGATCATCTGGAAAATGTGGACAAATAAACATGCCAAAAAATACAATATCAACTTTCATTATCATCAAAAATTATTTTTTGTAATTTTGCTTTCTATACTTTACACTCATCCACCTCAGTTCAGCCTCTTTTGATTATGTAAGGCATGTCTATTCAGTCATTCCAAGTATGCTTGTATTAGTTTCATGTATCAAACCTAGAAAACAATAAGTCATACTATGATCCAGCCAACACCTAATGCACCTTTTCAGTCCAGTTATACTGTATTCAGTAAGCTAAATAGGAGCAATTCTAGTGCAAACCAACATCACCCTAAAGAGAAGGGCTGTCAAAGTTTAGTTCTCAAGGGCCACCAACAGACCAGGCTGTAAGGACACAGGTGAGTTAATCAGTGGCTCATTTAACTTGCTCACCTGTGCTTAATCAGGGAAATCCTTAAATCCTGACCTGTTGGTGAGGACTGAACTTGGACAGCCCTGCTATAGGGGAAGTAGATGTCCAATGAGTTATATGGGGCTTTTAACCCCATGAATGATAGAGAGGTCTCCAATGCATTGCAACACAATACTTTGGAGAGGTCTCTATAATACAGTGAATTAAAACTCCTATATCCCATTTCAATCAATGGGAATGTAGGGCATTTATAACCCCCAAGAAAGAAAACTCACAGCGCCAGCTACTCATAACATATCCATATAGTAATATAATTTTAATGTGAATATAAAAAGTACATAGACAGCAGCAAAGAATGAGAGGGTTCTCCAGTCCCCCAAACCCTAGGGTTCCCCCTCCAACGCATTTCTTATAACATCTCTTCAGGGAATTTTAAATTTAGATAGGGTTTTTTTAGTTGTTTTAGAGAGATACCTTGGAGCGGTGGTAAGCTTACCCACGACATGGCCAATTTGTGAATACTAAAATCTCACTAATTTTTCTAAGAAATATTATCTATGCATATCACAGGGCACATATTTAATTTTATATAGACGAGCGTAGGTTTGTCTTTTTGTCTGTCCATTTATAACCCCCACTACATAATTCGACTGGTTTACTGCACAATTGCACCTCCCCAGCTACTTGAATTCGGACCCAAATATTTGCTTACTTCCTTGTACTACAATGTTAAAGTGTTAGTAATATCTGAAAAAAACTTTTTTGCATTTAGAAGAGCTTAAAAAGCTGATCTAAATGCAAAAAGCCATAGCTCTCAAACCACTATGGTTTAAGAGATGCAGGCGTTTAAAGTTTGATTTCTCCTACTGACAGCTGTAAAGCTGTCAGCAGGAGATCCGTGTCGGTCGACACGCTGGTGCTTGAGAAGTGCCAAGATCTCGTTACTTACATGTAATCCCTTCATTGGAATGGTCTAAAACGTGTGCCTGAACACATGGAGCTTGATGAGGAATGATATTTTCTTCAAACCCCAAAAGCCAATCAGGAAAAAAACCTTATGCTAGGAAAAATGTTTCAAAATTACTTGAGGACTGTATACCTAATGTTTTGGTGAGAATTTAAGTGTGATGAATTATAAAATCTGAGCACTGTTGAAATGGAGACCACTGAAATGAGTTAGCGAGAATTTTTATATATTTATATTTATAATAATAGATTAGTTTATTATAGTAAACTATAATTTTCCAGTATGTATGCAAACAGCAGCACTAGATAAAACATTTTCTGACCAATTATCCTGAACTTGACTACATTAGGAAACATTTTGTAGTTTTAGCTAGAAGCTACCTGAGAGATAGCGAAAAAAGTTTTTCTTCACAGCACTCCTAATTCCTCATAAGGGTTTTGTAGTTTCAGCAGACTATGTTGTAACCCTTAATAAGTTGATATGAATTTTATTTAATTGAAATGTTGGAGATTTTAGCAATAAACCTTCATAATGATTTTTTTTTTACTTTGTAAAATGACATTTGTAATTTCACCCGCATGCTGCAAATTGAGAAAGAATGGATGTATGTAATATTTTAATTAAAGTTCTTCCATTTTTTAACATTTAGATTTCTGTCTGCAGAAGTTCTATCATACTTGGAGAACTTTTTTTTTTTCAGGAGACTGTGAAGTAAAAGTGATACCATTATTCGCTAACTAACTGGCTCTAGGATGCAAGCTTTAGTTCTTGTATATTTAAAATGAAGGCAGAATACAAAATTGTTTTTACATTTAAATTCAACCAAAATTAAAATTCTTATTTTCCTTGTAAGTCTAACTCAATCCTTTAGCTCCATCAGGGATTTCTCCCTGCAGCTGGTCAAGTGGTACCAATATTTACTTACCTTTTGATTTGTGAATAGCTCCAGCAAAGATGAAGGCTATAGAATGTGTGGGTTGATCCTTTGAGTGCCAGAGGGATGGCAAAATATCATTTGCACTGCATTGCTCACTCCTCCAGCACTCAAAGGATCCAAAATATGTTTATTGTGTGGGATATCAGGCAACATATCAGAGTGTTAAACTTGGTTATCTATGTATATTCCCAGATCTTTCCATCTCTGTATCCTAAGATTGCCCATCAGTACTGTCCCTTTGAGAGCTTTAATACTGTGATCAATTTGGCAAAAAAGTTGATCTACTGGAGTGTCTCTTTTGTTCACAATGGACCTATGAGAATTCATCCATTTTCTTAGAGTTTCTCCTGTAACCCCTATAAATAACCCTGTGATTGGACATTTCACATACATAATGAGGTAGACAACTTTAGATTTTCCACAAGTAGTGTAGTTTTAGTGAGAATATGGTGTGTGCACCTGATCTGTGGTACATATGTATTCACAGGTTCCACATGTCTCATGTAGACAGTGAGAAGTACAATTTTCTGTTGCATCATTAAGGGAGCTCTTTATCACCTGTTGTTAGAGGTTGTAGTGCTGTTTATAAGAGAGGAACAGTGGTTTCTGGAATATTATTTTCAATCCATCATTTGTACATAGTATTGTTTGAAGCTTTTTTGAGATTTTGCACAGTACTTCAAGCTAGGGGTTGTCAGTGAGTACTAATGGCACTCTGTTGTCTTTATGTTGTTTGTATTGCAGGAGGTTTCTTCTGGACACAATGGTTGCTCTGAATTTGGATATCCATGACCTTGGCATTATATCTATGACTGATAAGATCTCTCCTGAGATTTTTAAGATGTTTATCAGAAGTCTCTGAGCATATGCGGTTATACCTTAGGCCCTGGCTGTAAACGATAGAGACTTTTGTGTGTTTGGGTTGAAAACTGTAGTTTCTAAGATAATTAGGTTTATTTGTTGGTTTGCTGTACAGAGATGCCGGGATGGAGTTGTTTCTAATATTGATTGTGGTGTCCAGAAAGAACATTTGTGTGGGTGAATGGTTGACTTTGAGGTAATGGTTGGATGGAAAGCAACATTTGCTTGTGCTAGTAAATTTTTTTTGCAATGCAATAAAGACGTCTCTAGCATTTAAGGGGTTATAGCCCCACTTAGGTCAATAAGAATTTCACTCCTATGGGGCAATTGGCTTGCCACAGAATTGCTCCACAAAATTCTGTTCCTTTAAAACCATTTTACCGAGTGGATGTACAATGCAAAGAATGAGATTGATTATTACAGTATTAAGAGAACTGTATTAATTCTGATGTAAACCAAGTGCATGATGGGGAAGAGATACAGATTTCTCAAATTCCCATTGATTTAAATAGGGTTGTTAACCCCTTGATTATTACAGGCATCTCCAACACAATGATAAGCATTACAAAGTAGACCTCACTATTATTCAAGAGTTAAAAGCCCCATTCAAATCAATTGGATCTTTGTTTTTTTCCTCCTATGGTGAATTTGATTTATTTCAGTTAGCCCCCAAGAATTAAAGAAACACATAACAAAGATCTGGGGTTATATGCAATGATATATCATTTCCTTCATGCCAGTGTCTGTAAAATTATGTTTCTTTTCTGAAACCTAAAATCTTAAATTTCATATGCTTGATAGAGGCAGCCATTTTTGCATTTTGCAGGTCCCTCTGTCTCCCAATACCATAGCACTTTTGATAGGTGTGTCTGAAGTGATAGTGTTGTATTTTCTTTAAAGTAACTGTTTTATTTTATAGAAGAATAGTGGGTATTAATTTCAATTATTTAACTGCATTAGCTGTTGTCTCATTTCAAACTGCAAACTTAACACCTTAATGATGCAGGACGTATATGCATGTCATGGGTGGATGTCCCTAGAGGACCCATGACGTACACTTATGTCATCAATTTCAGGGCTCCCTGTGTGGCTGCGAACCATTCGGGGAGCCCTGAATTGGATCTAAAAAAAAAAAGTTCTGTGGTCATTAAGTGCCAGCCATGTGTGTGTGCGCCGGTCTTTAAGGGGTTAACCAGATTGTGCATATTTATAGGACAGGTTACATGACATAAAATACACTTTTGTGTTTATAATTTAGGTATACAATATAAAACAACTATTTTTACAGGTGATCGCTGGAAAAAAATTATATTTAAATGGTATAACCCATTTTCAATTTTAGGTATTATCGTTTATTTTAAATATTCTGCATGTTTTGCCCTACATGTTTACAAAGTAGGGTGTTAACAATGACAAACATTTATTTTTACATCTGACTGCCAAACAGACTGAGGTGCTGTGAAACTCAAGCAGAGCCCCTTAATTTTATCAGCTGAAAAGCAATCACATCATCTGAAAGCTGCCAGACCAATTTTATATAAACTATAAAGATGATATTAGCAACTGCATCCACAGAGATATTGTAATAAAGTGGAAAATTGGAAAACAAAAACAATGCAGATCTATGCTGTCAGTTGGGTAATTGAAAATGAAATGGAGGAATTGCTAAATCTGATATTAACATTGTAGATAAGGTGAAAGTTTTGTTGCTGCTGGTATGAGAGATCTACAATTGGCCTTCATTAACAAGCTTAAGTGGAATAATTCTGAGGCATATAGAAACATAGACACATAGACATTGACAGCAGATAAGAACCATTTGGCCCATCTAGTCTGCCCATTTTTCTGCTGTAAAAACTTCAAACCCTATTCGGTCCTTGGTCTTATCTTATGTTAAAGACAGCCTTATGCCTATCACATGCATGCTTAAATTGTGTCACTCTATTAACTTCTACCACTTCTGCTGGTAGGTTATTCTACTTTATCGACTACCCTCTCAGTGAAATAAAACTTTCTTACATTACATCTAAACCTGTGTCCCTTTAGTTTAAGGCTATGGCCTCTTGTCCTAACATTTTTAGTCCTTTAAAATATACTTCCATCCTGCACTTTGTTGAATCCCTTCATATATTTGAATGTTTCTATCATATCCCCTGAGCTCTAGGGAAAACAAAGGGGGAGATTCACTAAGCAGTGATGAAGAGGTGATAAAGTAGAGATGACTTATCCAGTGATATCACTTCTCCAATTCCTATGTTATTCTATAGAGCCTATGCACTAAGATCTCTTATAACATAGGAACTTGAGAAGTAATAAACTGAAGGGGGGAGATTCAGTGATAAAGAGGTGATAATGTGAAGATGATTTATCCAGTTTCTATTCACTAAGATCTCCAAAGTTGAAGAAATCTTAGTGCATAGGCTCCATAGAATTGAAATTGGAGAAGTGATAAACTGGAGGAGTCATCTCCACTTTAACACCGCTTAGTGAATCTCCCCCATAAACCCCTTTGATTTAAATTTTGATGCCTTGAATGTTGGTAATGCTTTGGAGACCTCTGTTGCATTCATGGGGTTAAAAGATTGATTTAAATCAATAGGAATTTGGGGAATTTCCATTTGTTACCTATGGTACAGTTGGTATGCTCCAGAACTGCTTAACCCTTTGAGTTTCAGAGAGGTATCCAATGCATTGTTCTGGAACTCAAAGGGTTAACAACCTACATTCTTTTTTTAACCCTAGCAACAATAAAACCTTACCTAGATATGACAATGTTAGTAACAGTTTTAATATTTTTTCACATAAGCTCCAATGTTTTTAAATGTTTTATATTTTTTTGAAAGAAGTATGAGACTGTGCCCTCAAGGTGAATACATAGAGGCCAGTGGGTCAACCATTGATACGTGTCCGTGGCTGAATCATATTTTCAACTGAGGGCGTTTTAACGATTATCCGATCATGAATCCAGTGCCTTGTTAAAACATGTGTGGGTGTAGAAGAGCAGGAGGGCAGACTGTTAACTGCATGACAATGTTTTATTTTATAGTGGGATCTGAAGCAAGGTGTGCAAATATATTTTATAAACAAACAATAAAAATGACGTGCCGTGGAAAAAAATTAAAGGGAACAATCCTTGAGCAAACCAACGGCACCACAAGGATATAAATCCCTTTGATTTAAATATAGTTTAAGCCTCGTGAATAATCTAAAATTCTCTAGCACATTGCTTCAAATTGGGCTGGAGCTCTCTACCAGTCAACTTGGGAGATTCACTAAGCGGTGATAAAGTGGAGAAGACTTCTCTAGTGATATCACGTCTCCAATTCCTATGTTATTCTATAGAGCCTATGCACTAAGATTTCTTCAACTTTGGAGATCTTAGTGAATAGGATCCATAGAATAACACTGGAACTGGAGAAGTGATAAACTGGAGAAGTTATCTCCGCTTTATCACCTCTTTATCACCGCTTAGTGAATCTCCCCCAAGGTGTTAAATGTTCCATTTATATAAATGTTAATATTCATTCATTCCCTTAAAAAAACAAACAAAAAAAAACAAAACACCTTTTTTAGCGTTATGACATTTGTTCTCAACCATTGTGACATGGCACTTTGTGGCAACATGGATATGAGCTTAGTGTGCCACATTTTTTCTATAAATATTTGCATTATGATACAAATGTTCAGGTTGAAATGTATGTTTATTCATGAAAATTTTAATGCACTATAACTAATTTTGCTTTGAGATTCTGATTTTGGTACCCAAGATAAGCTAAATTTATATTTCATCATGATTATGCCCTTGACATTTTAGACTGAATATTAATGGTGTAATAGGCAAAAATGATCAAGAACCCGTGCTTTATAAATGGAGCCTTCTGTGGCTGCTTCATACCTGGGGGAGTTGCAATAAGGTGTGATAAAGCGGAGATGACTTCTCCAGTGATATCACTTCTCCAATTCCTGTTATTCTATGGGACCAGTGCATTAAGGCCTAGACTCTCTAAAGGTCAATGCTGTGGCGATTTGATTTTGTCGATGTGTTTGAAGCACTTCGACATTTCGATGTGCACACACATTGACATTCACACATCACCAACAGTATGACAATTCTGAAGTTTAAGAGCATTCTGTCTGCTGCCCTACTTGGTCACTATGGGAATGGAGAGAACAGTTTCAGCACCATAGACAGCATCACTCCCTTATTCCTTTGAGTGACATAGGGATATTCATTGCTCACCCCTGTGTCACTCAAAGGTTAACAAAAAAATGTATACCAAGCACTACACAATTATCCCCTTAGCCCTATATCCTATATGATACATGTTGTGCACTCCCAAAGGAACAAAGCGGCTGGGGGTCACGCAGCATCTATGGGTATTTGTGGCTATCAACTGGTCCCCCGCCTTGTTCTCTTGCCTAATGGTAGCTGTAGAACCCCATATACACTGCTTGGCCCTTAGACTTGTTCCCTTGCCCACTGGTAGCCACAAATCCCCATGAGAACTGCCTGGGAAGAAGGCTGGGGTGTTAGGGGATGGGGATGTTGGACTGATGGTGATGTGATGTTGAAGAGAATACTGTTGCGCTCCAACAGGAGATCGACATTGTCAGCCCTCTTTGACCTTTAGCGAATCTAAACCTAAGAATTCTAAGTGCTCATAGAATAATATAGAAAATGGAGAAGTACTGCTGAAACGAATCCATGATTTCCAGTTGCAAAAATATGGAACAATGTAGAAATTTTGAATGATGTAATAGTTTTAACTTTCTTTACACCCCTGTACATATATTTATGGTATTGTTCTCTCCTTGCTTTTTAGGACAGATTCTACCCTCTGGGACAACTTCTACTATCCATTTTGTAGAAAGATTTGGAAGAACCTGAATGACGGACTGGGTGGAGACAATGGAAGGTGGGGAGAAGATCAAGGGAATTGTGGAAAGAAAGCAAGAAACATATAACGGGAGCAGGATCACTGCATACATGCTGGAGGGTGTGGCTGGCAGGTACAGCATTACCAAGAACTTTTAATTTATTTCATGACTTATTGACACCTTATTATGTATCTTAAATTATTTAGAGCAAAACCAAAGTATTTTATTTACACAGACTAATCTATAAACACATTTACTAAAGTTTAATCAAACATTAACCCCTTAACTACCCTACTGTGGAAATGATATACTCCAGAACAGTTACTTTTTTGCTTTCTTAGGACCTTAAGTGTTCTTGAAAGTTTGTGCTCTAATCCTACTCTGTTAGCCAATAAAGGTATGTCCTGTACTATATTTATTACATTGCACAGTTTAGCAATTATAGTGAAATGCATGAATGGTTCATAAATCAACTCAGACAATGAAACTGATTTTCTATGGCTCTATAGATTTTTATATCCCTATATGTCTTTTGAGAATTGTTCTAGCTACATGATCGTTACAGAGCTCTCATTCCTTTAAAAGACTAGAAATAAATCCTCACACCAAAAGAAAATGCCCTAGATTTGGATCCTTCCTGACAAATGTTGTTAATAAAAGAAAAAAACAAAAAAATAACTGGGGATTATGATTAATGCCAATGACATGTCTATTGAGTTTGATATCCTAAGAAGAACTGGGAAAGATGCACTACTGTGTGATAAGAGTTAATAAAGAGGAAATAACTTCTCTATGGAGCCTATGTACTCTATCTTGAGAGATCTTGGTGTATTATAGAATAATATAGAAAGTGTAGTGTTTTACACCGGAGAAATTATCTTCTCTTCATCACCTCTTCATCACACTTTAGTTTATATCCCCCCCTGATCAATTCCCCATTAAAGCAACATAAACCCATACTCTAAGCTAACTTAATAGTAATGTCATAGGTCCCTGACTATTCAATTCTGCCAGCTCAGGAGTTAATAATTTTCAAGTCACTTACCTGGTCCTGTTCCAATTTCTGCAAGATTGGGTGAAAGCTTCCTCTTCTTCTCACTTGACTGGTGACTGGTAATATGGAACCTTAGAAAGGACTTCACAAACTCAATATTACTACAGTGGTTGCTCAAAGTGCTGATTTTGGGCACTGCCCAGATAAAGAAATAAAACTGGGTTTGAGAACAGGGAATTTGTCACTTCTTGGAGCCAATACTGTCTGACCAAGCAAGAAAAAGGGAAATCTTTCACTGACCCTGCATGATTTTACATGGAATCTGGTGAGTGACTGATAGTGATAGTGACTGATAGTATAGCGGTAATGAGGGACGCATGGTCTTTCTATTAAATTTGTTCAGTAGAAGGGATTACTATTCCATTAATAGGAATCTGGGAACTATTTTTATATCTATTGTACAATTGGTTTGCGAAAATTTTTGCCATGCACAAGTCTACAACTCTACATGTTCACTATAAGGATTAAACTATTTATATAATGTTTCAAACGTGTTGTGGCAAATGTCAAGAATGTTAGTAGTAAAAAAGAACAAATTGATTCCATAAGTTACATATTTGTACAAAATCAGCATTTTCTCAAGACTCAAAACAAGTTTTGGGTTACATGTGTTTAGTATAATGTTTAGGTGCCATTATAACCAGTTATATTCTGAAAAGTGTCCATGTGATAGCAAAAAACCCAAAAGGAACAGATTTGTATAAACTAGATACCATTCAAAATATGTCCCTGTCTACAAAAAAACAACAACAACAAAAAACACACAACCTGTTTAAATGCTTCTTTGCCCAGGATCCTACAGATCAGGAAGGAACTTGAATCACAGCTGCCTGTGTCTTCCCAGTCAGTCACACACAATTTTGGGGTATTTGGATTAAGCCTTTGAGTGCCAGAGTGGTACACAAAGCATTGCTTTGTTTACCACTCTGTTACTGAAATAAATGTTATCTCACTTCCTGAGAATTTTATAACATTACAAACAGATGTCCCTCCGTCCATTCTACTTTTAGGAATCCTTCCTCTGCTGCTAGTTGTGACACCTCTGGCATGATGCTGGTGTTCCTCCCAATCAGACCTGTGGTTTTTGTACATGGACAACAGATAGCAACATTTTTTAATTGTCAACACTGAAGTATCTCCAGATTGGAGATTTCATTTACTGAGCTGTTCCTGACAGATTTCAACTACAACTATAGGGGGTAGATTTACAATGGTGATAGCAGTAGCTCTACACTTTTTGAAGCAGCAGAAACACTCCTAGTTAAGATGTTGCTTACTTAATATTACAGAAAATGAGTATGGCTGCTCTGGGGTTTCACTTACAAGTGTTGAGGCTGACGATGATGGCTGAGATTGTTATTTTTTTTGTGCCATGACCAGACTTTTGACATGATCCCTCAAAAAGTTTACAAACAGGCTTAACGCTCCTTTCCAGTGATGGAAGACTAAGCCTTTTACTTACTTCTACTATTTCTCCCTATTCATCATTGCTCTCCCTCTCTACTGGACCTGTATCTGAACAAGAAGGGGTGGGACAGTGGAGGGATATATTCTACAATCAGCCTCATCATAAATAATTAGGTCATCCTCATCAGCATCATCGGCTTCCTCACCACCACCATTCCCATATTCCCCATCCCACCACATTCATACTCATCCAGCTCTTTCTTTATCACTTTATTGTCACTTTTCTCCTGAGGACGATTAAGAGAATCCTGAACACTACTTTGTAGTATCAGTGAGGTGCACTGTCTGATGTAGCACTTGGCCCCACTAATAAATTCTCCTCCTTAACTGCGGCAAGACCAAGAATGGCACTGCTCATCATGATCTTTTGACTTTGTAGTATTACAGGTACTACTATTGGTAGTGAAATGTACACATAAATTATACTAATGGATTCCTCCTTACTAGAAAGAGGTTCATTATCATCACTTGCTGCAACCATGACTCACTGAATTTTTGGAGTACCAATTTAGTAGCACAAACATGTCCATGAACACTCATACCCCTTCTTTCCCTTTTCCCCTGCACTTGGCACATTTGGTGGTAGCAATATTTGGAAACATGTCTTGCCTTCCCTGTTGTATGATCTTTGTCACTATTAAAGTCAGTCTCTGCCACTGTTAATGTTGGTTATCATAGCTCATGTCCCAAAAAAAATCCTGCTTGTCTTTGTCAGTTTATTTTTATAATTTGTCAGTCACTGAAGTCACACACAAACACAGGCAACTAGCTCCCTTTTTGTTAATAGATGCTGCAGTGGTAATTTTATTGTACAGTAAAGACTTAGGCTGTATTCAGAAAATACAGTCTCTACATCTTATTGTAAAATAATAAAGCACAAAGCAATTTCTGTTGCATTGGTGAAACACCACACCTCATTATATCCTTCATTGCACCTCTAGATCTTGTGGATGCACTGGGGTGCAGATGTGTATGAATGGTGCAGACACAGTTTGTTAAAGGAGCAGTAAACATTTTTTTAAGAAAACACATATTTTACAGAGCATTTCCTGCTGAATAAAACAAGGTCACTCCCATCGCTGTCAGATGTTTTATTCAAAAATTATAGCAGTTTAAATAATCAGGAAGTGAATTTACTGTGTTTACTTTCTCATAGTTCTAACTGACAGGAAGTGACAGGCAGTTTCTATCACATTCTATGGAGATCTGTATGTCTCTGACTTTTCTGACTTTCCTCTCCATTAGAATCTAACAGGAAATCTAATTAGAATTTGACCACTAGAGGGAACTGCTAATGTAAAAAAACATGGGTTTAAACTGTAATAACTCTGGAAATATACATCTCTTGGCAGTGGGAGTACCCTTATTTTACTCAGTAGGAAAATCTCTAGAATATATATATTTTCATAAAAAACGTTTACTGCTCCTTTAAGCTGAACCAATTTTCTATATTTATCTTAACTGTCATGTCAGATGTATTGTCTGGTAGTTCTTATTAGTGTCACATCACTGACACTGATAATTTCTTGGGGGAAGTAAATTCTCTTCTTCTCACCCACACCTTGGCAATGTCTCCCCACCACTCCATTAATACCTCCACAAACAAACCGCTCACTGTATAGTGTTTTCTATTTTTAGGAATGGGCAAAAAATCTTGTTTTGTTCCCACAGGTATTTCCACAGAAAAAGCATGATTTTCCACTTTTCCTGTGAGTATTCCCTCCCACGGAGAAACCATTTCAATAATACCATACTATTAAAACCCAGTTTAATTTAAAGGGGAACTTTCACCCCTTAATAACTAAATCTCCCCTTACTGCTGACCTGGCGACTAGCTGCTTAGTAGCGCTAGTCGCCAGAAATCTTACCCCGTTCTCAAGATTTCTGCGTTTCAAAGGATCAGGAAGCACGGACGTCTCTTCACAGTGACGTCCGTGCGCCTGCGCTGTCAGTCCCTTGTCAGTCCCTTGTGCACCGTACGGTGCACAAGGGACTGACAAGGGACTGACAGCGCAGGCGCACGGACGTCACTGTGAAGAGACGTCCGTGCTTCCTGATCCTTTGAAACGCAGAAATCTTGAGAACGGGGTAAGATTTCTGGCGACTAGCGCTACTAAGCAGCTAGTCGCCAGGTCAGCAGTAAGGGGAGATTTAGTTATTAAGGGGTGAAAGTTCCCCTTTAAAAATAAAAGTACACATTTTGGCTCAAAGTTAATCATTAACTCATTTCATATCCAGTTAACTAATACACTTAATACGTTGCAAATAGTGACGTCACTATGATAGATATACTAGCCCAAGTAGGGTTAAATCAGACACTTATGTATATGTATGAAATTATATATATATATATATATATTTATATATATATATATATATATATATATATATATTGCAAGCCTGAGGCTTACAAATACATTTTGCTCAGAGCTAGCCTTATTTGAAGCCTGCAGTCAATTTTTCAAGCCTAGACTTTCTGTAATATTTTGAATGTTTAACTTTCTATAATCCTGCAAAATAAATATTGTTCAGGTTTTTCTATCTACAAGCATGTTAGTTTTAAAGAGATAATTAAAACAAATAATTAAAAAAAATGTTACAATTTCCAATGAATGGGACAAGTGTAAATATATATCATCATGATTCATAGGGCTTAAAGCTAGACCAATTATTAATATTATCATCTTTGGGTCTTATTTAAGCTTGCATTATTCTCAAATTATTGGCAAGCATTAATCAGTGGTCATAGCAGTAGTCCCAACAGTGTCAGATTGTAGCAACTCTTCAAAACTCTCTTCCTCCTCATTCTCAATCCTGCGGTTAATGGTATGTGCCATATATTTCCCTGTTATGTGTGGTTTTGTCACCTTCACTATCTGGTACTCAGATGATATTAAAGGATGGTTCATTTTTATAAATGTAAGTCTACCAACACTGCTGCTAGATAGCCATGTCCAATGCTCATTTACAATAAACCAGCTACACTGATGAACCTCAAGAACTGTACTCTTGTTGGTGGGCAACTAAGGGTTTCCAAGTGAGCACATGTTGGTGCTGGCCACCTACAATGTTTTGTTTGCCAGCAGTCAATGGGCTTGTCGTTTCTCCCAAGAACGTAGCTATCCAGCAAGTATGCTGTAACCATCTCAACTGCAGTGGGATTACTCCTAGGAGCTAAACAGTGTGTGTGTCCATGTATCAGATACTAACCCATACACTGGGATCAAGTCCATAAAGCTCTGCCTCCATCACCACAAATGTTAGATTGCTGCCCCTAAGAATCATGAATAGCTTTCTGTGTTGACGATGATGAGGATGATAATGATGTGTTCAATATATTGGGAATGTTATGTTCTTGTTGACGTTTTTGCAGCTGCTGGTAAAAATGCTTTTGCTGACTTTTTTCACTGTGCTTTCTACCATTTTTTGGCCCTGACTTTCGCTCTCTCATTCTCCACAATGCAAGCCACCACTCAAACTATACACATTTTATTTAAAATCATGTTTTACCAGGAAGAATACTTTAAGATTTCTCTTGTTTTCAAGCATGTCCTGGAGCGTTTACAGCAAAGTGGTGCATATTTACACAAACAGGAGAAACATTTTATATATAAATACACACAAACATACATACTAAAAATGTATATTCAGTTACATATTGTTTTTACATATAAAGAATCAGTTATTTGTAAGATTTTAGACAGGGAGAGGATCTGATTTTTTTCAGGCATGTTATTCCAGACCTACAGTGTTCAGAAGGAGAAAGCAGATTGATCAGCTTCTTTCTTGTAGTGTGGTATACTCTGTGAGTTGTTAACAGTGGAGCAGAGGTTATAGTTTGTATGAAAACCTGGAGTTCACATACTGCTTAGGTAGTCTGAAGGTTTCTAGCAAAGTGGTTATAAAATAGGCAAGAGAGATGAAGGGTTCTTCTAGATTTGAGTGTTAGCCAATTTAGTTCTTCAAAAATATCACAATGATAGCTTGTGTAATTACATTGGAGGATAAAGTGGCATAATGAGTTATACAGTGTCAAGTTTAGCTAAATGTATTTGTGGTGTGTGAGCATATACTACATCTCTATAGTCTATGACTTGCATTAACATCTGTTGTACAATAGGTTTTCTTACCAGGGGACTTAAATAGGGTTTGTTTCTAAACATAGCATCTATTTTGGGATAAAGTTTGGATGTTAATTTATCAATATGGAGACCATAAGTGAGGTTGCGGTCAAGTCACCTACCAAGATATTTGTAGGAGTCCTCCAGGGCCAAGTTATAATTAGACTGGTTGGGTGGGTATTGCAGAGATCACACAGTTTGTGTTTTGTACCAAATACCATTGTGATTGTTTTTTTGGTGTTTAAGAACAGTTTGTCCCTTGCTATACATCTTTCAGCTTCAGAGAAATCATGTTGTAATATGCCTTCTAGTTGAAATATGTTTAACTCCTTAACAACCACTGCCGTGCCAGGACCATCTAGGCTGGCAGGCCCTTAAGGACCAGTTATGATCCTGGCACATCATGGAGTTCAGGGCATGCCACTTGGGGAGCCCTGAACCGGAATTGAAATAAAAATACCTCATGGTCCTCAAGTGCCGGCCGCGCATGTGCAGACACCTGTCCTTAAGGGGTTAAGATGTTAGCATAGATTATGTGTCATCTGCATACATGTGTACAGAAGATGTTTTGCAAACCATAGGTAGATCATTTATAAATAGAGAAAATAGAAGAGCGCCAAGAATGGAGCTTTGGGGAGCCCCACTTGTAACTTTGAGTGGAAGGGAAATATTATCAGCAATAGACACTAGTGTTGAGCGAGCATGCTCGGCCGATGCTCGGATCGGCTCGAGCATCGCTCTGCTCGGCACATGGCGGTACTCGTACGAGTACCGCATGTGCTCGCCCGCCATGTTCGGGTCTCCTCCCCGCACGTTTTGCGGCTGCTGCGCAGCCAATAAACGTGCAGGGAGGCTCTGACATCGGTGTAATGCCAGCAGCCATGTTGGCTGCTGGCATTACACTGATTGGCTGGCCAGAACCCGTGGTCAGGTGCTGTATAGCACCTGACCATCGAGTTCGGCTCAGTCTGAGCCAGGGAGAGCTGAGGATAGGAAGGGAAAGGCAGTGTAGGGAGGAAAAAAAAAATTGTGACAAAAAAGAACCAAAAGTCCTTTTTAGGACTACTGTGTGTGGGGGCAGCAGGTTATTTTGTGTGGGGGGAAAAAAACAAAAAAACAAAAAAAAAAAATATTCTGTTTAGTGTGAAAAGTTGCAGATTAGAGCACATTCTGTTTAGTGTGCACAGTTGCAGATTAGAGCACATTCTGTTTAGTGTGCAAAGTTGCAGATTAGAGCACATTCTGTTTAGTGTGCAAAGTTGCAGATTAGAGCACATTCTGTTTAGTGTGCAAAGTTGCAGATTAGAGCACATTCTGTTAAGTCTTCAAACTAAAATATCAAAGTCACGTATTCCATTCAGTGTGCGTCGCCGCAGTTTAGCAGCACATTCTGAGTACTGTGCAGAGTTGCAGAATAGGAAGAAATACTGTTAAGTCTTCAAACTAAAATATCAAAGTCACATATTCCATTCAGTGTGCTTCGCCGCAGTTTAGCAGCACATTCTGTGTACTGTGCAGAGTTGCAGAATAGGAAGAAATACTGTTAAGTCTTCAAACTAAAATATCAAAGTCACATATTCCATTCAGTGTGCTTCGCCGCAGTTTAGCAGCCTATTCTGTGTACTGTGCAGAGTTGCAGAATAGGAAGAAATACTGTTAAGTCTTCAAACTAAAATATCAAAGTCACATATTCCATTCAGTGTGCTTCGCCGCAGTTTAGCAGCCTATTCTGTGTACTGTGCAGAGTTGCAGAATAGGAAGAAATACTGTTAAGTCTTCAAACTAAAATATCAAAGTCACATATTCCATTCAGTGTGTTTCACCGCAGTTTAGCAGCCTTTTCTGTGTACTCTGCAGAGTTGCAGAATAATAAGAAATACTGTTAACTTTTCAAACTAAAATATTAAAGTCACATATTCCATTCAGTGTGTTTCACCGCCGTTTAACAGCCTATTCTGTGTACTCTGTACAGTTGCAGAATAATAAGAAATACTGTTAAGTTTTCAAACTCAAATATTAAAGTCACATATTCCATTCAGTGTGTTTCACCGCCGTTTAACAGCCTATTCTGTGTACTCTGTACAGTTGCAGAATAATAAGAAATACTGTTAAGTTTTCAAACTCAAATATTAAAGTCACATATTCCATTCAGTGTGTTTCACCGCCGTTTAACAGCCTATTCTGTGTACTCTGTACAGTTGCAGAATAGGAAGAAATACTGTTAAGTCTTCAAACTAAAATATCAAAGTCACATATTCCATTCAGTGTGTTTCACCGCAGTTTAGCAGCCTTTTCTGTGTACTCTGCAGAGTTGCAGAATAATAAGAAATACTGCTAAGTTTTCAAACTCAAATATTAAAGTCACATATTCCATTCAGTGTGTTTCACCGCCGTTTAACAGCCTATTCTGTGTACTCTGTACAGTTGCAGAATAATAAGAAATACTGTTAAGTTTTCAAACTCAAATATTAAAGTCACATATTCCATTCAGTGTGTTTCACCGCCGTTTAACAGCCTATTCTGTGTACTCTGTACAGTTGCAGAATAATAAGAAATACTGTTAAGTTTTCAAACTCAAATATTAAAGTCACATATTCCATTCAGTGTGTTTCACCGCCGTTTAACAGCCTATTCTGTGTACTCTGTACAGTTGCAGAATAATAAGAAATACTGTTAAGTTTTCAAACTCAAATATTAAAGTCACATATTCCATTCAGTGTGTTTCACCGCCGTTTAACAGCCTATTCTGTGTACTCTGTACAGTTGCAGAATAATAAGAAATACTGTTAAGTTTTCAAACTCAAATATTAAAGTCACATATTCTGTGTAAGATGAAGAAGGCGGGTAAAAAGGGACGGGGAAGTGGACGTGATCCTGAAAGTTCAGGGCGCGGGTCAGGACGCGGAGAAACTGTGCCTGGTGCCAGAGCACAAGAAAGAAAGACATCCACCATACCTAGCTTCATGTGTAATTTTACAGGGCGTCGCAGGACATCACTCTCGAGGTCCGACCACTGCGAACAGGTGGTCGGTTGGATGACAGCTGATACTGCTTCCAGTCGGTTAAGCACCACCCTGTCTTCCACCAAGTCCACTCTCAGTAGCCAAGAGTCTGGTCAACATAATCCTCACTCTGATCATCCTTCCTCCCACCATACACGGTCTGGTCAAAGAAGTGATCCCACACTGGGATATAGTGAGGAGCTCGTCTCATCACCAATCCTTCATTTGACCCTCTCTCCAAGCACGCTTGCAGAGGAACATGACATCTTGTGCCCTGATTCACAACCTCTAGAGGCTACCCAATCTCAAGAAGATGACAGATGTGAACGGCATTTAAGGTCAAAGGAAGTAGTGGATGATGATGATGATGATGAGACACAGTTGCCATTAAATCAACCACTATTTCCGTCTCAAGACCTTGTTGAGGAGAATGTTATACAGTTGTCAATGACTGAGTATGTGGTGGGATCAAGACTTGAGGAGGATGATCAGAGTGAGGAAGTGGAGGAGGACTTGGTGGACGATGAGGTGACTGACCCCACCTGGGAAGGTGTAGAGCCGAGCGATGACAGCAGTCCTGAGGGTGAGCCATCTGCAGCACCGCAACAGGCTGGAAGAGGCAGTGGTGTGGCTACAGAAAGAAGGCGGACCGCACCAAACCGGCCCGCAAATGTTCCACGGAGCACCCCCTTGCGTAAATCTACCTTGCCAAGGGGTAGGTGTTCCGCGGTATGGCGTTTTTTTAAGGAAAGTGCGGACGACAAAAGAATTGTAGTTTGCAACCTGTGCCACACCAGAATGAGCCGAGGCATGAACACTAGAAACCTCACCACCACCAGCATGATCCGACACATGGCATCCAAGCACCGTAGTAAGTGGGAGGAACGCCTGGATCGCCCGTCTGTGTCTGCAGGCCACACCACTGCCTCCTCTTCCCCTGTTTTCGGTGCCGGCCAATCGCCTGTCGAAGGCGCAGGCCCGCATACCTCCCGCCCTGCACCTGTAGCATCTGAAGCACCATCAGCGACCACATCCACTTCCCTGTCCCAGCACAGCGTCCAAATGTCGTTACCCCAGGCATTTGAGCGCAAGAGAAAGTACCCAGCCACCCACCCACAGGCCATAGCACTAACCTCACACCTTTCAAAATTACTGGCCATCGAAATGCTGCCATTTAGGCTTGTGGACACTGAGTCCTTCCGCAGCCTGATGGCAGCAGCTGTCCCTCGGTACGCGGTCCCCAGCCGCCACTACTTTTCCCGGTGTGCCATCCCCGCATTACACCACCATGTGTCCCGTAACATCACCCGTGCCCTGACCAACGCAGTTACTGGGAAGGTCCACTTAACGACTGACACATGGACAAGTGCTTGTGGCCAGGGACGCTACATTTCCCTGACGGCACACTGGGTGAATGTCGTGGAGGCTGGGAGCGACTCGGACCCTGGGATGGCACGGGTGCTACCCACGCCGAGGATTGCGGGCCCTACCTCCATCAGGGTTTCCACCAGCACCTACGTTATTGGCTCCTCCTCCTCCGTTTCCACCTCCGAATTCTCTACACACACCGCCACTCCCCCATCAGCCAGTAGCTGGAAGCAGTGTAGCACTGCAGTGGGGAAGCGTCAACAGGCCGTGCTGAAGCTGATCTGCCTTGGGGACAAACAGCACACGGCCTCAGAGCTGTTGCAGGGGATTAGTCACCAGACCGAGCAGTGGCTCTCGCCACTCAACCTGCAAGCAGGCATGGTTGTGTGTGATAATGGGCGTAACTTGGTGGCGGCTTTGGAGCTCGGCAAGCTCACACACGTACCATGCCTAGCGCATGTATTTAATTTAGTGGTGCAGCGATTTCTAAAAACCTACCCCAATGTGCATGATCTCTTGACCAAGGTGCGCCGCGTGTGTGCACATTTCCGTAAGTCATCAACAGCTTCAGCCGGCCTGTTGAAGCTGCAGCAGCGCTTACAATTGCCAGCTCACCGGCTGCTGTGTGACGTGAGCATGCGCTGGAACTCCACCTTCCACATGTTGGCCCGGCTTTGTGAGCAGCAGAGGGCAGTAGTGGAGTACCAGCTGTTACACGGTCGTCGCCTCTCCGTTCAACTTCCTGTAATCAGAAGTGAGGAGTGGGAATGGATGTCAGACCTCTGTGAGGTTTTACGCAATTTTGAGGAATCGACACAGATGGTGAGCGGCGATAACGCTATTATCAGTGTAACCATCCCACTTCTGTGTCTACTGAAACGCTCGCTGCTCACAATTAAAACCGACGCTTTGCATGTGGAAGAGGTGGAAATGGGGGAGGAAGAGCTTACACAAGGTGATAGCCAGAGCACCCTCACTTCGTCTTCTCAGCGACAATTGGAGGAGGCGGAGGAGGAGGAGGAGGAGGAGGAGGAAGACACGGTTGCCTCCGCTACAGAGGGTAGCCATGGAACTTTAGTTCCATCTCTTCAGCGTGGGTGGGCAGAAGAGGAGGAAGAGGATGAGGAGATTGAGAGTCATCCTCCTGGTGAGGACAGCGAAATCTTGACTGTTGGTACTCTGGCACACATGGCTGACTTTATGTTAGGCTGCCTTTCCCGTGACCCACGCGTTGTACGCATTTTAGACAACACGGATTACTGGGTGTTCACCCTTCTGGACCCCCGCTACAAAGAGAATTTCTCATCTCTCATTCCTCCGGTGGAGAGGACAAGCAAAATGTTGCAATACCAGAAGGTTCTTGTCGAAAAATTGCTCCAAAATTTTCCATCTGACAACGCTGGCGGCAGAGTACGTGCTACCTTGGCCAACCGAGAAGGGGAGAAAAGGGGAGCACACAGCAGTTCCGAGAAAGGCAGGGCAACACTCTCCAAGGCGTGGGACACCTTCATGACACCCCGCCAGCACCCTCACCCTGATGCGCAGCCTAGTGTCACAAGGAGGGAAAAGTTTTGGAAGATGGTGAAGGAGTACGTAGCAGACCGTGTCAGCGTCCTCAATGATCCCTCTGTGCCTTACAACTACTGGGTGTCCAAGCTGGACACGTGGTATGAACTGGCACTCTACGCCTTGGAGGTGCTGGCCTGCCCTGCCGCCAGCGTTCTGTCTGAGCGGGTATTTAGTGCTGCTGGTGGCATCATAACAGATAAGCGTATCCGCCTTTCCACCGACAATGCTGATAGGTTGACACTTATAAAAATGAACAAGGCCTGGATTTCCCCTGACTTCTCCACTCCACTGGAGGAAAGCCCCGGGGGAACATAAACTCACTTTATATATGTTATTTACAATGATGGGAATACTCTGTATTCCCATTCACCCCTTCCACCCAAAAAACGGGTATATGGTTGACTCTTAATCTTCTCATCCTCCTCCTCCTCTTCCATATGCCCTGGGATATAATTTTTATATATGGCCAGCTCACCAGCGTGCCCTGGGATATAATTTTTATATAGGGCCAGCTCACCAGCGGGCCCTGTGATATAATTTTTATATAGGGCCAGCTCACCAGCGGGCCCTGTTTGACAATTTTTATATAGGTCAGCTCACCAGCGGGCCTTCTCATATAATGTTTTATTGGGTCAGCTCTCTAGCGGGCCCTCTCATATAATGTTTTATAGCGTCAGCTCACTAGCGGGCCTTCGCATATAATGTTTAGGATGGTCAGCTCTGCAGCAGACCCTCACCCATAATGTTTTAGATGGTCAGCTCAGCGCACGTTTCCATCTTAATCATGGCCTCAGTTCTGAAAATCAAGGAAATTTTTGGGAGAATTTGCCTCTGCGCACGTTTCCCTCTTAATCATGGCCTCAGTTCTGAAAATCAAGGAAATTTTTGGGAGAATTTGCCTCTGCGCACGTTTCCCTCTTAATCATGGCCTCACTTCCGAAAATCAAGGAAATTTTTGGGATAATTTGCAGATGATATACAAGTAAATATACAGCAAATATTGTTTGGTAACAATTTTTCGCCTAAAGTCGTTTTTATTTTCCTTTTTGTGTGTTTTATGGTCAGTCTGTAAAAATGGCGTACTACGGGCGAAAGATCGTTCCCAGCAGCGATGTTGGAGTCCAAGGTGCATCCAGACATCCTCCCTATGCTGTCCCTGAACCATTTCTGTAGTGTTTCCATCTTTTTCTGCCCTTTTCCTATGGACCAGGCACCCTCCCCTCATCAGAGCAGGGGGTGCCTGGTGTAATGCTCGAGTCCTCCCATTGACTTCAATGGGGCTCGGATGCTCGGCCGAGCACTCGAGCCTCAGGGGGTGCTCGGTCAGAGCACCCGAACATCCGAGCATTGGGGTGCTCGCTCATCACTAATAGACACACATTACGATGTAGTTTTTCTGGGGCCTTGACAATCTGCATCCTCCCTTGGAGTAGAGAGATCATCATCATTGATTGCACACACTGCAGCAACCATTGCTGCAGTCAGGTTTTGAACTACTAGTTTACAGTCCCGTCCCTGCACTGCTCCATCCCTCCCTCTTCCTCTTGTGCGTTTGGTGGACATTACGCATCTACACTGTGTTTTTTTACTGTACGGTACACAAGACAACTATTGGAGCTGTACGATGCCTTGCTGTCCATCACTATCAGCTAATATATTTAGTTCTTTATTCATTATTATTTTTTTTTTTTTTTTTTATTCAATTTTTTTGTTTTTTAAGTTGTCCATCCTGTTGTCTTATCACAGTCTGTCCAAAAAATAAATTATAACTTAGAAACAAAATCAACAACTTCTTTCCCCAGACTTCCCCACCCAGCACAGAGACAATAACAGCAAGATCAGCAAGCAAATAGATTCCTAGCTGCCTGTGTCTTGCCAGTCAGTCACATGGAATTTTGGAGTATTTGGGGTGATCCCTTTTCCTCCCTTCTTCTCCCTAGAGTGCCCCACTGACTCTCCTAAAAGAGAGAACAAATGTCCTACCTAAAAGATTCCCTAAACTAAACTTCAATTCCCCTATCTTCTCTAGCTCAAAAAATGTACTGCTTTCTCCTTGCACACAGAACTGCATGCTGTGAAGGCCTGACAGCCTTTTATATGGCTGTAGAAAACTTTTGTGTGGTGGAGAAATATTTTTCTTCCCTTGATTTCAATGGGTGAAAAAGGTGGGAAAAAGCAGAAAAACTGCACTTTTCACAGGAAATTATTCACCAAGTGGAAATTTTTTGCCCATTCCTACTCATGCGGGGAGTAGGGATATTGGTCTGTAATTTGATACTACATTTTTATCATCACTTTTATGGATAGCCACAACTCTGGCCACTTTCCAGGCTTTGGCCATATACACAGATAACAGGGAGGCATTAATTAGGAATGCAATAGGATGGGCAGTGAGGCACTGAGCTTTAATAGCATTGCTAGTAGTTGGTCAGGGCCTGATTGCAATCTTTGACAGAATCTGTTTCCTTAGAGAAATGCTGCTAATCATTAGTCATTGTCACAAATTGATCATGCTTTGACAGAAATTCAGAAATTAGTTGGCACAGTAAAGTAACAAAAATAAATTCTTATATTAAGTAATTTTTCGGACCACCAATAGCTTAGAATATGTAGGTGTTATAATGATCTGCTCAAGACATGAAATGTATCAAAACAATATATTCTTAAGAACATATAAAAATAGAAAAGATATACTGATTATGCATGTAGCCTACAGGTATGGATAGGCAACCTCCTATATCACTGAGTTATACCTACAGGCATCCAAATTATAGCCCAAAACCCCCAGTGCCTGGGAGGGCACCAGATCACACAGGCAGCGAGGTTGGGGGGGGGCAAAAGACACCTGCATGTGTATACATGAATAATTAGACTATATGTGTTCCTCAAAATACTAGATTATCAATAAAATGGTTAAATTACAAGAATACAATATATACTAATAAGCAAAATAAATTATACGAAACTGAGGGATTAAAACCCCATACACAATTAATATGTACACAAAAAACTTAAAAAAAAATTAAACATTTACAGAAATATTGCACTAATCCCAAAGGACTATGGTGAAATAAGTTAATCGGTATTTGACTAGACACATAGGCCTAGATGCACTAAAGGTCGAAGAGGGCTACGAATGTTGATGTTCTGTCGGAGCAGTGTCATAGGCACTTCCTCAGTATTTACAAAGTGTCTACGACATCACTTCACCAGAACTTTGACAAAAAAAGACCCACATCGACATCAATCCGTCATGCCTTCACCATGTCTACGAATTCATATTCTTATAATCGACAATTGCTCATTTCTGTATGGAAATGAAGCATAATCAGATACATTGGTATGCAAGGGTGTGTGTTGATATTATAATGTGACACTTCGACTCATTCAGTAAACTCCGATAGCAGCCTCTGCTGTCAGAGTTCATTCTCCACTTCACCTGCCTAAGGCTGTCGTAGCTGGGAGCTCCCCTGTACTTTCCTATGGAGTAACAGCAGAGACAACTATGACAGTCTGAACAGCATTCTCTGTGCTTCCCTACCCAGTCAGTACGGGAACACAGAGAAGGCTTTCAGCACCATGGACAGCATTGAATGCCATAGAGATGTGCATTGCTCACCCCTGTGGCATTCAAAGGGTTACAATAAACAGAAATAGTACACCAAGCACTACACAATGCCCCCCCCCACTTCGACATCCCCCGCCTTTAGTATGCCGACATATATTGCATATATTCGACATGCTAACTCCATCCGATATTCACCTTATTGACTCACATATAGTAGTCGAACCGGTCTTTTATTTGACAATTAATTAGTGTTGAGCGAGCATGCTCGGCCGATGCTCGGATCGGCTCGAGCATCGCTCTGCTCGGCACATGGCGGTACTCGTACGAGTACCGCATGTGCTCGCCCGCCATGTTCGGGTCTCCTCCCCGCACGTTTTGCGGCTGCTGCGCAGCCAATAAACGTGCAGGGAGGCTCTGACATCGGTGTAATGCCAGCAGCCATGTTGGCTGCTGGCATTACACTGATTGGCTGGCCAGAACCCGTGGTCGGGTGCTGTATAGCACCTGACCAGCGAGTTCGGCTCAGTCTTAGCCAGGGAGAGCTGAGGATAGGAAGGGAAAGTCAGTGTAGGGAGGAAAAAAAGCAAAATTGTGAAAAAAAGAACCAAAAGTCCTTTTTAGGACTACTGTGTGTGGGGGCAGCAGGTTATTTTGTGTGGGGGGGAAAAAAAAAAAATATATATATTCTGTTTAGTGTGCAAAGTTGCAGATTAGAGCACATTCTGTTTAGTGTGCACAGTTGCAGATTAGAGCACATTCTGTTTAGTGTGCAAAGTTGCAGATTAGAGCACATTCTGTTTAGTGTGCAAAGTTGCAGATTAGAGCACATTCTGTTTAGTGTGCAAAGTTGCAGATTAGAGCACATTCTGTTAAGTCTTCAAACTAAAATATCAAAGTCACATATTCCATTCAGTGTGCGTCGCCGCAGTTTAGCAGCACATTCTGTGTACTGTGCAGAGTTGCAGAATAGGAAGAAATACTGTTAAGTCTTCAAACTAAAATATCAAAGTCACATATTCCATTCAGTGTGCTTCGCCGCAGTTTAGCAGCACATTCTGTGTACTGTGCAGAGTTGCAGAATAGGAAGAATTACTGTTAAGTCTTCAAACTAAAATATCAAAGTCACATATTCCATTCAGTGTGCTTCGCCGCAGTGTAGCAGCACATTCTGTGTACTGTGCAGAGTTGCAGAATAGGAAGAAATACTGTTAAGTCTTCAAACAAAAATATCAAAGTCACATATTCCATTCAGTGTGCGTCACCGCAGTTTAGCAGCCTATTCTGTGTACTCTGCACAGTTGCAGAATAGGAAGAAATACTGTTAAGTTTTCAAACTCAAATATTAAAGTCACATATTCCATTCAGTGTGTGTCACCGCAGTTTAGCAGCCTATTCTGTGTACTCTGCACAGTTGCAGAATAGGAAGAAATACTGTTAAGTTTTCAAACTCAAATATTAAAGTCACATATTCCATTCTGTGTTCGTCACCGCAGTTTAGCAGCCTATTCTGTGTACTCTGCACAGTTGCAGAATAGGAAGAAATACTGTTAAGTTTTCAAACTCAAATATTAAAGTCACATATTCCATTCTGTGTTCGTCACCGCAGTTTAGCAGCCTATTCTGTGTACTCTGCACAGTTGCAGAATAGGAAGAAATACTGTTAAGTTTTCAAACTCAAATATTAAAGTCACATATTCCATTCAGTGTGTGTCACCGCAGTTTAGCAGCCTATTCTGTGTACTCTGCACAGTTGCAGAATAGGAAGAAATACTGTTAAGTTTTCAAACTCAAATATTAAAGTCACATATTCCATTCAGTGTGTGTCACCGTAGTTTAGCAGCCTATTCTGTGTACTCTGCACAGTTGCAGAATAGGAAGAAATACTGTTAAGTTTTCAAACTAAAATATTAAAGTCACATATTCCATTCTGTGTTCGTCACCGCAGTTTAGCAGCCTATTCTGTGTACTCTGCACAGTTGCAGAATAGGAAGAAATACTGTTAAGTTTTCAAACTCAAATATTAAAGTCACATATTCCATTCAGTGTGTGTCACCGCAGTTTAGCAGCCTATTCTGTGTACTCTGCACAGTTGCAGAATAGGAAGAAATACTGTTAAGTTTTCAAACTCAAATATTAAAGTCACATATTCCATTCAGTGTGTGTCACCGTAGTTTAGCAGCCTATTCTGTGTACTCTGCACAGTTGCAGAATAGGAAGAAATACTGTTAAGTTTTCAAACTCAAATATTAAAGTCACATATTCCATTCAGTGTGTGTCACCGCCGTTTAGCAGCCTATTCTGTGTACTCTGCACAGTTGCAGAATAGGAAGAAATACTGTTAAGTTTTCAAACTAAAATATTAAAGTCACATATTCCATTCTGTGTTCGTCACCGCAGTTTAGCAGCCTATTCTGTGTACTCTGCACAGTTGCAGAATAGGAAGAAATACTGTTAAGTTTTCAAACTCAAATATTAAAGTCACATATTCCATTCTGTGTTCGTCACCGCAGTTTAGCAGCCTATTCTGTGTACTCTGCACAGTTGCAGAATAGGAAGAAATACTGTTAAGTTTTCAAACTCAAATATTAAAGTCACATATTCCATTCTGTGTTCATCACCGCAGTTTAGCAGCCTATTCTGTGTACTCTGCACAGTTGCAGAATAGGAAGAAATACTGTTAAGTTTTCAAACTCAAATATTAAAGTCACATATTCCGTGTAAGATGAAGAAGGCGGGTAAAAAGGGACGGGGAAGTGGACGTGATCCTGATAGTTCAGGGCGCGGGTCAGGACGCGGAGAAACTGTGCCTGGTGCCAGAGCACAAGAAAGAAAGACATCCACCATACCTAGCTTCATGTCTAATTTTACAGGGCGTCGCAGGACATCACTCTCGAGGTCCGACCACTGCGAACAGGTGGTCGGTTGGATGTCAGCTGATACTGCTTCCAGTCGGTTAAGCACCACCCTGTCTTCCACCAAGTCCACTCTCAGTAGCCAAGAGTCTGGTCAACATAATCCTCACTCTGATCATCCTTCCTCCCACCATACACGGTCTGGTCAAAGAAGTGATCCCACACTGGGATATAGTGAGGAGCTCGTCTCATCACCAATCCTTCATTTGACCCTCTCTCCAAGCACGCTTGCAGAGGAACATGACATCTTGTGCCCTGATTCACAACCTCTAGAGGGTACCCAATCACAAGAAGATGACAGATGTGAACGGCATTTAAGGTCAAAGGAAGTAGTGGATGATGATGATGATGATGAGACACAGTTGCCATTAAATCAACCACTATTTCTGTCTCAAGACCTTGTTGAGGAGAATGTTATACAGTTGTCAATGACTGAGTATGTGGTGGGATCAAGACATGAGGAGGATGATCAGAGTGAGGAAGTGGAGGAGGACTTGGTGGACGATGAGGTGACTGACCCCACCTGGGAAGGTGTAGAGCCGAGCGATGACAGCAGTCCTGAGGGTGAGCCATCTGCAGCACCGCAACAGGCTGGAAGAGGCAGTGGTGTGGCTACAGAAAGAAGGCGGACCGCACCAAACCGGCCCGCAAATGTTCCACGGAGCACCCCCTTGCGTAAATCTACCTTGCCAAAGGGTAGGTGTTCCGCGGTATGGCGTTTTTTTAAGGAAAGTGCGGACGACAAAAGAATTGTAGTTTGCAACCTGTGCCACACCAGAATGAGCCGAGGCATGAACACTAGAAACCTCACCACCACCAGCATGATCCGACACATGGCATCCAAGCACCGTAATAAGTGGGAGGAACGCCTGGATCGCCCATCTGTGTCTGCAGGCCACACCACTGCCTCCTCTTCCCCTGTTTTCGGTGCCGGCCAATCGCCTGTCGAAGGCGCAGGCCCGCATACCTCCCGCCCTGCACCTGTAGCATCTGAAGCACCATCAGCGACCACATCCACTTCCCTGTCCCAGCACAGCGTCCAAATGTCGTTACCCCAGGCATTTGAGCGCAAGCGAAAATACCCAGCCACCCACCCACAGGCCATAGCACTAACCTCACACCTTTCCAAATTACTGGCCATCGAAATGCTGCCATTTAGGCTTGTGGACACTGAGTCCTTCCGCAGCCTGATGGCAGCAGCTGTCCCTCGGTACGCGGTCCCCAGCCACCACTACTTTTCCCAGTGTGCCATCCCCGCATTACACCACCATGTGTCCCGTAACATCACCCGTGCCCTGACCAACGCAGTTACTGGGAAGGTCCACTTAACGACTGACACATGGACAAGTGCTTGTGGCCAGGGACGCTACATTTCCCTGACGGCACACTGGGTGAATGTCGTGGAGGCTGGGAGCGACTCGGACCCTGGGATGGCACGGGTGCTACCCACGCCGAGGATTGCGGGCCCTACCTCCATCAGGGTTTCCGCCAGCACCTACGTTATTGGCTCCTCCTCCTCCGTTTCCACCTCCGAATTCTCTACACGCAGCGCCACTCCCCCATCAGCCAGTAGCTGGAAGCAGTGTAGCACTGCAGTGGGGAAGCGTCAACAGGCCGTGCTGAAGCTGATCTGCCTTGGGGACAAACAGCACACGGCCTCAGAGCTGTTGCAGGGGATTAGTCACCAGACCGAGCAGTGGCTCTCGCCACTCAACCTGCAACCAGGCATGGTTGTGTGTGATAATGGGCGTAGCTTGGTGGCGGCTTTGGAGCTCGGCAAGCTCACACACGTACCATGCCTAGCGCATGTATTTAATTTAGTGGTTCAGCGATTTCTAAAAACCTACCCCAATGTGCATGATCTCTTGACCAAGGTGCGCCGCGTGTGTGCACATTTCCGTAAGTCATCTACAGCTTCGGCCGGCCTGTTGAAGCTGCAGCAGCGCTTACAATTGCCAGCTCACCGGCTGCTGTGTGACGTGAGCACGCGCTGGAACTCCACCTTCCACATGTTGGCCCGGCTTTGTGAGCAGCAGAGGGCAGTAGTGGAGTACCAGCTGTTACACGGTCGTCGCCTCTCCGTTCAACTTCCTGTAATCAGAAGTGAGGAGTGGGAATGGATGTCAGACCTCTGTGAGGTTTTACGCAATTTTGAGGAATCTACACAGATGGTGAGCGGCGATAACGCTATTATCAGTGTAACCATCCCACTTCTGTGTCTACTGAAACGCTCGCTGCTCACAATTAAAACCGACGCTTTGCATGTGGAAGAGGTGGAAATGGGGGAGGAAGAGCTTACACAAGGTGATAGCCAGAGCACCCTCACTTCGTCTTCTCAGCGACAATTGGAGGAGGCGGAGGAGGAGGAGGAGGAAGACACGGTTGCCTCCGCTACAGAGGGTAGCCATGGAACTTTAGTTCCATCTCTTCAGCGTGGGTGGGCAGAAGAGGAGGAAGAGGATGAGGATATTGAGAGTCATCCTCCTGGTGAGGACAGCGAAATTTTGACTGTTGGTACTCTGGCACACATGGCTGACTTTATGTTAGGCTGCCTTTCCCGTGACCCACGCGTTGTACGCATTTTAGACAACACGGATTACTGGGTGTTCACCCTTCTGGACCCCCGCTACAAAGAGAATTTCTCATCTCTCATTCCTCCGGTGGAGAGGACAAGCAAAATGGTGCAATACCAGAAGGTTCTTGTTGAAAAATTGCTCCAAAATTTTCCATCTGACAACGCTGGCGGCAGAGTACGTGCTACCTTGGCCAACCGAGAAGGGGAGAAAAGGGGAGCACACAGCAGTTCCGAGAAAGGCAGGGCAACACTCTCCAAGGCGTGGGACACCTTCATGACACCCCGCCAGCACCCTC
The DNA here is from genome assembly GCA_037306005.1 of Rhinophrynus dorsalis. NCBI lineage: Eukaryota > Metazoa > Chordata > Amphibia > Anura > Rhinophrynidae > Rhinophrynus > Rhinophrynus dorsalis. Next base: position 133,185,606 of record CM074719.1, read on the forward strand.
ACCCTGATGCGCAGCCTAGTGTCACAAGGAGGGAAAAGTTTTGGAAGATGGTGAAGGAGTACGTAGCAGACCGTGTCAGCGTCCTCAATGATCCCTCTGTGCCTTACAACTACTGGGTGTCCAAGCTGGACACGTGGTATGAACTGGCACTCTACGCCTTGGAGGTGCTGGCCTGCCCTGCCGCCAGCGTTCTGTCTGAGCGGGTATTTAGTGCTGCTGGTGGCATCATAACAGATAAGCGTATCCGCCTTTCCACCGACAATGCTGATAGGTTGACACTTATAAAAATGAACAAGGCCTGGATTTCCCCTGACTTCTCCACTCCACTGGAGGAAAGCCCCGGGGGAACATAAACTCACTTTATATATGTTATTTACAATGATGGGAATACTCTGTATTCCCATTCACCCCTTCCACCCAAAAAACGGGTATATGGTTGACTCTTAATCTTCTCATCCTCCTCCTCCTCTTCCATATGCCCTGTGATATAATTTTTATATAGGGCCAGCTCACCAGCGGGCCCTGTGATATAATTTTTATATAGGGCCAGCTCACCAGCGGGCCCTGTTTGACAATTTTTATATAGGTCAGCTCACCAGCGGGCCTTCTCATATAATGTTTTATTGGGTCAGCTCTCTAGCGGGCCCTCTCATATAATGTTTTATAGCGTCAGCTCACTAGCGGGCCTTCGCATATAATGTTTTGTAGCGTCAGCTCACTAGCGGGCCTTCGCATATAATGTTTAGGATGGTCAGCTCTGCAGCAGACCCTCACCCATAATGTTTTAGATGGTCAGCTCAGCGCACGTTTCCCTCTTAATCATGGCCTCAGTTCAATAAAATCAAGGAAATTTTTGGGAGAATTTGCCTCTGCGCACGTTTCCCTCTTAATCATGGCCTCAGTTCAGAAAATCAAGGAAATTTTTGGGAGAATTTGCCTCTGCGCACGTTTCCCTCTTAATCATGGCCTCACTTCAGAAAATCAAGGAAATTTTTGGGAGAATTTGCAGATGATATACAAGTAAATATACAGCAAATATTGTTTGGTAACAATTTTTCGCCTAAAGTCGTTTTTATTTTCCTTTTTGTGTGTTTTACGGTCAGTCTGTAAAAATGGCGTACTACGGGCGAAAGATCGTTCCCAGCAGCGATGTTGGAGTCCAAGATGCATCCAGACATCCTCCCTATGCTGTCCCTGAACCATTTCTGTGGTGTTTCCATCCTTTTCTGCCCTTTTCCTATGGACCAGGCACCCTCCCCTCATCAGAGCAGGGGGTGCCTGGTGTAATGCTCGAGTCCTCCCATTGACTTCAATGGGGCTCGGGTGCTCGGCCGAGCACTCGAGCCTCAGGGGGTGCTCGGTCAGAGCACCCGAACACCCGAGCATTGGGGTGCTCGCTCATCACTACAATTAATCCTTTGAGTACCAGAGTGGTAGGAAAGCATTGCTTAGCATGTGTTTCCTATACCTCTGGTACCCAAAGGGTTAACAGGCAAGGTATGGACTGCATACCTTGCCTGTATATATGCGTGTGTGTGTGTGTGCATGTGTGTGCTTATGTGTGTGGGGGTGTGGGGGTGTGTTTTGAATTCCACAGGGGTGAGCAATTCACCTCCCTATGGCATTCACAGCTGTCCATGGTGCTGACAGCCTTCTCTGTGTTCCACTACTGGCTAGGTAGGGAAGCACAGAGAATGCTGTTCAGAATTGTCGTATTGTTGGTGATATGTGAAGGGAGGTGTTCCCTTCCACACCGACAGCACTTCGAAAATCTTGTATGCTAATAGGGACCTCCTCCAACCTTTCCCTTCCATCCGACAACTTTTGTGAATATGTCGATGTGTGTGCAAATCAAATTGTCGGAGTGATTCGAACACATCGACAGTATCATACCGACACCACATCGATCCTTAGTGCATCCATAGAAACCTAATGTATTCTAAAAATGACCACATTATAAATGATGCAAATGAATAATAGCAATATCACCCAACTATTTGGATAAAATGACCACATAAAACATCAACCACCTCTAAGTCACTGAACTAGACCAAACAAATCAATAAAGGAGTGATGAAAAGATAAAAATAAAATGTCTGTGTCAAAAGTGCACATATATAAACTAACACTGTAATCCACATGCAGTTAAATGAAAAAATATGAATGTTAGATATGGTGAATTAATAAACTGGTAAATTAAATATTAAATTGGGCAATCTTCTACAGTGGAAACTGCGATAAATCTCCAAAAAGCACAAGTAAGTCCTAAATTGTAATGCACACACTGATAGGTGTGATTAGATGAATTACTGCAAACAAAACAAACAAGGGCGATGCACAAGATCTTTCTAAGTGTAATAATTCATACTTAGATCAATACATCACTAACACAAATATAAAAGCTTATGGAAATGTACTCAGTGTTCAGAGGCTATATCCTGCCTCAAGAGTTTTCGCCTGCACAGGCTCTCACCCCAGTACGGTATGCTGTCTTTGTTTGGATCCTCCTCCTCCATATGCAGTTTGGTGCAATCCTTTTTATTATGGCTGTGCCAATCTTCTGGCAATAATAGCGTAAATTAAACCAAAAATAATCATGGTCCAATATAAACTGGATAGCCTGTAGTATAAAATTAATTTGTATTTGTGATAATTCCTTTGATTGAGATAAAAGTGGAGTAACTGCTTGGCAGCTTTTTTTTTGGTATCTATAATGCAACATCTAGTGTTACAAAAAATAATCTTCTTCTCATCTAATAGAGGACAGTATATTAATATTCAGTGCAGCAACTTTTATATAAGAAGGTAGCCTTTCAACCTAAATTTGTAGAAAACAACAAACGTATTGAGAAATATTAGCAGTCAGGGAGCCAATCCCAGACACAATGGGACTACCTGGAGGATTACAGAGATACTTGTAGATCTTCAATAAACAGTAGAACGCTTAAGATTGTAAGCTTTTGGGCAGGAACCTCCCTTCCAGTGTTTCACTTTGCAAACTACTTGTACTCTGTATTGTCTAAACCCTTAAATCATGAAGCGATGTGTACACTTATGGAGCTGTATAAAAAACATATTCAGAACACTGGCTGTCTGGGATTGCCGCCCACCCCCAAATGAATCCATATTCCCTCTCTGATAAAAACCTTCATCCAAAAATGTTTTAATATAGAGTAATAATCTTGAATTGGGTCTTTTCTCAGCCTCTCACATGTTTTTGATCAGCTAATACAATTTGATACATCACTTCATATTTAGTAGTATCCATAACTACCACTCCATTGCCTTTATCGCCGGTCTAATGATAATTATTGTATTATTTTTGAGATCTCTAACACAATCTTTCTTTGCCTTAGACATATTTGGATTATTAATAAAATGTAATCTCTTGGTGTATCCTGTGTGGTGCAATGACTACACATGGTAATGTTGTGGAGACATTGATTGATGATTGATGATTGCTTGATGCAGGGCATAAAAGAACACCTAAGAACTATGCATCCTGCAGAATATGAGCAATATTTTTAATACTTTTTGGGGTTCCTTTTTTTTTTCTTTTCTAATAATGTGTGTGAATCTTGCTGCTGCTAAGCTGAGTCATTTTTTATGTTCACTTAATACATTTATTTAGATTTAAGTTTCTCACTTCCAAATAATATTTCTTGGCTTATCATTGTGTAGGCAATTGTTTTGGCCCCGTAAGTAAAGCAAGGAAACAATAAAGTGAATAAATCAAAGTTAGGGGTGGGCAAAAGTTGTATCCGTGTTCCCGAGGGAAATTTTGCGAAAACCATGTTGTTATCCGCTTTTTCAGGGGAAAATCAGCTTTAAAACTAGCGGTTAAAATCTTTGCATCTTTCGCCCACTGTCCAAAATCTTTCACCATTTTTTCAATGGCTAAAAAGCTTTTGCCCATTGATTTACAGCCACTAGTGTTGTAACTGTTGCCAGACGTGCTGCCAGTGCCATCATTTCTGATCCTGCAGCCACTAGTGCTGAATCTGCTGCCAGTACTGAACCTGATGCCAGTGCTGAACCTGCTGCCACCAATACTTTGCCTGCTGCTAGTGTTTCTTGTAGTCCTCGGGGGGGGGGTGAAAATGATGCCAAATGTGACAGCAAGGGGCCCTAAATCACACTTGCCATTCCCAAGCAGTTCTGTCAGTGCTAGTACTACTGCTACTAAGGTCCAGCAGCTTGTTAGCCTTAGGAGTGAAGGAGGGGGTAACCAACAATATCCTGATATTACTAGTGACTGTGAGACTGAGGAGGAAGACTCTGAGGTTGAACTTGATGTTGTTGGTGTTAGTAGCACCAGTAATGGTGAAGCAGCCGGAGTGGTAAGGGAAACATTTTACAGCATCCAGACTAGCGGTCAAAGGAGCCCACACCATTTTCCTGACCCTGGGACTGGGAGTCCTCCCCTTCTCTTCACTACAGTGTCCAGGTGGAACATGGACCTGAAGAGGCCAGAACTAGTGTTGGGGGAGGAGAGCAGGTTGAGAATTAATACCACCACCACCAGCAGGAGCACAGATCAGCTGCCTGTGCCTGCTGCTATTTCTGCTAGTGCTAGTCTGCCTTCTTCTTCAGGTCAAAAAGCATTGGCAAGTGTGACATTAGGGGACTCTGTCACATTGCTTGTCACCTCCTCCAAGCAGCAGTGAGATGTCTGGAATAGAGCAGCAGCAGCAACAACAGCATGTAGGGACTAGTGATGGTGGTGATGATGCTGGAGAAGCTGGGGTGGAAGAGACATTGATGGCCTTTTAGCAGAAGAATGGAATGGGAGACAGGAATGAGGATGGGCATCACCACCACAACTAGCAAGGACATCTTGGAATTAGAGGAATTTGCAACTGCTTCTGATGCTGAGATGCAAGGGCAGCAGGATGCTGAAGAGCAGGTTAGTGTGCCAAAGACCACCGTGGGCACAGTGGGAATGGGGTCAACAAACAATGCGGGATTAGGACAGGTTCCACTTGCAAGCAGTAACAATACTCCTGATCCTAGTTGCAGTGCTGACTCTGAGGCAGTAGCAGCAACAGCAGCAACATTATCCGCTGCCACAGACAATGAAGGGGAATGTGGAGGACAAGAAGAAAGAGGCCATTCTTCTCCACCTTTCCCCTTCCCTCTGAAGTCATCATGGGTGTGGGACTATTTTTCTGTTGGGGCAGGCACAGTGCAGTCATCAGCAAGGGCACTGTGCACAATTTGTGACAAGTCAGCGAAAAGAGGAAAGGAGAGAACACACCTTGGCACAAGCACCCTCATATCACGCATGAAACACAAACACCATGACATTTACTCCAAACATGTTAAAGCCAAACACCCACCACAGAAATCAAGCACTGATTTTGCTTTGCCTGACTCACCAGAAAGGCAACAAGAGGTGAGGCAGAGATCAAAGAGGAGGAGGAATAGAACAACCCAGGCAGAGACTGGAAGTTCCAGGACGAGTGAAACAACTAGCTCGACATCACCATCTAGAGTAACTATATCTTCTGCCAATCCTCCTCATTCATTACCTCCACTGCCAAATGAAAGCCACTCTGTTGATGTTAAGATGTGGCAGACACACTGACCACACATGTCAGTGTGGTGGAGGAGAATCGCAATCAGTGCATCAAGTGGCATCTGAGGAGATTCCATCCTGCAAAATATGCTAAGATGGTGGCAGGGAGGGTTCATCACTACTATTAAACTGTCAGCAAGTTGTCATGTGTCCATAGCAGATGTGGAAAAGGGGTACAGTGACAGCGGCAGTACTTGGTTTCAGGTGTCATGGTGTATGGATACAGTTGTGCCCCCAAATGTTATTTACCACACACATACTGTGCAGTTGCTGAGGAGACCCACTGATCCTGCTCTCAAGGGAAAAAATATATTCTAATAACAACACACACATGATGATTTTGGAGGAGCGGCAGGTGGAGAAGATTTAACTGACAACTTGTTCTTTTCTCCACAAATACTGGGGATTACTTATTCTGCTGCTACTGCCTCAGGCGCATCACAGGAGCCAGTCATGGCAAGTGGAACCTTGATCATCCATCTTCCATGTTACTGCTATTGTTGATCCCATTCCCTTTCAGCTGCCTAATCATCCTGCTGCTTAAACAACTCAGCAGCAGCAGTACGAACAGTAGTTGTGACTCAGGACATTTGACAGTGGCCACTGGCCAATGTGATCTGCTGGCATTAGGCCAGTAGGGCATTTTTATTTTTTTCTCAGGGCTTGTGTTTTAAAATGAATAAATAAATAAATAAAAACTAGTCCTACAAAAAACAAAACTTTTTTGGGGGGGTTTGTTTCTAATAAGCCTAAGTCCTACAAATCAATGTTTCTTCAGGGCTTGGACCTTTAATAAGTCTAAGTCCTACAAAGGCCTCTAACAACAAATCAAACAAATCATCCTCTACAAAATATTCTATCAAGTCAAGTATCAGTCCGCCCCAGTGGCAGCTTATGTCAGGGGTTTCCTGTTTCTGTCACTTTAAATACAAATGTCTTCTTTTATTGATTTATTTTTTTTATTAACCGTCCCCCCCAATAGCAGTCAAGAAACCCCCCCAAAACAAATTCCCTGTTCAAATGATTCATTCATTCACCAACACAGGCCCCCCATGGTTTTTATTTTATTTAGGATTACTTTTTTATTAAGTGCCCCCCAATCCCAGTAAACAACCCCCCAAAAATCATCCCCTGTTCAACTGATTCTTTCCCCACACCCCACCAACACAGGCACCCTCATGCCCCTTTTATACTGTGCCTTTGGAAAATAAAATATTATTTGTAATGTGTTGTGTGTAACTTCTATGTTCCCATTGATTTCAATGGGCGAAAAAAGCGGAAAATCTGCACTTTTCATGGGAAATTTTTCACCAAGCGGAAACTGTCATTTTTCGCCGATATCAGTATGAGGCGGAAAGTTTCTCTCATCCCTAATCACAGTTACAACTATCATATGTTTAAAACCACAAAACCCTCCTATTTCTTGCACCAACAAAAGAAATAAAACAGGTACATGTCAATATGTTTGAAGTGCCTGCCACTTATGGCATGACATAAGATGAGCAATTAATTTTAAAAAGACAAAATGTATGCAAAAAAAAAAAATGTATGAAGACACAAAAAAAAGCACTGTTTACAGATGGCACATATATCCACATGTATACGTATATCCATATGCTGATGAGCCAGAGGGAGGAAAATACCCTTTATAGCCAATCACCAATGAAGCCACAAGTGGACCAATACATGTCTTCCCTGACTCTAAATGGCAGTTTGAGATTTCCCTGTGGATCAGCATCCTATTTAAACTTTCATTAATACTATATTATTCATAAACATTAATCATTGGTCTTAGCAGTGGTTCCAAGAGCAGTATATGGTAGCAACCCCAATTCTCCTCCTAATTGCTGCAATTTTGAGGACTGGTGATTTTACTCTCACTGTCTATCACAGTGCCTGTGATTCTCTTGTCACTCTCGCTTGTGGTTCACTCTGATTTGCTGAGCCGGTTTGGCCCGCCCCTTGCGACCTTTTTATGCCTGGCCTGGACACCTGTCAGATGCCCTTTCGTGGTGTTTCTGAGCCAGTATTGCTGTTGCTGTGTTCCTGTGTTCCAGATTCTTGTGTACCGACTTGGCTTGTCCTGACTACGATCCAGTGTTCCTGATCGTGTTTGACCCGGCTTGTCTGCGAACCACCTCCGTTTCCTGACCTGGCTTGGCTGACGTTCCTGCTCGTGTGTGACCCGGCTTGTATGAGTACCTCCTTCATGCTACGACCCGGCCTGGCTGACTTCCTGCTCCGTGATCGACTACCAGCCTGTTCCAGTGACCTGCCTGTTCCTGTTGTCGCCGCACCGACATTCTTCCTCTGTTGTTGCCGTTTATCCAGCTGCCGTGTGACCACTCCAGCCTTGTGTTGCCTCCGATCAGTGCAGTGACCCGTGCTGTCTTGCAGAGCTATGCTTTCTTCCGTGAGCCTCCGTACGCTTGCAGAGCTTCGATACCATACTGAGCCTTGTGTTTAAACGTGCATATTAACCCTTGCAGTGCTGCTTAACTCTCGCTATCTTTAGTCCCCGGTATAGAGCCTTACTCGCTGTGCTACGTCTGCCGAGTCGGCCGCTTTATGGACGGCGACTCACTCTGTCTACTGCAGAGTAGTCACGTTAAGTTGGTCCGGTAGGGTGCCATTGGCTCTTGCTCTTACGTTAACTTTACCGGTGGACATCATCTGTGGCTTCTGGGCTCGTGTAGCAGCAAAGGGAAGGCTCAAGCTCTGGCAGGTTCTCATTGGATACGCCCGTGGGGGCTATTGGCTCTATTACCGCTATTGTTGGTCTCCGGTTATACGCCCGTGGGGGCTAATTGCCAGCTCTTGCATTTCAGGTCAGTTTCCGTTACGCCCGTGGGGGCTATCCACACTTGCACTCGCAGAATCAGTTTTCTGGTTGGGTACACCCTCAGGGGCTATTTAGGATTACTGTTCTGCTTAATCCACATTTGGTCACAGTTTGGCTATGGCATTTATATTTCCAGAACACTGTGTTGGCTACTTCTACTCAGCACCTCCCATTACCACCTTGGGTGTGCCAAACCTCCACATCTGAGACTGACTGATTAATGCACTTAACCCTTTGGGGACTGAACACCGTTATCTGTGCTGAGATATTGTATGTCACCTATCCTGTGTATTGATCCTTTGTGTTATATCAGTCATTACCGTGTATTTATTTCTTGCTGCCTGTAGAGGGCGATCGTTTGCATTATTTTCTATTTCAATAAAATTGTGTTTAATTTTACCAACTGGTCTGAGTGTTCTAAAAAACCGTTACACTGTCACAGCAGTTGGTTGAACTGCTACACTATCCTCCTTCATGCCATCAGTACCAGAATGTGACTCATTATCTTCGGTGTTCTTACCTGAGGTTTGCTGGTTATTGTGAAGATGTTTGCCTGGCATACCAATGGTGGACTGTTCTTATGAAAGGGATACAATTATACGCACATGGATATTTCACCACTGTAATAATTAAGGAGCTCCAGAGGGATTTACATCCCATAGATAGAACAACCAAATGTTTACATTGTTCATTCTCTTATCTATTGCATTTGAACATGCTCCATAGGTCAGTAGCACTTAACTGATGATGTCCAACTCCTTACCAGGCAGAAACATAAGAAGTCTGGGGTGAGCTGTTTTTCTTGTAAAGAAGAGAAAATATTTGTCCAGAATTTAGGGTTGGAATACCCTCACGAGAAGGATCACAGTGATCTGCACACGGATATGTCACTTCTTTAATTAATTTTACAAGAGAGCAGAAAATGTAATTTAGCAGCATATTTCCTACTTTAATACATTTTCAAATAACAAGAGATTAAAATGCTTTCACACCCTTTTATCCTTTGCCTCAGACCACACATAATCCTATGGAAGAGCCCTGGGGCCAAGAGAAAAAAATATTTCACATTTTTGTCTTTTAATCACAAAATTTTTACTGTAAAAGTCAGAATTCTGACTTTAAAATTTTGAGTATAAAACTCAAAATATAATTTTTTTTTCGCTTGGCTCCAGAGCGATTCCATATAATGCAATGTTAACAGATAGTGAAAAATATTATGGTCCAGCTTCAGTGAAAGCATTAAGCACAATCATTTATTATTGCCTTATTGAAGGCCATTTTTTCACGTGACAATGCAAGCTTAGAAAATCTTTTTACTTTTAATTATTTTTTTTAACTCTGCCAATTTGGTTCTTATAACATATTTTATAAATAACAACCTGTGAGCCTACTAAAAATGTTACCATTATCAACAAAGACAGACATTATTTTAAGTGCCTCATTTGTAAGGAAAATAGTATTTAGCCATTATACAGAAATACAAGAAATACAGTCACACCAAGCTTTGGGAGAATACTAATTAGCCCCATAATGCCAGCACCAAAATAGTTTAACAACTGCTATCATCAGTAAAATGTCTAGTGAGGACACAAATATCTCACAAAAAGGTGCCTAGGTTATTAAACTGTAACATTATCATTGAATGAAATGCTAATTTAAAGAGGCTAATTATATTTGATTATAATAATCATACAGTGGAAAAGTACTTCTGCCATTTTCATATATTTTTATATTTTGATTTGCAGTCAAATGTGTTACATAAGGTACAATTAAACTAAACTCTACATCATGTGTCTGCTCGCAGAGGATTATGTACCACAGCTGTGCTGGTGATGCAAAGTCAAATATTTCATTTGCTTGTGCCGCAGTATAACTTTATTAAAGGGATAGTAATACTTAATTTTATCTTTATTTTATTTTGAAGGCATTAAAAAAACATGAAGAACGATATAAGTCTTATCTCTCAAATATTTATGGTTTGAGAGATATTCACAAGCAAAGTTTCCCCTCCCACCCCTTTTACCTAGTGTAAGCCATCTCTTCTCAGATGTGGAATCTGGTTGTAAGACTAGACAGATAACAGAAGGGGACAATCTTCTTGCTATGAGAACAATGAAGGCCCTGCCACCCCTTGACAAGTTTTTCAGGTTTTTCCCTTATCTTAATTGGAGATTGTCCCTCTCTGCAGTCTACCTGGCTGAACAGTGTTACATCAGTAAAAGGGGTGGGAGGGGGATACTTTGTCATTGAATTACTCTTGAACTAAGACTCTGACAGAACTGAAATAACACTCTCCAAACTCCAAATACTATGATGATTAATTAGAGCTGCTTTTATTATGAAACATTACTATCCCTTTAATGTCCAGGTGTTGAAAATATGCATATGATGACCTTAATTTCCAATTGTTTTCCAGATCTTTGCCTTGTTTCCAGTGAACAAAAGGAGACATGTACTAGGGATGTTTGCTACAATTTCAAATGCAAACATAAAACTATCAGTGAAAAGCAAATTTCCACGTACTTTATTACTGTATATAACAAGCAGTTTGCATTTCAAAATTGCTGCATTGCAGTAACTGTGGCAAGTAAAATTAAATGCCTATGGAGCAGTAAATGTGGACGGTCACTAAATGGACACAAACTAATAATGAAGTAGGTGCACATGAATAGAAGTAATAGTGCCTATAGCTCACATTTGGTTTAGCTGCAGTTTTCTTTAAGTAATATTTTTGGTTACATGGAGTTCTTCATACATAGTTCTGAATCATGGTTCATAATTGCTTCCAAGTTCTTAAAGTCAGTTAATGCTCTACTCCTCAGGCTCAGTCCAACAAACAGCCTCATAGGAAGAACTGATCAATGCTTGTAGCAGTACCTACATTGCTTTGTACTTGAGAAACTTAATGACTGCACTGACCACCTTCATTTTGAAGAGTTTACCAAGAAGTCATTGAAACATGAATTTCTGTGAATGCCATTCATTTTCTGCCTATGATTATTAATCTGTAGTCTCCCATGTTGCTTTCTGATTTCCAGCAGTGGATATATATATATATATATATATATATATATATATATATATATATATACACACACACACACACACACACACACACACACACACACATAAATATCTACAGCCTAGTGTAATACCATTCATTTCTCTGTTTCAGATGCAGTGCCTAGAAGCTCAAACACACTTTAGTCAGTGATCAGCAGTCTACGTAGACAACAATAACAATATCGCTTCCATTTTCAAAAAAATGCAGCACTGCGCTGTAACAATGTTATGCATATATGTGCATATGTGTAACGGTTTGTTTGATACACAGACACAGTGGTTTAGGATAAAACACAGTCTTATTAAAATCACAATAATATAATAACCCTCACAGGTCCTGTAGTATTTAAGCAAACTAATACAGACACACGACAGGTTACATATACATATGCCTACACAGGTCCAGTATAACCATAAAGTCCATAACAGCAAATACTGACACAGGTCAGGCAGAATACGATGAATTCCCAGGAGAAAGGTACTGCATTGGTTAATGGTCTTCAATGAGTGTAAACAGTCCCATGTGAAGAGAGGTCTGTGATGGAGCACACTCCATATAGAGAGCTAAAGAATATGTAACGCCAGAAATAGGTTAGCAGAACAAACGTGAACTGCCAGAGTAATATCAGGAATTGAGCAACATATGACACTGCCGTAGCAGTAACGGAGACCAGGCCACTTGCACTCTGCTGGAACAGTAACGGAGACAAGACCAATGGCACACTGCCGTAGCAGTAACGGAAACTGGCCACTTGCACTCTGCAGAAGCAGTAACGGAGACAAGGCCAATGGCACACTGCTGTAGCAGTAACAGAGGCAGACACTTGCACTCTGCAGGAGCAGTAACAGAGACAAGGCCAATGGCATACTGCCGTAGCAGTAATGGAGACTAGGCCACTTGCGCTCTGCAGGAGTAGTAACGGAGACAAGGCCAATGGCACACTGCCGTAGCAGTAACGGAGACAGACCACTTGCACTCTGCAGGAGCAGCAACGAAGACAAGGCCAATAGCACACTGCCGTAGCAGTAACGGAGACAAAGCCAATGGCACACTGCCGTAGCAGTAACGGAGACTAGGCCACTTGCGCTCTGCAGGAGCAGTAACGGAGACAAGGCCAATAGCACACTGCCATAGCAGTAACGTAGACTAGGCCACTTGCGCTCTGCAGGAGCAGTAATGGAAACAAGGCCAATGGCACACTGCCGTAGCAGTAACGGAGACTAGGCCACTTGCACTCTGCAGGAGCAATACAGAGACACAACTGAACACTGCCATGACCAGACTGACTGGGCAAACGAGCAACTCGCCCTGAGGTCGTAATCAACCGGAAGCAACACAAAATGCCTGATGGATAGGAATGTCACCAAGGCGACACAGAGGCAGCCAGAGCAGGAACATCAACCAAGCCGGGGCGAATCAAGGAGCAGGAAGGTCAGCCAAGCCGGGTCGGTACACAGGAGCAGGAACGTCAGCCAAGCCGGGTCGGTACACAGGAGCAGGCGCAGAAGAATGGTCAAGCAATCCGGTTCGGTACACAGGCAGGAGACGAGATGCAGAGCAGTCAGGCAGGTGGGTGGATCTGGGGGTGGGATTAGTACAGATGATAGGGAGAAGCCTACAAACTACATCAAAATTAAATCACAAATGAAACATAGCAGTGGCATAAATTGTATGCTTGCAAATGCCAGAAGTTTAACTGGTAAAATAGGGGAACTGGAGCTGATAGCTGAAATTGAAAACTATGACTTGATAGGCAAAACAGAAACATGGTGGGATGACACACATGATTGGTCAATCAATTTGGAGGGCTACATGTTATTTAGAAAAGATAGGTCAAACAAAAGAGGTGGTGGGGTCTGTCTGTATGTCAAACCAGCATTATTTCCTCATTTGCAGGACAATATATGTGATGACAGTAGTGAACATGTGGAATCCCTGTGGGTTGAAATAGTCACTGGGGGTAAAACTGCCCAGAAAATATTAGTGGGTATTTGTTATATACCACCAAACATTGGTGACCTTGAAGAATCACAGCTATTAATGCAAATAGAAAATGCTTCTCAAATAGGGAGAACTATAATTATGGGGGATTTTAATTATCCAGAAATAGACTGGAAAAATGGAACAGCGAATTCTGCTAAAAGTAGTAAGTTTCTGAACTTGTTGAATGACAATTTTTTGTCTCAACTAGTGCAGACCTCAACCAGAGGGGATGCGTGTCTGGATCTGGTAATAACTGACAATGAAGAACTTATCTCTAACATCCAAGTTAGGGAGCACTTGGGGAATAGTGACCATAACATGGTATTGTTTGAGATTAATTCAAAAAAGCAATTTGGTATGGGTTCCACCAAAACACTGAATTTTAAAAAGGCCAACTTTAGCAGGTTTAATTCATCCCTTGGTCTCTTTGACTGGGATAAAATATTTTCAGGAAAAAACACAGAAGCTAAATGGAATGCCTTCAAAATAACATTGCAAAAATACACATATAAATTTATCCCTGTTGGAAACAAATACAAAAGAAGCAAATTAAAACCAATGTGGCTAACCAGTAAAGTAATTCATGAAATAAATAACAAGAAAGCGGCATTCAAACATTATAAAGCTGAGGGATCAGTAGAGGCATTTTCAGAATACAAAAATGCCAACAAAACCTTTAAAAAGGCTATTAAATTAGCTAGACTAGAGAATGAAAAAAATATTGCTAAGGAGTGCAAGAGCAAGCCAAAAAAATTCTTAAAATACATTAATGGCAAAAAATTAAAGTCTGATAATGTTGGGTCCTTGTTATCTGAAACGGGTGAGATGGTCAAGGGGGACAGAGAGAAGGCAGATATTTTAAATAATTTCTTTTCTTCTGTGTTTACCAAGGAAGAACCAATGGACAAGAATCTGCAAACTACTTTTACAGAACAGTCACAGCAAACATGGGACTGGCTAACACAAGAAAAAGTGTTAAAACAATTGAATGGTGCTAAGGTAGACAAAGCTCCGGGGCCAGATGGTATACAACCACAGGTGCTTAAAGAGCTAAGCCAGGCCCTGGCCAGACCATTATATTTGATTTTCAGGGATTCTTTTATTTCAGGTATGGTGCCCATGGATTGGCGTAGAGCAGATGTGGTGCCCATTTTTAAAAAGGGATCAAAGTCACAGCCAGGAAATTACAGACCTGTAAGCTTGACATCTGTGGTAGGGAAGCTGTTTGAAGGGTTGCTAAGGGAATATATTCATGAATTCTGCTGGAACAGGAATATTATTAGCAGGAGCCAACATGGCTTTGTGAAAGACAGGTCTTGTCAAACTAACTTGATCGTATTTTATGAAAAAGTGAGTACTAATATAGATGCGGGAGCGGCTGTTGATGTGATCTATTTAGACTTTGCCAAGGCATTTGATACGGTTCCACACAAGAGGTTACTGTACAAATTGAATGAAATAGGCCTAGGGGAAAATGTTTGTGTGTGGATTGGAAATTGGCTGAAAGATAGAATGCAAAGAGTGGTAGTAAATGGCAAGTTCTCCAGTTGGATAAACGTGATAAGTGGAGTACCTCAGGGATCTGTCCTGGGTCCTCTTCTTTTTAATTTGTTTATTAATTACCTCCCAGGGGGCATAGGGAGCCATGTATCAGTGTTTGCTGATGACACAAAATTAAGTAAGGTAATAAAGTCTGAACTGGATGTGTCTTCATTACAAGAGGATTTGGACAAATTGAGTAACTGGGCAGGCAAATGAGATTCAATATAGACAAGTGTAAAGTTATGCATTTTGGGTATAATAATAAAAATGTAACATATAGTTTAAATGGTGTTTCTCTGGGGAAATCTACAAATGAAAAGGATTTGGGAGTAATGGTAGACAATAGACTTAGCAGTAGCATGCAGTGCCAGCTGGCAGCTGCAAAGGCCAATAAGATATTGGCATGTATTAAAAGCGGTATTGACTCAAGGGAGGAAGATATTATTATGCCTCTTTACAGCTCCATGGTAAGACCCCACCTAGAATATGCTGTTCAATTCTGGGCGCCCTTTCTGAAAAAGGACATTATGGAACTAGAGAAAGTGCAGAGGAGGGCTTCAAAACTATGTAAGGGGAATGGAAAGTTTTAGTTATGAAGAAAGGCTAGAAAAGTTAAACTTGTATACACTAGAGAAACGGCGTCTTAGAGGGGATATGATAACACTATATAAATATGTTCAGGGCCCATACAAAGGGCTCTCCAAAGACCTGTTCATTAACAGAATAGTACAAAGGACAAGGGGCCACCCGCTTAGACTTGAGGAAAGGAGATTTAATCTACAACAGCGTAAGGGTTTCTTTACTGTAAGGACAATAAAGGTATGGAATTCACTGCCTGAGGAGGTGGTGCTATCGAATACATTAGATGCCTTTAAAAAGGGCCTGGATACTTATTTAAAAGAGCATAACATAGAGGGCTATGTACGTTAGTATTGGGATTAATATTTACTTAGAGATCTGATTGCCATTTGGAATCAAGAGGGAATCCCTCCCATTCAAGGCAGAATTTGAAATTGCTATATTGAGGGTGTTTTTTGCCTTCTTTTGGATCAACAATGGTAAACAGGAATAGGAAAAGGGTTGAACTAGATGGATGCAAGTTTTTTTTTCAACCTAAATTACTATGTTACTATGTTACTAAGTCGGAACACTGGGAATCACTGAGCATAAACACGCACTGGTACAGGAACACCACGAAAGGGCACCGGAGGGTGCCAGAGCCCAGTATATAAAGGCCATACTGGGTGGGACAAACACAGAATAGCCAATGGGAGCAAAGCACAGTGCAGACTGACAGAAAGTAGCAAGGGGAGCACGGGCACCGTGATAATATGCGTGCCAGTCTATGTATATATTGATTATTAATTCAAACATTCATCATAACATATGGAGGGAATAAGAGCATACAAATTTAGAACAATCACTAGAATATAGAATGGGATAAGTGCAGTGGAGCAGAGCAAAACACTGGGAAAAAACCCCTACTCAGTAACTATAGGAATAACATACAGGCAGACATGGTAGGTGATAAATTAATGTAGCATCATGATTAGATGGGAAATTAATTTTGCTTTGATATGTGTGCAATAGAATATGCAAACATTTTTTTTATGTGCTTTGAGTAGATTTTTAGAAGGTCCTGAAGGTGATAAACATGGTATCTCTAATCACGTTAATCAACAATCCTTTTTCAATGTATATATTTTCAATGTTAGTTTTATTTTGACTGTTATAAATTATTTATGATTCCCAGTACAAATGTAGGAGACACAGAAACATCTGCTTTAAATTGAATCAATCAAGTTAGCATTTTCTAAGATTAAGACTATGAGTGTTTTGCTCATATAGCTGTAGCATGTTACTGTAACTTGTCTCACAACAAAACCATGCATCAGTCTGTGCTGAAAATGAATAGTCGTCAGTAGATGGGGAAACACAATATGGCAAAAATATCAGTGAGCAAAATAAGTAAACCCAAGTAAAAAGCTTGAATTGAATAAAGTAAAGATGATAAGAGAAATTTTAAATGTATAATTAAATTACTAATCTGACTTCAGCAGCTTAAAGTGTTAGTAATGTCTAAAAAAAACTTTTTTGCATTTAGAAGAACTTAAAAAGCTGATCTAAATGCAAAAAAACATATCTCTTAAACCGCTATGGTTTAAGAGATACGGGCGTTTAAAGTTTGATTTCTCCTACTGACAGCTGTAAAGCTTTAAATATCAGCTGTACTGACAGCTGTAAATATCGAGATCCCGGCACTTCTCAAGCTCCAGCGTGTCGACCGACACGGATCTCCTGCTGACAGCTTTACAGCTGTCAGTAGGAGAAATCAAACTTTAAACGCCCGTATCTCTTAAACCATAGCGGTTTAAGAGATACGGTTTTTTTGCATCTAGATCAGCTTTTTAAGCTCTTCTAAATGCAAAACAAGTTTTTTTTAGACATTACTAACACTTTAATATATATGTATCCTATAATATACCAGAAGCACATCTGCATAGGTAATTGTATTTAATTGTTTTCTTGTTTTCTACAGAGGAATAGGTAGTTTTTAGTTTATTTCTAAGAAACCAGTAAAGCTTGGTTGCCAGAAGGGATGGGCAAAAATATTTGCCTCAAACTGAAATTGGCAAATAATGGTACTTCATGCTTGGCAAATAATTTCCAGAGAAAAGTGTTGTTTTTACACTTTTTCCCACTTTTTCACCTAGCTTATAGCATAGAAATCAATGGGAAAAATGTTTTTCTCTACCACACAAAAGCTTTCTCTACTTTTATACAGCCATATACAAGGGTGTCAAGGATACTGACACTCTGGAGTTTAGGATGCTGGGGAGCGATGCTAGGAAGCAATGCTCAGGTGCAGTGCAAGTCACCAGTTTCCTTTGCAGCGGCCAAGGCCAGGTAAAGATCCTGGCCACAAAACCAGATGTCTGACCCCAGTTGACCCGGGGCCCAGACCAGGATAGGAGACTGATGTACTGGTGTGCCTCCAGAAGTGTCCCAGGAGAACCGATACAGATCTACTAAAGTAGAGAATCCTGGAACAGCTAGATAGTATAAAGTGAGGGCTAGAATGAAACAGAAATATAAATGGAAAATAAGTATTAATACTAATGACCCCAGTAGTGTAGGCTTTCTCAATGCGGACAGAACACCGCAACCAAGAATGGTAATGTCTAGGGATGCAAATTAACATAGTAACATAGCAAATTAGGTTGAATAAAAACACAAGTCCATCAAGTTCAACCTTCACCTCATACCCCAGTAACTGAGAATTTTATAGCTTTCCTGTTACCAATTAAATTAGTCTTTATCAGACATTCCTGATCAGCCTACTGATAAACAGTATAACTCTGTATGTTCCCTATTGAAAGAAATGTATCTAATCTTCTCTTAAATGTATCCATTGTATCTGCCATAACCACCTCCCTGGGCAATGAATTCCACAATTTAACAGACCTTACCGTAAAAAAAACCCTTCCTCTGCTGAAGTTTAAGCCTCCTTTCCTCTAATCGCAAGGGGTGTCCCCTGGTCACCTGATCAGGCCTTGGAATAAATAGCTCACCGCAGAGATCCTTGTATTGACCTCTCATATACTTGTACAATGTGATAAGGTCTCCTCTTAGTCGTCTTTTCTCTACAGTAAATAAACCAAGTTTGTTTAGTCGCTCCTCATATGTCAAGTCCTCCATTCCCTTAATTCATTTTGTTGCTCTCTGCTGTACCCTGTCTAGTTCTAATATATCCTTTTTCAGTACCGGTTCCCAAAATTGCACTGCATACTCAAGGTGAGGTCTTACCAATGATTTGTATCATGGCAAAATAATGTTATCCACTCTTGCTTCGATACCTCTTTATGCAAGACAGGAATTTGTTTGCTTTTGCTACTCCTGTTTGAAACTGGTCACTGTTTCCAAGTTTGTAGTTGACAAGGATATCCAGGTCTTTCTCTAGCAATGAGTCCCCTAAAATGATTCCATTAAGTTTATAAGTAACCTTGGGATTGTTTCCTCCCAAATGCATGACTTCCCCACATTAAACGTCATATTCCATATGTTTGCCCAATCTGACATTGTATGTAAGTCCCTCTGTAGAGAGAAAATATCCTGTTCTGAATTAATGACCTTGCATAATTTTGTATTATCAGCAAATATTGATATTTTGCTTTCTATATCTATTTCCAAGTCATTTATAAACATGTTAAAAAGCAGCGGACCTAATACTGAACCCTGAGGTACTCCACTCTCCACTTTAACTGTATTGGAGAATTTTCCATTTACAACCACACACTGTTCCCTATCCTTCAGCCAGTTTTGTATCCAATTGCAAAAGTTATCTCCTAGCCCCAATTTCTTTATTTTATGCACCAGCCTTCTGTGTGGCACTGTATCAAATGCCTTTGCAAAGTCTAGATATACTACATCTACTGCCTTGCCATTGTCAAGGTTGCTGCTTACCTCCTCATAGAAGCTAAAAAGATTAGTTTAGCATGATCTATTCTTTATAAAACCATGTTGATTAGTGCTAATGATTTTATTTTTTGTGTTGTAATCAAGAATATAGTCCCTTATTATCCCCTCTAGCAGTTTTCCCACTACAGAGGTCAAACTCACTGGTCTATAATTCCCAGGTTCTGTTTTAGTTCCCTTCTTAAATAGAGGCAATATGTTAGCTCTTTGCCAATCCTGTGGCACTGAGCCTGTGGTAATAGAATCTTTAAAGAGTAAATATAGGGGTTTTGAAGAACCCTTGGATGTATACCATCAGGACCCGTTGATTTGTCAGTCTTAATTTTGTTCAGTCTTCCCATGACATCTTCTTGAGTTAACCCAATATCTGTTAATTGTATTGTTTTATTTGTTACTTGCGGAGGCTCTTCTACCATTGCTTGCTCCCTCGTATATACTGATGCAAAAAAAGTGTTTAAAACATCGGCCTTTTCCTTATCCTCACTAACCAACTCACCCATCTCATTTCTGAATGGTCCAATGCACTCCTTCTTAAGTTTTTTGCTATTTATATATTTGAAAAACTTTTTTGGATTAGTCTTGCTTTCCCTTGCAATTCAAATTTCATTATCTATTTTTGCTACCCTAATTGCCTTTTTGCAATCTTTGTTGCATTCCCTGTATTTTAAGAAAGATTGTTCAGTTCCTTCAGACTTAAATAATTTGAATGCATTTTTTTTCCTTGCCATTTCCTTCTTTACATGTGCTGTTAACCACACTGGCTGTGACTTACTTCTTTTGCATTTGTTCCCCTTTGGTATTTACTGTTGGGTACATTTCTGCAACTAAATTTGAATTCTGACCATTTTTCCTCAGTATTTTGCCTTTAAATTAAACATCACCTTTAATTCGGCCAAAACTTGTATACCAGCTAGGTGGAAACTTCCAAATCCTCCCCTTCTTGTTGAATGACTACTTAAGGTTAACAAAGTTATGTGCTTAGATCACCTGATCCATACCAAACGCAAATTAGCCCCTGCATTCTCAGAAATAAAGAGTACTTCTTTCTTCACTTCCTCCACAAATATTCCTACACATACAAGATCAACCTAGGATAAATGTCAGAATAGTCCTCTACTTACTTATATTCTACATGAACTATTTTTTTGTATAGAAAATAAGGAAAACTGGTATGCTGTGCATCATTGCCCATCCCCCCACTCCCCCATTTATCTCATCTTTCCTTCTCTTCCTCTTAATTTACTTTTCTATTCTATTTTCTTTTCCTCTCTATATATACAGCCATACAGTTTTGGCAGTTCTCTGTGAATGAATATATACTTTTCAGCACTGTCTTGTGACTGACACATGGATCTTTACAAGAGAAAGATTAGATTCCTTTATTATTTTTATTTTTACAAATGTTTTACTTTAGGATATCTACAACATTGGACTGTCCTTACCACATGTATCATTAGACCATGTAACTTGGTTGTATCATGCATGTTTCTTTTATTTTATTACCATTGACAAGCTGTATATTTTTGTAACTTTATTTTTCTTCCAATAAACTTTCTTAAATAAAAATTCCGACATGAGAATCTCGCACTCTGTGACAGCGTGAGATTCTTATGTCAGGTAGTTAAAAGTTGCATTCCACATCTGATCGCTGAATCTGGGGACATCGCCATAATAAGTGACTATCACGGTTCCCGTGATCTCTCTCTGTCACTCTCGCTTGTGCTGCTCCCCTATTGGTTGAGCCTATTTGACCCGCCCCTGGTGACCTTTTTATACCTGACCATTGGCACCTGTCAGGTGCCCTTTCGTGGTGTTTCAGAGCCACTGTTGCTGTGTTCCTGCGTTCCTGATTTCCTGTGTACCGATTTGGCTTGTCTGACTACACTCCTGTGTTCCTGCTCCGTGATCCGATCCGGCCTGGCTGACGTTCCTGCTCATGACTGATCTGGCTTGTCTGAGAATCCCCTCTGTGATCTGACCCGGCCTGGCTGACTTCCTGCTCCATGACCTGTACCGGCTTGCTACAGTCTCTGCTACTATTCCTGCTTCCAGCGGCTGTTGTCGCTCGGGCGACATTGTGATTCCTGCTGTGTCCATGGCAGAGCTGATTGAGACTGCTACCATTAAATCCTGCTGAGCCGTGTCTCCAAAGCTGAGTCTCCCGTTAAACTTGCTGAGCTGTGCTTCCTAAGCTGAGTCTTCCTTGGCACTTGCAGAGCGATTCCTTTGCACGCTGAGCCTCCAATTGTACTTGCAGAGCTATACATCCTACCCTGGTGCTGTTGTTAACTCTTGCAGTGCTACCGTCTCCCTGATCTGAGCCTTCTTAACACTTGCAGAGCCATTGCAGTTATCTGCTGCTCCTGCTGAGCCGGCCGCGTTGTGGTCCTTGGTTAGACGGCGGCTCATATTGTCATCCAGCAGAGTAGTCGGTCTCCGTTAACGTGCCCGTGGGAGGCGTTATTGGCTCTAGCTCCATCAGTGTTACTTTTCGTTACTGCCCGGTGGGGCTATTGGCTCAAGCACTAGCAGCACAGGTGGTTTCCTTTGCTTACGCCCATGGGGGCTATCTGATCAAGCTCTTGCTATACCCAGTGTCCGTTGTTACGCCCTTAGGGCTATTGGCTCACGCTCTTACAGTGCAAGTTGTCTCCATTATACGCCCGTGGGGGCTATTGGCTCACGCTCTTGCAGTACAAGTTGTCTCCGTTATACGCCCGTGGGGGCTATCTGCTAACTACTCTTCAGCATTCTGCCTCAGTCCCTGTACTGCCAAAGCAGCTCTCTACACCTATGGACTTAAGGTGTTGCATAGTCTAACACCTATTGCTGCTTCTTATTCACCTTGGGCGTGACAAACACTACAACAGAGACTGACCATTCCTTTGTATTTAACTATTGATTACCAGTTGCTATTTTGAGCCTGTGACAGTATATGTATTATCCATACTGCTGCATACTGGTCCTGTGAAGGCATATGTAACCTATTTAATGCTATTTACGTTGTTGCCTGTTGAGGGCGATCTTGTTCTTTATTTTTTTAATAAAACTGTGTTTTATTCAAACCTGCTGTCTGAGTGTCTGAAAAACTGTTACAATACGAAAGGGCCATGCCCTCAGACAACAAAGGGGAAAGTAGTACAGAGAACATCCACTGGAGAATGGAGGTGCATGAGCAGCGCCTGGACCAGTTGGCACTGGCCTTACAAACTTTACTTGAGCGTACGGTACACCTTGACAAACCAAACCAGAATCCGGTGGTCTCCCCAGTCTCGACACCGGATAATCAGTCTGTAGTTCCTACTACACATACCAGAGGCCTAACGGCGGCGGCGCCGTTACCATTAAGATATGATGGCGAACCTTCTCAATGCAGAGGTTTTATCAATCAGTCGGAGATATTCCTGGAACTAACGCCCCAGCATTTCCTAACGACCGGAGCAAGGTCGGATTTATGATATCGCTACTGACTGGCAAAGCACTGGCATGGGCTAATCCTCTGTGGGAGAATGCCAAACCCTGCACTCTGAACTTTAACGAGTTCATAAGAAAGTTCCGCAGAGTGTTTGAGATTCCTGGTAGAGCTGCCTCTGCTGCCAAAAGGTTAATGGAGATACAACAGGGCGATCGTACCTTGGGTGACAATGCCGTTGAGTTTCGGACCTTGGCAGCTGAGGTGGGCTGGAACAACGAGGCTTTAGCGGCAGCCTTTGCTCAGGGTCTATCCGAATCCATTAAAGATGAAATTGCTGCCAGAGATGTGCCCAGTGATCTGGACAAATATATTGACTATGTCATGCTTATTGACTTCCGCATTCGTGACAGGTGCCAATGGTCAGGTATAAAAAGGTCACCAGGGGCGGGTCAAATAGGCTCAACTAATAGGGGAGCAGCACAAGCGAGAGTGACAGAGAGAGATCACAGGAACCGTGATAGTGACAGTGAACACTGTGTCATTATAACTTATTATATTTTATATTAATTTGCTTCCCCAGTCCATCAGATGCCAGCCCGACCTGGTGCCCGATAGGGCCTAGTTCAGGAGAAGGGGTTTTGCTTGATGTACATTGATGATAGTGACAAGGCCATAGACTTGGCCATCTCCTCGTCTGTTTTGCTGAGCCTAGCTCTGCTGCTACCAGTTCTCATACTCCGGGTTGAGCAGGGGCTGCTCAAACACAACATTGTAGTGTACGTCACTGAGCCAGGGGTCCTCACCTCCCAACCAATGCTCAATGTGGAAACGGTTCCGCTGCTGCTCCCACAGGTTCTTGCCCAGTTTTTGCAACTCATCCAGGTGCAGCGCCAGCCGCTCCCAGTTTACTTATGCAACCTTTCACTACCTGACATGAGAATCCTGCACTGTCATGCAGTGCGAGATTGTGATGTCACCATTTTATCCAGGCAACATGGTTAATGTATTATGTGGTCGTACACTCTTTCATATGCAACCTTTGAAAAGTAAACCCTTTCCCCTTACCTCTGCCTCTAGCATCTTTAATGTGGTAAGGTGTTGAATTTTATAGTGAAGAGTACAACAGAGCTGTTAATGTGTAGATTGATGTTTTGTCCATCTGAAAATATTATGATGTATGTCTCTAGTATCTGTCACTGTCAATCTCCGTCACAGTTCAGGCCAAGGATCTTCTTTCTGTCTCTGTCAGTCAAAATGTTTCTTTTTTGTTTTGATTTGTTTGTTTTTTTTAGGTATTTATTTGTGACATTTGGATTACAAATGTTCTCAATGCCCTGGTCCTCCTGCATCTTCTGTCCAAAAAAAAATAAACATTAAAAAAAAATGTAATACTTTGCTGCCACTGTTTCTGCTGCCTCTATATGAATAAAACCCTTAATCTTGCTCTGGCTGTTGCTGAAGCCAGAATGAGGAAAAAATAAACAGGTATTGGCTTTTATATGGCCACTCCTGTTCAAATTAGTTCCCTTGCTCCCATTGGCTTAGATTTTTGGGGTGACAAAGGCTACAGAATGAGCCCTACAATAATATCATCTCCCAGTCAATAAGCATCTATCTGGGGAGGTTACGCATGCGTGTATCGTCACCCCTCCAGCTAGCCAATCCCATTTCTATCACTTACTAATCAAAACCCTCCTTCTCCCTTCACACCAGTCCCCTCTTTTTTTGCCTACACCAGTTAGCCTTAAATCCAGTTGCTCTCTCTCGCTCTCTCTCACTCTCTCACATCTATGCACAGACTATCACGATGGAGTAAACTGATAACCCCTTTTATACTCTAGTGTGAAGGAAATATTTGCGGGAAACTCCAAGTGAGGTTGGGGATACATTATTATCATTAATTTTAATGTAATGAAAAAGTGGAAAAAGTAGTACTTTTCACAGGAATTCCGGTGTAATGCAGGTAGTTTCATTTGTTTAATGTTTTGCTTTTGAAGTAACCATTTTTTGCCCATCAATAAGGAGAATTGCCCCAGCAGTTGTAGTGCCATATGTTGCCTACTGCTGCTTTAGTATACAGATTATGGTAGATTTGACTTTATTTTGGAGTGGCTAATGTATTAAACTGGGGTCTGTAGCCCAGATGAAACCATAAATAAAGTTCTCCAGCACAGTAGTCCAAACATTAACAAAACAGAAAGGTTAGTAATAGTAATGACAGTAATGTGACATAATTTTGCACTCACATTAGGCCATTTTAATGCATACATTTGAATCCATTTAAACCACAAGATGAGTTTTACTACAATTTAATTCATGTTAGTTCCTGACATTTTATATGAAACATTCTTTTATCATTTAGATTTAGTTTCTGATTTTTCATTTGTGCTCTAAAAAGGCAATTTAACTACTCATGATGTTTGGCCTACATATGTCAATCTACATAGTTATTTAAGTAAAGGCATTTTTAGCAGGATAGTAATTTTTATTTAGTTTATTTAGAAAATGTTTTACTAGGAGGAATACATTGAGATTTCTGGGAATTCAATGTATTCTGCCTGACCTGTGTCGGTATATGCTGTTATGGACTTTATGGTTATACTGGAGCTGTGTAGGCATATGTATATGTAACCTATCGTGTATCTGTATTATTCTGCTTAAATACTACCGGACCTGTGAGGGTTATTATGTTACTGTGATTTCAATAAAACTGTTTTTTATACTAAACCACTGTGTCTGTGTGTCAAACAAACCGTTACAGTCACCGATAGTCTCTGAAGTTCCGGGAACCACGGTCTGCAGGGCCAAAAGGGAATGACTGCTATTACCTCCGCCTTATCCATACGAATCTTCTGGAGTACCCTGTGAATCAGAGAGATAGGGGGAAGTATGTAATTGAGATTCTTGTGCCATGGATGACAAAAGGCATCTTTCCAGAGTGCTTGTGGATAGTAAACGTCTCCGTAAAATCTCTGAAGCTTGGTGTTCTGTGGTGATGCCATGAGGTCTAGTTCTGGGAGACCCCACCTCTAGACTATCACTCCAAATATCTCCAAGTTCAAGGCCCAGGAATTGTGATTGAGATGGTGCCTGCTGAGGTAGTCCGCTTGTATATTGTCTTTCCCCTTTAGGTATACTGCCGTCAGATCCTCTGCATTGGCCACTGCCCAGGTAAGAATTGGGTCAATCTCATTCATAAGGGATCTGCTTCGAGTACCTCCTTGTTTTTTGACATAATACTCTGCAGGATGATTGTCCATCCTGATCTTGACTGCTTATCCCTGTAATTGTGAGGCGAAGTGGAAAATTGCTTGAGTAGCAGCTCGGAGCTCTAAGACATTTGATGGCATGTTTGAGTAGTTTGAGGGCCATGATTCCTGTGCTTGTTCTTCTCCCAGTATAGCACCCCAACCTCTGCCACTGGCGTCTGTGGTGAGTGTTACCCACTATCTGTCTCGCAAAGACTTTCCCTGCGTGAGGTTGAGTATATCTTTCCACCAGAGGAGGCTGGTCTTGATCTCTTCGGTGATGGTCACTGGTAGATCTAAACTGTCAAACTGACTGTCCCATTGGCTTAGGAAGGACAGCTGGAAAGGCCTCATGAACCACCGGGCCCATCTGACTACTGGGATAGTGGAGGACATGAGTCCCAGAATACACATGCACTTCCGGGCAGAAATGGCTGGTTGTTGCCTGATTCCTGTGATCTGATTTGAGAGATTTTGTGCTTTGTCCTGGGTCAGGAAAAAAACCATCTGTTGCGTGGGAGTGAATTGACTTTTGTCTTAGTTTATTATCCAGCCGAGTTGTGACAGCAGGCAGATAGTCTGCTCCCTGTGTAGAAGACACTGTTGATCCTGTGCAATAATCAGAATGTCGTCTAAGTAATGATAAATTCTGATCGATAGGAGTCTGAGATGCGCCACTACAGGAAGAAGTAGCTTCGAAAACGTCCTTGGGGCCGTAGCTATGCCAAACGGCAGGCAAGTAAACTGGTAATGCTGATTTCCGCATGAATCTTTGGTGTTGAAGAGCTACTGGGATATGAAGATATGCTTCCCTTAGGTCTATTGAGACCATCCAGTCTCCTGGTAGGACCATCTTGATGATAGTCTGTACTGACTCCTGAACCTTCTCGTATTTAAGTGAGTATTCAGATTCTTGAGGTTTAGAATAGGACGTAGCTCTCGCGTGGCTTTCTGGACCAAAAATAGATTGGAATAAATCCCCTTGAATCTTTCCTTTGTTGGGACTTTTGAGATGACCTCTTCTGCTATGAGACGTGAAATGCATTCTTGGAACTGTGCTCTTCTTGAAGGGTCTCTGGGCAGACTTGACCTCTTGAAGACAGACTCTGTTGGCCAGGTTTTGAATTCTAAAAAATATCCTTGAGAGACCACTTGTAGTGCCCATTTGTCTGCCACGACTCTGGTCCAGGCGTCGTGGAAGTGATGTAAACTGCCTCCCACTCCCCATTACTGGACCTGGACACCGACAGAATTTTCCAACCTGTTTCCTGTTGGAGAAGTCTGATCCTTTTTCCAATGCCCCTGGTCTAGAGGGACGAAAGTAAAATGGCTGTCCAGTTTTCCATGAGAGAGACCGAGAGGATTCTTTCCCTGGACGAAAGAAACGGGCGTCTTGAAAGGATGTTCTGGCCTGAGGATTCCTTCTGGCGGGTCTGAAGTCGATCCGCCTGTTTTTCTTCTCTTGTGGTGGAAAGAGACTCTTGCCCCCTGACGCCTTCTTTATTAAATCATCTAGTTTTTCTCCAAAAAGCATTGCCCCGGTAAATGGAAGAGCACAAAGATTCAGTTTAGAGATACTATCCGCATTCCAATGGCGTAGCCATGTGCTCGTCTGGCTGAGATCGATAAGAAAATTGCTTTTGCTTGAAGACTCATATCAGTGGAGGAGTCAATAATGAACTCCGTGGCTGCTTTGATGTCTGACAAGGATTCGGCTATAGAAGATCTTGATTCCCCTTGATGAAGCCAGTGCTCTATCTGGTCCATCCAGACTCGCATAGCTCTGGATACAGAGGTTAGTGCTGCAGCTGGCCTAGAAGCTAAGCCTATAGAAAGATAGACCCTTTTTAAATCATTTTCCAGATGTCTATCTAGGGGGTCTTTGAAAGAGGCTGCATCATCTAAAGGTAAAGTGGTCTTTCGTGATAACCTCACTACTGCTGCATCCACTTTAGGTGGAGCATTCCATAGTTCAAGGTCTTTTTCAGAGAAAGGGTACATCTTAGAAAGACGTACTGTGGGCCTACATCTTCTATCCAACTTCCTCCATTCTTCAAGAATCAGGTCCTTTATGACAGAGTGGAGCAGAAAGGATACTGTCTTCTTCTTTAGAGACGAGAACATGCGGTCCTTGGGTTGCTTATCCTGAGGCTCTAGAAGGCCAAGCGTCTGTCTCACCGATCTTATTAATGGTTCTACTAACGCCGTATCAAAACCTGTAAGGTCAGAGGATTCCTCATCTTCTTCTCCCGAATCGGCTAAGTCTCTGGACCTCTGAACCTCATAGTCAGATTTTTCTGAGAATGGATCCTCATCTCTATCCCTCTCTTTTGTGGAGAGGAAAGGATGCCTCCTGAAGACCCGGGACTACAGCTTGTCTGATAACCGTACCAAAGTCCTTGGAGGTGGACGGAGCTTCTTGGATGGATTCCAACCAGCATGACCTGCAGATCTTCTTTCCCTCCATTGCATAAATTGTCACATACGTAACATGACTTGACTGGGGACGGGGTAGTGGCATCACCTCTGGACGGGCTGGAAAGACATATGAAAAGAAGTCCCATCAGCCAACCTATCACTCTTTTTAACAGAAAAAAAAACTTACCTTGGAAAAAACCTACCCCATAGCCTTGGGTTGCAGTGTATTACCTTCAGGGTCAAGATCCATAGCAACAGAGGTCTGCAGGGAAAAAAAACAATTCCAGCAGAGAACACATGAGATATAGCCCCAAAGACAAAGAAAACAGCAGAAAAAAAAAAAACTACTGGCACTCACCAGGAGCAGGGGAAACCAAAATCTGGGGCAGCAACACAGCCTGGGATGAGCTATCCAGAAAAACCAAGTATCACAGTGCCCGTGCTCTCCTTGCTATTTTCTGTCAGTCTGCACTGTGCCTTGCTCCCATTGGCTACTCTGTGTTTGTCCCGCCCAGTATAGCCTTTTTATACTGGGCTCTGGCACCCCTTCGATGCCCTATCGTGGTGTTCCTGTATCAGTGCTTGTTTCTGCTCAGTGATTCCCAGTGTACCGACTTGGCCTGTCTGACTACTCTGCATCTCATCTCCTGCCTGTGTACCGACCCAGATTGCCTGACCATTCTTCTGCGTCTGCTCCTGTGTACCGACCCGGCTTGGCTCACGTTCCTGCTCCTGTGGACCGACTCAGCTCGTCTGACGTTCCTGCTCCTGTGTACTGACCCGGCTCGGCTGACGTTCCTGCTCTGTGATTCGACCCGGCTTGGCTGACGTTCCTGCTCCGTGATTTGACCCGGTTTGGTTGGAGTTCCTGCTCTGGCTGCTGCTGTGTTGCCTTGGCGACATTCCTGTCCCTCAGGCAATTGTGTCTCCGTACTGCTTCTGCAGAGTGCAAGAGGCCTAGTTTCCGTTACCACTACGGCAGTGTGCCATTGGCCTTGTCTCCGTTACTGCTCCTGCAGAGCGCAAGTGGCCTAGTCTCCGTTACTGCTATGGCAGTGTGCCATTGACCTTGTCTCCGTTACTGCTCCTGCAGAGTGCAAGTGTCTGTCTCCATTACTGCTACGGCAGTGTGCCATTGGCCTTGTCTCCGTTACTGCTCCTGCAGAGCGCAAATGACTGCCTCCGTTACTGTTACAGCAGTGCGCCATTGGCCTTGTCTCCGTTACTGCTCCTGCAGAGCGCAAGTGTCTGTCTCCGTTACTGCTACGGCAGTGTGCCATTGGCCTTGTCTCCGTTACTGCTCCTGCAGAGTGCAAATGGCCTGTCTCCGTTACTGCTACGGTAGTGTGCCTTTGGTCTTGTCTCTGTTACTCCTCCGGCAGAGTTCACGTGGTCTGGTTTCCGTTACTGCTACGGCAGTGTCATATTCCTGATATTACTCTGGCAGTTCACATTTGTCCTGCTAACCTATTTCTGGGCGTTATGTATCCTTAAGCTCTCTATATGGAGAGAGCTCCATCACAGACCTCTCTTCACATGGGACTGTTTACACTCATTGAAGACCAGTAACCCATGCAGTTCCTTTCTCCTGGGAATTCAACGTATTCTGCCTGACCTGTGTCAGTATATGCTGTTATGGACTTTATGGTTATACTGGACCTGTGAAGGCATATGTATATGTAACCTGACGTGTGTCTGTATTATTCTGCTGAAATACTACAGGACCTGTGAGGGTTATTATTTTACTGTGATTTCAATAAAACTGTGTTTTATCCAAAACCACTGTGTCTGTGTGTCAAACAAACCGTTACACCAAGAACACTCCAATAGTAAAAACATGCATAAAGAGGATAAAGGAAAACTTACCTTAAATAGCCTGAAGAAGAAAACTTCCGGGAAAAACTGAAAGTGAAAGTAGTCGCCTGGCTATGACGCCATTCACATTAGCCACTGGAAAAAAAAACAAAAAAACTAGAAGCCATATTGGAAAAGGTCAAGAGTGCCCCCACAAGCAGGACAAACGCCCAGTGAAGCTTCCGGGAGAAGAAAAGCGCACACGCGACAAAGGCACAAGCCCCTACTGATCCTGAAAGGAACTATGCCCTCACCGCATAACGGGGCCTTCCAACTGTCCAGCCATATGTGGAGGAGTGAGGAGGAAGCTCCGAACGCCAGGGAGTCAGAGACCTGACGCCGGTAATGAGTTTAACTAAACTCGAGGCAGATTTAAAAGAAAACCCGGCATGGTACCAAACGGGATGTTTCCATCCACAGCCGAAGGCAGGAAACAAAAAAGACATGGAGATAGGGTAGGAGGGGTCTTTTATTAACTTTTGGAGAGGGGTGTTTCCTGTCTTATGGCTGGGGGTGGAAGCTTAACCCGATCGTGACCTCTGCCGAGGAGGGACCAGGAAAGACCAGCTACTTTCTTGTAATGTGGTATACTCAGGTATTTGTTAGCAGTGGAGCAGATGTTATAGTTAGTATGGAGAGCTGGAGTGAGCATATTGCTCAGGTAGTCTGGTAGTTTCCCAAGAGATGTTAAGCAATGTACCCTAAAAGCACCACAAAAGCTAATGTGAAGGCAGTGCTGAAAAACTTACAGTTGAGGGTTGGTACTGTGTTAGCCGTAGAAATATAATTGGCAAATATATAGTCAAGTTGATACCTTTATTGTCTAACTAAGCAGATTTAGGATGCAAGCTTTCAAGATCTCTTGGGTCTTGCTTTCTTACACGCATAGACCGAATCACATATCCAAGGCAGAGCCCTAAGATATCTAACCATGGCCCCCTGTTTATTGGCCTTCTGATGTCATTAGATGCCCTCAGATCCGTGCTAAGTTGCCCCAGTCTTTCATTGTGTGTTCAACTGCAAAACCTCAAATAGTACATCCATGGTTTCCCTACGGAGTGCATCTACTAACCTATTTTCAACTCCCGCCTACGTTTGACCCTGAACACTTTTTATGTGTTCTTTGTATTACAAAGTAGAAGGTATTTTCTTTGATAAGCAAGAGTGAAAGGCGGCTGTGGGTTCTTTCATATGACCAATTTGGGGTTTACAACTCTTGATGATAAAGGTGCTTTTCTGTGCATATCCTGGAAGATATTAATCCATCTCTGCATATGTCAACAAAGCTTCACGTTTTGCTCTGGATAATATATTAACTGTAGCTTTGTCTGCTAACCATGTAAAATATTCTATTAATGACATGAGACCACTTGAGATACATAGAGGCATCTTCTATTGAAGCGATTATGCTTTAATTGTGTAATAAAACAAAATGATTTTGTTTAGAATACAAATTGTTTTTCATTTAATTGACACAAACCTTTAAGAAAGCCTATGTTTCTGAATTATATAACAGTGACTAGGCTCTGTTCCAGATACATGTTGTGCATTACCTCTATTCAGTAAGACACCAATTTGCACATAAGATGAAAACAATTTATTCTCACAGAAAAATATATATGTTTCTGTCTTTTATGTATTAAATTATAACATAGCCAGGGACCAACTGCTGTTTCAATAGGCCTTAGGGCTGAATGTCAGAAATTAAAAATGCACAATTCTGGAGTAAACCAACTGCAACACAGAGGGCAAATAAAAATTGATATTGATTTAAAGGCAGTCTCCAATGCATTGCTTTGCAATGCATTGGAGACCTAATTTAAAATACATGCAATTTTGATAATCTTATTTGCCCATATAGTTAATTTGGTTTGCCCAAGAATTGCACCTCTTTAGCTTCCTGAATAAGTCACTTCCTGAATAAGTCACTTGGGACCAACTGCACCATGGGATGGGAGGAAATGTAAACAATTCTCATTAATTTAAACCGTTTTTAACACATTGAATGGTAGTGTGGATGCCAGCATATTAATTGGCATTGCATTGGAGACCACTCTATTCAATATAAATTTTAATCCCCCCCTACTGTTAAATTAGTTTGCTCCAAAACTGCCCATCCTTAGGTTTCTGCATAAGGCCCATGTCTGTCTTCTAATTTAACAACTGTTATACGCACAAGAATACAATGAAACGTGAAAATCACTTAAAAGATAACATTATGGGTCTTTTTATGCTATTAGTTCTATCTAGTTACTTTTTAAAATATCAAATAATGTTGGACATAATGGAAAGAAAACTGATTACAAAGACTTTTCAGATATTAGACATAGCTGTTACTGCAGAAGAAGAACATATTGCCAGAATTCTGATTATCTGTACAATCCTACGTGGGGATGTTAAACATGACTCATCCACTTACAAACATATCCACAGCATTTCCTTGATTTCTTCCATTTTCTTTGTGAGTTATGTACTTTAGTGCAATAAATATGTCATTACTTTTGACGCATCAAGGCAGTTTTGAAAAAAAAATATTAAAAAACTATATGCACATATATCTATAAGTTAAAGAATAAGTAACACATGCTAAAAATAGCTCCCCCCACAAGCCTACTATACTATGGTCAGAAAATCCTAATGACCCTTATGAATTCTGCTCTTTCGTCTTAGTTTATGAAACAACATGTTCAATCAATCCTGTATATCATATCATGAAGGTGGACGTGACAGTTGCTAACAGGACCCCAGGACATAAACTCCATCTGTTGCATTTGCTAATCTTAAATGGGTTCAAAAACGCTACCTGCTTCAGGTAAAAAAAAATGGCAGCTGTCAGTCTGCCTTCACAGAAAGCCAGGATTGATTGATGATGTTTATCTCTTGAACACTGGCATGAGGGCAAAATTCTTAGGTGGCAAAAAGATTTTTCTGACTATAGCAGATAAGTGTGTGTGTGTGTGGGGGGGGGGGGTTATTGATAGGAAATGTTACTTCTTCTTTAAGCAGACAAAACCCACAAAAATAAATACCTATTATTTTGTTTATTGTACTTTGCTTTCATGTACTTTAACCCAATGAATGCTAGATACATTCACAATTCTTTGCAAAGCAATGCATTTGAGACATCTCTAGCTTCCAAGGATTCATTTAAATGTTAACTTACACACTTATACCAAATTCATAACAAGAATACCTCACGCCTTGATGTCAGAGGTTCAGTGGTGCTCCTGCATCTTCTGTTCAAACAGAAACATTAAAAAAAAAATGTTTCCCTGCTATCTCCATTGCCACCACAGCCTCTTCAAAAAATGTTATCCCACCAGCTAAATGATGATTTTAACCAAGCAATCTCAGCCAATGGGAGCACTGGAAGTAATCTGAACAAGCATATGACATATAAAAGTCAATACCTGTTCTTTTTTTTCATTCTGGTTTGGTCAACGTCCCAAGCAGGATTAAGGTGGGAGGTTTTCTTGGTTTTTTTTTGTTTTTTTTTGCAGAGGTGACAGTGCCAACAGTGGTGGGGTATTAGTGTATTTTTATGTATATTTGTTTTTGGACATAGGATGCAGGAGGACCAGGGCATCAAGGACAACACTGGACATCCAGGTAAGTGTTATGACTAGGGTAGGAATTAAAATAAAAGAAAAAAAGAACCAGTGTTAGGGCACTCAAACCCATATCCTTATATGCCAAACTCGCTAAACTTTGTTAAGGGTGAGATATCCACATAAAACCAAAAATCGTTATTGGTGATAATTAAAAACAAAGATATAAAGAAAGAAAATGTTAAAAACATAATTGTAGCAGCTCTCCTCTTACTAATGGACTATAATTTACCTTGTAGTGTGTATTTTCATTACCTCTTTTGTTTTCAATCATCACCAGTAAAGATTTTTGGTTTTATAAGGACGTCTCTTTCACCCTTAACAAAGGCTATCGAGATTTGTATATAAGGATAAGGGTTGGAGTGCCCTAATAGTGGTTCTTTTTTCTTTTGTTTCATGTAAGTTAAATAATCACTAGGCACCTCCACTTATTTTCTCTGGTGCCAACAATCAATCACTTCAAATGGCGGAAAGAATATAGGTGATCTAATTTTGTCAGGCAATGAAAATGTTCACAGCAATTCTGACTAACCAAAAGAGAAGTAAATGAAATTCGTTTAGTCCAGATGGGTAATAAAAATTGTAACTAATAATTCAGACAAAACTATTCTTAGTCTGGAAAAGTATTTATGCTATGGTCTGTTCTGCAGAACAGTTATAGCTATATACATAATTAATAATAATAATAGTAATGTGGGAAAAACAATGTTAAAGGGATAGTAATGTTTCATAATAAAAGCAGCTCTAATTAATCATCATAGTATTTGGACTTTGGAGAGTGTTATTTCAATTCTGTCAGAGTTGTAGTTCAAGAGTAATTCAATGACAAAGTATCCCCCTCCTGTCCCTTTTACTGATGTAACACTGCTCAGCCAGATCAGAAGGGAGGTGCCCAGGTAGATTGCAGAGAGGGACAATCTTCAATTAAGATAAGGGAAAAACCTTGAAAACCTGTCAAGGGGGGTAGGGCTTTCATTGTTCTTATAGGAAGAAGACTGTCTCCTTCTGTTATCTGTCTGGTCTAGCAACCAGATTCCACATCTGAGAAGAGATGGCTTACACTAGGTAAAAGGGGCGGGAGGGGAAACTTTGCTTGTGAATATCTCTCAAACCATAAAGTTTTGAGAGATAAGACTTATATCGTTCTTCATGTTTTTTTAATGCCTACAAAATAAAATAAAGATAAAACAAAGTAGTACTATCCCTTTAAATGTGGCATAGGCAAACTTCTAGACAAACTTTTTGTTCAGAAAAATGGTTTAAACTTGGAGAAGACAGCACAAAGGAATAATAGCAGAAAAAAGGTCAGTTTCATTGTTCTTTGGCTTTAATTCGTTATAACTCATTTTCAAAAGTGATGGAATTTTATACAAAAATACTATCCCCTTTTTTACTACCAACCCACAATCTGTCTTTCTTTTTCATCATGGCAAATTTTCAAAAATCACCCCTATGTCCTCTAAGTGCATGAGCCTCAGTCAAAAGAAATGGGTGCAAGCATGAAAGAAAATAAAGTAGATAAATGAAAGAGTTTAAGCAGTCACTGATAAAAGGATATGAAGCTGCAGTCTACAAAGGAGACTTACAATTCAAAATGAACATTCTACATTTAAGCATAGGTATACAGTACTATTATTGTAAGGATGCCTAGTATGTTTATTAATTCTCTGTAAGATATGCAGTCTCTTACTTAATGTGTGCAAAGTGTAATACTTTTGGCTTCATAGACAAAGATAAATTGGGGCAATAATGAGGCAAACCAGCTGTCCTATAGGAGACAAATAACCTACTCATTGATTTTCAAACCTTGAATGCTAGAGATGTCTATAAGGCATCAGAGACCTAAAATGTAATCCCTACTGAAAAATGTAAAATGGTGAAATAATAATCCTTATATATAAAGGTTACTGGAGCACTTCAAGAGCAAACCAAAATTCCCATTGACTTAAATGGAGATTTTAAAGGCTAGTGACGTCCAATATATTTTTTTTGAAGGGAGTTCATTTTAGGGAAATGTATAGCTGCCATAGTAACAGTCTAACCAAGTGTTCCATATTAGATACCAATATTTAAATGTTCATAGTATCTGGAATGTTTGATCAATAAAGTTTAAATATTGCAGTTTAGGTGTAAGTGCCAGTCCCCATAAACCCTGCAAATTTGGTCCAGATCTGTTAAGTGGAAAAAAATGCAAGGCTGTTCACAATTAGTACTTTCTCCACAAAAAGAATAGTAAGGGCTACAGACGAATCTGATGGGCATATATCCACAACATTTGGCACAGACTTAAATTTTATGGGGGGGGGGGGGTTTGCTTTTCATTTACACCTAATAGATTGGTAGCCCTCTTCCTTAGATATTGGACTTTAAAGTTACTGGTACGGATGGTTAAAAATTTTCGCCTCATAAGAGAAAAATCGCACTTTGCGCATAGCGGGATATTTCCTGTGAAAGTATCATAGCTCATAGCATTGAAATCAATGGGAAGGCTGAATTTCTACCGTGCACATGGCAAGTTTCCCTTATTTTCCCACAGATATACCATAAAAGGGGTGGCACATTCCCACAGCATGCCATTCTGCGTTTGTGAGCGGAAGAGAGAGCAACCAATTTTTGAGCTAGAGAAGATGGAATCAAAGCATAGTTTAGGGAGTCTTGTAGGCAGGAATTTTTTTTTCTCTGTATTAGAGGAGTCTGGGGGACAGGAAGGGATAAACAAGGTTGACCTCAAATAACCCAACATGCTGTCTGACCGATTTGATTTGAAAACTACAGGTAGCTGTCTTCCACACGCCTTGCTGATCCTGCTGTTAGTATTTTTGTGATTGTGGAGACAAGGGAAAGAAGTTGCTGAACTTTTTTATTTATAGAGTGCCACCCCCCCCCCACCACTTGCACAAGTGACAGCATTAAAGCAAAAAAATTGCATAGTTCCCCTATTATGTACTGCTATCCCACACTTACTAAGTTCTTAGAAAGTAATAAAAATCTGTACAAACATAATGCTATGTCAAGGATATACAGGAAAGGGTTAAACAGGAGACCCAAATAGGTTGTACCTCTTCACATAAATAGATAAAATAATATTTAATTTATTTGAACACTTTACACAATGCTAGATATTGACACACTACTTCACAGTAAAGAATTGATTGAAATAATCAATTATGCATATTTGTGCAAAAATATATATAATTTATTTAATTAAAATATACTATATATATATAAAGTGAAATCACAACAATGTTATAAATGAGTGAAAACCAATTGAAACTGGCATACAGTAACTCAAAAACCAATATCACA
This sequence comes from Rhinophrynus dorsalis, assembly GCA_037306005.1. Taxonomy (NCBI): domain Eukaryota; kingdom Metazoa; phylum Chordata; class Amphibia; order Anura; family Rhinophrynidae; genus Rhinophrynus; species Rhinophrynus dorsalis. The sequence continues at coordinate 133,222,940 of CM074719.1, forward strand.
AAAACAGTATTACCAGCACAATCAGGATTAAACATAGCATAGGTGTATCCAGAGGTATTTGGTGGCGATAATTGAACACAGCAGCATAGAAAGGGTTAATTAATCCTTACAATTAATTATAATACAGTTGTCAGCAGTGTATATGGATACCTGCCACAGAATCTGTATTAACATAGTAACATAGTAATTTAGGTTGAAAAAAGACTTGCATCCATCTAGTTCAACCCTTTTCCTATTCCTGTTTGTCATCGTTGATCCAAAAGAAGGCAAAAAAACCCTCAGCAATTTCAAATTCTACCTTGAATGGGGGGAAAAATTCCTTCTTGATTCCAAATGGCTGGAATATCCGAAACTGCAGTTATTTTTCAAGGCTGTTGTGCCAGTGTTACTTCAGCAGTAAGTTAGTGTTGTAGGCAAAGGACAAAGGCACTCAGCCTGCTAACAATTTTTTCAAGGCATATGTTGTTGTTGGACTCACAAATTTTACTTTCAGCTATTTATTTTTCCACTTCATCTCTCAAACGAAGTAATATTGTGGTGGAAAATCTTGCAGGCATAGAAAACATAGGTGAAATATGACAAAGTTCTGGTGGAAAATGTATTGACAGTGGCAAAATTTTTATGTATTGTCTATGGGTGAAAACGTTCGCAAAAAAAGTGGGAAATCATTGTTTATTCACAAAGTCCTGCAGGAAATTTCTATGAATTTTCACCCATCCCTAGTTACCTGTTCATCCAAAAGCAGTACCTTTTTACAAAAGTGCATAACATTTTTAGTCTGCATTCACAATAAAGACTATGTGTACACAGGTGGGATTTGACTAAAGTTTTGCTTAGCTCAATCAAGTGACTGCTTTGTGGTTGGCTGATTTAAGAAATATATTGAGAATCAAACTTTTTGATCAAACCATTATTGATTTTAAAAAATGAATATTGTGCAGTAAAGGGCCAAAACCATTAAAGAAAAAAAAAGTTATTCATGGGTGAAAAAGGTACTCAATCAAACAGCAGATTTTACAGAAACGGGTTGGGTGTACATGCCATGAGTACTCCATCAAACAGAAGCTTAGAAAACACAGGCTGATTTCACTTGTAAAGTGCTTTTGATAGAAAAAAATGATTTTAAAAGCTGGGAAATTATACGGCAAAAAAACCTCCAACATTAAAACCAATGTTGTAATTGTTATTCAAGCAATCAAAAATATGCAAATGACTGTTATAAGGAGAACTTTATTTCTAAAGTGCCTGTGTGATTTGCTCTCAAATCAGTCCATTAAATACAGGGAGGTGCTTTGCCAAGCATTGTGGACCTTAATTGGTTAAAGAAACATAAATCATGGGGTAGAGGGAATGGAGTTTAAGTTCTTTAAACTATAAATATAATTTCCTTATTTTTTTATTGCTTCAGTGAGAAATGTACTGTCAGCTTCAACATAGATAGATTGATAGATAATTTTTTTTTACTATCTACGTCAGTTAAAATTAGATTTGTTGCGACTGTTGTTTCTTCAGCTCTGTGTAGAGAGTTAGCCCCTTTGGTACTGGAATGTTTTCTGGCTATTTGAATTTAACATCCTCTTTAGAGAGCCAGAGCCTCATTAAGCCTTTCCACCCAGGACTGATTAAAAATGTTCTTGTAAAACATATCCAATTATTTGGAGTAGATCAGTGAATTTCCTTTGGAACCGCACCTCTCTAGAGGAAAATATCCACTATAGTATGCAGGTTTAATATACTGCATTAAATGTAGTAGTTTCCAGAGGCTACACATTAATATGTGGCTAGTGGTATGGTTGTGCATGACAGGTGTGTCAGCATAAGATCTGTGAGCAAAGTATAGGTAGAGTTAATCTAGAATTTACTTTATTTCATTGACAGGTTAGTTTGTTTATCTTGCTGCATATTTGAATGGTGAAATCGTGAAAGCAATTCATATGCAATAAATGTTTAAACTGAAGAAATTTAAATAATATATGATATTTAATTTACATCTGTGAGTCTGTGTCGTAAGATATATATATGTGTGTACTGTGATACGGCAAACGTATATATAATGCACAAGGTCTGTTAATCATAAAGGAGAAATTCTGAATTGGCTGTTTTGATTTAGTGTCTAATATGCTAACTCCTTGTCGTCGTGCTATCCTAAAAGTTCATGTCTGTTTCTCAAATTAATATGATGTTCTTTTAAGAAGTTATGTGGCATATGCCAATTGTTTATGTAAGTCTGTAGATATGCGAATTGTAACTGCAGTTAACCACAAAAGCTTTAAGATGAAATTGAAAAATGTTCAAGAAAGAGCTGAAAACCACACTTCAGTTAAAAAAATTGTAATTTATTCCTTAAAAATAATTATATGTGCATGAGAATATATAGTGACATGTTATTAAGATAACAAACAAGCTGTCTAAATCATGGTATTGACTAGTCTACTGATACTGGCACCAGAAAATCTAATGCTAAAGCCAGTGCAAAGTGCATTATAACCACAAAAAATATGGAATATCAACTAAGGCCATCTAAGGAAATATTGCAAGAGTGCCTAAATGTATTAAATTGAGAACATTAGACAACATAAGGAAATAGTATTCCAAAGTGTCTAAATGGTAATAAAATTAGCAATACACTAAAATGCACCAAAACAAAATCCCAATTATTTAATCAGTCATCTACAGGATCATGGTAAGATTACATCCAAACCATTCCTAATCCTATATAATAATTTGCTAAGTTGTGTGTAACGCCGGACATGCGCACTAGACACTGCTGCGCGTGCGGCAGTCATGCACAATACAGACTGCCCGCGCCGCGGCTGATACAGAGCTGGGCGCTCCGAAGTGTATCAGAAGTGGCGCAGACAGTCTCTACCGTGCGTGACTGCCCCACGACCGGCTGCCAGAGGCACTGTGGCCCGTGTAACGGGCTGTTCAACTAGTCACCAATAAATGTGTACCCAAAGTGGAATTATTATTTCAGTATGTTTCTTTGACTATCTTATAAGGAATTATAGATATAAACATAATATGCTATTGTCACGTCCTAGTAACAAGAATGTAGATATCATGTACCAATTAGTGTATTATCTGGTCCAGTAGCTAGAAATCATCACTAGGGAGCAGAGCTCGGTATTGAAGTCCGTTACAGAATCTCCTGTGCAGCGTCCAAAGCCGAATAAAAATGCTGGCCACTAAGCCGGATGTCTGACCCCCAGTTGAGCCAGGGTCCTGACCTGGATGGGAAACATAGATACTGGAAGAGAACCAGATAATAGACCCCAAAATGCAGATATAGGCAAGAAAGATGAGGTAGACAAAAATAGACACCTGATATGAAAAACCTGTATAATGGTACAGAACCCAAAGAGAAAAAAAAAAGATGTGCCTAGACACAACGGATAACCGCCAGGGATGGTAGATGGAAAGGTGGAGTGTCGTAGATGGAACAATGGCACACTTTTGTAAGGTAAGTAAGTAACACAGGGAGACAACATATGGAGTTGACTACCTGCTAGACTCGAGACCTGGACCCCTAGGGTAGTTACTGGAAGGGATGGCACAATCGTATAACCAATCAGACAACAGAGTAACTGAAAAAAGGTACAAAGAAAAATATCAACTGGCATCAGAAACAGCACCCAAAGGAATGAGACTGCAGGGTATGACTGCCACAGTAGGTAAACTCAAAAGGGAGCCACCAAAAGGACCCTAAGTACCAAGGGGAGAGTAATGGAAGAGTCCACTATAACAAAAACCCCAGAAGGTAAATGGTAGGTGGAAAGGAGGAATGTCGTAGATGGACCAACAGCACTCCTTAGTAAGGTAAGTGAGCAACACAGGGAACAACATATGGAGTTGAATACTTGAGGGACTCAGAGGAACAACCAGATATCTGGACCCCTAGGGTAGTTGCTGGACTGGATGGCACAATCATATACACAATCAGACAACAGAATGACTGAAAAGGTACAAGGAAAATACCAACAGGGATCAGAAACACCACTCAAAAGAATGAGATCACGGGGTAGGACTGCCACAGGAGGGAAACTCAAAAGGGAGTCACCAAAAGGACCCTAAGTTCCACGGGGAGAGTAATGGAAGAGACCACTATAACAAGAGCCCCAGAAAGTAAATAGGAGTCCTAAGGATAAACCCAACCCACTGAGCAAGACATCAGAACAGCAATGTATAATGCAAAGGTAGGTCCACAATCAGAGGGACCTGGAGGAGTGTCCCTACTTATAGAGCCATTACTCAACAAGTGGAGTGGGACCACTCCAAATGACAGGCAGACAAATAAATATTAGGCAGCAGGGCCGCTGAAATATAGGTGTCAAGGCCGCAGAGGAAAAGTGGTAGAGCCACTGAGAACAAAGGCAGCAGAGCTGCAGGGGGTTTGGCCAGGATACCAGACAGAAATAAGGCCAAGGAAAACAAGCGGCGAGGCCGATGTAACAAAAACTAGCAGCAGAGCTGTTGGGAGCAATGGCCAGGCCACAAGGCAGATGGACAGAGGCGAAGCCGCTGAAAGTCAAAGATAGTGCAGCTGCTGAAAAAATACAAGCAGCAGACTCATGAAAAAACAAGGGGGGATAATGCTGCAAGGAACAAGCAGCAGAGGCGCAAGCAAGGGAGGCGGCAAGACCGCTGCAGGCAGAAGCGGTTAAGCCAATGGGAGCAAGAGTGGCTAGGCTGCTGGGTCAAAAGCAACAGGAAGCAAACAAAACAAAACAAAAAAGTAAGAAAAATAATATGGGGAATGAACCGGAAACCTGAAGTGGAGAAGCCGCAAGATGTCCAAGGTCCTAAATCGCAGCACGGCAGCAGAACAAGAGATGCAGGCAAAAAGCAAGGTCAGGAAAAAGTCCGAGTACAGCAACAAAAATCCACAGAAACAGCTCAGAAAAACAATCGAGCAAGGAGTGCCAAAATCCAAGGCTAGATAAGGCAACACTAGACAGTGGTGGAGAAGGGCGTGACATTAATGCTGGGTAATTAAATGTGTTGCTGAGAAGAGAACTTTGAAGTACAAAATGATTTATATGTATATTTAATCCAGCAGATTAATATTTTAAAAGTGTTGTTTATATAAATCTGAAACATTTAGGTTTCCAGTAAATGTTTAGCTATTGAAAATTATTATTGCAAAATGGCTTAAAGGGATAGTAAAACTTAAAATTTAAATATCTGCATCTTGTAGGCATTAAAAAAATAAACAAAATGCCCCCAGTGCCATGGTTTGAGAGATAATCACTCTTGCTGACTGCAGAGGGGAATCCGGGACCGGTGGAGGCTCTTCAGCAGAGCGAGATTGTGTTATTGGAAAATAAATCCTTCACTGGAATGGTCTTTTAAGTGTGCTTGGTTTGCAAGCACACTTAGAAGACCGTTCCAGTGAAGGATTTCTTTTCCAATAACGCAGTCTCGGCTCTGCTACAAAGCCGCTGGCTGGTCCCAGGACCAGATTCCCCTAAGCGCTGACATCAGGGAGAGGGGAGGGAGGGGGCAACTTTAAATACGATTATCTCTCAAACCATAAAGGTTTGAGAGATGGCACTGGGGGCATTTTGTTTATTTCTTTAATGCCTACAAGATGCCGATATTTAAATTTGAAGTATTGCTATCCCTTTAAACTTTGATGGTGATATTCTTGCTAAAAGGGGCATATCACACAAAACAAAAGGGTAGCCATCTTGAAAATGTAAAATATCAATCAATGTTAGCTGTATTGCTATGTTTAAATATTTCCAATATATATAAAGACTGAACACTGAATTGCGGGAATTTCAATATTTCTGTATTGCCATCTATTCTACCATATTTAAATCTGAACTATGTCTCGCTAAAGGCTTTTGTCATATATGTAGGATATACTAGCATGTTCTGTTTTTTGTATTCACTAATGTTTTGATATTGCATATATTATTATTTTTTTTTAATAATTAATCTGTTTGGAAAATTATCTAAATAAAATATGCCTAATTGGCTTTTAATTTATTTACTGTATCATAGTTACAAAGTAACATAGTTAATGAGGTTGAAAAATACATACATCCATCTAGTTCAGCCCATTCCATATCACCCATGTTGATCCAGGGTATCCCTTTAAAAGGTTGCACGCAACAGAGCGTTGGACCTTTTAACACAGTAACCATGTCGCCATTGGTAAAACTGTGACATGAGAATCTCAAGATGCATGACAGCACGAGACTCTCATGTCGCATAGTGAAACATTGCATACCCAAACTCCCATCATGCTTACCTATCCGGTAAATGTGCATCAATAGAACTGCACAAGTTTTCTTGTGAGCATTTATTGAACTTTGTGGCACTAACATTTATTCATGACACTCATGTAAGCACTGCAAATATGTATGTTCAGCGCTGCTCCGGGTTCTCTGTCACCTTCTCTGCATGCTCTGCTTTGCCCTGTCATTTTGCATGCAGAGAAGGGGAGAGTGCACGGAGCAACTCTGAGCATACATGACTACAGTGCTTACATGAGTGCCATGAATAAATGTTAGTGCCATAAAGTGCAATAAATGCTCACAAGAAAACTTGCTCAGTTCTCTCCGATGCGCACATACCAGATAGGTAAGCATGATGGGAGTTGCAGTTACGGGTATGTAATGTTTAATAATGCGACATGAGAGTATCGTTCTGTCATGCAGTGAGATATCCTCATGTCGCCTTTTTAACCATGACGATATGGTTACTGTTAAAAATTGCACGCTCTTTTGCGTGCGACCTTTTAAATGTGAACCTTAATCCAGAGGTAGGCACTTAAGCCAATTAAGCCCCAAGTGAGTAAAAATTATTTCCTGACTCCAAATGCCAGTCAGAAATTTCCCTGGATCAATATCCTATCTGATTTGAAGCCAACTGTCATAATTCTCAATATTGTTCTATGCTAGATAGGTATTTATTGTTTTTTTAAAGCAGCTGCAGTATTTGCAAGCACAGCATCCTGAGAATTACATAACTTTACTGTCCTTACTGTGAAGTAGCATGTTCAACCAAGTTATTAACATCCTCAAATTATTATTACATGATATATACAAGATAATAATTAATATTTTTATGGGTTGTTATTATTTGGTCTCCTGTACTATATTCTTGTTTATATTACTGATATAGTCAACAACATAGTTTTATTGTGTATCTTTTGACAGTCTCTGAGCCACAATGTGTTATAAAACCCACAAAACAGGTGTTGCCCCGCACCTATCACTTACACAGTTGTGTTATTACCGCTCTCATGCTTCAGGGACTTGGCATTGTGATCCCAGAGGCAATATAACCCTTTGTTTCTTAAGTGCATTGCTTCTCAATAGGTTGGAGAATGTTAAAGTAATAATATGCCTTAGAAACTAGTTCTCAAAAGTTATATGTTATAAAGTTTAAATCATGTATACCAAGTGGCTCACTGATCCCTCATGAAATTCTGAAGGGTCATGTGACAGCTCTCCTCTCTTCAGCAGCTGATTTTCTTACTTTTAACTCAATTTTAAAACCAAGTGAAAAACTGCCATCATTTATTACTGCAATACTACCTGTAATACTTAGACTACGTCAGATCATAATGATTGACATGCAGGGTATTTTTCTATTCTCTTTATAGATTGTGAAGACAGCAACTGAGCAAAAATGAGGTATCCTTTATCATCAATCTATTCATCCAACTCAATAAATACATACCAGCCATTCCAGAACAGATTTACATCTGGAAATATTCATTAAGTCCCCGTCCAAACAGTCTACAAGGCACTTTCTGAAGCTATTTCATCCTGGTTGTTATAAGAATGAGAAAAAACAGACTGTTCTCATCCCAATGCATACATTAACTGCTAGTTTGGTGTTTCCCATGGAAACAGATGCTTAGTAGGATTTAGAATAAGCAATTTATACCTCACTGGTCTTCTGTCTTCTGTTATTATTACCAAAGATATGAATGCAGTAGCTTAACATAGTAACTTAGTTGATGAGGCAGAAAAAAGACCTGCGTCCATCAAGTCCAGCCCATGGCAAATTACCCTGTTGATCCAGGTGAAGGCAAAAAATAGTCCATTTCCAATTAAGCCCCAAGTGGGTAAAAAATTCCTTCCTGACTCCTAATGGCAGTCTGTCCCTGGATCAACATCCTATCTGCTTTGAAGCCAACTGTCATAATTCTCAATATTTTTGTGTGCTAGATAGGTATTCACTAATTTTTAAAGTCATTTACAGTATCTGCAAGCGCAGCATCCTGAGGCAAAAAATTCCTTAACTTTAAATAATCCCTGCTTAGTGTTAGTGGAAAGCACCTTTCCTCTAGTCTTAATGACCTCTTGTTCTTAGCTCAGCTCTATGAGTAAATAGTTAATTAGGGAGTTCTTTGTATTGGCCTTGAATATATTTGTGAATGGTAATCATATCACCCCTTAGACGTCTCTTCTCTAATATAAACAATCCCAGTTTGGCTAGTCTCTGTTTATAGCTCAGATCCTTCAGTCCCCTTATCATTTTTGTTGCAAGCCTCTCTACAATTTTTCCAGTTCAATAAAGTTTATTATTATTAGCCCTTGAATGCTTGATAGGTAACCTAGTAACAAAGTTGATGAGGCTGTGAGGCTGAAAAAAGTCATTCTTTTGTAAAGTCCAGCCTGTGCCATACTTGTTGATCCAGATGAATAAGTGAAACCCTTTTGAAGTCATTCCAAGTAAGCTCCAAGTGAATAAAACATTTCTTCCTGACTCAAAAACACAGATGCATATTTGCCAGGATACTATGTGGCATTCACAAAAGAAACTGGAATACATTTGGAGTAAACCTACTACTCCACAGCAGGCAAATAAAAATTCCCATTTTAAAACCTTGAATGCTAGAGAGGTCACCAATGCATTATGATTATAATGTGCATAGTCTCACTAACCGGAGGTGTTATCAGTGAGACTGAGCACCCTACAGATCATTATATTATCATCGCTTATCATGCATCATTATGATTTCAGGAAGTTTGTAATTTTGCTTGCATTTCCATGACATTGGACTATTTTGCATATTTGAACAATAACTGTGGGAGTATCCATTCCTTATATTTTTCATAAATCAACCATTGTTCTTTCATTAGCATTTTTCATAAAATGAGAAAAGGACAATAACATTATCCAATTGGGAATAATATTAATTATGGAAGGTAGTGGATAGATGCATTATAGCAATTGTAGGTGTCTCCGTCTGACATATTTTCATTATTATTGGGACCATTTTTTTTATTAAATAAATTGCACTTATGTATTGTACTTATACTGCAGGTTTTGAACAGTTGATGTATTGATAAATATTTGACTAGGCTGTACATATTTCCTTGAGACAAAAATGGGACGGGGTGTGGAACAGAAGGACAGTGGAACTCCGTCATTCCGACTCCAATTGTAGTAAGCTGCAAGCAGCGAGAACACGTTTGCTCCATCTCCTACTAGTGGTGTTCTCTCTTTCTGGCCAAAAGGCCTGCCCCTGAAGTAAATCTGAACTTCCTCTTCATCACTCACACTAGTTGTTTTACTCTGTTTATTGGACGCATTGATTACCATAGAGTCTTATGACTTGTCATATCACTGTCTAAAAGACTCTATGGTAATTTACCATAGACTCGAGAGTCTTAGTTTTGAGTCACTCGAGTCATAAGACTCTATGGTAATCAATGTGTACAGTAAAACCACTAGTGTGATGAAAGGAAGCTCCAATTTACTTTATCTTATAAGAAATAACAAGCCTCGCTCATTTTTTTTTACAAAAAAATTAAAAACTATATATGTTATATTAAAAACGGGACAAAATTGGCATTTATATTAAAAAGAGGAGACGGTCTGGAAATATGAAAAAAATGGTATGTATGGTCAGCCCATATTTGACTGATCATACAACAGGGATATTTGTTAGTCACTGAGAAAGGGGGTTGGTTGAAAGCTGGGGCAAGGTTACCTTTAGGTACTAATCAGTGTTTTATGAAAAGTATATCTGTATTTTCAAAGGTAATTATGAATAATATAGGAGTGTCATCTTTTTATATATTCATAAATGTTGAAGATGTGCAGTAACTCCAGAGTCTATTTCAAAAACATATTTGTTAAAGTTTCAGTTGATTTTAAAATGATTGAATCCCTTAGTATATGTATAACAAAATATACATTGTTTTCCTTCATGCATGGCCTGTGCAGACCAACTAATAGTAGTAATAGGCAAAAATTCTAATTTGTTTGCTGTAGAATTTATCATGGAAAGCCAGCAATTTCTCACTTTTCCTACAAAAATTTGTGTCCATAGAAAACAAGGAGCTGGATAATATTAAAGGTGCTAATTTTATCTCTGCTTTTATCTCCAAGGGGGCGATTCACTAAGTGGTGATAAAGAGGTGATAAAGTGGAGATGACTTCTCCAGATTATCACTTCTCCAGTTTCCATGTTATTCTATGAAGCCTGTGCACTAAGATCTCTAAGTTGAAGAAATATTAGTGAATAGGCTCCATAGAATAACATAGGACTTGGAGAAGTGATAAACTGGAGAAGTCATCTCAACTTTATCACCTTTTTATCACCTCTTTATCACTGCTTAGTGAATCTCCCCCCAGGTTTCCCCACAGACTTTAATAGGAAAATGTTTGATAAAACAAGTGTAGACATTTATCACCTGTAATAGAATCTAGCCCAAAACGTCCTCTTCTATGCTAATGCCTAGGAATTTCCAGCAAGGACATAGCTGTTTTACCTACGCAAAATGTAAAAGTTGTTACCAGGTTGAGTCCTACAACAACATATGCCTTTAAAAAGTTATTAGTAAGCTCAGTTCCTTTGTTCTTTGCCTGTGACACTGATCACCTGCTTACAATTCTGGCACAGAAATCCTTGAAATGTAACTGTGGCTTGGGATATGTCAAGACAGTGCAACACAATATCAGTTTTTTTAAAACCACTGCTTTCAACAAAAGAAAAAGTCAGAATGTCAAATACCAATACTGTCATTTGCCATTCAAAAGACACAGGGTCCTGTATGACTAGGACATGGGCAGATAGCAGGGGAGTGACTGGGAGTGACACATTATAGAAAGGAGGTCAGTGCATATCCTGACGAGCAATCACTGGTGTTGAAGGATAATGCCAATGGAGCTGCACTGCCAAGTTCATACATTTACACCATTGTCTTGCTGCATGTACCACTTTCAATTCAGTTTCATCTTATGACTGAATGAACTGATACAATGCAGAATTTATGTTTATACCAATGATGGCAAGCCACCCAGAGAAATCATTCTACAAGTTCAGAATTTGCATGGAATATGTTATTTTTAAAGTGGATCTATCACCACTTTACAAATTTTCTTCAATATGTAGAATAGTTAGTGAATAATTATAAAACGGTATGGTTTTAAAACAAAAAACCTTATTTGCGAGAAAATTACATTTTAAAGTATGCCCAGCAGCCTACTTCCAGATAAATTGCTCTTACTGCAGTTTGCCGCACAGCCTCTACTCCTGTCACTTCCCCCAGCATCCTCCGATGACGGAGGCATTCTGTTAGTATGCTGGAGTGATCTCATTGGCTAAATATAGATCTCTGCCAATGAGATCGCTCCAGCTTACTAACAGAACTCCTCCATCAGTGGAGAATGCTGGGGAGATTGACAGGAGCAGAGGCAGGGTGGCAAGAGCTGTGTACCCGGAAGTAGGCTGCTGGGCATACTTTAAAATGTAATTTTCTCGCAAATAAGGTTTTTTTTTGTTTTGCTTTTTAAACAATAACGTTTTATAATTACGTGCTAACTATTCTACATATTGAAGAAAACTTGTAAAGTGGTGATAAATCCACTTTAAGACACAAAACACATCTTACAAAATGTTATTTTTTTTTAGTTCATTTTCCAGTTTAACCAGTCAGATTGTAGACCAAGTGAACACACTACGTCTGTTAAAAAAATCTAATTTTCTTACCTTCAGATGTCAGACAAACAGGTTTCTGCCAGGTCATTCATCTGAACAAGGCAAGAGAGTTTCTTTGGCAGGTTAGCAGGCAGATAGGACTGCTGGGCAACTCACCCCTTTCTCCTTCCCTTTCTCAGTCTCCATATAACCTTTTCTCTCATGCTTTTTCCCCCACCTCCATCATTGTCTCTCTCCCATTTCCTCTGGTCCCATCTCCTCTTTCTCCTGCACTACCACCCATTCTTTCAGACTCTCCACTTCTCCTGCCCCCTCCATCTTCTGTACTCTACATTGCTCCTAAATCTCAGTAAAATGAATGAGCCAAGAAGCCCCTATTAATGTTTTTTATGTTAATATAATATTTTATTATATTTTATCTTTGTTTAGCACACATACATAAGGCTAAATGTGCACATAAACATACAGATCACATAAAAAGAATCAAAGGTTAGAAAAATTATTAATAGTTGTTCATGTGGTAATGGTTATAATTAATAATCATCACTGTGGAGTAGCGAGCCAGACAATGTGAAGGAGCAAGCCGGGCAATGAACTGTAAAAAGCAATGTTCTGCTCTTATCAGTGGAGGACGTCGCTGTTTACAGTGTTTTCATTGCCCGGCCTGCTCCTCACGTTGATGAGAACATTGTTTAGACAGACTGGTGGAGGAAAAGGGGAAGGTGGTGGGCGGACATACATGCACAGAAGTGATGCTGCAGTGATGAAGCCATGCTGCACATAGGATGCATTAGGTACATTTCTCAACATATACAGTAAAAAAAAGGCATTACTTTTTATCATTGTCATTGCTCCCATTTTCATATAGGAGCAACATGTGTAAAGGTGATAGTTCCCCTTTAAGATTTGTTATATATAGGAACTTATCTTCTAATTCTTAGAGGCCTTCTTTCTCTTAATGGTATGTCACTAGTATATGTGTATATCTATACACATTTCCTCCCTTTATGCTGTGCTACTACTATTGCGAGGAAACAACTACACTCAAATGTTGGACACATTGTTTAATTTAAATTTAGATACAGTAGTGGTAGATCAAATCTGATAGATTGGATCAGAAGAATTTAAGAAACATCTTTTTTACTATAGTAAATTGTTAGAGAAATAGTTAAATTACTGGTGGGAAGTTGAGCGCCTAGAGAAATATGTCAATAACAAAATAGCACTTAGAGGCCTCAGATTAAATAAGGTTTCAGATTTTGATGAGTGTGACACCACTTTCAAAAAGGAATGGGATCCTATTTTAGAAAACTGCTATATTCCGCTGATGCAGTTGATTATATCAAACAGGAAACAACAGCGAAAAGATTTAGAGAATAAATAAAATAAATAAAAAATGTACAAATATATATGGAACTCGTGAGAAAACAAGGATTTATGGATTTAGAGAAATTCTTAGATGAAAAACTAAACAAGTTAGATGGAGCAATCATAACTATGAAACAGAGATAATTCAAAAGTGATACTAGGTTGGATTTGAACACAGTTTGGATTAACAGCAAACCTAAGAGATTACAAATTAGAACGTAGTAATGAATAGGAGAAACATGATAAAAGTAAATCAAAGTGTTTCCCCAGAGAAATGTGCACACTAGGGATAATAAGAATATGGGGCTGTACAAGAAAAAAGCCTAAAGCAATGTTAAAAAAGAGGGGAATAAGGAAGATACACAGGAGAAATTAAACAATTATAAAAGTAAGTTTAATTATTCATTTTTCCAAAAAAAGGTATGAGAGTATGAGACAACAGAGGAAAGGTATTTGGGAGTAATTATTTCTAATGACTTAAAGGTAGGCAGGTGATGTAATAAAGTGGTGGGGAATGCAAGCAGGGTACTGGGTTGTATAGCTAGGGGCATTAGTATCAGAAAAAGGGAAGTGGTTATGCCACTCTACAGATCTCTAGTTAGACCTCACCTAGAGTATTGTGTGCTGTACAGGAGATCCCATCTCCAGAAGGATATAGGTACTCTAGAGAAAATTCAAAGAAGGGCTACTAAAATGGTGACTGGTTTACAGAAAAAGAAATATCAGGATAGACTACAGGATCTGAACATGTATTGCTTGGAGGAGAGGAGAGAGAGGGGATATGACTGAAACATTCAAATACATGAAGGGATTCAATAGAGTGCAGGATGGAAGTATATTTGAAAGGAGTAAAAATGTTAGGACAAGAGGCCATAGTCTAGAACTAGAGAGAGACACTTGTTTAGATGTAATGTAAGAAAGCTTTAATTCACTGAGACGGTAGTTGATAAGTGGAATAGCCTACCAGCAGAAGTGGTATAAGTTAATACAGTGACAGAATTTAAGCATGCCTGTGATAGGCATAAGGCTGTCCTTAACGTAAGAAAAGACCAAGGCCCAAAAAAGGTTTGACGTTTTTACAGTAGGAAAATGGGCAGAAGCGGTTAACCCTTTGACTGAGGCAACAGAAGTCACGGGCTGACTCTCCGGTGTCGAAACTGGGGAGACCACCAGGTTCGGAACAGGCTTATCAAGGTGCACCGTATGCTCAAGAATAGTTTGTATGGCCAATGCCAACTGTTCCAAACGCTGCTCGTGTACATCCATCCTCCAGTGGATGTTCTATGTATTACCTTCACCTTTATTGTCTGAGGTCATGGCCCTTTCGTACTATAACGGTTTGTTTGACTCACAGACACAGTGATTTAGGATAAAAACACAGTTTTATTAAATTCACAATACAGTAAGAACCTTCACAGGTCCTGTAATATACAGACAGAATAATACAGACACACGACAGGTTAATTATACAATGCTCACACAGGTCCAGTATAAAATGAAGGTACAGACTGTATATACTGACACAGGTCAGGCAAGAGCAGTAAGTTTCCCAGGACTCTGGTACTGCAGGAGTTAAAGTTCATCAATGATTGCAAACAGTCCCATGTATGAAGGTACTAAGATAGCACTTATACCGAGCTTCAGGTTGCCCAAGTGCAAAAAAATTAATTGTTGAACTGATTCTTGCCCCAAACTCTACCCACCAACACAGGCACCCTCCTCAGACCCCTTTTATACCATGACTTATTGCGGGGTCAATATATTTATTTATTTATTTTTGTATTAACTGTCTCCCCAATCCCAGTGAACAAACCCCCCAAAAAATTCCCTTATCAACTGATTGTTTCCCCATACTCCACCAACACAGGCACCCTGATACCCTTTTTATACTCAGACTTTGAGAAATAAAATAACATTTCTATATATTGTGTTTAAATCCATTGATTTCAGTGGAATGAGCTAGGCGAAAAAAACGGAAATCTACACTTTTCACAGGAAATTTTTCAGGAAGCGGGAAGTACCATTGTTAGCAGATTTTGGTTTGAGTCAAACGTTTTCACCCATCCCTAATGTTGAGTAACCAGAAACAACACAGGTTATCAACACTAGTGTGTGACTGAGTGTGGCTTGGACATGGAAGAGGTGACGATGCTGATGTTGGCTGAAAAGATTATAGTGTATTTTTGGTATCTTTACTTGGCCAGAGTCAGAATTTCCAATTGTTTCCTCAGTTTATAAATGGGCACAGTTCTATTTGTTCAGTAGCGGAAGTTAAAACCCTTACCTTTCAGCTATGGCCATGTTTTCATCGATATCATTCTCAACTTCATCTATATTTGAAGAAGGGGAGGATGCTGGAGGGGTATATATTAGATATACATTATCATCATCATCATCATCATCAATAATTAGGTTACCCTTAGCAACTATTTTTATATTCCTCTAGGCGTTTAGAGGCCACAAACTATTTATTTTTACTTTTCCACTTAGAGAGATTTTAACACAATTCCCTTCTACTTTCTGGACAGGTGTTGTGCTTGTTTGTCTTATTTTCAGATTCAGCAGTTTGTTTATCTGTTACACCTTGTTCCACTATGCCATCAAGACAAGAATGCAACTTGTTGTCATCTTCAGTGTTTTTAAATGGTTGACTAATATTACTGGTGCTTGTGGAACTTTCTGTGGGACTTTGACAATATGCCTCCTGAGAGGTATCACTGTCATTTATTTAACACCATAATTTATTACGAACACTGCAGCAACTATAGCTGCAGTCAGTTTTTGGGCTACCACTTTACTCACACATCCCCGCATTGTTCCTACTCCTTTCATCCTCCACCCTGCCCCTAATGTGTTTTCTGGACATTATTAGATTAGTGTGTGTGCGTTTTTACAGTGACGAACACAAAAGAAATGATTGTATGTGATGTCTTGCCAATTACAGAATACTCTCTTTCTCTCTCTGTTTTAGAATAAGTCTACCTCAGTCACAGCTCATGCCAGGGTCTCTGTTTCTGGCACCTATCAGTGAATTTTTTTTGTAATTAATTGTTCATATCCCTATCACTGTCAACAAAAGTACACTCCCTGTTCAACTGTTTATTTGTCTAGACTCCCCTAACACAGAGATAACAGCCAGATCAAGAATGAACTTGGATCACAGTTGCCTCCCTCATCTTAGACACACACAATTCTGGATATTTGGGGTAAATCTCATGTGTTCTCTTCACACAGACCCAGCCTTCCCTAGCAGAGATAGCAGCTACATCAGGAAGGAATTTGGATCATAGCTGCCTGTGCTTCCTACTCAGTGACACAAAATATTGAGATATTCGGGGTAAATTTCCTTTGCTCCCTTCTGACACCCCCAGTCTCCCATAGCAGCCAGATCAGAAAGGAACTTGGAAAAGTTGAAAAAACAAGTGTTTTGGGGTATTTTAGGTAAGTTTCCTTTTTCCCTTCATAATGCCCCCAGAGTGCCCCCAGACTGCCAAAACACAAATTGTGCTACTTTTTGTACCTCTCACAAATACCGAAATAGCATTTCGTGGGGAAAGAAGGGAAACTCACAGCATGGTGGGTGAAATGTAGTCTTACCATTGATTTTAAAGCAATGAGTTAGGTGGGAAAAAGCATAAAATCTGCACTTTCACAAAAAATTTCCAGTTCATTGGAAGTGCCATGTTTTCCTGTTTTTCTAATGAGGCAAAACGTTTTGCCATTACTACTAACAATTTTTTAAAAAATATAAGAAAATAAAATTTTGAATTCTATGTGTGTATGTGGATGGTGGTAATGAAAATATCAGGAGGATGATTAACAGGATGGAATTATATGTGATATACTGTATTCCAATATAATCACACATTAGGATTTGTGAATCATTCATCAGTATTCATAGCACTAGCCGCAATTGTCTTAGATGGTATCTGTGCAAATCCTTCCTCCTCATCAGTGCTACAATTACTACTACATGAGCCATATGCGTCTCTGTTTTGGTTGTTTTCTTCTAATTCTGCTTATACTACATGGTACTTGGAAGGTATTAGATGCACTGAAAACCCTCTCTGATTGAATGGTCGCTTGTGGACAGTTAAGGGTTTCCACAGCACGACATATCAATGCTTTCCACAAAAACTTATTTTCCAGTAATCAAATGAGTCTTCATTTCTGCTTTACATGCAGTGGAGCCACTCCTTGAAGAATTATAGAAGTCTTATAGAGAAGAGGTAGTGCTGACACCACTACCAAAAATCTTAGACTGCCCGTCCTGAGACACATTAATTGTTTTCTGTGATGATAATGATGATGACAACGTGTGTTATACTAAATGTTATATTATTGTTGTTACTGATGCTGATATAGGCATAAACCCTTTGCTTGCTTCCTTTCAGCTAGGCTTTTAGTATTTTCCCCCTGACTTTCTATCTTTCATCCTCTACAATGTAATCATCCATTTGATCTATAAGGATTTCTTACTTACCTTGCAGGCTTTGGAGGGGATTTCATTGTCACTTGATTAGTGGCAGCAATTGTGTGCCTTTGGAGGAGTCCACCTTACTGGTTAGTCATGCAGGTGCAGCCATTTGTAAGATTCTTCCACTTATATATCTATTTATTACAGAAAAAATCAAGAGCATAGCCAAAGATCCTTACAATAATGACAACAGAGACATGATCTAGTGCTAGCTTGTGAATCACGTTAACATGCTTTGAGCAGAGTTCTCAAATAACCACTATAAAAACCAATTAGGAATATATTCTTGCTACATTGCTAGACCCCTGCTTTAATTAAAAAAAAATCTGAAGTTGATGTGAGCGGCAACACTGAGGAATCAGATTCTGAGAAAGCATATAAAGAAATTATTATAGACTGAGTGGTTGAGAGAGAGAGAGCGAGAGTGAGAGAAACGCATGGTAAAAATAATAGAATGCATAGTAAGAAGGAAGTAACAAAAAGGTATATAACCTCAGCATCAATAAAAACAATGTTGCAATTTACAGAACACCTGACATCATTGCAAATAGCAATATATGTGTGCCACAGGCAGCAGTGTAACATTTGAGGACTGTGGTGGTGTTGATGATGCCAATGTAACATCTCTGTAGATCTGAGGAGCATTAACACCATCTAGTTCCAAAGAGTGGTTATACTGCATGTAAGATATTTATAGCATACCTGCAAGATAAGTTTGCCAGTATTCAAATGTGTCATAATTTCTGCTTAGAACATAATTAACAGCGTGGCCAGCATGTGCATGATGCAATGGAAACCTTTTGTTGCCCATCAGCTGTCGAGGATATACAAAGGAAACAGAAGACCTGGCACTGTATATCTCGCATAAAATAAATAAACAATGTATAAATATAGATTTGAGATCTTGTACATAATCAAGGTATGACGCACTTTTTTACAGTTAACAGAATTGATTAAAAATTACTCCTACTCGTGAAACAATACATGTAATTTTATGTAACTATAAAAAGTGATATATAAAATACAATAATAATCAGAGCATTGGGAGATAAAGGTATACAAAATTGACTAAGTAATATATGTTATATATGGCATAAAGAAATTATAATACGATAAAATAGATCAGATTACTACACAGCATACCAGCACACATAGGGTTAAACCTTACATATAGATATCCAAAGGTATAAGCTGGCAATATTTGAATACAGCAGCACAGCAAAGGTTAATTGTTCCTTACAATTATAAACAAAAGAGTAGGTGGCAGTATAACAACACCTGAACCCACCCTGTATGTACTAGGACAACTAAGTGGCAGGAGATTTGTCACGTGAGATGTGCTCAATAGGGCCACAGTTCACATAACAACCCTTTTATAACCCCTTGCACAATATTGTGAGAAGTAATAACCTATCTGTAAAACATAAGGTCCCAGATCTGCTAAATATAGAACTTAACTATTTATCTGCTGTTTTCAATATGCATGCCTCTGGGTGTAACACAGTATAATGAAATACATTTCCCAGTAAAAATCTGCATTACCGCAATTTAATCCTAAGCAATTAAAATAATGTATGGATATAGAAACACAAGGATAATATAAATATATCAGTGTAACATATACTATAAAGATTATAATGACAAAAGCATGTCTGCACACAACTCAGCAGCAGGGGTTAATAGATCCATGGACAGTAAGGACCAGCCAATTACTCAGTCCAAAGTGGTGTATGCTGCTTTGCTCTGTCAGGATTTTCACAAATGTCACTATTCCAACAGATCAAAACCACGTTTTGATGCCACCATGCAGACAATACAATTTTTTAAAACAGACCCAACAGACAGTACCAGAACCACAGACAGAGACACAGAAGGCAAAGTTCCCAGACAGCAATGCACGTGTTAAATTAGAACACCAGATCAATGGAGTGCAATGTCCATCTTAGAAAATATTTGTGGATTATCTGCAAATGCTTGTAGTAGGATTCCCACATATCCCACAGCATTCATATGCAGGCACTCACACACACAATAAACAAAAGGTTCTGCAGGTGTCAGCAATGATAGCTAACTATATGATCTAAAGTTGCTATCAATCTGATCACACGCTATTATTTCTGTAATTGGACTGTATGACTTCCAAAGATTATTCTAACTTTACAGCCAAATGGCTACTGTATAATAGTTCTCAGTAGGTTGGCTAGATCCACTAGGAAATATTAGAATGAGATTACCCCAGAATAGACTGGGTTCTAATAATTTTGGAAGTGTATACAGTGTTATGTAAATAACTTTAATTACACTTTAACAATCCTATAGCAGGGTGTGATCTCTGACACAGCAAAGTTCAGCTTAATTCAGATGCGACTGCAAACTTTCCGAATGTTACATTGTTGCTTCGAAGTGGCTGGAGGAGAGTCATAGCAGGACGGCATGCGGTTTTTAGGGTAGTGAGTCTCGTTCTTGCTTCTTTTGGCTAATTGGCATTTTACCACTGGCATGCATTGCACCGAATCTGCACATATATACATGATTGTTTCCTATGAGTGTGCTCCGCCATGGGGTTTGAACTTTTATATATGCCGAAGTATAATGTCCATGGAAGCTTGTATTTATTTATGCAAATGTGGGCTTTATTTAGAAAACTTTGCATTATGAGTACACCACTTATCAATATTTATAATGACGGCAGAAGCAGAGATGGTGAGCTTTGCCCTTAGTGACTTTTCTAAAACATGAAGACAGACAGACACAAGCTGATCAGCTGTTTGAACTAGATCAGTTGGGTAATTCCTCTATCGTGGATGTTCATGATTTAAAGGTGATGTTCCAAAGGTTGAAGAAAGCCCTATCTAAGGAGCTAAGAATTTGGTGGGACATTACCACTATGGACAAATATATATAAAGGTCCAACGTATACCTAGGGGACTCAGGCTTAGAAAGTTCCCAACTTTTATTATGAAATGGAACACAGCTTTAAGTGAATGTTCTTTTAGGTTTATGGAACTTATTATTGAATATAATAGAGCTGAATTACAACAGGATATTGTGGCTATACAGATGGCTATAAAACAGCAAAAGAATTGAATTTTGGAATTTTGATAAATCCTTAAAAGCTACGTTGGATAAATTGGACAAGGAGTTGTCCACTTTCAAACAGAAGAAATTTGTTCACAGTAAACTGGATTATGAACAACACAATATATATTTGTGGAGGAAAATCAAAAGCCGAACCCCATCCATGAGGTCTATTTTAAAACATACTGAGAGGAAAGTGAGTTTGTCACAGTCAGAGGGGTACACTGATACCGATTATGGTTTAGAAGATATTGTTACCTGTTCCCCAGCTTTGGGATCATAACGAGTGTCTTTGTTTACAGGTGATGTTTTAAAAGATTGAGAGCAGGAAACGGTTTCAGGAAGTGTCTCTTCAAAGAACTTGAAATCCAAAAGAAAATCAAAGAAGAAGAAAAATAAAAAGTCCACACACAACCACGAAAGAGAGGAGAAAAGAGATCAAGAAGACGCAAAGCCTCCCAAACGAGTGTCGCGCAGCAGTCCATAGCGTTAGAAATTATTAATCTATCATCTCTTGAACTATCATTGGCCCAGAAGAGGGTGCTGAGGAAAGGTTTAAACTTTGTTCTGGAAAATAAATTTGATTTATTTGGCACCCTTCTAGACGTCAATCGTTTTGTACAAGCTTTAACTATTAATAAATTATTTCTGGGTAGTGATTCTTCAGGACAACATAAAATATCTGAGGTCTCCCCCCCTAAAACCCCATGTTAGGAATATTGGGACAGAGTTTGCAGATATCTGTTCCTTATATAGTTTACAATTACTACAGGAAGAATCTAATGGAGCTTATGGTAATAGTTCTACTAACTTTCTGGATATGGGCTTTCTCCCTGTGTCCTGCTTCTTCCTCTTGCATTGCAAGGGACAGCAGCTGGACTTATTCCAGAAGGTAGTGGAACACCAGTTGATAGAACTGGATCGAGATTCTAAGCGGAGCCACCAACACAGTTTGTCACTGTCTGAGAAAGAAGCTCTAAGTCAGCTTAAGAATAATGCTTCTATTGTTGTTAAGATATCTGATTTGGAGTTTTATCGTGGTGAGGCTATGCACCAGCTTGGTGACTCTGATACCTATACTATTCTTGGTGGTGATCCAACTTTGTTATACAAGGTTGAGTTGAGCAGGGTTATCAATATGGGTTTAGCTATGGGAATACTGACTAAAACTGAGGCCTCATCATTGGTCCCAAACAGTTGTGTGATGCCTATTTTCCACCATCTGCCGAAGGTGCACAAATCCTTGATCAACCCTCTGGGTCGGCCTTTTATATCTGGCATTGGCTCGCTGAATGAGCCTCTGTCGGATCTAATGGATGTGTACCTTTGGCCAGTGGTGGATGTATTGCCGGGAACACTTCTGGATACCAAGAAGGTTTTGCAGCAAATGGCAGACCTTAAATGGCATAGCGGCTGTCTGTGGCTAACGGCATATGTTATGGCATTATATTCTTCCATTCCCTATCATTTGGGTCTTCAGGCTCTAAAGGTTCAACAGGAGCGATTTTCCAATTATAGTGAGGATTTGAGCTCTTTTCTCAGCAGGGCTGTTGAGTATCTCCTATCCCACAATTTCTTCTCCTTTGATGGGGTCATCTATCTTCAGAGGTGTGAAGTTGATATGGGGGCTAGCTTTGCGCCCTCTCTCACCAATCTATACACGAGTTGGTGAGAGAGCACTCACATCTTTGGGGAGGGGGGACCCTGTCCAGAGTCTATTTTGTGGTATGGGAGATATATCGATGACTTACTGTTTATGTGGCAGGGTACGAGTGATGAGGCAGATGGCTTTATACAAGCCTTAGATGAAAATCATCTCAATTGGAGGTTCACTCATTCTTGTGGATCTCCATCTATTTCCTTCCTGGATATGATACTAACAGGGGATCCTGTATCCTGTAGGATCTCTATGAAGAACTACAAGAAGCCGATAGCAAGAAATAAACTGTTGCATGTGAGATCATCCCATCCACAATTTCAGATCAATAATATTCTGAAGGGGCAGTTTCTGAGTTTTGCACAGGAACTATTCCTCGGAAAAGGCCCTTGTTGAGGCTTCGGAGGACTTAACATCTATATTTACTGACAGGGGCTATAATAGAGATCTGCTGGCAAGAGCATATAGTGAAGATAAAGCTAGGCCCAGGGAGGTTCTGCTGAGGTCCAGGAGGAGTGGGCGACTGATGGGGTTGCAAGACAGCAGCGGTGTAAGGTTCATTACTTCATTTAGTCCTCAGTACAGGAGTATTTGTGGTATTATCAAAAAGAACCTTCCACTGCTGGAGACGGATGACAAATTGGCTACGATATTGAGTAGGGGATTGTAATTTTGTGGCTAAAAGAGGTGTCACGATAGGGAACGTTGTATCACCTAGTTTATACATGAGAAAGAAACCTGCATCTACATGGTTACAATACAAAGGTTTTTTTTAAATGTTGTGTGGGGGTCTGGTCTGCAAATGTTGTAGGTATGAACAGGTATCCTCCCAATTTGTGGGTACTCAGGATGGGCAGACTTACAATATCAAACGTTATATCAATTGTAACTCAGAATAGGTAATATTTTATTTACATGTAAAGCATGTTCTGTTCAGTATGTCGGTAGAACAATTCGTCCTTTGAAGCACAGAATTAGGGAACACATCAATCAGATTAAGAATGGAAGAAAGGAGTTGGCGATAGTCAAACATGTTCTGGAGTGTCATGGAGGTAGTCTTGCTTGCTTTGGATTCTGTGGTATTGAGAAGGTGAGGTTGCCATAGAGAGGTGGAAATATGCTCAAATTGATTAATCACCAAGAGGCTTTCTGGATATTCAAATTGAAATCCAGGGTTCCCCTGGGTTTGAATTTGGATTGGGACATCATCCATAATTTTTTGACTGATGTAGTCTCCAGTGTGAAGGAGTTTGTCTCTTGTAGTATTGTGTAACTCTTTATATATGTGTTGCTTTCTACCTACTCTTGTGCTACACAAGGTTTCCATTCAGCGAGAACCCCCTAATCAGACCTCTAGTTTTGTGATTTTGGACTACGATAGACGCTCATCTTCCTTATTCTCTGTTTGGTCTGAGTTGTGTTCCTGGGAACTGTCAATTTTGTAGTATAATTTTAGAGATAATCTGTTTTCAATTTTTTTAATCTAATTAGTGGTGGTTCTCTTCTGTGCTGTACCCTTTTTTAAGCCTGTCTATGTAAATAGGTGATTTAAGATATTATGTATTATTATTAATGTTTAATTTTTATTATTGTTTAAGGATTTAAGATCACTAAAGTTTACACGTCTGTCTCTTTCCAGTCCATTATTTTTCAGCCCGTCTTCTATAATGGCTGTGACTGGTTTTGATTGATGTGTGTTAGTATCACGGTGCCTGTGATTGCTGACTTCTGCTGTCAGTCAGGTGTGTGTACTCTCCATTGGCCACCTGTCTTTTGCCCGCCCAGTATTGCCTTTATAGACGGGGCTGAGACACCCTTTGGTTGCCCTTTCGCGGTGTCTCTATGTCTAGCAGTCACCTGCCTTGTACCTATTCCTTGGGCCTGTTTCGCTCTGCTACCAGTGTCAGCGTTGCTCCAGTAGTCAGTGCCTCTCCTGCGTGATTCCTGCCTCAGTTCCAGATCCGGTTGAGCTGTCGTTCCTGCTCCCGTTTCTGATCCTGTGCTGCCGTTGATTCTTCTCCGTTCCTGACCTGGTTGGCGGTTCTGTCGTTCCTGTGGGGGTCCTGGCTTGTCTGCTGTTTCTGCTGCTGTATCTTGATTGTCATCCGTGGCTGCTGGGTCACCTGGGCGACATGCTGATCATCCGTTACTCCATGTTCATCGGTTGCTGATCCCGTTAGTATAGAACCGGTTGGGTGATACGTTTGTCCAGTACGCGGTACTGGTTTACTCCACCTACACCGGCTGCTGATTCCGCTAGTATAGAGCCAGTTAACCGCTGTTGTTGTCCAGTAAGTGGTACTGGTTTACTCCACATACACCGGCTGCTGATTCCACTAGTATAGAGCCGGTTGAGCGCTATTGTTGTCCAGTACGCGGTACTGGTTTACTCCACATACACCGGCTGCTGATTCCGCTAGTATAGAGCCGGTTGAACGCTATTGTTATCCAGTACGCGGTACTGGTTTACTCCACACATACCGGCTGCTGATTCCGTTAGTATAGAGCCGGTTGAACGCTGTTGTTGTCCAGTACGCGATACTGGTTTACTCCATCTACACCGGCTGCTGATTCCGCTAGTATAGAGCCGGTTGAGCGCTGTTGTTGTCCAGTACGCGGTACTGGTTTACTCCACATACACCGGCTGCTAATCCCGCTAGTGTAGGACCGGTTGGGTTATACTGTTGTCCTGTACATGGTATTGGTTTACTCCACATTCACCGGTTGCTGATCCAGCCATTATAGAACCGGGTTGTTGTACGCTTGTCCAGTACACGGTACTGGTTAACCCTTCCTTCACCGGTTGCTGCTGCCTCCGTTATTGCACCGGTTTGGTCTCCCTGGTTGGGAGACTGGTTTGCTCCACTGTTCCATCTTATGCTGCTGCTCCATCTATTCAGCATTAGTGGAACTGTCCTCCTGTCCGCCTGGCTGCCTTGTCCGGTATATTGGCAAGGCCGATAGAGCCTGTCTCCATTCATTTGTGCCATCTTTCAGGCTGCCTTGCCCGGTATATTGGCAAGGCCGGTAAAGCCACATTCAGATTGTCGTGTAAACCTCTAGGCTGCCTTGCCCGGTATATTGGCAAGGCCGGTAGAGCCACAATCAGTTATTTGTGTAAACCTCAAGGCTGCCTTGCCCGGTATATTGGCAAGGCCGGTAGAGCCACAATCAGCTTGTCGTGTAAACCTCCTGGCTGCCTTGCCGGGTATATTGGCAAGGCCGGTAGAGCCACATTCATATTGTTGTGCAACCCTCTAGGCTGCCTTGCCCGGTATATTGGCAAGGCCGGTAGAGCCTACCATGTTTATCTCTCAATAACTACTCTTTGAGCCCATTGTGTACATGTGAATTATGTGTATGTTCAGGACCCGTGAGGGTTCCCATTAAGCTTTTCAATAAAGTTTGATTTTTATCTTACTCTATGTCTGAGAGTCAAAACAAACTGTGACAGTTAGGCAAGGAAGTCATCACTTTGTTTTGTAACTTTTTAACTTTTTAACCAATAAGGTCTATGTATGATGTTTTACTAATACAGTGTTTCCGGTTTTTCATCAGTCTATGATTAAGTGCCCGGTGGCGTGAAACGCATTAGACTATGTAGTGGTGTGTTTTCTGTCCATTGGGTCACCATACTCTGATGTGTTTTCTATGTGTTTTATTGTGAAGAAATAAAGTGTAAATTTTTATCTGGGATTTCATCGTTTTGGAGTTTGAATGCAATCTTTCTGAATGTTACATTATTAATTCAAATCAGCAACTAGGAAATTTGTCCAAACAAAAAGCCCCTGTTTTCCCCTGTACACTGCTTATTTTACCTAAACCCTTTCCTTAACAGAGAGCTACACCCACTCTTCTCTCATAGGTCACTCCTTAGAGAATTAAAATATTAAGTAATCTTTACATTTTCATCAAGTTTTCTGGTTGGTAAATATCATATACATACAAGTGACCTCACTATGTGAAACTATAGCTCTCTACTAGTGTTGAGCGAGCATGCTCGGCCGATGCTCGGATCGGCTCGAGCATCGCTCTGCTCGGCACATGGCGGTACTCGTACGAGTACCACCATGTGCTCGCCCGCCATGTTCGGGTGGCAGGGATCTGTGCCGAAGGAGGCACAGATCTTACAGACGCTCCGCTGGACCACCAGGGACTGGAGGTAGGGGACATGTGGAGATGGAAGGGGGCATTGCGGAGATGAAGGGGGCATTGCGGAGATGAAGGGGGACATTGTGGAAGGGGGACATTGTGGAAGGGGGGCATTGCTGAGATGAAGGGGGCATTGCGGAGATGAAGGGGGACATTGTGGAAGGGGGACATTGTGGAAGGGGGGCATTGCGGAGATGAAGGGGGCATTGCGGAGATGAAGGGGGACATTGTGGAAGGGGGGCATTGCGGAGATGAAGGGGGCATTGCGGAGATGAAGGGGGACATTGTGGAAGGGGGACATTGTGGAAGAGGGGCATTGTGGAGATGAAGGGGGGCATTGAC
The DNA here is from genome assembly GCA_037306005.1 of Rhinophrynus dorsalis. NCBI lineage: Eukaryota > Metazoa > Chordata > Amphibia > Anura > Rhinophrynidae > Rhinophrynus > Rhinophrynus dorsalis. The sequence goes on from CM074719.1 coordinate 133,249,928, forward strand.
CAGGCACCCTCCCCTCATCAGAGCAGGGGGTGCCTGGTGTAATGCTCGAGTCCTCCCATTCAATTCAATGGGGCTCGGGTGCTCGGCCGAGCACTCGAGCCTCCGGGGGTGCTCGGTCAGAGCACCCGAACCCCCGAGCATCGGGGTGCTCGCTCAACACTACTCTCTACACAAAAAGACTAGGTGCAGTTAGATAAAATTCCTATTCAAAGTGAGATAGGGCCCTTTTCAATGATATTTACTGTCTGAAAGTCTCAAAAATCAATTTCTAGAACGAAACTAATTCTACTGAATGATACAGCCTCATATATACACAGACAAAATGGTTTCTGGGTAGCATCTTTAACCATTTCTTTCCCAGCAAAGGGCAAACCCTCTGACACAGCAAGCGTGCAGTCAGAAGGGGTTTCCAGTGCAGCCAGTTATATTATTGACAGTTGGATACATGTATCCAGTGGTAGTTTCTGTAGCACTTAATACCATATTATGCAGCAGCAGTGGAAAAAACACACAAGATGTGTCTAGCATTTCATCCTACCCATCATCATCATCTTATTCATAATAACACTATCATCTATATCCACCACATTAAATCCAACCTTTTATCTTATTCTCTTTTTGTTCAGATTATAATTGAATGTTATCACTATATACGTTTATGAATATAATTTTAAAATACGAGTAATAGTGTTATGTGTTTTGATTCAGATATAATACAGACTAGGCAAACATGTGTGATACACAGCTGTTATTAACAGACCTACAACAGCATGGTGGTGAATGGAGAACAGGTGTACTATTGAGCAGTAAAGTACTAGGTAAGACTTCAAACAATTTAGATATTTTTGTAAACAAGCTTATGTTCCTTGGGACTTAAAAAAAAGCAGTTAAAGAGTGGTTAGCCTCTACAGCAGGCCTTTGTATACAGGTTAGGTAAACCCATTCAAGACTTAGAAAGGTGACCTACACAATGGTTACCCTTTGCAAAAAATAATTATAAGCAACCTTTGGAGAAATTGATAGTGCAGTCTAATATGGCAGGGTAAGCCTTGAAAAAATGTTAGCAGGCCTACAGCAAGGCAAGCTTTGAAACAAATGTTTACAGGCCTATCTTACAATATTGCTTTCAACAAGGGAAGCCTTGAAAATAGTTTGCAGGCATGGGTCATATAAGCCACCACCAAGAACATTAGATGCCACCCATCAGTGACATTATTTTGTTTTCTAACTTAATTCCTGATGTTAAGTCATCTGAGCATCAAATGTCACATCACATATTTTTGTAATATCTACCATACCCATGAGTAGTGGTGATGGTGGTGGGAGTGGGACTGAAATCATCATCTCTACAGACAATGGTGGTGGACCATAACCAACTGTGACATTTGGCTTGTGGTGTTTCTTTTCTAATATCTGTAGTGCTGCTGAGGCAGCAGTACAACAAGTCACCACAATCTTCTCCTCCAGCACCTCCCCTAAAATAATGGGTCTTGTAATAGTTTTCCTTAGAGGAACGGAGGGACAAGGCAGTTATTATAATCTGCCATGAGGACAGTGTATAAAGAGTTTGGGAAGAGATGCAAGGACTTGGAGCACACACTTTGGTGCATCTGGTCTAATTAATCATGTTGACAAAGTTAAAGCATCCCCCAAGAAATAAGGTGGTGCAAGACACTATGTCCCTGATTCTCTTGTCCATCTCACAACAAAAACTAGTTTGCAGGTGGTGAGAGGGGCAATCTGTGTAGCAGCAGCTGATTTTTTTGGGTGGTGGATAGATTTGCATCTTCCATGGTAACTTCAAAGTGGCTATGTTACATGTGCTTTGTTAGGGCAGATGTGCCAAGGTGTGACTAGTCCTTCCCCCTTCATGTCCTACTCACATAGGGTGCGTATTGCTGTTGGCCATGATTACACACTCCCTTCCACTAAGGAAAATTATTCCCACACCCATGATTTCAGTGGGGGAGGTAGAGAAGATTTTTTTTAGTTTCAAATCTTCTCCCCAGATGCAACTTGCAGCTTTTGATGCTGCTGCCTCATCATCAGCACTAGCAGTAGGAAGTGGAAATATGTGCCTTTCTTATATCACTGTTTGTCCTTTCACTGCTAATCCCAGTCTGCGGCAGAAATGATTACCCCACTCATACTAGTAACAAGCATGGTGGAACATGATCCAAATAGTGCTCAAACAATTCATGATGCTGGTGGAACGGGGAGTCAGATAATTCAGCAGCAGGACCTTCAGAAAATAATTCTCACTGCCAATCATCAACATGTCAGTGGTGGTGAGGCCCATTTCCACCATGTCTCTTGCCCACTCCTGGCTTTTATAAACTAGGAAAGCTCTCATCTCACCACTGGTGCCATCAGCCTCATCAGCAGCACCAAATTCTTCCTCCCCCTTGCTGGTAGTACAAGTCAGTTTGATATTTGTATGTAGTGTTACAGCGGTCAAACTCATATACACAGTATCAGACTCATAGACAGGCAGAACGCCTGTGTAGCTACTGCACTACACAGCACCCTGAAGAAAAACACATTTATCCTTTCAGAAATTGACTTCAGGTGTGGGGATCTGGTGGCAACCTTATCTGCTAGGGTTTTAGAAAGTGCAACAATATATGGTGCTGCTGGCTGGCTCAGAGTCACAAGGGATGCTGTGGTGGTGCTGGTGGGATCAGCACTATCTGCTAGTGGGCACTGGAGTTTGAGTCACAGGAGATGTAATGGGAGTAGTGGCAGCACTAGAGTATTTCAGTCATAGGGGGTGTAGTGGGGGTGATAGCAGCATTATCTGCTGCTATTGGGTTCTGAAGTGTCTAAGTCACAGGGTTGGGTGGTAGCAGCAATATCTGGTGGGATCTGCTGCTAACCAATGCTACTGATAGGACGGCTGCTGATTCTACTGGATTCCTCCACATCAGAAACTTTCCTCCTGTCCATTATACTCATTTTTTTTATCACACATACATATGCACAGCAACAGGAGTACTGGTCATGTTTGCACTCTCTCACTACTCAACTACTTTTTTTTCTTCTCTCTATAGCTTTCTGCTTCTACATCCATCTCTGTCTCAACTTCACCTCACAGAACCATGGGAAATCATAAAATTTTATAGAAAATTACAAAGTTATCATCAAAAATTCAATGGCAGTAATGGAAAGTGGACATTTTATACATGTTTAATTTGTGGGAATTATCCCTAAAAAAGTAACAAATTGTTGATTTTCTGGGAAAATTCCTGTAGAAAATTAATTTTTTGCCCACCACTATCTCTAAGCATAATGCCTTAAACAGATTACAGAATAAAAACAGTATCAGGTGACTCATACTAACAAGTTGCACAGGCTTTCTAAACTGATTCTTTTTTTTTTTTTTTTTTTATTGCCTCTTATTCCGCAATCAGTACAAAGGGGTGACATTTTCACTGTCTCTTTGCACATAAAAGGAAATGCTGAATGCTTAGTTTTCTCTAATACTCTAAAAATAAATATGAAATACTTTGGGCAGGTCTGCTAACAATAGAATGCAAAGCTTTGATTGGAAGTATAATGAGATCTAAACTGGTTGACATTTTGTTATTTCTATGTAAGGTTAATCCATTATCAACATAATGCAATTTACCTGACTACCCTTAAAAACTAATATGAACATGAGTAAATAAAATATAGAAGCTAGAATAGTGGTATTTTATTAGTAATAAATTAATCTCACAGGCCAAATCACAATTTTAAAAACGGAGAAAGAAAATTAACAAATGTTAAAGGATATTGACATTTAAGAGCAAAAATGTAAATGCAAAAAAAATAGCTGCAAAAGTCTTTTTCTTCAAGTATGTTTATTAAAGCAGTCTAAGCTGTTTGTTACTTAGTTAATGAGGTTACAAAAAAAGTCTGTCAAGCTCAAGTTTTACAAGATTACCTTTGTTGATTCAGAGGAAGGAAAACAAAACTCTGATGAAGTATTTTCCAGTTATTCCCCAAGAGGAAAAAATATTCCTTCTTGACTCCAAAGGTAGTACAATGTCTTTCTGGATTAGAATCCAGCAGGGAAACCATTTGTGGTAATTCTCTATTTAGCTTTTACCAAGAGCTGTATCGAAAACGGTTTTCCACATATCTACAGTATCTGCCAACACAATCTTACTGCCCTTACTACAGAAAATCCTTTCCTGATAGTTGAAAGTGCTTTTCCTTTAACTTTATGGATAACTCCTTGTTTTTGTTATCTTTTTGATTACATAGACCCCAGAGAGTTATTTGACAGCCTAGCTAAATTTGTATATAGCAGTTTCTCAATCACTGTCCTCAAGTATCCCTAATAGTGCAACTTTTCTGGATGTCCCTGTCTGAGTACAGGTGAACTAATTAGAATTAAATATCCATAAATTGAACAACTGTGCTCAGGTAAGGAAATTCAGAGAAGTTGCACTTTTAGTGGTACTTGAAGATCACAACAGAGAAACTCTTGTACATACTGTATTAAGCATTTATGAATCAAATCACTGTGGGTGGCTCTTAAAGTCAATATGGTGGGATTTTGAGGATTTAAAAACAGTATTGCTAATAACAACAAAACACTGTAGGAGGAATCTATTATTCAGTAACTGGCCAACCACTCAATTTTCTACATTTTCCTTCATCAGGAGTTATAATGAAGCCTACTGGATTACCTGCGTGATGGATAGAAATAAGTAGGGATGGGCGAAAGCTCTTGCCATGTTCCTGTGAGAAATCCCACAAAAACCACATTGTCGTCTGCTTTTTCGCAGGAAAATCCACTTTAAAATCAGTGATTAAAATCTTCTAATTTTTCACCCATTGGCCAAAATTTTTTTCCATTTTTTCAATAGCTAGAAAATTTTGATTTACATGTTTTTTGCCTTTTCACTATAAAAACGTTAGGTATCCTTGGAAGTGAAACACAATAGAAGCAGATACAGAGTGATTTAGATGTGCTGTGCTATTCTTCTGTTATTTTTTTGCAAAATTGAGGCAGGAGAGGCTCATAGGGACTGCTATCTGTATGAGAAAGTTTGAAAATAATAAAAGGAGGAACTGCAAGGACTCTTATGTGTCCATTTAATCTGAGGAGGAGGAAGTGAGCACTAAAGAACCAATGCTGTCCAGTCCCCCTAAATCACTCCTAGGTATCTTGGGGACATTAAAGGGATAGTAATACTTAAAATGTAAAAAAAATCTGTTGTAGGGTTTATTCACCTGAGTAAATCAAGGGTACTACCACTGTTGAGAGACTTTTTATTAAAATTATAACAGCTCAAACTTGAATTTTTTAGGTGCAATATCACAGTGGCCTGAACATTTACAGTGGCCCTGTTGCTACACCATCCTATGGACTGCTCTAGTCTGTAGACCATAAATCTCCATAGAATGGTGTAGCAACAGCGCCACTGTTAATTTTTAGGGCACTGTGATATTGCACCCAAAAAATTCAAGTTTGAGCTGTTATAATTTTTTAATAAAATATCTCAGCAGTGGGAGTACCCTTGTTTTACTCAGGGGGATAAACCCTACAACATATACTTTTTTACATTTTAAGTATTACTATCCCTTTAATGTCACGGGGGGAAGAAAAGGGTAGTAGTCAGAGTAGGACAGGTCAGCTGCCTGTGCCTGCTGCCAGATGTGCTGCCCCTGCTGCCACTAGTGCTGTGTCTGCTGTCAGACATGCTGCCCCTGCTACTGCTATCACCATTGCTGTGCATGCTGTCAGATATGCTACTCCTGCTGCCACTAGTACTGTGCCTACTGTCAGACATGCTGCCCCTGCTTCCACCAGTGCTGTGACTGCTGCCAGTGCTGCCCCTGCTGCCACCAGTGCTGTGCCTGCTGCTTCTGCTGAACTTGCTGCCACCAGTACTGTGTCTGATATCAGTCATGACGCCCCTGCTGCCACCAGTGCTGTGCCTGCTGCCAGTGCTGAATCTACTGCCAACAGTACTGTGCCTGCTATCAGACCTGCTGCAACCAGTGATGAACCTGCTGCTAGTGTGTCTTTTAATACTCAGAAGGGGGGGGGGGAGAAGATGATGCTAAGTGTGACAGCAGGAGACCCTAAGTCACCGCCAGTGCTAGTACTACTACTAAGAAGGTCCAGCAGCTTGTTCGTGTTAGGAGTGAAGGAGGGGGTAATCAATATCCTCATATTACTAGTGACTGTGAGGAGAAAGACTCTGGGGCTGAACTTGGTGGTCTGTGTTAGTAGTAGTAGCAGTGATGGTGAGGCAGCCGGTGGGACTAGTGTTAGGGGAGTGGTAGAGGATGCATTTGAGAGCAGACTAGCAGTCAAGGGAGCCCACACTATTCCTCTGGCCCTGTGAGTCTCCTTCCCTTCATGACAGTGTCCAAGTGAACATGATCCTGAAGAGGCCAGAACTGTTGGTGGATAGCAGGTGCAGAAATAATAATATCACCATCAGGAGCACAGATCAGCTGCCTGTGCCTGCTGCTACTGCTGCCAGTCTGCCTTCTTCACATCACCAAGAAAAGGCAAGGGTGACTTTAGGGCACCCTCTGTCACATTGCTCGTCACCTCCTCCAAACAGCATTTAGATGTCTGTAATAGAGCAGGAACAGCACTTAGGGACTAGTGGTGGTGGTGATGATGGTGGTGGAGATGCTGAGGTGGAAGTGACATTGATGGTCTTTTTAGCAGAAACTGAGAAAGAATGGGAGACAGAGATGAGAATGGGCATCACCACCACCAGCAGTGAGCTTTTGGAATTTGCAACTGCTCTAATTCCTGCTGCTGAGTTGCAAGGTCAGCACGGTGCTGAGGAAAAAGCTAGTGTGACACAGACCGGCGTGGATGCAGTAGGAATGGGGTCAACAAGTGATGCTGGATTAGGACAGGTTCCACTTGCTAGCGGCAACAATGCTTCTGGTCTTAGTTGCAGTGCTGATTCGGAGGCAGTAACAGCAACAGCAACAACATCATACGCTGCCACAGACAGTGATGGGCAATGCGGTGGACAAGAACAAAGAGGCCATCCTTTTCCACCTGTTCCCTATCCCCTGAAGTCATGGGTGTGGGGCTATTTTTCTCTTGGGGCAGGCACAGTGCAGTATTCACTAATGGCACTGTGCAAAATTTGGGACAAGTCAGTAAGAAGAGGAAAGGAGGGAACACACCTTGGCACTAGGGATCGGCAAAAATTTTCGCCTAAAACTGAAAGTAGTGAAAATGGCACTTTCCGCTTGGTGGAAAATTTCCTGCGAAAAGTGCAGTTTTCCCACTTTTTTCACCTAGCTCATTCCATTTTTTTCTCCATCGCATGAAAGTTTTCTTCAGCCATAAACAAAGGTGTCAGGCTCTTATGGCATGTCATTCTGTGTGTGTAAGAGGAGAAAGCAACATGTTTTTGAGCTAGAGAAGATAGGCAAATAAAGGAGAATTGAAGCTTAGTTTAGGGAGTCATTTAGGTAGGACATTTGTTCTCTGTAGTAGGGGAGTCTGGGGGCACAATGGGGGAGAAGAAGGGAGGAAGGAGGTTGACCCAAAATGTTATGTGACTGCCTGGCAAAACACAGGAAGCTGGGGTCCAAATTGCTTGCTGATTTTACTTTTATTGTCTCTGTGCTGGAGAAGTCTGAGGAAAGAAGTCGTTGATTTTGTTTTTTAGTTATGCATATATATTTTTTGGATTAACTGTGATACGACTGGGTAGACAACTTAAAAAAAAAAATAAAAACACATAAATAATTATATTAGACAGCTGACTGGGAGCTCTGTGACAGACGTGATAGACAGCAGACGACAATGAGAATTTTGTTGAAGGCCAAGGCAAGACATTACACTCCATTACTTGACTAATGTCTAGCAAATGCACAAGCAGGAACGGTGGAGGAAGTGCAGGGATGTGGGAGTAAAGTGTTAGTACAAAAACTGGCTGCAGCAATGGTTGCTGCAGCATGTGCAATAAATGAAGATGATGATCCCTCTCCACCCAGGGTGGATGCCTTTTGTCAAGATCCTGCCAATCACACCACACCAGTCTCCCACCACCATTACCATACATGTTTGCCACATTGTAGGTTGCACTTTATTTTTTTTTTATTATTATTTTTTTTTGTCTTCAAAAGCTTTATTAAGTTAAAATGAAATACAGAGTACAATAAACAAAGGTACAATTAAGAATGTTGAGTACAATCACATATGTCATACACGGTGTTAAATCAGTGATGTGCTATAAGCATGGGAAAATCGATTGTGCTAGTTGTCAGACCTACCTACCTTTAAGGAATATATGGAGCAATTTGGTAAAGATATTGAGAAACTTATCATAGAATGGGAAAAGGCCAAGGGTAAGCCATTGATAGTCCGGGCAGCAAAGGAGAAAAGAGAAGAAAGAAGAAGGGGAAAGGGAGGGGGGAAAGGAGGAGGGGGAACCGAAGGGGAGGGGGAAGGGATGGAGGGCGAGGCAAGGGGGAAGGCAAATAGGGGAGGTAGATTAAGAGGAAGATGGGGGGACATAGTGGGGAAAGTGAGTTAGGTCAGCTGGAAGGGTATGAAACGGGTAACCGGTAGCTGATGGCTAGAGGCAAAGCACTAGTTGGAGGTAGGACTTACTTTATTTATTTTTTGTTACTTGACATCATCATGAATATGTGCTAGTGTAACACGACTAACATGACTCACAACTTTGACTTTCAGATACTTACTTCTCCACTACAGTGTCACGGTAATCAGGCAAATAAGGACAGACACAAAGATAAAATATAACCACCTTTATTTATTATAACAACAATAACGGTAGAGCCCACACAGAACTCCAGACATATGTAAATGTGCACTGCACTACTTAACATCTTGAGACTAGGGAAGTGGCTCAAGTGGGACAACAGAAGAATGGTAGAATATGTGTAAGTTACCACTTGGTCTGTGAACTGAGGCAACAGAGAGCGAGAACAAACCAGAGACAGGAGGCACCGAGTCTACAGATCAGGCAAGCAGGTAGTGTAGGAGGCTAGTAGACAGCTAGAGTCACAGGTCAGACAAGCCGGGGACTACATGGAGTGAGAGTAACCAAGCAACTGGTCAGGCAACCGGAGACTATGCTGAGCGAGTAGGACCCAGGGCCACTGGTCAGGCAAACCGAGGACTACAAGGAGCGAAAGTAACCAGGCCCTCAGGAAAGGCAACCGGAGACTACACTGAGTGGGTACTAGCAGGGCCCACAGGTCAGTCAAGCCGGGGTCATACACAGAGAGAGTAGTAAGCCAGAGCCACAGGTCAGAACCAATGTGGGAAGTCAGACAAGCCGGGTCATACACAGAGTGAGATTCTCAAGCAAACACGGGTCACAACGGAGAGCAAGGAGTAACAAGCAGGAACACCACATAAAGGCAATGATTGCTATCTCCAAGGAGGATTATAAAGGAGCAGAAGGAGGCTGGACTCAATTAGGCCACCCAGAATAGGCCCATAAACAGGAGTCCGAGCCAGTGCCTGTAACAGACGTAGTAATACAGAGGTGGTCACAAGATGCCGGCAGAGACACCATAGTGGAAGGAAGCACAGGCTAACTAGGCCTCAAAGGTAGATTGTGATATACAGCCCTCGGAAGAAGTAATATTGTGCTGTGAAATGTTTCACCATAGGAAACATTGGAGCAAAATGAGTTCAATAGGAGAAAAATGTGTTAGAATAGGAGTAAAATGTCTTGGAACAGGCAACAAGGAGGACAAATTTCATGAAAAAAGAGAAAAATCATCCATTTTTCATGAAGTCATGTGGGAAATTTTCCCCACTTGTCACCCACCCCTTCAGTCAAGCCAGGTTTTCAGTGAAGCTGGTTATATAGTCAATAACCATACAATATTAAAAAAATAGCAACATAGTTGATGTGAGGCTTTAAAAAAACCTGTGTCCATTAAGTTCAGTCCATGCTATTTCCACTTTTAGCAAGAATCAACATGGTTTTATGTGGAATAGATCTTGCCAAAATAATGTTTTGAGCCTCTATGAGGAAGTAAGTAGCAAACTACATAACAGTAAAGCAGTAGATGTAGTATGTCTAAATTTTGCAAAGGCATTTGAAACAATGCCACACAAGAGGCTGGTGTATAAAATAGGAACATTGAGGCTAGGAGATAACCTTTGTAATTAGACAGAAAAGTGGTTGAAGGATAGGGAACAGTGTGTTGTTGTAAATTGAAAATTCTCCAATACAGTTAAAGTTAAGAGTAGAGTACCCCAAGGTTCAGAACTTGTTTCACTGCTTTGTAGCATGTTTATAAATAACCTGGAAATAGGTGTAGAAAGCACAATTAAAATATCTGCAGATGACACTAAATGATGCACAATAATAAAGTCAGACCAGAATGTGTGTTTCTTACAGAGGGATTTACATCAAATGGCAGTTTGAGCAAACAAATGGAATATGAAGTTTAATGTGGAAGTGTAAAGTTATGCATTTGGGAAGGAACATTTTCAGTGCTGCTTATGAACTTAATGGAATCATTTTAGGAAACTCTTTTGTAGGGAAAGACCTGGTAATCCTTGTCCTGTACAAACTTGGAAGCAACGACAAGTGTGAAATAGCAGTAGCAAAAGTAAAACCAAGTCCTGTTTGCATAAAAGAGGTATTAAAGCAAGAATGGATAACATCATTTTGCCACTGTACAAATCATTGGTAAGACCTCACCTTGAATATGCTGTGCAATTTTGGGCCCCATTTCTGAAAAAGGATATTCTACAACTGGACAGAGTGCAGCAAAGAACTGTGTAACAGAGCTGGTACTGATAGGTGTGGATACTATATGACTCTTATAATCTCCAAGTAACTGAGTCATACTCTTCCATACTTTGCAATTTTACAATAGCAGCAGTAGACATGGGAATTATTGTAAAGAAAATGTTGTCCCATACTCTGAGACATCTACAACAATGTGTCCCTGTGGTAGTGCGTCAGATCGGATCTCAATTAAGGTGTAACCTCGATGGTATCTTGTTTCATAAACTCCCTCTTTGCTAGTCTGTCTGACTCAATTTCAGCAGCAGCTTTCTCTTTTTCTAACTTGACTGCATTAAATGCTCTTTTATAATAAATAGTGACACATTTTAATGTCTCACTCTTGTGAGGTCTTTGTAATCCTATCTACTCTACTGGCAAACATAGTACCACCAGTTTTCCTGGCTTACAATCTAATTTGACGGCAGTCTTAATCTTTACAATTCAGTACAGGAAGAAGATGGAGCTGATGGCTTCAAAACCAATAGAGTGCATTAAAGTATAAAGCATGCTGTACAACTGCTACTGCAGTCATACAGTACCACAGCACCTCAGCATATGCTTGTTACTCTTGTTCTTGTGGTTGTACTTGTCGGTGTTTGTGTAAGTAAACACAGTATGCCTCAATAGAAGCTCAGCCAGCACAGGAGAAACTTGGATTGCCTGCCTCTCTGATGGTCATTGTTTTGATTTGATGTTTTACTTCTTATTCCTCCTTTCCCACCCCACCCACACACCCAGGAAAAAACTGGCTACAACCAAGACTCCTATCCAGCAACCCCAGCTCCCTCTCTGTGTCTATCTGCCTCTAGTGTCAACATTTATATGTGTTCTCTCTCTCAGTGACAACTGAATCCCATAGAATGATGTCTATACACCACAATCTCTCCAACATGAGATCTTAATTCACAGGCTCCATGGAATAACACATAGACTGGATCTATTATCCACCTGTAGACGTTATCTCCTCTTTAGCACACTTTAGTGCATCTTCTATTAGTTCTTCTTAGTACATCAGTCTCCGTCTTCTGGAAGTTTAAAGTAATTTTTCTTGTTATTTAATCTCCAATTTTTGTTTGGTTTGATCAAGGACACTTTGCATGCTAGCTTGCAATTTTTTAAATCCTGCTACACAATCTTGATTAATCTATTTTAACTGATTTTATTTAGGAACAGATTTATTTTTCTTTTAATCCATTTCTTTGGATCAATCAATTGAGCTTTGAGCTCTTCATCAATTGTATTTCTTGTAAACCCATTTTTGCATGTTGCATCTTCAATGAATTATGTTTCTTTTAATCTGTTAACATTTTTAAGGGCTTTGGTTGCATTACAGACTTGAACTTATGACATGTTGTGCTCAGATATATAATAGATGTGTTTGTACATATGCAAAGGTAAAGGAGCTGGATTTACATTTGTATACATAAATGCAGCAGATGAGCTCTGGTGGCATATTTGTGCACAGTCACATGTTCAGTAGGGATTCTCTTCCCTAGTATATACAAGGTTGCTAGAAAAAGAACTGAATTGCCACAGCAGATGAGTCAACCAATCCTTCTAACTGCAAATAACAAATCAATGTAAACAAAGGTTTTATTATATAGATATACAAAGGACTGAAACAAAATGGCAAGGCTATGCCTGTGACGCAGGTTGTGACATTATAATGCTCTTCATTGGTTATTAAACTGTGTGGGACATGAGTGTTCAGTGATCATGTTAAAAAGCAGACACCCCTCATTTGTAAGTACAATGAATCACAACTCTCTAAGCTAACATATGTAGAGCCTAATTCACAATAATATAGTTAGCTTATTATCAATCCTCATTTTAAATACATTATCAGGGCATCTGGAAATATATTTTACTTGCCATTGGGAGACATTAAACAAATTAAAATTATTAACTCCTTAAAGACCGGACCTTTTTTAAATTAGAAGACCATTTTTGGCATTTTTAGTGTTCTTTTGTTAAACCATATTGTATCTGTAATTTATTTACTTCACCCACACAAACTATACACCATTTTTAAAGCATAGACGGGGCTTTACTTTGATACCACATTTATATAGATAATTAACCATTTGTTTTAATGAAAATTTAAAAAAACAAAAAAAAACATGAAAACAATTTAGCTTTTTATAGGTTTCCTTGTCATAATTTGTGCTCAATTGTTTTATTTTTAATAAGTACTGGAGAAAAGGTATGAATGACTCCCAAATGTCCCCTTTTAGGTGGCACTGTTCCTTTATGGTGAAACTCCCTATGTCCATACCTGGTGTCCCTATTTTAGGAGATCAGACTATGTGATATGCATATAATGCACATACATTTTTGTTTAAACTTCAGTACATGAGCTTGATACTATGCCTACCGGTAAAACAGTCAGTAAAGAAAAAACACAGAAGGATAAACGTATCTGTGTTCCGCAGCTATCCTATAACTAGGCCTTTACATAGAACAACCAGTGTAGGCCACACGGATCAATGTTACCTCAAAACATGCATCACCTGTTTTCTTCAGCACCATGTGTTGATTAAGTATGTAAAATAACGTGAGATACGTCAACACCAAAGGAAGTTGGCCAACATTTGACGTTAGCAGGTCAAGTTAGGCATTGTTATGGCCAATTCAAATCCCCTGCCAATCCCCATCCAGCAAATTATCAAAATCATTGCAAAAAATGTATATATACCCAAAAGATGGCCAACCCCTGCCTGTGTTTCATGGTTCATAGAGCTAGAGAACAGGGAGAGGAGAACAGAGTTATTGAGAGAGCAAGAGAGAGATGAGCAGACACTGGAGAGGCATACAGTTAGAGTGGGTAGCGGAGCATTTTGCATTCTACAAAACACATAATACACTTTTAAACACATCACACAAATTACATACACAAACAATCATAAACACACTGACACACTACACACTTATATTTATTTTATACAGTGTGACTGAGTAAGTGTGAGGGAGTAGCAGAGGGTGATTGTGACCTAGTGCCTGTGTGAGTGCCTGTGTGAGTGTTTGAGTGTGAGTGAGTAGTAGAGTGAGGTGGAGAGATGGCAGGAAGAGGAGTGGAGCATGGAGGCATGGGGAGAGGTGCAGGAGAGCAGGACATCCCCTGGCAGGTAAGGAAAGGGAGAGGGAGAGCAAGTGGCAGGAGAGGTACAAGGGACAGGTACACGCCAGATAGGGAAAGAGCTGCCAGTGGGACGGGGTGTAGTTGTTGGGGAGGGACATGCACAGCCAAAGCCAGCACAGACAGGTCCTCAAACAACAACCGAGCAAGCTAATATTGCAGGGTGATAGGCTCAGAGAGCCCATGTTCACATTTGAGGAAAACTTGGCCTTAGGGCAGAATATAATGGAGAGGGAGAGCATCCTTTTCTCCACCGAGAGGAGAAGGGGAATAGATGCCATAGAAAGCTGGCATGGAATGACGTGGAGGAGGCAGTTAACTCTGTGTCAAGGTGTCTGTGAACAGTTGATGGGATTAAAAAGTGCTGCACAAATGCAAGAGGAGTAAAGAATAAGCTGGTGGATCTTGCTGTGCATGCCAGAGCAACAGGTGGTGGGCCACCATCGAGAATAACCTTCAATGGTTTGGAGGAGTTGGTCCAGCAGAACTGGTCTATGATGGAAGTTGAGGGTGTGACTTTAACACAGGACTAGGGGTGGGTGAAAAGTGAGAAACATTTCCTGCATGACTTTTCATGAAAAACTGATGTTTTTTCTCTTTTTTCTCAAACGTTTTCTCCTTTTCTCCAATGCAAAATTTTCCTCCTATTCTAACACATTTTTTTGGCCTATTCCCAGCACAATATTACTTCTTCTGAGGGCTGTAGTGGAGAAATAAATAGGTGGAAGTCAAACTTGTGAGTCCTAAAGCAGCTTACACCTTGAAAAATTTGTTATCGTGCAGAGTGCATTCATCTTTAGCCCACAACACTAACTTCCTGCTTAAGTGACACTGGCACATATTCATGATGATGTCAAGTGATAAAAAAAAAGTAAAGTACAACCTACAATGTGGCAGATGTGTATGGTAGTGGTGGTGGGGGACTGGTGTGGTGTGATTGGTGGGACCTTGACAAATCGCATCCACCCCGGGAGGAGAGGGATCATCATCATTTATTACACAGTCTGCAGCAATGATTGCTGCAGTCAGTTTTTGAACTACCATTTTACTCCCATATCTAGGGGTGGGCGAAAAGTGTTAAAAATTTCCTGCATGAATTTTCACAAAAACTTGCAGATTTTTTGGTTTTCCCACAAAAATCTTGCCTTTCCGTCTATGCAAAAATGTCCACCTTTTCACCTATTTTAACACATTGCCCACCTATTTTAACACATTTTTTGCCTATATTTCCTATAGTTACTACATTTCCCACTGTAATATTACTTCTTCTGAGGGCTGAAGTTTAGAAATAAGTGGCTGAAAGTCAAGGTTGTGAGTCCTACAGCAACATATACCTTGAAAAATGTGTTAGCACGCGGAATACATTTGTGCTTTGCCCACAACACTAATTTCCTGCTTAAGTGACACTGGCACATATTCATGATGATGTCAAGTAATAAAACAAAATAAAGAACAACCTACAATGTGGCAGATGTGTATGGTAGTGGTGGTATTGGGGGACTGGCATGGTATGATTTGTATGTATATTGTTTTTACCATTGCCAAACTCTATCTTCCTTCTCAGGTTATTGACACACATTACCTATCAGTCATAGCAGTGGTCCCAAGTGGGGTAGATGGTGGCAACCCTTCTTCACATACCTCCCCCACCTCCTCATCTGTGCTGCTGTTAATATATTTGTCCTGGATTTCTCTGTCATGTGTGGTTTCTGCTACCTGATATTCAGATGGTATGAGATGTTGGTTCATTTTTAAGAATTTTAGTCTCCCAACATTGCTGCTTGATAGCCATATCCTGCAGTCATTGACAATATAAACTTCCACACTGAAAACCCTCTCAGATCCCACACTTGCTGGAGGACAACTAAGGGTTTTCACTGCAGTACGTGTCAATGCTGGCCACACACACACTGCTTTGTTTGCCAGTATTCCATGGGGTCATTGTTTCTGCCTAAAACATAGCTATCTTGCATGTATGCAGAAACCATCTCACATGCAGTGGGACCACTTCTAGGAGCTACAGGGTGTTCCTGTGTGTCAGTTACCAACCCATAGTCAGGGAGCAAGTCCCAAACAAATGTGCCAAAACCACCACCACCACTACCAATGTTGGGTTTTTGCTGCCCCTGCTGACACCCATGATGAATTGCCCTATGTTCCGAATGGGATATTCTGGTTGATGTAGCTGCTTCTGCTGGTTGAAATGCTTTGCTGCCTTCCTTTTCAATATACTGCCTAGATGTTTGTTGTGCCCTCACTTTCTCTCTCTTATCCTCCACAATGCAACCCTCCACTCGATCAAAAAGCATGTCTTGATATTCCTTGACAGAATCCGATTCCTCAGAGAGATGCTGCTGATCGTCATGACTCCTTGTGTGACAAACTTCTGATGGCCCTTTGGCAGAAATTCTGAAATTTATGTTTAAAGCGGGGGTCCAGAAAAGTGGCAAAAAAGTATTCCTCATTGCTTTTAATGGACACTATGAGAGGATATTATTCAACGCATGCTAACATGTCCTTTACCAGCTGGTTCATGTCTGTAGTGTGATGATGGTAAGAATCCTTAGCCATGCTCCTCATTTTTTTCTGCAATAAAAATATCAGTGGAAGAATTTCCCTAATTCCTGCCCCAATGCGACTCAACAGCATGGTTGCCTCCTCAAAGGGTTTCAGCAGCTCACATACATCGCACATTAGTTGCCATTGGCCAGGTGACAAAGATGCTCCCTCCAAAGCCTTCCGGCTTTGCATGGTTTACTCGCTAATGGCCTTATGCTGCTCATACAAATGCTCTAGCATGTAATGGTGGAATTCCACCTGGTAGGGGCCTCCATTTTCAGCTAGTGATGGGGCAGGTTGTTACGCACTTGTATGGCATATAGAGCGTTCTGTGCACTGAAGGAGCGACTAAAATGGGTACAGATTTTGCGGGCAACAGTAAGCATCTCTTTGAGTGTTTCGGATTCTGACAGGAATCTGGTCACAACTAAATTTAGCACATGGGCAAAGCAGGGCACATGCAGCATACCACCTATTCTTAAAGCAGTGATTAGGTTGGAGCCATTATCAGTAGAAAAAAAACAGCTTTTAAGGAGCGGGGTACAAGCCATTCCTCTATCACCTGCTCTAGCTTACTTAAAACATCTACAGCTTTGTGGAACTCTCTCTCAAAACTCTGCATGCACAAGGTGGCATGACAATGGTATGGTCTATCCTGCTGCCTCTTCCACCTTTTAATCACACTTCCAGAACCAGAAGTACAATTTCTGACTCTCACCTGATGCTGTAAGCTAGTGTTGTCTACTGTTGGTGCTGGGAGGGAATCCCAGTGAGCACTCACAGTCATATAGTCTGTGCTCTGTCCACTTGTCCACATATCTGTTATCAGGTGGATTTTCTTGCCATACACACTTTTCAGTCCTTTACCCACCACACCAACCACCTGCTTGTACAATTCTAGCACAGCCGTCCTGGAAAAATAACTGCGGCTTGGGATTTTCCAGTGTGGAGCTAGACATGACATCAGTTCTCTGAAACCTTGGTTTTCTACAAAAGAATACAGCAGCATGTCAATTGCCAACATCTTGGCAACCTTGCCATTCTACAGGCGTACTTTGGGATTGTTTTTGTGATGTTTTTGAATCCTTCCTAGGAACTCAGTCAGTGTGGGTTGGCAGAAGAACCCTGAAACTTTATTGCTTTAACAACATGAATAGAGGAATTGGTGGCGGTAGATGTAGCATGTGTGGGCAGTCTATGACTCTTGCCATCTCCGACACAAAGCCAGAGTCATCATACTCCTCTGCAGCAGGAGCCATAGGTGTTATTTGGACTGAACTAACTGTTGGCACTGGCAGTAGCACACTCTCTGACACATAAATAACTTCACTACTTCTTTTTTCTGCCCTAGAGCCCTGCTTCTACTAGTTATGGCACCTTTGGCCTGCTGATAGTGTGTATTCAGTCAGACCTGTGGTTGTGCTTCAGGTGGGATCTCATATAGGAGGTGCCTAGGTGTGAGCCTGCTTTCCCTGCTCACTGGCTTTTTGCACAGAAAACACATAGCAAAATGCTTAGTTTGAGGATCCTGAGTGAAGTATCTCCATACTGTGGACTTCATTGAATGAGGGGTTCCTGATGTGGTGCTGCTGCTACTACTACTACTGGGGCTACATGTTGATGTAATTCTACTGCCACTATTACTAGGTGTCAAAGGTGCAGCACTTTCAGCAGCAGAGGCACTCATCATATCTAACACTGTGGATGTTAATAACCTGTGTTGCTGTTGCTGGGTATTCAAAACAGGTGTGTGTGGCTGAGTAGGACTTGGACTTTGAAGAGGCAATGATGCTGATGATGACTGATAGGGTGACTGTGTGCTTTTTGACATCTGTGCTTGTCCACGGTCAGACTTTCCAATGGCTTTCTCAAACAATTTACAGACAGACACAGTGTTCCTTAAAATAGGTGGAAGATTCAGCCTTTGACTTTCTGCTAACCTTATAGCCCTGTCATAATCCTCACTCTCAACGTCATCTGTATCTGAACAAGAGAAGGATTCTGGAGGGATATATTCTAGATCTGCATCATCATCAGTCATCATTAGGTCATCCTCAGCAGCATCAGCATCACCTGACAGTTCTTGCAAACTACTACCCTTACATTCCTCTAAGCTTTTATAGGTTTCAAACAATTTCTTAGTTTTACTGTAGCAAAGTTCCCTATTACTTTGAGGACGGGTGTTTTGATGCTTGTTTGTCTCACTATCTGATGCAGCAGGCAGTTCAGCTGCTATACCTTCCTCTATTATGCTATTGCCAGCATCATCAACACTTGAATGTGACTTGTTGTTGTCTTCACTGTTCTTCTTATATGGTTCTTTATTTCTACTGGCACTGGTGGTGCTGGAACTAGTTTTGCTGGGACCTTGACAAACTGCATCCTCCCTTGTAGTAGAGGGATGATCATCATTGATTGCACGGGCTGCAGCAACCACTACTTTACCCTCACATCCCTGTACTTCTACACCCCTCCCCCTTGCCCTTTCCCTTGTGTGTTTGCTGGACATTAAGCAACTACACTGTGCTTTTTACTGTACGGTACACAACACAACTGATGGAGCTGTATGATTCCTTGACTAAGCCCAGTCAGCTGTCTGTCACTGTCACCTGATATATTTAGTTCTTTTTTTTTTTTTTTGTCTACCCTGTTGTCTTATCACAACCTGTCTAAAAAAGATTATAACTGAAAAACAAAATCAACGTCTTTAACCAAACTTCCCCACCCAGACCATAACCGCAAGAACAGCAAGCAAATAGGTCCCTAGCTGCCTGTGTCTTGCCAGTCAGTCACATGGAATTTTGGTATATTTGGGGTCAACCTCCTTCCTCCCTTCTTCTCCCCAGAGTGCCCCACTGACCCTCTAACAGAACAAATTTCCTACCTAAAAGATTCCCTAAACTAAACTTCAATTCCCCTCTCTGTCTTCTCACAAACACAAAATGGCATGCTGTGAGAGTACCATGGTGCCCATGATCCTTGAGCGACATTGTTACTTCCTGGTTTACGCTGGCTGCGTTCTTACTGGCTCTGGGTTATTGCTCCTCCCAGGGCTTGCCTTTAAATACACCCTCCTGTCACTATACCGGTGCCCTTTCGTGGTGTACCCGTATCTAGCGACTAGTTGTTATTGTTTCCTGTTACCATGTATGACCCGGCTTGCCTGACTACACTTGTGCCTGACGCTTCTGTGATCCGATCCCGTTGCTGACCTGGACTGGCTGACTAACTCCTTGTGTACCGAACTGGCTTGGCTGAGTATCTGATTCCATTACCGACTAGGACTGGCTGACTAACTCCTTGTGTACCGAACTGGCTTGACTGAGTGTCTGATTCCGTTACTGACTAGGACTGGCTGGCTATCTGTTTACACCGATCTGTCTGGGCTAGTGTTGGTGGTCCTCCTGACTGGCTGTGAAGTCTGTGTGTGCCGACCTGGTTGTGCTACTACTTTCGTCTCTTACTGGACTAGCCTATTACCTCCGTATACCAAACAGGGAGACACAGGTCCAGGACCGGTTACATTACGTGCCTATCTCCCGCTCGCTTGCCGCTCCTTCTGTCTCCTGGAGCCTGTGGGAGTCCCTGCACTCACCAGTGTCTGTGTTGCCTCCGGTAACCCTATAATACCTGGATCAAGCCAATATCTCACTGTTGCCCGTGTTGCCTCAGTCTACCCTAGTGACCTAGGGTTGTTACATTGCCAGCATCTGGTGTCTGTTGTCTCAGTTAACCCTAGCATGCTAGGATCCTCTCACTGCCAGAGTCTGGTCTGCGTTACCCCCGCTTATCCTAGAGTTCTAGGGTTCAGTCTCTATAAGTGCCACAGCCGTGTTGCCTCCGTTAACCCTAGCGTGCTAGGGCCTAGTCGCTGCCTGAGTCCATTAAGTGTTGCCTCCGTTAACCCTAGTGATTTAGGACTCTGTCATTGCCAGAGTACTGTCGGTGTTGCCTCAGTTAACCCTAGAGTTCTTGGGTCCCGTTACTGCCAGAGTCCTGCCTGTGTTGCCTCAGTTAACCCTAGCGTTCTAGGGTCCCATTACTGCCAGAGTCCTGCCCGTGTTGCCTCAGTTAACCCTAGAGTTCTAGGGTTCCGTTACTGCCAGAGTCCTACCCATGTTGCCTCTGTCTACCCTACTCTCCTAGGGTCAGTTCTCTGCCAGTGTTTTGCCAGTGTTGCCTGTGTGAACCGTAGTCCACTAGGGATTGCTCTTCAGTCACCCATCGCCTATGTCACCTATTAGCGTTGTTGGACTGTTGAGGATATTATTGTTCTTGTACCTTGCTGAGAATCTGCCTACAAGTCCAAGATCACTATATTTGTTTGCTGACTATTACAGTGTTTGTAGTTTCGCCCAGACCTGCGTCAGATCTGGAAAGTACTTGATACGGACCTTATCTGGACCTGAATGGGGTTACTGTACATTACTTTCAATAAAGCTTTTAACCTTACCAAACTGTCTGAGTGTTTTTTTACAAACAGTAACAAACAGTGACAGAGAGCCTGACATCCTTTTTTATGGCTTTAGAAAACTTTGTTGTGGTGGAGAAATATTTTTCTTTGCATTTATTTCAATGGGAGAAAAAGGCAAGAAAAACTGGAAAAACTGCACCTTTTGTGGGAAATTATTCACCAAGCAGAAGGTGCCATTATTCGCCAATTTCAGGCGAAAATTTGTACCCATGTCCCTACACTGCTCCATCTTTCCCCCTCCCACTTGTGCATTTGCTGGACATTACTCAACTATTGTGTCTTTCTCAGTCACAGAGCTCACATCAGGCTCCCAATCAGCTGTCTGTCACCTAATATATTTATTTGTTTAATTATCTATGCATTCGATTTTTAATTTTTTTTAAATTTTTTTTATATTTTTACCATTATTTTATTTTATTTCATTTTAAGTTGTCCACCCTATCTTATAACTAAAAAACCAAACCAACAACTTTCCTCAGACTTCCCCAGCACAGATACAATTAAAGCAAAGTAATTTGGACCCCAGCTGCCTATATTTTGCCAGTCAGTCCCACCACATTTCAAGGTATTTGAGGTCAACTTCCTTCTTCCCTTCTTGTCCACCAAAGTATCCCGAGACTCCCCTAATATAGAGTACAAATGTCCTACCTAAAAGTAGAGAAATCTTTCATGTGGGAAGGGGAAATGTTTCTACCCAGAAATGCACTAGGTGAAAAAAGCGAGAAAATTGCACTTTTCGCGGGAAATTTATCAACAAAGGGAAAATGCCATTTTTTGCCAGTTTTGGTTTGAGGCGAAAGTTTTCACCCATCACTACATAGGCGTCACGGCTTGTTTTGACTCTCAGACACAGAGTAAGATAAAATCAAACTTTAATGAAAAGTTAATAAGAACCCACACAGGTCCTGAGCATACATATATGAGATATACACAAGATAGGTACAAAATAGTAACACATACAATGATACAGTTTCGTAGGCTCTACCGGCCTTGCCAACTACAGGGCAAGGCAGCCTGTAACTAGCCACACAGGATGATTGAGGCTCTACCGGCCTTGCCAATATTCCGGGCAAGGCAGCCTGGAGGATGGCACGAAAATATGAATGAGGCTCGACCGGCTTTGCCAATATACCGGGCAAGGCAGCCTGGAGGATGGCACAACTATATGAATGAGGCTCTACCGGCCTTGCCAATATACCGGGCAAGGCAGCCCAACACAATAACTGAGGAAACAGCCCCACAGTGCTGTAACGTATGTAGCATCAGCTATAGATGGTATTGTGCAGCAAATCGGTATCACGTGCTGGACAACCAGGGAGGCCCTACCGGTGCTGTAATGGAAGCCGCTAGCAACCGGTGGTATGGAGTAAACCAGCACAGCGTACTGGACAACACGGAAGCCCTACCAGTGCTGAAATGGTGGCAGCTAGCAACCGGTGATATGGAGTAAACCAGTACCGCGTACTGGACAACACAGAGGCCCTACCGGTGCTGTAATGGAGGCAGCTAGCAACCGGTGATATGGAGTAAACCAGTACCGCGTACTGGACAACACGGAAGCCCTACCGGTGCTGAAATGGTGGCAGCTAGCAACCGATGTATGGAGTAAACAACACGGAGGCCCTACCAGTGCTGTAATGGAGGCAGCTAGCAACCGATGAATGGAGTAAACCAGTACCGCGTACTGGACAACACAGAAGCCCTATCGGTGCTGTAATGGAGGCAGCTAGCAACCAGTGATATGGAGTAAACCAGTGCCGCGTACTGGACAACACGGAGGCCCTAGCAGTGCTGTAATGGAGGCAACTAGCAACCGGTTAATGGAGTAAACCAGTACCGCGTACTGGACAACACGGAAGCCCTACCGGTCCTGAAATGGTGGCAGCTAGCAACCGGTGATATGGAGTAAACCAGTACCACGTACTGGACAACACGGAAGCCCTACCAGTGCTGTAATGAAGGCAGCTAGCAACCAGCGATGTGGAGTAAACCAGAACCGCGTACTGGAGAACACGGAGGCCCTACCAAGATTCAGAAGGCAACCTAAGGAGAATGCAGTAGTCAGAATGTCTCCCAGGCCACCATAGTCAGTAGGAGAACATCAGTCTGGATCCAGGAACGGAAGCAGGAACGTCAGCCACACCGGATCAGGAACGGAAGTAGGAACGGCAGACAAACCGGATCAGGAACGGAAACAGGTACAACTCAGGAGTGACGCTGATGTCTGGGCACAGACACTGACACTGGCAATAGGTAGCATAAACGGGCCCAAAGACACAGGAACCAAGGGCAGGTGACCACTGACATAGAGACACCACGAAAGGGCAACCAAAGGGTGCCTGAGCTCAGTCTATATAGGCAATACTGGGAGGACTAATGACAGGCAGCCAAAGGAGAGCTCTTACAACTGACTGACAGCAAATGCCAGCAATCACGGCACCGTGATAATAGGACATGACAGCACTCTCCAGGCTCCCAGGTAAGCAACATTATCCCTACCCGTCCCCCTCAAGAAAACCCTGTTAGATATGTCATCACAGCTTGAAGGACCACAGGAACTCAAACTCTGCTCACGTCACAGGGTAAACTTAATCCTCTAAGGACCAATGGGGTGTTGTGTTACACAAACATTGGCCCTTAATGGGTTAAGTAGGCTCATGCACTCTGCACTCTCCTGATATAGGAAGGAGAAATGTTAAGTTATTTCAGCTCAGTACCAACTGATATTGAGAATGCATTTTTTATGATGAACACTGAAGAACACTTAAAGGAGCAGTAAACTTTTTTTTTTTATGAAAACGTATTTTATAGAGCATTTCCTGCTGAATAAAACAAGGGTACTCCTATCGCTGTCAGATATTTTATTCAAAATTTATAGCAGTTTAAATAATCAGGAAATTAATTTACTGTGTTTACTTCCTGATAGTTCTAACTGACAGGAAGTGACAGGCAGTTTCTCTCACATTCTATGGAGAACTGTATGTCTCTGACTTTTCTGACTTTCCTCTCCTTTAGAATCTAACAGGAAATCTAATTAGAGTTTGACCACTAGAGGGCACTGCTAATGTAAAAAACATGGGTTTAAACTGTAATAACTCTGGAAATATAAATCTCTCGGAAGTGGGAGTACCCTTATTTTACTCAGTAGGAAAATACCTACAATATATATTTTTTCATAAAAAAGTTTACTGCTCCTTTAAGAAAAAAATCATTGTGAGAAGCACTTCTCACAATTATTTTTTCTTTAATGTTTTGACATAGTAGAAATATACTGAATGAAAATGCCCTGAGTAATGTGTTTCCAATAAATGGCTACAATTATTTTTTGAGCAATGGACAGTGAGGGGAAGGAGAGCGGGAGTACACACAGGTAATACAGACACATCAGTGATGCTTAAGCCCCCGACATGACAGTCTTACACTTTTGATGCGGGTGAGATTGTCATGTCGCCCTTTACATTCCGGTGACATGTTTATTGTGCTGATTTGTTAGTCTCCCACTAGTGGGCGACACTTGAGTTGGTAAATGCACCAGCTGTAGATTGTTGAAACCTCAGGGTTAAAGGTCCTAGTCCCAGCAGGGTCAGTTCAGCCTTTCATCCAATATATACGGAGTATCATTAAATTGAGTAAAAATAAAATCTATACCCTGATGAAAATGAGAGTCAATCTCAATGCATCTTTTCTGGTAAAATAATTTTTTATTAAAGGGACACTAATGTCCCATAAAAATGTTTTTTTCTTTTGTAGATTAAAAATAAATAAATTCTGTGCTGCAAATCCTATCTCTTCGAGAGATATTTGGTCCTAAGGTTCCCCCCTCCCTCCCCTTCTCCTAATGTCAGCTGTAAGCTGACAGCAGGAGTTCCTGGTCTGAGGACCAACAGGCGGCTCTTCAGCAGAGCCACAATAGCGTGATTTTAAAAGAAATACTTCATTGGAATGGTCTACAAAGTGTGCTTGATTTGCAACACACTTTAGACCGTTCCAAAGAAGTTGTCACGGTTTGTTACTGTTTCAAAAAGAACACTCAGACAGTTCAGTAAGGTTAAAAGCTTTATTGAAAATAATGTACAATAGCCCCTCTCAGGTCCAGATAAGGTCTGTACCAAGTACTTTCCAGATCTGACGCAGGTCAGGGCGAAACTACACACACAGTAGTAGTCAGCAAACAAAAATAATGATCTTGGACTTGTAGGCAGATTCTCAGCAAGGTACAGGAACAATAATATCCTTGATAGCCCCACGCCGCAATAGGTGACACAGGCGATGGGTGACTGAAGGGCAATCCCTACTGGACTAGGGTTAACGAGAGGGTAGCACAGCTAGTGTACAGGTGGACACTAGGCCCTAGACTTCTAGGGTTAACGGAGGCAACACTGGCAAAACACTGGCAGAGAACTGACCCTAGGAGAGTAGGGTAGTCAGAGGCAACATGGTCAGGACTCTGGCAGTAACTAGACCCTAGAATGCTAGGGTTAACTGAGGCAACACAGGCAAGACAGAATGGACTCAGGCAGCGACTAGGCCCTAGCACGCTAGGGTTAACTGAGACAACACGGCTGTGGCAATTGTAGTGACTGAACCCTAGAACGCTAGGGTAAGCGGAGGCAACACGGACTGGACTCGGGCAGTGACGGGACCCTAGCACACTAGGGTTAACTGAGGCAACAGACACCAGATGCTGGCAATATAATGACCCTAGGTCACTAGGGTAAACTGAGGCAACACGGGCAACAGTGTGGTATTGGCTTGACCCAGGTATTATAGGGTTACCGGAGGCAACACAGACACTGGTGAGTGCAGGGACTCCCACAGGCTCCAGGAGACAGAAGGAGCGGCAAGCGAGTGGGAGATAGGCACGTAACGTAACTGGTCCTGGACCGTTGTCTCCCTGATTGGTATACGGAGGTAATAGGCTAGTCCCATAAGCGACGGAACTAGCAGCACAACCAGGTCGGCACACACATACTTCACAGCCAGTCAGGAGGACCACCAACACTAGCCCAGCCAGATCAGTGTAAACAGATAGTCAGCCAGTCCTAGTCAGTAATGGAATCAGATACTCAGCCAAGCCAGTTCGGTACACAAGGAGTTAGTCAGCCAGTCGTAGTCGGTAACGGAATGAGATACTCAGCCAAGCCAGTTCGGTACACAAGGAGTTAGTCAGCCAGTCCAAGGTCAGCAACGGGATTGGATCACAAGAGCGTCAGGCACAAAGTGTAGTCAGGCGAGTCGGGTCATACACGGAAACAAGAGCAACTAATCGCTAGATACGGGTACACCACGAAAGGGCACTGGTATAGTGACAGGAGGGCGTATTTAAAGGAAAGCCCTGGGAGAAGCAATAACCCAGAGCCAATAAGAACACAGCCAGTGTAAACCCGGAAGTAACAATGTCGCTCAGGGATCACGGGCACTGTGATAGTACCCCCCCTCAACGACCCCCCCCGTCTTGAGGGAGGTTTGGGCTTAGCTGGGAACTTAGCATGGAATCTGCGCAACAAAAGTGGAGCATGGTTTATCCATGAGCGTTCCTCTGGGCCATATCCCTTCCAGTGTACCAGGTATTGGATCTGTCCACGGAATCTACGTGAGTCTAAAATGCTCTGCACTTCATATTCATCTTGATCCTCGATATGCACTGGAGCTGGAACTGCCTGAGTAGTGGTTTAGTGGTTACACACCAGGGGTTTGAGAAGGGATACATGGAACACGTTATGAATTCTCATAGAGGCAGGCAACTCTAAGGCATAGGCAACAGGGTTAACTTTATGGAGCACCAGGAACGGACCCACAAATCGAGGAGCCAATTTGCCACATGGAACTTGAAACTTCAAGTTTTTGGAGGACAACCACACCCGGTCCCCCACTTGGAACACGAGTGCCGGCAGACGTCTGTTGTTGGCATGCCACTGAACTCGTTAAAACGAGTCCTTGAGAGAACTCTGGACTTGTGCCCAAGTGGCGTGGAGTTGTCTAATATGCTCATCTAGAGCAGGCATCTGCTGAGCTTGAAATGTGTCTGGAAGCAAGCACGGTTGGAACCCATAGTTGATGAGAAAGGGTCAGCACCCAGAGGCAGAACACACTGCACAATTTCTGGCGAACTCAGCCCATGGCAACAAGTCTGCCCAATTATAGCGATGGTTGGAGATAAAACATCATAAAAACGGCTCCAACCCCTGGTTGGAGTGTTCAGTGGCCCCATTCATCTGGGGATGGTAAGCTGAGGAAAATGACAGGTGGATGCCCATTTGGTCACAGACAGCCCTCCAAAACCTGGATACAAATTGACTCCCATGATCAGAGACAAGGACCTTGGGTACCCCATGAAGCCGAAATACCTCTCTAGCGAAAACCGTGGCCAGTGTCTTAGCTAAGGGTAAGCCAGGGAGTGGCACGAAATGAGCCACCATAAGGATGAATGTATATCCATTAGAAGCAGGCAGTTCCCCCATAAAATCGATTGACACATGGGACCATGGGCGGTCACCACTAGGCACGGCTTGCAAGAGCCCCACTGGGAGATGCCTTGGGGACATGGAGCAGGCACAAACTGTACAAGCTGCCATGAATGCGGCACAATCCGCCCTTAGCGTCGGCCACCAGAACATTCAGGACAACGACCATATCAACTGATTCTTGCCTACATGGCCAGCAGCACAGGATGCGTGATAAGTCTCCATTAACTTAGCTCGAAAGGGTTCATCCACAAAGCACTTCCCCATGGGTTTCTCTGGAGGGGCATTGGCTTGGGCTGCCAGAATCTCTTGACCCAATGGGGATGTGATGCTGGTGCGTAGCGTGGCAAGGATTTGATCCGGAGATATAATAGGCACCGGTGCCGACTCGGATTCTGGATCTGTAGCAAATTGTCTGGATAAGGCGTCATCCTTAATATTCTTAGTACCCGGTAAGTATGATACTATGAAATTAAAACGTGATAGGAACAAGGCCCATCTGGCTTGTCTAGGGGATAACCTCTTGGCCTCCGAGAGGTAGGTAAGGTTTTTGTGGTCTGTAAGGATCAGAATAGGTGCCCTCGTGCCCACTAACACATGGTGCCACTCACAAAGTGTCAAGATGATAGCCAATAATTTGCGATCCCCAATGTCGTATACACTCTGGGCCTTCGTCATTTTCTTAGAAAAAAATCCACATGGCATTAAGGTCTTCCCAGGACCCGATCTCTGTGACAGTACTGCTCCTACACCAGTCTCGGAGGCGTCCACTTCCAGAGTAAATGGCAAACTAGGTATAGGATGTGACAGAACTGATGCAGAAGAGAATGCGGATTTCAGGGAATCAAACGCCTTTACCGCTTTAGGAGACCATACTGAAGCATTAGCACCCTTGTGCGTCATGCCAGTCAATGGTTTTACAATCGCAAAGTAGTCACGGATAAATTTCCTATAATCATTTGCAAAGCCCAGGAACCACTGCAAGGGCTTAAGGCCAATAGGACGTGGCCACTGCAATACGGCAGAAAGTTTGTCCTTGTCCATGGCAATGCCATCTTTGCCAATCACGTAGCCCAGGAATGGCACCTTGGATCTATGGAATTTGCATTTATCTAGTGTGCAAAATAACTTATTCTCTCTTAATCTCTGAATTACCGCTTTAACATGCTCCCTGTGAGTCTCCAGGTCAGCGGAATATATCAGAATATCGTCCAGGTAGATCACTACGCAGGACTGTAACATGTCCCTAAGGACATCGTTGATAAACTCTTGGAATACGGCTGGGGCATTGCATAGCCCAAAAGGCATTACTATGTATTCATAATGCCCTGTTTGAGTGTTAACGGCGGATTTCCACTCGTCACCCTCCTTTATTCTGATTAGATTATATGCTGCCCTGAAGTCGAGTTTGGTGAAAATGGAAGCGCCCTTCAGTCGATCAAACAATTCTGTTATGAGCGGAATGGGGTAGGCATTCTTGATCATAATTTTGTTCAGACCCCTGTAATCAATACAGGGTCTGAGCTCCCCATTTTTCTTTTTCACAAAAAAGAATCCAGCCCCCGCGGGCGAGGAAGACTTGCAAATTATGCCCCGTGCCAGGGCATCAGAGATATACTCCTCCTTTGCCTGATTCTCCTCACAGGACAATGGATAAGTTCTACCCTTAGGCGGCATTGAACCGGGCACAATATTAATAGCACAGTCATATGGGCGATGCTGTGGCAAAGTGCTAGCCTCTCCCTTACTGAATACATCGCTGAATGACTGGTATTCAAGCGGTAAGGAGGGAGAGTTACACAGAATCTTGGTAGGTGGCTGTAAACACTGAGTCGTACAGAACTCAGACCAGGCCAGAATTTCGCAGGATCTCCAATCTATTCTGGGGTTGTGTTTTTGCAGCCAAGGGAGGCCCAGAATAATAGTATAGTGTGGAGACTGAATGATGTGGAATTTCAGGGTCTCCGTGTGGAGGGCTCCAATATGAACAATCAAGGGACAGGTCTCTTGGGTGACCTGAGGAGGCACCAAAGGTCTCCCATCAATACCCTCAATATTCAGCAGGGATTCCATCTCAACCAGTGGGATGTTCTGACGGCTCGCAAAGTCTTTATCCATAAAGTACCCGGCCGTGCCAGAATCAATCAAGGCGGAAGCAACAAAGGAAGACCCGGCCCAGGATGCCAGGACCTCCACCACTGGTTTATTCTGGGTACCTTCTGGATACTGGTATACTCCATCTAGGATCATAGTCTGTAACGGAATCAGATGCTCAGCCAAGCCAGTTCGGTACACAAGGAGTTAGTCAGCCAGTCCAAGGTCAGCAACGGGATCGGATCACAAGAGCGTCAGGCACAAAGCGTAGTCAGGCGAGCCGGGTCATACACGGAAACAGGAAACAAGAACAACTAGTCGCTAGATACGGGTACACCATGAAAGGGCACTGGTATAGTGACAGGAGGCAAGCCTGGGAGGAGCAATAACCCAGAGCCAGTAAGAACGCAGCCCGTGTAAACCAAGAAGTAACAATGTCCCTCAGGGATCACGGGCACCTTGATATAAGTATTTCTTTTGAAATCACACTATTGCTCCTCGTATTGGCTGACACAGATCTCCTGCTGTCAGTTATACAGCTGACATCAGGAGAGAGAGAACTTTAGCGGCGAATATCTCTCAGACCATAAAGGTTTGAGAGATAGGATTTGCTGCACACAATTTATTTTTCTTTAATCTAAAAAACAAAAAAATATTTTTATGGGACATTACTGTCCCTTTAAATGCAAACAATACACTAAATAGAAATCAAGGTCTGCGCAAACATATTTGTATTAAAAGAACAGTAGATGTTTTTAGGAGCAGTAATGTTTTACTAAGCAGTAAAGCTATCAAATATTAAATATTATATTTTCACAAAAGAAGTTCTGTTCCTTTAAGTGGTTTTACCTGAAACTATTTCTAATTTATGCTGTTCCTTTTAGTTTATGCCACATGGTATAAAAAGCAATTTTCTGCCACCATCTCTGTAAGGAAAACACTTGCCAGTACTCTATTTTTATTTTGTTTCCATGGAAACATCACTATGCCTGAAAAGTACAGAACACATGTTTGTTATTTACTTATTTAATGTTCTTTATTTAGAACCATGTTTTTAGCACTTTTGTGCAGTAACTAGACTTGTGTAAAGGATGCACAATGGACCCAAGCTGAATTTTTCTGTAAATTATTATAAGAATTATTGCTGGCATTAGTGAGACATCAACAAACTATAAAAGTGCCATAGCTGACTCAGGAAGACATATCATTGCTATTGAGTTCTAATGTCATTATTAGTGACCGCACAACCAGCCACCTGATGTCTTGACAGATATTCTATTGCACTCTTGGAGAATTGAGCCCCTGGCTTCAATTCTCCATAGCATGTAATAACAATAGCTCTACTACTTTCTTGCAGTTGGAATGATATTAACTTTTGAATAAAGTAAATGTCATCTGTAGCAGTACACTTCTGTACTTAACAGGAAATGTTGTACAATCTATGACTTTTTATAATAAATACTAGTTGAACAGCCCGTTACACGGGCCACAGTGCCACTGTCACCCGGTCGCAGTGCAGTCACGCGCAGTGGAGACTGGCCCGCGCCGCGGCTGATACAGAGCACTGCCAGAACAGTACAGCCGCGGCGCGGGCAGCCTCTTCTGTGCATGACTGCAGCACGAGCAGCAGTGTCTACTGCGCATGTCGTGCGTTACACACGAATTAGCAAATTATTATATACGATTTACTGATCCTTTAATAGAGCCTGCATTGCCTTTTTCTCCTCATCATGTTATATTAGCAAATAAGAAACTTAATATAGCACCCAGAATGTTGGTTGCAGCCCACCCACAGTAGTGATACCTTGTAGTGATATAGCACTGAGGTATATGGGTTCAGAAGCTGAGCAGGAAGGTTTGGTCCTTGACGTGGGCATCGCTAACCTTTAGGATACCGATAAAAAAGACTTCAACATACCCCTAAATAACCAGACATACATGCGTGACATGGAGAAAAAGCTACAGCATATTTTATTGAAGTGAACATATAACTTAATATTTTATTGCATTAACAACATTACAGATAAATACACTTATTAATCCAATGGTAAAACATTACATACCAACAACACCTTTTAACAGAAAAAAACCCAGGGGAGGAGGAACCTCAACACTTCACTGACATTTTTTATCCTCAAGTGCATCCCCCATGCCGCCTCACCAACCAGCACAGCGGGTTTTATATCCAGGTACCCTTCACCACCTCCCAGGGCCCTCATGCCCTTAGAGAAGACAGGCATTCCCTACTAATGTGACAGTGCTAAGGATCCCCCCCAGGCCAATGCTGTGACAACTATAAACCCGAATACAATCTACATAAAACACATTCAACATTTATTTATTTATTTTATATATATATATATATATATATATATATATATATATATATATATATATATCCCACTATCAATACAGGCGTAAAACTAGACCCTAGAGAGGGAGGATGGGAACAACTTAACTATGCAGTTAAACAGGATAAGTTAACCCAGAAGGGCAAACCTCTATAAATAACCCACAAACCCCGCCCCTATTACCCAGAGTGCATGCTGAAAAATCCCTAGCTAAGTAGCACCGAGGGATACTTTACTTATTACCTACAGCTTTTAGTCTCAATAAATTTATGTATTCATACTGCCCATACATTGTGAATTTTGTTTATCAGTCAATTTAATAGTTTAAATTTCTTGATGTAGAAGTTAGAGAACTTAAAGTCGGCAGAGCTTTGTTCCCAGACTTTGTGAGATAAAGCTACAGAAAATGAATTACTTTCAAGTTCAGAGAATTACTTCACTCCACCTATTAGTTTCCACCAGAGGGTTGTAATAAATTAATGGGAAGAAAAAAATAAATCAAGACTTTCCAAAAAGGAGGCTTCTACTGAAGGTTTGATTTTGAAACATGACAGGTCCTCCTTAAGGACCATAGGAACACATTATATTTATATATATATATATATATATAAAGCCCCTGAGTGCCAAAGGGGTACACAATGCATTGAACAGCAATGCATTGCGTACCTCTCTGGCATTCAAGGGGTTAAAAGCTTAAAAGGAACTCTTAGTTTAACTTTACATATTCTTTAAATGCATAATATGTGAAGTCACATTACCCATAATTTGAATTTGGGACAATTGGAACAACCTTTACATCTATGTACCCCGAGGGGGCTTGCCAAGCAGCCTTTTTTTTGCTTTCCTTACTTGTGTATGGGGTCAGATTGCACAAGCAGATCACTTAGATTTTTGCCTGCCTATATGTTACAATGTTTTGGATAGCCACTAGGCCACATTCCTATTGAATACAACAGTGGCTCAAATAGACACATATAATCGTTTTTTATTGTATGGGACATTATTGGAACTCTCTTCCTTAATACATCAACCTTTTGTGTGTTGTTTTTATTAAAAAAAAAAAAGTGTATTTAGCAGGTCAGAAATTGACCTGCATCTAGCCATCCTCCTGCACCAGCAGTGAAGGGGTTAACACCCCCAGCTGCTGTATTTTGTATTTCCACTAGGTGTCTCCGCCCTGCTTCTCTGTCCCTTACTTTGATGTAAGGGACGCATTGGCAGAGAGGAGACACTAGAGGCAGTAAGTAGCACTGCCTCATTCATTTTTTTAGAATGCCGGTACATGTGATCGCTGACGCAGCGATCACATGACCTGACACAACCGACCGAGGCTGAGACTGAACGGTCCGGTACTGGACCGCTCAGTCTCAGCCTGGATTGAATGATAGCAGCGTGCACGAAGGCGCGCTGCTACCATTTAACTCTTGACGTACCAGGACCGTCACTGGTCCTTAAAGCAAATTTACCCTTGACGGTCCTGGTACGTCAAGGGTCGTTAAGGGGTTAATTAATTTTCTTTTTTCCAAATCTAGCCTATGTTTATTGCTTTGTTTTTTTTCTTTCTCTATTCTTTTTTTTTTTTATTGTTTACTTGTTTTCTTATGTCACCTAGTGTTATCGTGCAGACAACAAAATGCGAACTTTGGTGCCTTGGTTGAAACTGGGTATATATAGTCAGGCATCAGCCCTGATGAAGGTCCTTAATCTGAGACCGAAAATGTTTGGCCAGTGATGGATTGTTAAATAAAGCTACACCTTATTTATCATCCTTTTTTACCTAGTGCTGTCTCTTATGAATACAACCAGGCTGAGTATGTCTATAAGGTACATGCACCGGCTATTGACTATATATGTTCTTATGTGTGTGTGTTCTGGCCATCTTCTCTTGCCCTTGATTTACATACACACACACACACACACACACATATATATATATATATATCTTACTGAACACTCTATCAGACCTAATAAATACATAAAAAGTACACTTAAAATTTAACAACTTTTTGTTGGATAGATTATTCAGTATCAATGACTAACACACAAATGTCTTTGCTCACACACTGGGGTAATTATTCCACGAATAGCATATTAAAGAAGTTGCCAATAATGCTTCTCCTCTTTCCCCTCCACCAAAATAATGAGTGTGTTGTTGGAATATACATTTTACCCTTGAGAGAAGAAACTGCTTCTCATCAGTAACTTCAACAGGCACAGTATGTATAGGTAGTAGGGAAATAGCTGGTAACAATGGATACATCTGCACTAACATTAAACAACTGGCACAACTGAAAGCAAACATCTTGATGCTTTGGTCAGCAATGTTAATTCAGTAATCTCCCAGAAACCAAGTTCTCCTGTTGTCACTATGCCCCTTGTCTGCTCCCAGTTAAGGACATGTGACAACTTGCAGTCTTAATAATAATGATGAACCCTCCCTGCCACTAGCTTAGCGTATTCTGCGGGATGGGATTGTCATGGTAATTAGGCAAATAAGGACAGACACAAAGATAAAATATAACCACCTTTATTTATTATAACAACAGTAATGGTAGAGCCCACACAGAACCCCAGACGAAAGTAAATAGGACCCAATGTCCCTCCAGAGCTGCACCCTGTGCTGTGCACTGCAATACTCAAGATCTCGAGACTAGGGAAGCGGCTCAAGTGGGACAACAGAAGAATGGTAGAATATGTGTAAGTCACCACTTGGTCTGTGAATGGAGGCAACAGAGAGCGAGAGCAGACTAGAGCCAGGAGGCACCAAGACTACAGGTAAGGCAAACAGGTAGTGTAGGGAGCGAGTAGACAGCCAGAGTCACAGGTCAGACAAGCCAGGCACTACACGGACCGAGAGTAATCAGGCCACTGGTCAGGCAACCGGAGACTATGCTGAGTGAGGAGAAGCCAGGGCCACTGGTCAGGCAAACCGAGGACTACAAGGAGTGAAAGTAACCAGGCCCTCAGGTAAGGAAACCGGAGGCTACACTGAGTGGGTAGTAGCCAGAGCCAATGGTCAGGCAAGCCGCAGTCAAACACAGAGCGAGATTCTCAAGCAAACACGGGTCACAACGGAGAGCAAAGACTAACAAACAGGAACACCACGTAAGGGCAATGACTCCTAACCCCAAGGAGGATTATAAAGGAGTAGAAGGAGGCAGGACCCAATTAGGCCACCCAGAATAGGCCCATAAACAGGAATCCGAGCCAGTGCCTGTAACAGACATAGTAATGCAGAAGTGGCCGCAAGGATGCCGGCCGATGCACCACAGAGGAAGGAAGCACAGGCTAACTAGGCCTCAAAGGTAGACTGTGATAGGAATCTCCTCAGATGCTGCTTAATTCCATGGCTGTGATTATATTCCATCGCATTGCCATGTGTGGTCAGAGCACCACACAATGGGCAATGGGTGGACACAAACTGACACATCCTCGCATCTACAGAATGGTTATCCACTGGTGGCGGAGGTAAAGATGACAGAGGTGGATCGCAAGTAGGGATGAGCGAAAAATTTTGCCTCAAAATGAAATCGGCGAAAAATGGCATTTTCCAATTGGCAAAAAAATTTATTGCGAAAAGTGCAGTTTTTCAGCTTTTTCCCTCTTTTTTCGCCTAGCTCATTGCATTGAAATCAGCAGGTAGAAAAATATTTCTCCACCACACAAAAGGTTTCTACAGCCATATAAAAGGCTGTCAGGCTCTCACAGTATGCCATTCTGTGTTTGTGAGAGGAGAGAGCAGCATGTTTTTGAGCTGGAGAGATAGGCAAATAAAGGGGAATTGAAGCTTAGTTTAGGGAGTCATTTAGGTACAACATTTGTTCTCTGTAGTAGAGGAGTCCGGGGGCACAATGGAAAGAAGGGAGGAAGTAGGTTGACCCAAAATACCCCAAAATTTGGTGTGACTGACTGGCAAGACACAGGCAGCTGGCGTCCAAATGACTTGCTGATTTTACTTTTATTGTCTCTGTGCTGGGGAAGTCTGGGAAAAGAAGTTGTTGAGTTTGTTTTTAGTTATATACTTTTTTGGGACTAACTGTGATAAGATAGAGTGGACAACTTAAAAAAAATTAAAATTAAAAAAACATACATAGATAATTAAACAAATAAATATATTAGACAGCTGACTGGGAGTGGTGTGACTGAGGCAGACTTGATCGACAGTAGATGACATTGAGAATTTTGTTGAGGCCTAAGGCAATACATCACACTTCATCAGTTGTGTACTGTAGAGAGTAAAAACACACACAGTAGTTGAGTAATGTCCAGCAAATGCACAAGCGGGAAGGAAAAAGGTGGACCAGTACAGGGACATGGGAGCAAAGTCGTAGTACAAAAACTACAAATTAACAAAAAGCAATGGCGCTCACCCACCCAATATCTGGAAGAACACCTCTATATAGACACCCCAATGACTACCACTGTGACTACCAACAGCACCAAAATCCCCACCATACAACACTGCACTCCCATATATCTGGCTGAACAGTGCTATAATACCACCACCCAACAGTATCACTATACTGTAATATTAAAAATGAGTGTCCTCTATATAGGTTCTTTTGCCAAGCTAGCCCCAGAGTCTACAAATGAACAACAATATAGCTCCACAGTCATAAAGATGGAACGGTAAGAAATGGAGATGATAATAGTCACCAATATTAGTCACAAATGAGATGGACACACACAGATGGAATTATTTCAGCCCACGACTCCTCCAGATGTAATATATCACAAACTTTTTCCTTTTTCACTCCTCTGTTTCTTTTGTATGCCGCTCCTCCTATGGCCTTTATCCATACACTTCACAATATATTGATCTACAAAACAGAAGTACAAAACAAAGACATCTAAAAGCAGTGTTTATTCTTCTACATAAAATCTAGCACAAAATCTCAATGCACCTACAAGATCAAAAACATATAATCACTTATCTGGTTTCCCTCCGTGTCGTTTGGTTCCCAGCTTTCTCCTTTAGGGGGATGTCCTCTTCGAGATTCACTTGATCCCTAGATCGCTTCCACAATCTCCCGCGATTGTCAGTTTTTTCACGAAAAGTAATGCAGGAAATTTTCGTCACTTTTCTCCCGCCCCTACCGGCAAGCCATGTGTTTCTCTTGCCTTCGACCTTTTAGGCTCTGGCTGGGTTTCTCTACTCTTTCTCCTTTTTGATTTCCACCTAACCTCTTGTTGCCTTTGGGGAGAGAAAGGGGGCATAGAAACAGAGGCCCCTGATATTTTTTGAGGGTGTTTGGCTTTAAAATGCTTCACATAAATGTCAGTGGTGTCTGTATTTCATATGTGCTATGAGGGCAGTTGTGCCAAGGTGCATTCCCTCCTTTCACCTTTTCACTGACTTCTCACAAATTTTTCACAGTGTTTTCACTGATGACTGCACTGTGCCCTGCTTAAGAAAAAAATAGTGCCCCACCCAGGACATCAGGGGGGGAGGGGAAAGGTGGAGAAGAATGTCCTCTTTCTTCTTCTCCTCCACAGTCCCCTTCATTGGCTTGGGCAGAGGATGCTGCTGCTACAGCATCAGAATTTGCACTACATCTAGAACCAGGAGGAGTATTGCTGCTGGCTGTCACAGTTTTCAGGCAAAGAAGGACAGACACAATGATAAAATACAACCACCTTTATTTACAATATACCGCAATAATAGTATAGCCCGCACACACCCAGACACAGGATGATAGGACCCAGGCTCCTCTCTGGAGCTGCACACTGTGCTGTGAACTACACTACTGTGAGCTACTGAGGCTAGGAAAGAGGCTCAAGTGGAACGCCAGTATGAACGGTATAATATGCATAAACACCACTTCGGTCACATGACCGGAGGCAACAGGCAAGCTAGGAGTGCATGGACAGAGTAGGCAGCCAGAGCCACAGGTCAGACAAGCCGGGGACTACATGGCACGAGTAGTAGCCAGAGGTCAGATAAACCTGGGACTACACGGGGCAAGTTGTAGAAAGAGCCAGAGGTCAGACAAACCATCGACTACACAGAGTGAGTAGTCCGTCAGAGCCACAGGTCTGAACCGATGTGGGTAGTCAGACAAGCCGGGGTCAACACGGAGTGAGATGGTCAGCCAGAGCCACAGGTCAGAACCGATGTGGGTAGTCAGACAAGCTGGGGACATACACAGAGCGAGTTAGTCAACCAGAGCCACATGGCAGAACCAATGTGGGTAGTCAGACAAGCCGGGGTCATACATGCAGCGAGTTAGTCAACCAGAGCCACAGCTCAGAACCGACATGGATAGTCAGACAAGCCGGGGTCATACACGGAGCAGATTCTCAGATAGGCACAGGTCACAACGGAGTGCAAGAGAACTAGCAGAAGCACCACATAAGGGCATTGGCTCCTAGACCCAAGGAGGTTAATAAAGGAGCCAAAGAAGGCAGAACCCAATTAGGCAAAACAGAATAGGCCCATAAACTGGCATCCATGCCAGTGCCTGTTTCATGATGTCAGCAATGTGGAAGTAACCGCAATCATGCCGACTGACACACCACAGAGGAAGGAAGTACAGGATCACTAAGACCTCCTTAGAGGGACTGTGATACTGACAAGTGGAACCTGTCCTAGTCCCACATCACTGGACCCCATTCCCACTGTGGCCACGGTGGTCTGTGGCATACTAGCCTACTCATCATCATCCTGCTGCATTTGCAAATCAACAGCGGCAGGAATTACATCAGCAGCAAACTCCACAAATTTCCACAATCTCACTGCTGCTAGTGTTGGTGATCCCCATCCCATTCCCATTTGTATATCAGACTCCCATTCCTTCTAGATTTGGGCTAAAAAGGACATGAATGTCTTTTCCACCGCAGCTTTTCCACTATCACGCTCATCACCCCCAGTCCCTACTTGCTGCTGCTGCTCTATGAACCTATCACTGGCTGCTGCTGCTGATGATGACAAATGTGACACAGGGTCCCCTACTGTCACACTTGCCATCTCTTGAGGTGAAGAAGGCAAACTGGCAGCATTATCAACAGGCACAAGCAACTGACCTGTGCTGATGGTATTATTGCTTCTAGCCAGTTCTGCCTTCCTCGGCATCATGTCTCAGAGGCACTATTTTGGGGGAAGGGGAATAACAGGATCAGGGGATGTGTAGGCTCTCTTGACAGCTAGTCTGGCTTTTCTCCTTCACTACCTCTTCCACCTCAGCAGTAGGATCTACTGTGGCAATGCTAGTCCCACCAGCTACTTCACTAACAACATCAACTTCACCTTCAACCCCAACACTCTCTAGCTGCTGCATGGTGGTAGTTGTAGGACTGCTTGAGGACAACAACTGTTACTTACAGTCCCCTACTTTCACACTTGCCATCATCTCCCCATCCTGATAAGAAGGCACACTGGCAGCAGGCACAGGTAGCTGACCTGTGTCACACTGCTGTCCAGTTCTTCGTATGCCTTTGCTGGTTTGCTAATACATTTACCCAAGATCCCTAGGGATGATGTAGAGGGAGTGGGACTCATTGTGTCTGGGGAATCAGGGCTTTCAAACCCTTCCTCTACCTCATACTCACTGGACCCTTCACGGTCCTTGCAGCTCCTTTTTTTTTTCAAATGGCTGCTCATCCTGTTAGCCAACAGACTGAGCCTCAATTTCACTATATAGAACACTGCAAAACAGCCTAGCAACCTCTCTATCTCCCTAGCTGTTTATGTCGTGTTTCACTTCTGGGAAACATCACGTTTTTGGCAAAAAAAAAGTGAAGTACATGTAAGTAGAGGGTGGGAAGTTTGTAGCCATTGGAAAAATAGCAAAAACATTTTGGCAGTAGGTGATATTTTTTGGTGATTTCTTTGCAGGAACGTAACAGGACTTTTCACCCACTCCTACTCAGAACCAGAAAAGTGTACAAAAGCAACTTAGAAAAAAGGGGCAAACACAAATGTCTGGTACAAGTTCTACAGTGCAGCCCCCATTGCCAATAAACAGGTTGGAACTAGCAGGAAGCTGTGCAATCAGACTCAGATAGTGGTGGGCTGGAATGGGACTTGTTCAGCAGCTGCAAGCAAACTGCAACAAGCAATATAAGACAGTGAAGACTAGTACAGGTTTGGTCCATTAACTGAAGATCTATACAAAAGTAAGCAGCAAACAATGCTGGTTCAGCAACAGTGAAGCAATGTAGGAACAGGCAGAAAACAATACCATGACTTGGAACAGGACTGTTTCAGCAACAGTGGATCAGTGCAGGAACAAACAGGAAATAATACTGCGGTCAGGATTTGGAACAGGACTGGTTCAGCTACAGTGAATTAATGCAGGAATAGGCAGAAAACATAATCATGAGCTGGAGCAGGATTGGTTCAGCAACAGTGGATCACTGCAGGAAAACACATCAAACTATAATGCAGTCTGGAACAGGACTGGTTAAGATACAGTGGATTAATGCTGGAACAAGCAGTAAATAATACCATTGACTAGAGCAGGACTGGCTCAGCAAACAGTGGACCAATTCAGGAACAAACACCTAACAATGTTGTGGTAAGGAAACAGGACTGTTGTAGCTACAGTAAATTAGTGAAGGAGCAAACAGCAAACAATATTGTGTACTGGAGCAGGACTGGTTCAGCAACTGTGGATCAATGCAGGAAAACACTGCAAACTATACTACAGTCTGGATAACTGTTTAAGGAACATGACTGGTTCTGCTACAGCAGATTAATGCAGCAGCAGGCAGCAAACAATCATGAACTGGAGCAGGACTGGTTCAGCAGCAGTTGATCAATGCAAAAACAAACAGCAAACAATTCTGCAACAGAACTAGTACAGCAACAGCAGATCAATGCAGGAACAAATGGCAAACAAAGGTTATTCAGAAACAAAATCCAGTCAGAAACTAAAGAGAAGGCACAGACTGAAGGAATAAATCTCAGCAGGATACACAGGTCAAGGTCAAACAGGAAGCTTTGAGCAAGCACCACTGCAAGGAGACCAGGTAATAACAAGAGCTGGACTGAATAATGGATCAGGCCATAGGTAGTTCAAGTGACACACTCTGAATGTGAATGTTGATTTAGCAAACATTACTGAATCATTTTGTGATCTACCTGTAACCATTTAGTGACCTATCTGTGATCACGTATCAACCTACTGGTAGATCAAGATCCATTTATTGGGCACTCCTGTATTAGACACCAGTAAAGCCTTTGAATATCAGAGGGATGTCCAATGCATTGTAAAGCAATAAGCTAAACTCTACTCATTCAAATGGTTAAATGATATATTCTAATCCTCAAATGGTTAGATGATACCTCTTTAAGGAGCAACAAATAATGGCACTGCTACTAAGCAACAAATAATGCACTGCTACTGTAAAATAATTATGGCAGCAAGGGGCCAGAATAGTACCCAGATACAGTATACACTCAATTTACTTCATGTACAGTACAAGAAAATGTAAAGGAGAAGATGAACTAAGAACTGGAACAAGCCTGGAGGGAACCAACATCAGCACAGAGGTCAGATAATTCCCAAAATTTGTATTGTGTAACATTTGGCATTAAACCTCTTGAATGCTAAAATGTCACAAATGCATTACTTAGCAATACTAGAGGAACTCTCTGACATTCAATGGGTTAAAACCACATTTAAATCAATGGGTATGTTTAATTGTTCCTTACGGTACAGTTGATTATCCATACGATTTCTCCACGTCTTTATAGTACATCAGTGTCAGTTTGTCTAGTTTCAAGACAGATGTTACTGTATGTCATGATGTTCAGAAATGTTTGTTTTTATGCAAGACTAACCATACATCATTAAAACTGCTGACTATGCACTGAAGCTGGGCCACAGCAATAAAACATCTTGTCTATGACTTGTTCCCAAATGATGCTACTTAAGTTATTATGTATGGCCTCTTAAGGTTTCTTCCTAGACAGACATGGGAGCTGTAGAATGGGATTCTAATAAAGGACACAATAATGTATGGTGGTAAAAGGCCCCAGCTTGGGTTTATTAAACCTTTGAGTGCCAGAGGTGTACGGAATGCATTGCTTTGCAGTAAACTTTTTTTTTATGAAAACACATATTTTATAGAGCATTTTCCTGCTGAATAAAACAAGGGTATTCCCATCATTGTCAGATGTTTTATTCAAAATGTATAGCAGTTTAAATAATCAGGAAGTGAATTTACTGCGTGAATTTACTGTGTTTACTTCCTGATAGTTCTAACAGACAGGAAGTGACAGGCAGTTTCTATCACATTCTATGGAGAACTGTATGTCTCTGACTTTTCTGACTTTTCTCTCCATTAGAATCTAACAGGAAATCTAATTAGAATTTGACCACTAGAGGGCACTGCAAATGTAAAAAAAACATGTGTTTAATAAGTGCGGTAGGCTGTTGGCACGGGTGCTACAGAAGAGGACTCAGCTGGCTCACATCCCCAAGGTTCGAGGGCTCGGCAATACCTTAGTTCATTCACCGTCTGCCATAGCTAATGTCTTTCGGGACTATTATGCAACGCTGTATAACAGGCGCTAACTCCCCTGCTTTGGGGGATTCGGAACGCGATCGACTCATCCACCAGTACCTGCAGGAGCATGTTCTCCAAAAACTGTCCCCGTTGGTGGCCTCATCATTGGAGACTCCCTTTACTGTGGAGGAACTGTCCTTAGCTATTAGGGGTTCTCAGTCGGGCAAGGCGCCGGGCCCCAACGGGTTCTCGCTGCGGTATTACAAATCTTTCCCTTCGGAGCTCTGGGCACACATGACTCACATGTTTAATTCACTCATCCAGGGTGCTGGTTTGCATCCCCAGATGCTTCGGGCGACTGTAGTGGTACTTCCCAAGGAGTGTAGAGATGGGGAACTTTGTTCCAGCTACCGTCCTATTTCTTTGCTTAATACGGATGTGAAATTGTTGGCCAAATTGATAGCTTGTCATCTGGCGCCTCTCCTGCCGGGTTTAGTACATTCTGACCAGGCGGGATTTGTCCCCGGTAGGGAGGCCAGGGACAACACTGCCAAGGTACTCGGCTTGATGAGCTCAGTGAGGTCTACTGGTTCAGGATTTCTCCTTCTGTCAACGGACGCCGAAAAGGCTTTTGACAGGGTGGACT
This sequence comes from Rhinophrynus dorsalis, assembly GCA_037306005.1. Lineage (NCBI taxonomy): Eukaryota > Metazoa > Chordata > Amphibia > Anura > Rhinophrynidae > Rhinophrynus > Rhinophrynus dorsalis. The sequence goes on from CM074719.1 coordinate 133,292,864, forward strand.
TGTCTTTTTTATTTGCTACGTTGGAGCATGTGGGGTTGGGGCCTCACATGCAGGCGTGTATTTCCGCTCTGTACTCGGAATCATCAGCCTGTGTACGCGTTAACGGCCTTCTTTCCTCGCCTTTCGTTATTGGAAACAGTACTCGGCAGGGGTGTCCTTTGTCACCACTACTTTTTGTTTTATCCCTGGAACCGTTTTTGAATGTGGTCCGGAACACTGACGAGATTCAGGGAGTTTCCTTTGGTGGTGCACATTACAAGGTAGCCGCTTTTGTGGACGATATGCTCTTTTTGATATTGGATCCCACCTTCTCTTTGCCCTCATTACAACGTGCGTTTGCTGTTTTTCGATCTCTTTCTAACCTGAAAATCAACATGGCCAAATCTGAGATATTGAATATTTCCGTGCCAGATTACGTTCGAGTGGGGCTGAAAAACTCTTTTTCATACAAGTGGTGTGTGGGTCAGCTCAAGGGGTTTGGCTTACGGCAGACCCTGCTGTCCTGTACGCTGCTAATTTTATGCCCCTGCTCAATAAGGTTTGTATGGATCTGAGGCGTTGGGCCTTACCACACATCACGTGG